>CM035846.1:157471517-158671517 GCA_020510985.1 Pholidichthys leucotaenia
GGTCCGTCAGGACAAAAAACGGCAGGTCCGCCCCCTCTAGCCAGTGGCGCCACTCCTGTAAGGCGAGTTTAAATGGCCAGGAGCTCTCTGTCCCCCACATCGTAGTTCCTCTCCGCCGGGGACAGGGCGCCGGGAGAAGAAGGCGCACGGTCGCTTGGCGCCATCGTCCGGTGATCGTTGGGATAACACTGCTCCCACTCCCGTGTCCGATGCGTCCACCTCCACAATGCACTGCAGCGCGGGGTCGACCTGGCGAAGGGCCCGGGAGGAGGAGAACTCCGCCTTCAGCGCCTTAAAGGCAGCATCGACCTCTTCAGTCCACCGGAACGGGACCTTCGGGGACGTGAGGCGGGTCAGCGGTCCGACGATCCAGCTGAAATTCGGGACAAAGCGGCGGTAAAAATTGGCGAAGCCAACAAACTGTTGCACCTGCTTCCGGGATGCGGGAGTAGGCCACTCCACCACCGCCTTCACCTTCTCCGGGTCTGGGAGCACCTGGTCCTGGGCGATGATGAAACCCAGGAAGGATGTGGTCCGAGCGTAGAACTCGCATTTCTCAGCCTTCACGTACAGACGATTCTCCAGCAGTCTTTGGAGGACCCGCCTCACATGGACCTGGTGCTCATCTCTGGACCTGGAGAAGATCAGAATGTCGTCCAGGTAGACGAACACGAAAAGGCCAATGAAATCCCGGAGGACGTCATTGATGAGGCGCTGAAAGACGGCAGGAGCGTTGGTCAACCCGAACGGCATGACGAGATACTCAAAGTGGCCATTCGGGGTACGGAAGGCTGTTTTCCATTCATCTCCCTCCCGGATCCGGACGAGGTGGTAAGCGCTGCGTAGATCCAGCTTGGTAAACCAGGTCGCCCCCTGGAGGGAGTGGAAAGCAGTGTCCATGAGGGGCAGGGTGTAACGGTCCCTCTCAGTGATGTCATTAAGCGCTCGGTAGTCTATGCAGGGACGGAGGGAACCGTTCTTTTTTCCCGACAAAGAAAAACCCTGCCCCCACGGGTGACGACGATGGGCGAATAATCCCAGCGCTCAGTGATTCCTTTAGGTACGTATTCATTGTCTCCCTCTCCGGCGCCGACAGGCTGTAGAGCCGACCAGATGGCAGGGGAGCCCCCTGGCAGAGATTGATGGCACAGTCATATGGTCGATGCGGGGGAAGAGACATAGCTTTCGATTTACTAAATACCATACCCAGGTCGCGAAATTCTGGAGGCACCAGTGACAGGTCCGGAGGTGCTGTATCCGCCACAGGGGGAGCCGCGGACGGGGAGCAGGCAGCGGACTGAAGGCAGGTGCCCATACAGAATGTACTCCATGCCGATACCCCAGCGGACCTCCAGTCCAGGACAGGGTTGTGGAGGCGTAGCCAGGGATACCCCAGGATGACGGGCGACACAGAGTTGGGCAGGACGTAAAATACCATCTCCTCCCGGTGGTTCCCTGAGATGATGACTGGGACAGGCATGGTTTGGTGAGAAACTCTCCCAAGGGAGGCACGGGAGAGATGGACCAGGGAGATGGGGTGTTTTAATGCCTGACAGCGGATGCCCAATCGGGTTGCCAGGCCTTGTGAAATGAAGCTGCCCTCTGCGCCCGAATCCACCAGTGCATGGGTGAGGTGCCCAGTGGGATTGTGGCAAAAACGGATGGGCAGCTTTAATTGAGTGAGGGGACTTTGCCGATTGACGTCCGCGAGGCCCCCTACAGTGACTCGCGGACCCCGCCGTTTGGCTTTTGTGGGCAAAGCTCTACCATGTGTTGACTGTCTCCGCAATACATGCAGAGACCCAACTCACGGCGGCGCTGTCTCTCTGCCGAGGAGAGCTTTGCCCAGCCCGTCACCATCGGCTCCGACTCCTCGGGGCACGATGGTGGCGGCGTCGCCAGGGGGCGAGCTTGGGGCAGGCGTAGCGGGACTCCTCGAGGGCGAGAAGCAGACGGCTTCCGTCCTGAGGAGCGCTCGCGCAGCCTGTTGTCCAAGCTGATTGCCAATGAGGTTAGCTCTGCTAACGTCCGGGGATATCCCGTCAGCCAGTTCATCCCTCAGATCACTATTGAGGCTGCGGAGAAACAGGCCGCAGAGGGGAGCGCTCCTCCCAGCCCAGTTCCTCCGCCACTACCACGGTATTCGATGGCATAATCCGCGGCCGACCGGTTTCCCCTGCTGGAGAGCGAGAAGCCGATCGACCTGGACCGCCTCGGAACGGGAGTGATCAAACACCTCCAGGAAGCGCCTCACGAACTCGGCATAGGTGAGGGTGGCATAACTGGGTCTCGCCATAATAGCGTAGGCCCAAGTTAAAGCGCGCTCCTCCAGGAGGTTCCCTATGTAGCCGATTCGGCTGTGATCTGAGGGAAAGTCTCCGGGCACACGGTCAAACACAGACTCGCACTGCATCACAAACCCCCGCGCTCCGCCGAGCTTTCCGCTAAAGCGGGCGGGGGTCGGAATTGGTGTGAGTCGGGCCGGGTGCCACTGGAGCTGGCTGGACGGCACCGGAACAGCAGGAGCTGCGCCACCCTGAGGAGGCCGGGGGGAACGGCTGCTGGGGGTCCAGGCGGTCCATCGGCCAGTGATAATTACCAATGATTCAGGATGACCTGCTGTTGATAAGCAATTTGATCCCTCTAGCCTCGAGAGTGGTAAGCCGGTGTGCGAGCCCGCGTCCGCCGAGCCGCTCTGCTGAAGCCGTACTGACATAATGCACGGCTCAGGAGACGCACACACACAGGCTTAGAGTAGTTCAAAGAGTTTATTAACAGCAGGGGTGAATGAGTGCGTGTCTGCGGGAAGTAAATGTGTTGGTGATGGTGTCTGCTCCAGGCACAGAGGCAGGTGACCGTACAGCCGAGCAACCCTATGGAGAGAGCACAGGGAGAGGGTGACGGGCATACACCAACACAGGAGGGATTTATGGCGAGAGAAGGACTTACTTGGTGGGTCAGGACAGCTGGCACAACAAGGGGGCGAAGCCCGGAAGACAGCCACCTGGAGAGCTCCGTACAGCAGCGAGGATTGGGCGATGGAGAGGAGATGTCCGCCGCTGGGGAATCCACCTGTGCACAGGGGAGAAGACTGAAGAAGACAGGTAAGCAATCTTCTTACCAAAATAGTGATGCTGAAGAGAGGTATGCTCACAACGGTGAGGGACGAAGTCTGACGGCTTCGGGCCGAGCCTCCGGGCGAGACGGCCTTTATCCCTCGCCGCTGATGATTGTCAGGTGCGTGAGCAGGTGGCGCCACTGATGAATGGCGCGGCGTGACAGTTTACATGTGTTTTGTGGACTTGGAGAAGGCATTTGACCGCATCCCTCAAGGTTTTTTGTGGGGGGTGCTTCAGGAGTATGGGGTATTGAGCTTGTTATGAGCTATTCGGTCTCTGTACTACCATTGTGAGAGTTTGGTTTGTATTGCTAACACTCGGTCGGACTCATTCCCAGTGAGAGTTGGACTCCGCCAGGGCTGTCCTTTGTCACCGATCCTGTTCATAATTTTTATGGACAGGATTTCTAGGCGCAGCCAGGGAACGGAGGGCGTCATGCTTGGTAACCACAGGATCTCATCTCTGTTGTTTGCAGATGATGTTGTCCTGCTGGCTTCATCCAGTAATGACCTACTGTTCTTACTGGGATGGTTTGCCGCTGAGTGTGAAGCGGCTGGGATGAGAATCAGTTCCTCCAAGTCTGAGTCCATGGTCCTCAGCCGGAAAAAGGTGGATTGTCCTCTCCGGGTTAGGGACAGGCTCCTGCCCCAAGTGGAGGAGTTTAAGTATCTTGGGGTCTTATTCACGAGTGAGGGGAGAATGGAGCGAGAGATTGACAGACGGATTGGAGCAGCATCTGCAGTGATGTGGACGTTGTACCAGACTGTTGTGGTGAAGAGGGAGCTGAGCTCTAAGGCAAAGGTGTCGATTTACCAGTCAATCTACGTTCCTACCCTCACCTATGGTCACGAGCTTTGGGTAATGACCGAAAGAACGAGATCGCGGATACAAGCGGCTGAAATGAGCTTTCTTCGTAGGATCGCTGGACTCACCCTCAGAGATAGGGTGAGGAGCTCAGTCATCCGAGAGAGGCTCAGAGTAGAACTGCTGCTCCTCCACATTGAAAGGAGCCAGTTGAGATGGTATGGGCATCTGATCAGGATGCATCCTGGACGCCTCCCACTTGAGGTGTTTTGGGCACGTCTCTCTGGAAGGAGACCCCGGGGCAGACCCAGGACTTGCTGGACAGACTATGTCTCCGAGCTGGTCTGGGAACGCTTTGTTGTACTCTCTGAAGAGCTGGAGCAGGTGGCAGGGGAGAGGGAAGTCTGGGCTTCTCTGCTTGAACTGCTGCCTCCGCGGCCCAGACCGCCGTAAAAGCGGTAGGAGATAGATGGATGGATAATTTTATTTAAAAAATAAACAAAAATTAACCATAAAAAATCCACAAATTTATAATAAAGTCTCAAATGTACAATAAAAGTCAATTTTACAAGAGGAAATTACAAATTTGAGGAAAATGGTTTCAAATTTAGATGAATTTACAGAGAAAAGTAGAAAGCAATAAGAAAATTGTTATAAATTTTGGAGAAAAACCTCAAACCTTCAAGACTGAAGTCATTACTCAAGTTTTTAAGTGGGAGCTCTTTGCATCAACTCTACTAGAAATTTTTGGTTGACTGATATGTGTGTGTAATGGAATGTGTAGTTGTAAAAAGAGGTTCCTACTCACACATGTGGTGATTTAAAACAAAACAAACCACAATGGTGGATGTGCAATGTTTGTCAATGTTATCAATCTTTTCTAGGGAGGTTTGTGCACTGAAGTGTTTGACAGTTCATTTTTTATTTAGCTAAATGCACTATGTGATGTGCCAAGGTCAGTTATGGCCAGGATGTAGTATAAGTGTATTTTATTTCTTCTTCTTCTTCTTCCTCTTCTTCTTCTTCTTCTTCTTCTTCTTCTTCTTCTTCTTCTTCTTCTTCTTCTTCTTCTTCTCTCGGTCACTGGCGGATAGCAAACAACTGCAAGGTGCATACCACCACCTACTGTACAAGAGTGTGTAACATTATGTCATCTGAGCCCGACCCCTAAATTCTATGACTTAATCCTATGTTATTTAAAAAAGAGAAAAGAGTCCTCCTCGTGATTCTTATTGCTTCTCCATTTCCATCTGTTCCCAGAATCCCAGTTAAATCCCATTCCCTACCGGCTTCTCGAACTTCGTTTTCCATTATCTGTCTTTCATTTCCATATTTGTGACAGTGTAATAAGATGTGCTCGACATTTTCTTTTACTCCACATTCTCTACATTTGTCACTTTCGCTTTTCCCCATGGTGAATAAAGTGCCATTTAAACGTGTGTGATCCAGTCTGAGTCTTGCCATAATGATGTCTTCCCTCCTTTTGATTGTTATGAAATTCTTTATTGCAATAGATTTTTGTATTTTGTAATACGATCTACCTTTATGGTCTTCATCCCATCTTTTTTGCCATAGCTCAGTTCCTTTTTTTCTTGATTACTGCTTTCCCTTCACCTTTTCCAAGAGACAATGGCATAGTTATTTCTTTTCCAAGAGCACTTTTTGCTAATTTGTCTGCACAGTCATTCCTTTTCAACCCTCCATGTGCAGGAACCCAACAAAACTGAACTTCTCCACCACCCCTGTGTACCCTAAATAAACTGTGATATAGCTCAATCACCAGGTCTTCCCTTGTAGATTTAGTATTTTATTTCAAAAGGGAAACAAATGTTAATGCTACTAACAGTGCACATTGGGTTTTTATGTACTTTGAGATACACCTGAGTAAGATGTGACCAAAATGGTTATTTACAGAATTTTTTTCATTCTATTTATTTAATTGCTGTTCAAGAGGAAAAATATTTCTACTACTCCAAGTTCTGCTGAACCCCAGCACAGTTATTGTGTTTTTATGCACTTTTGATGTGCCCTTGTCATGTGCTAAGCACACATTTAAAACCAAGATAATGAATTAAAAGTGCATATTTTTCACCATATTGATCTGTGTTGGTGTGAAATTTGTCATTCAACAGATCGCTGAGCATGTGTGGCCCAGTTACATGTCTTGATTTCAAATTGTGGCCCAACTGATTTTGTAATTGAATAGCCCTGGTCTAGAATAACCAGGACAAGAGGTTGTTTTCTTCAATAAAGAATATCAAAGTTTATTAAAAAAAAAAACACTAAATGTCATTTAAAATTTAGACACAGCATGAATAAGAAATGCTGTAATAGTGCACGACTAAAACCATAGCCATGCTCAGGCTCCTCATACCAGTAAACTATGATGAGGGGTGATAGACCTTGTTTAAGACCCAACACACATTAAAAAGCCACATTACAAATCACAGTTTATCATCACTATAAATTCAAGAAATCTCTGGTTGTGTGTGGTGTGTGTCTGTCTGTCTGTCTGTCTGTGTGTTACGATCTAGGACATCATAGGACGGCCGATGATGTGCATATGATGTCAGCATCATAGGACAGCCTGTGATGCTCCTATGATTTCCCTATGCCTTGATGTCTTTATGATTGTTTTATAGACCATCAGACTCGCGATGCCGTCATATAGACAAAGGGAAGATGCAATACAATAGGACACAACTACTTTACCGGAGTGGTGGCCTCAGTTGGTAGAGCATCGCCCCACACCCGGGAGGCAGGGGTTCAAATCCCGGCCGGGTCATGCCAAAGACCATAAAAAGTGGGGAACTTCCTGCCGTCCAGCTTGGGTGCTCAGCAATAAATGGAATGGAGGAGGGAACTCTGTGGCGGGCGCCACTGCTTGGCAGCGGCCCTCTGATTCTGCACTTGGGGGTGTGTGTGATTTACAGTACACTGTAGATAGGAAAAGCACAATCTCGTTCTGCTGTACATGATTGGTTGTACGGTTGAATGACAATAAGGGTGATTTAATTTAATTTAAATTTAATTTAATTTAACCACACCATTCGAAGCAGTACATCATGTCTGTGTGTCATGATCACAGCACATCATAGACGGCCTATGATGTCTCCATGAGGTCCTGTGATGATCTTGTGATATCAGGCAACACAGCACTCGTGAGGCCGTCATATACACAATAAGACTGGCTACCTATGATGTAGGCATGAGGGCCTATGATGCCTGCCTTGATGTCTTTATGATATCATATAGACCATCACTCACAATGCCTGCCTTCATGTCTTTAGTGATGCCATATACAACCATCACTCACCAAAGAAGAGATACTCATCACCAATTACCAATAGGACACAACACTTGAAACCGAAGGGAGTGGCCAGAAACAGGAAAGAAGAGATACTCATCACCCGATTAAGAATAGGACACACTTTAAACCAGGATCAAATGCAGGCATCATAGGACTCGCTATGCCATCATCAAAGATCATAGGACATAGGACACCTTCCAAGATCAAACGGAGGCATGACTCATGATCATATGACTCCCTATGACATCATCACAGATCATAGGACTCACTATGACACCATCAAAAATCAAAGGCAGGCGTCACTGAACGAATGCTAACGTGCTTGCTTACACTCTGACAGAAATTGAAAGAATAACCAAAGACAATGGAAAAACAGAAGAATTAAATTAAATTAAGAAATCGGCGCCACACCAGTCGGCTGCCTTTTGCAACAGCGGCTCGATTCCGAGTTTTTTTTCCCCTTCCTCTCTCTTTTGATGCTCTGAGTGTTGCTATCCCTGTGCTGTTGCAATCCTGGAATTTCCCCGTTGTGGGACTAATAAAGGCTTATCTTATCTTATCTTATCTTATTAAGAGATGGAAACTAAAAACTTGATGCTCCAACATTTGCCCCCCCCCCTTTTTCTTTTTTTTTTCTTTCTTCCTCTAGCTCCTTTTTTTTTAAATATAGAGACTGTGATCTGAATGTAATATGTATGATGAAAAATGGATAAAAATCAAAGTTACAAAAAAAAAAAAGAAGCCCGTGGAAGACATCGACTGGACTCCCGAGCGAGTCCAGGCTTTTACTAACGCCAAAACAGCGCTTGCAGATGCCACATTGTTAGCCCACCTGGACCCATCCGCACGGATTGCGCTCACGACGGATGCATCTGACATTGCCATAGGGGCAGTGGTGGAGCAGTGCATCTCAGACTGGTGGCAGCCACTCGCATTTTTTAGCCGCACTTTGTGCGACAACGAATGCAAGTACAGCACATTTGATAGAGAATTGCTGGCTCTCCACCTGGCGACACGCCATTTCCAGTTCTGGCTGGAGGGGGGCGACTTCACCGCGTTTGTGGACCATAAGCCGCTGACGCACGCGATGTCCAAGACCTCGAAACCATGGTCGGCCAGCAGCAATGGCATTTGGCCACAATTTCGGAGTTTACTACCGACATTCAACAAGTTGCCGGTAAACTCAACATCGTGGCCGATTGCCTGTTGCTCGCATTAATACGTTAATCGGTAGATTTCCCCGCCATGGCCGCGGAGCAAGCTGGGGACACAGACATTCGCGCGCTCCAGTCTGCGCCAACTGGGTTAAGGCTGGAGAGCAGGGTGGTGCAAGAAGGGTGCCCTCCCTTGCTCTGTGATGTCTCAAACGGCTGCCTGCGCCTGATGCTCCGAGCGTTTGGCGCCATCGGCATTTTCGAGTTGGTCCACTCCCTTTGCATCCGGGAGTGCGTGCTTCAGTGACGCTATTGGGGGAGAAATTTGTCCTGGCCACACTTGCACAAAGATGTAAAAGAGTGGGCTGCAGCTTGCGTCACGTGCCAACGGGCCAAGCTGACACGCGACACAGAGCCCCCCCGCAAGCCATTCCAAATTCCGGCCAGGAAGTTCGACCACGTCCATATGGATTGGTGGGACCCCTCCCACCATCACAAGGTTTCACGCACCTTTTGACAGTCATGGACTGCACCACGCGCTGGCCTGAAGTGGTCCCGCTGGCTTCTACCACGTTTGCAGAAGTGGCGCATGCTTTTTTGTCGGCTTGGGTTGCACGTTTCAGATCTCCATCGACGTCATGTCTGACAAAGGTCCACAATTTGTTTCAGAACTCTGGTCCGCGATGGCCCAGAGCCTGGGGGTCAAAATTCACCGCACTACCACGTACAACCCCCAAGCTAATGGGTTATGCACACGTTTTCATAGGTCGCTTAAAGCAGCGCTCAGAGCTTTGCTCACGGACACAAATTGGGTCGACCGCCTGCTCTGGGTTCTTTTAGGGTTGCACTCTGCACCTAAGGAGGATTTGGCAGCCTCCCCAGCAGAACTTGTTTTTACTCAGCCACTGCAGATTCCCGGAGAGTTTTTACTGGAAAACCTTGCGTCCGAGGCTGATCCGCCTGTGCAATTTTTACACAGTAATGGAGGCTGTGAGCATACTGGCCCGGCCCACCATTGTTTTCCCTGCACATTCGTCCCAAAAAGCTTGCAGAATGCTAGTTTTGTTTTTGTCAGGCACGATGCGCACCGGACCCCACTGCGCCCACCATACGACGGACCGTTTCAGGGTGTTGGTGACATGGTTCAGGTGACCCACAGAACAGACACGACTCAGGATTAACACAATTAACGTACTTTATTTGTTAATGTGAGTGAGTGGGTGCGTGAGTGCGGTTATATGGTGTAATGTAATGTAATGCAATCCGTGTATTCCAGCTGGGCCGGCAGAGCACCATACAGATTGGCAACCCTGTAAAGAGACAAGCGCCGTTAGCTTACAGTACACCTATGGCAGCACGTTAGATGTTATAGAGCTTACTGTCAACAGATGTTGAAGTGTCTTCAGGTGGCGCCGAAGCTGCAGCCAGGGAGACAGTGTCTGTGGGCAGGTTAGCTGGAGGTGGAATAAAAGTCCGCCGCCTGGAGGGAGAAGGAGGTCCGCCGTTGCAGGCTCCGCCTGTGCACAGGGGAATAGACAGGTTAAGAAGCAATGAAGCTTACTTGGTTGTTGGTCCGGGTGAAACCGACCCGGACATCGTTCTGCTGGGCTTGGAAGCCGAAGGCAGGAGAATTTAGTGCAGGGAAGCACAGAGGCAGGTTGTGGCGTGATTCACGGAAGGAATCAGACGACTCCGCGCCCAGCACTGGTCCTGATGGGGAATAAATAGGGCCGCAGGAGATAACAGGCAGGTGCGCACACAAGTGCCGTGATTGGCGGCCATGACAGTTGGAACCTGGGGCAAAGCTTTTTGTGTTGGACTTGGGGGGGACGTAGGGAGACCGCTGCATTGACAGGCTGAAGCCCGCTTTTGTGTTGGCAGACAGCAGGTGGTGTTGGCCCAAGCTCCCAGGCACGGAAGCCCATCATTGGTGGCTCTGCAAGTTGGTGATCCCTTGGCAGGGACCTGCGCTCGGGAGGCTAATGTGCCCCCCCTTCCCTCCACAGACTGACATGCCCCTCCGGTACACATCACCAGCAGGGCGGTTCGACTGAATCGCGACCCCCCGCTGCAGTCGTCTATGGGCACCGGCTCAAGCCCAAAGGATGGGGGGGGCTAGTGCCCCTTCTGGGTGTTCGGAGGGGGCTGTATGGGGGCATAGTGTGGGGGTTTTCTCCACCCAGAGAAGGCAAGGGGAAGGGAGAACAATGACCGAAGGAGGAGGTGTCCACTGGGGGGTATCAGATGGGATGGTTAGGTCTATGCACCCCCCCAGGGAGAGTAGCATCTGTCGGTGCTGCTAAGAGAAGGTCGTTGGAGCGGCACTGGCGTTATGCCATGTTAATGTGCCACACAGTTCTTTGTTCAAATAACCATGTGTTATGGTCGGAAGTTTCGGGTCTCGATGCATGGGAATAAAGATATAAAAGAGTACTGCACAGAGACCCGGGGTTTTTCTTTTGCCTGTAAATTATGTTGGAGAAGAAATAAAGTTTTCCTGTGCCGTCCTGCTCGTTGCCTTGCCTGCCTCCTTTCTCCACAACATCTCAGTAAATTAGAAATCATGATTTGTCATTTAAGTTTAAAGTGTCTGTGGCACGATTTAGGAACTAGGATCAATATTCAGTACGAATTATCCTTCATTCGTCCATATAGTTGGTTCTTTTGACTTAGAATGCTAAATACAGTAAGTGGAAAAATATTTCCTAGTGAATTCAAATTTAGCGCCGTGTTGCACTAACGCGATCTCCTGGAGACTCGATATTCAGTTTTGGTAGGCAATGAGATTTATAAAACTGAAAACTGAAAAAAGTAATATAACGTTTTTTTAACACAAAGTTGTACCATTTGGAGTAAAGTCAACACTTGGCTTCAAAATTCAAAGGGGAGGATTTTACCTTGGGCGGAAAAAATATAATAAACTCACGATCGCCTTGTGTGGAAAAAAATCAATTACACAAACTCTTTTCCGGGCGAGTTTTGACACTGTTGCTTCTCTGCGCTGTTTTGATATGTTGATATCATCTTGAGCTGTGGGTTTTCCTTTGAAAACCGTAGGTATGGCAGTTGGTTTTAGAACCCGTTTGTAGCAAACCTTCAAGCCTAAAGATTCCTGGTATAGCAGGCACCTCCTCAAAACTGTCTGCAGTGAAATGATCGCTACAGAGTACAGAAGTGGTGTTGGTTGCCATTTGTCCTTTGTTCTCTGTACTTGCTTCACCCATTTTTTAAGAAGATCTGGATCTTTGGGAATGAGAACAGGCTTATACGTTCACTGGAGCAATTAGAACACCCAGCCACGCAACGTTTTGGCATTTTTTCGCTGATATAGAAGCTGAATAGCTTGTTTACATTGACAGCACAGGATCAGCTGAGATGAACTTCACCTCATGACGTCATATCCGGAAAGGAGGCGAGTCTCAGGAGATCGCATTAGTGCAACACGGCACTAAATTTGAATTCACTTGGAAATATTTTTCCACTTATTTAGGGTTCTAAGTAAAAAGAACCAACTATAAGGACGATTGAAGATTGATCCATAGTTCCTAAATCATGTCAAAGACACTTTAAAAACTATAATCATTATCATCAATATTAAACCAGGTTTAAAATGTTTCTCTGTGTGTAATAAATATATGAAAGTCTCTTTTAGAATTAGCTTGCAAAAAAAATCATCTTTTTCAAAAACTACTTAATTGAAATGCAGTTTTTCTATTAACAGTAAACATACAATATTTTTTAATTAGCTTGTTTCTGTTTGTAGGTAAACTGAAAAAAAAAAAATCAGAATCAATAAAACAACTCATCAGATCTCTTTTATTGTAGTTATTTCAGTCAAATATCAGTTTTTATAAATCTTGAGTCCAGCCCGTTCTCTCCACAGGCTGACCCTCGGTTCCTGCAGGTTCTTCACCATGGACCTCAGAAATAAACCAGAAAAAGGACAATCAGAGAAATCTGATTATCACTTCAGATGTGATGGACATTTTTAAGATCAGCATAATAAAATTATTAACTCTGCCATGGCCGGTCCCAAGCCCAGATGAGAAAGGAGGAGGATTGGGCGTGGGGGCTAGCAACCCCACCCTGTAAAAACCCTGCATGCTACCGAAACGCCAACAACAAGCCAAGAGACTACTGCCCTGGGAGGAGGAAGGGTCCTCATCAAGAGGACATATGACGCCGTTGTGGTGAAAGCCGTGAGTCTACGGAAGCTACAAGGCCGACCCCCCTTCTATCGACTAGGACCATCAACAACGGAACATGAATGTGAGGACCATGTACTGTATGAGACGGGGAAAAACAGCACAAGTAGCCGCAGAGATGAAGAGCTACAACCTCACACTGCTTGGAATTAGCAAGACCCGTTGGACACAGTCAGGACAAAGAAGAGTGCTCACTGGAGAGATGTTGCTGTATTCCGGCCACGAAGAAGACAACGCTCCACACACAGAAGACGTCATGTTGTCAGGACCTGCACAGCAAGCTCTGATAGGATGGGAAGCACATGGATCAAGAATAATCGCAGCATCCTTCAGAATGAAGAAGAAGAAGATCAAGATGAACGTTATCCAGTGTTACGCCCCAACCAACGACAGTTATGAAGAAGTCAAAGACTGATTTTATGACAGACTGCAAAACGTCATGGCCAAGTACCCAGAGAAAGACGTCAACATCCTCGTGGTGACCTCAACACCAAGATCGGACAAGACAACACCGGATACGAGGAAGTGATGGGAAGACACGGACTGGGAGTGGATAAACGGGAATGGCGAGAGATTTGCAGACTTCTGTGCAATGAACAACCTGGTCATTGGTGGCAGAGCTTTCCCCCCACAGAAGAGTACATAAGGCTACCTGGGTATCACCGGACTTAGTGACTGAGAACCAGATCAACCCACATCTGCAGGGCCAAGAAATTCAGGAGGTCCCTACAGGATGTAAGGGTGAGAAGAGGAGCAGACGTCGCATCTGACCACCACCTGCTGGTAGCCAGGTTGAAGCTGAAGCTGAAGAAGAACTGGATGGGGGGCAGCAACGAAGAGGTTAAAGTACAACGTCAGCATGCTGAAAGATACCAAGACCAGAGAAGAATTCAGACTGTCTCTCACCAACAAGTACCAAGTGCTACAAGAACTGCTTGAAGAAGAGGTCACCACTGAGAACCAGTGGCAGAAAGTGAAGGAGACACTTGCATCAATCTGTCAGGAAGTAGTAGGCCCCAAGAGACACCGACAGAAGGAGTGGATATCGGCAGACACTCTACGCAAGATCCAGGAGAGAAAGCAGAAGAAGGCAGCAGTAAACAACAGCCAAACAAGAGCAGCAAAGGCCAAGGCACAAGAAGACTTCACAGAAGCCAACAGAAGTGAAGAGGAGCGCAAGAGCAGACAAGCGCAAATACATCGACAGCCTGGCAGAGGAGGCCAAGGAAGCAGCAGCCAGTAACAACACGAAACAGCTGTACGACACCACCAAGAAACTGTCAGGGAAGTACAGCAGGCCCGAGTGTCCAGTCAAGGACAAGGAAGGAAACACCGTCCTGGGAACAGAGTGACAACTGCATAGATGGGCAGAGCACTTTGAAGAGCTCCTAAACAGACCTGTCCCTCCGAATCCCCCGGACATCGACCCTGCTGACATTGACCTGGACATCAACCTGTGAGAAGCCAACCAGGGAGGAGATTAGGAAAGCCATCAAGCTACTGAGGAACAGCAAAGCAGCAGGACCAGACAGCATCCTGCAGAAGCACTCAAGGCAGACCTGGAGACCACCGTAGAGATGCTGTACCCTCTCTTCGAGAAGATATGGGAAGAAAAAGAAGTACCTAGCAGACTGGAAAGGAGGTTTACCTCATCAAGCTACCCAAGAAAGGAGACCTCAGCAACTGCAACAACTACAGAGGAATAACGCTTCTGTCAGTGCCAGGGAAGGTCTTTCAACAGGATCCTACTTGAGAATGAAAAGTGTCATCAACCCTCTCCTCCGAGACCAGCAGGCCGGCTTCCACCAGAACAGATCATGCATTGACCAGATCGCTACCTTGCACATCATCGTTGAGCAGTCTTTAGAGTGGAACTCCTCGCTGTACATCAACTTCATTAACTACGAGAAGGCTTTTCAACAGCGTGGACTGCGAAACCTCAGGAAGCTGCTTCTCCACTACGGAGTGCCAACCAAACTGTCAATTTGATCAAGAACTCCTATAAAGGAATGACCCTGTCGGGTAGGCCCAATGAAGGACAGCTAACAGACAGCTTCAGGGTGAAGACCGGAGTCAGACAAGGCTGCCTCCTGTCACCTTTCCTCTTCCTCCTGGCAATCGACTGGACCAAGAAGACGTCAACAGCAGACAGAAGAAACAGAATCCAGTGGACACTGTTTGACCAGCTAGATGATCTGGACTTTGCAGATTACCTGGCCCTACTCTCCCACACCCGCCAGCAGATGCAGAACAAGACAACAGAGTTGGCAGCCACCTCAGCACAAGTTGGCCTCAAGATCCACAAGGGCAAGACCAAGATCCTCAAGATAAACACAGCAAATGAGGACCTAGTCACACTGCATGGGAGTGAGCTGGAAGAGGTAGAAGCCTTCACATACCTGGGCAGCGTCATTGACAAGCAGGGTGGCACAGACGCAGACATCAGAGCAAGAATCAGCAAGGCGAGGGCAGCATACTTGCAGCTGAGGAACATAAGGAGCTCCAAGGTGGTGTCAACACGCACAAAGATCCGGCTGTACAACTCTAACGTCATGTATGGAGCAGAGACATGGAGGATAATGAAGACCACCATCAGGAAAGTGCAGACATTCATCAACAGCTGCCTGAGAAGGATCCTCCAGATACGATGGCCTGACACCATCAGCAACGCAGACCTGTGGCAGCGTACCAACCAGCTGCCAGCCAAGGACGAGATCCGGTGCAGAAGATGGGGAAGGATTGGGCACACGCTGAGGAAGCCAGCCAGTAACATCACAAGGCAAGCACTCAAGTGGAACCCCCAAGGAAAGCGGAAGAGAGGAAGGCCAAGAAATACCTGGCGACGAGACCTCGATGCTGACATCAAGAAGATGGGAAAGACCTGGAGACAGCTGAAGACAGCAGCCCAGGACAGAGCACTCTGGCGGACTGTTGTTGGTGGCCTATGCTCCAGGAGGAGCGATGGGCCTAACTAACTAACTGTCGTGGTTCGAGCGCTGATTTCGTCCGCGCTCGGGCCATGCAGTATTTTCCTCCCAGCTGGTGTGTGTGTGTCCCCGATGGCTCTCTGAGCTCTTATTGTGACAGCGCTCGGAGGGGCTTCCGGCTGCCAGAGCTGAGCTCTCTAACAGCTGAGCTACATTAGCGATTGTCTCATCAGCTGTCCCATCCTGAGCCCTATTTAAGGAATCAGATGAGGGCTGACTGTCGCTGCAGTCTTGTCAGATATTCCTCGTCTGACATCGTCAGACATCCTGTCGTCCAGCCTCTGTGCTGATTTCTCCATTCCCCGTAAGTGTGTTTCATTGTGAATCTGTTCCTCCTTGTCATTGCCTGTGTTATAGTGGTAGTGTGTTTTAGCCCCCTGTGGCTCATTACTTTATCGTTATCCTTCCTTAATAAAATGTGCAAACTCACCGGCTGGCCTATAGTGTCTTATTGATGGCTCGTGAGGGCCATCCATGACAGTAGACTGCAGCCAGACTGAGACGCCGGTCGCTGTGAGTTTTGCCTAAATTGGACTTGTTAGTTCCCCTGTTCAGCGCACCAGCGTGCTTGGTGATGGCGTCGCCGCTCAAGGGCTATGCTACAAGCCTGGGCTACGAGCTAATTATGGCTCTCATCGAGGTTGACGGAATCCTTTCCAATGCTTGTAGCCATCGCTTCCTCAGCGGCTTGCACTGGTACCTGGACCTCGCCGAGGCAACTATCAACTGCCATCCTTGGTACACCGACCATCCTGAGATCACCGCAAGGAGGGCGGACATCGCTGCGCAACGGAAGAGACTCCGTGGGCTGGAGGGAAACTCCAGCAGGAAGCCGAAGAGGAGGCATCCTCGCTCCTCGCTTTGGGATCCCATTCCTGTCCCCGTTCTAGGCCAGGAGTCCGCACCACCCAGGGGTGATCCCGAAAGAGTGAGACGTCAGTCGGGATTCCCCCGGAGAAGTTACAACAGTCAGCTGTTTCCATCCGGGACCGAGTAGCTGAAGCTTGCTCCGCTGTTCATCCCACGCAGATTATAAAGCATGTGACGGCGGCAGTCAGGCTGGTGGAGAGGAATCCGGTGTTAAGTGACTATCCAGAGTACACCGACCTGCTCGCTTCTGTTTCCGCGCAGGAGCGCCGTTTCCCGAACCTCTCCTTCGCCTCACCCTCTGCCAGTAACCGTCATCACACTGCTAACAGGAAGCCTCAGCAAGAACCCCGTCTGGATCCTGTTCCGGGTCGTCGGAAAGACTCTACTTCTCTGACAGCTGCCGCTTCTATGTCTCGTCAGGGGGAATTCCCTCAGCCTCTCTCCCCGGGTCACCTCTCCCTGCTGCTCCGTCAGCTCCTCATGCCGGGATCGCCTCAGTTGTCATCCCCGCCTCCTCGACGTCTTCCTCGGCTGCTGTGAGTGTTATGAGTCCTGCTTCGGCGATGCCCATCGTGGGTCCATCGCGAGCGGCTCCTCCTCGTCCTTCCAGGGGGCCCTCCGTCACCATCCAGCGGGGAAAGGGAGGAACAAAGTCCACTGCAGCGGGTTCCATCAGGCCTCTACAGATCAGGCAAGTAACTTTTCATTCTGTTCCCACATTGGATGAATTGCCTTGCTTGATTCCTGGGGGCGGAGTTTGGGGTTCACAGCCCCCTGAACTCCCTCCACCTGCTGCAGTAATTAGTAACGGACCTGCTACCTTTGTGTCTCCTTCCCCTGAGCATTCCGTGGTGCCAGGCCTACGCCGCCGGACGAGGAGGGAGCCTGCGGCCCTGGATAGCCTGGTTTCCAGCCCCGCAGCCATGTCATGGGCAGAGGAGGAGAGCGGACTTCAGTTTGGAGCCTGCGCTGACGGTGAAGCGTCCCCGGGTCTCCACGAAAGAGCAATCCGACGCAGCAGGTCGAGGATCTCCTGCCACCACGCCATTGCGGGTCGTTGGCGTGGTCATCAGCGTTGGAGGGTCCTCAGGCTGTGGACATCATCATGACGGCTGCGGGGCCCGCCGTAACCGAGTGGGAGCCAGAGGACGTACATCTGCCTTCGGAACCCGGATCGTCGAAGTCCTGGACGGCGACAGAACTCGAGTGCAGGCAAGTGTTCTATTGTGTCTTCCTTCTATCTATTCTAGAGCATTTTTGCCTGTCTCTCGGGGAGACGAGCCGGGTGCAGCCGTCCGCTGCATCCGAGCTCGTCTCACTGGGGCTCTGTTGCTACCGGTGATCCTGATCCCGGTTCATCTTCTTCTCCTGAGCCTTCTCCCAGGGTCACCGGTGCAAGTCAATCCCAGTCGCTGTGCTGAGGTTCCAGGTTCGGGTTTGCAGGTCATTCCTGGTGCTGCAACCGACCCAGTCGGGGGTCCATCACAGGTGTGGCATTGACCCAATCGGGGTCCGACGTGGGTGCAGCCGAGACCCAATCGGGTCCGACATGGGGTGCAGCCGAGACCCAATTGGGGTCCGACATGGGTGCAGCCGCGTCCCAATCGGGGTCCATCGCGGGTGCTGCTCCGGCCCAATCGGGGTCTGTCGTGGGTGCCGTGCTGACCCAATTGGGGTCCAGCAGGGGCGCAGCGCCGGTTCGGTTCAAGGTCGGTGAGGGAGCTGCAGATCCTCTGCCACCTGACACTGGACTGGCCCATCAACCTTCCCCCAACTCATCTCCTCCGGGGGCCACTGGGGTTCTCAATATTCGGCCCGGCTCTCCCTCGTCTTCCCCCTCTCCAGGGAGGCCGTCTTCAAATTTTCCCCTGCAGTCCTGGTGGCTGAGTGATGCGGGTCGGCCGCCTGGAGGACTGCCTCGCCCGTTTGACGTTCTGGGTCGGCCACCCGACAAACTTTCCTTCCCGTTCGGCGATCTGGCCCGGCTGCCAGAAGAACTGGGTTTCCTGGCCTGGGACTGGGGTAGGCCGCCCGAACCGTTCCTTTTCCCCCTGCTAGCAATGTGGATGCTAGATGCAGGGTGGCCCCGAACTATTGGCTTTCATGCCGTGGTGCTCAGCCTGCCGTCATCCCTGGGGTTTTTTCCCTTTGCTTCTGTAACCTTTTGGGATGTGCTGGTGTTTATTAATGAACTGTGTATCTCACTGCTCCTTAGCGTGTGTTTTTTTCCGCCCACTGTTGTGATTATTCTTTCGTGGGCTCGGAGATGTACTTTCATTGCCTGTAATGGGTTATTTGTATGGATTTAAACTGCAGGGTTTCTACGCCATCTAGTGTGGGGTTTTTTCTCTCCCCCTTCCCTGTCTGAGGGATGATTTGTATCTGCCACATTGTGTCTCATGGGCCTGTGTATTTTGGTTGTAGGCCTCCCCCTGTTATTTGCATTTTTTGTCCTGTCTATGTACCATCTGTGCTTTATGGAGTATTGTGGGGTTTTTTTGTTTTGTTTTGGGTTTTTTTTCTGCCATGCTCTGTAATTGCTTAGTTTGTTCCTTGTCTCTCCCTTGTCACTCTCCGTTCCAGGTCCTCGTATTGGTGTTTTTTTGTCTTTTCTGGTTCTCACGTGTCCCCCTGCTTAAGCCAGTACATGTCCAGGCCCGACTGAAGTTTGCTAGAGAGCATGTGGATGATCCAGAAGAGGATTGGGAGAATGTCATATGGTCTTGTTTGGAGGAGAAAGAATGCTGAGTTGCATCCAAAGAACACCATACCTACTGTGAAGCATGGGGGTGGAAACATCATACTTTGGGGCTGTTTTTCTGCAAAGGGAACAGGATGACTGATCCTTGTAAAGGAAAGAATGAAAGGGGCCATGTATCGTGAGATTTTGAGTGAAAACCTCCTTCCATCAGCAAGTGCATTGAAGATGAAATGTGGCTGGGTCTTTCAGCATGACAATGATCCCAAACACACCGCCCGGGCAACGAAGGAGTGGCTTCGTAAGAAGCATTTCCAAGGTCCTGGAGTGCCTAGCCAGTCTCCAGATCTCAACCCCATAGAAAATCTTTGGAGGGAGTTGAAAGTCCGTGTTGCCCAGCGACAGCCCCAAAACATCACTGCTCTAGAGGAGATCTGCATGGAGGAATGGGCCAAAATACCAGCAACAGTGTGTGAAAACCTTGTGAAGACTTACAGAAAATGTTTGACCTCTGTCATTGCCAGCAAAGGGTATATAACAAAGTATTGAGATGAACTTTTGTTATTGATCAAATACTTCAGGGGTGTCCAACCATGTGCCATGGAGAGCCAAGACCCTGCAGGTTTTCTCTTCTACCCAGTCTCTTCAGCAGGTGTTTTCACTTATCAGCAATCAGTGGGAAGAAGTTCACTGAAATCTGCTGTTGAAGACACTGGTTGGAGGTAAAACCTGCAGGGTCTTGGCTCTCCATGGCACATGGTTGGACACCCCTGAAATACTTATTTTCCACCATAATTTGCAAATAAATTCTTTAAAAATCAGACAATGTGATTTTCTGGATTTTTTTTTTCTCATTTTGTCTCTCATAGTTGAGGTATACCTATGATGAAAATTGGAGACCTTTCTCATGTTTCAAGTGGGAGAACTTGCACAATTGGTGGCTGACCAAATACTTTTTTACCCGACTGTACCCCAGGTGACGCCACCCCCCAGAGGCGGGGCGTCACCCCTCCCTAGCCTAGGGCACCGCCATAATAATATATATATACAGTATATATATAATATATGATCCTACATCCCCCCCTTTTGAAAAATGCAAGCATGCAAATTCACCCAACCTTATAATTTATACCCGATTCACACTCTAATTATACAAAGGCTTACACACAAAGGGATATAGGCTTACACACGCGCACACCACACTGGCCCAGCGGAGCTCTCTGCTATGTAAACAAACAGTCACTGAAAGGAAAAGGGCCACACACCAAAATAAATTAATCCCGATGAAAATAGTCATCCCCCTCATGGATCGTCACCTTATCGTGGTGGGGGGTTTGCGTGCCCCAGTGATCCCAGGAGCTATGTTGTCTGGGGCAATTTGCCTCTGATAGGGTCACCCAAGACAAACTGGTCCTGGGTGAAGGGCCAGAATAAGAATGATCCAACAGACTCTCATGATAAATTTTAGATCAAGGATTCAGTGTACCCCTGGTTCCAAGGTTGTCATAGCCAGGAGCAGCACTGGGGTTAAGCTCCCAGTGCTCATAAAATGCTCCTTATGGCGTGCGTCTCGAAAAGCCTCTGACAACTAAGTCCAACTCCTAGCCTGCCCGTGTGGTTTAGTCTCTAAGCCCGGCGGAACTGCTTTTACTAATAGGAGAAGGGGCGAGGGCGGCTCTCTGGCACCTTAAAACCAGATGCTTTGGGTAGATGGTGGCTCGTCAACCTGGGAAGGTAGCCCATCTAGGGGAAGGTAAACCCTGATTTCAAACCTCCGCTGCCTTGCGGCACACCCGGTCACGAGAAAGGCTTCGGGAGTCAACCCTGAGGAAAATCCGGAGTCGGAGCCCCTAAGGCAGTTCTCTGTTGTTCTCAACATCGTTCTGGCAGCTTCTGCGACGGCGCTGGTGCCAAACTGTAGCAGCCCTGCTGTTCCTTTGGATTCATCAGTGACGTGGTGAGGGGGGACATGCTGCATGGGCAACATCTTGTCCTCCATATCTTCCTACCCAGGCTTGAATCCTACCAACGCCCAACGCTGGAAGGTAGAACACCGGATCACTGGAGAGGACACTCCAGCTTCGCCTTTGGCGTAGACAAAACACGGGGAATGACAGTTACCAGTTATAAGCCACCGCTCAATTGGCGTAGAGCGCAGTGCCAGGGGTTGTTGCCGACGGTGGGAGGTATCATCGGATCTCACTGGACAGCTACCGCCCACCTCAAGCTGGGCAGCCCCCAGCCAATAAGGTGTTGTCCCGCCACAGCTTGCTTTCCTCATTGGGTGCATGGGGATGAGGAGAAGTCCGAACAGCAGGCTGAGAACCTTTGCACCAGGCAAGACAAAAAAACAAAAGAAACCAACTCTAAAACTGGGAACTTGGAACGTCCGCACTATGATGACAGGACTCGCTGCTAACCTCAAGGACATCAACGACACCAGGAAGACTGCCATCATCAATAATGAGCTGAAGAGACTGGGAGTGGATATTGCCACTCTCCAGAAACATGGTTTGGCTGACACAGCACACTGAGAGAGAAGGACTACACGTTCTACTGGCAGGGAAAGGGCAGTGACGAACACAGGGAACACAGAGTGGGCTTCGCAGTGAAGACACCATGCTGAAGATGGTGGAAACCGGGCAGCAATGGCTCTGCACGACTCCTCACCCTCCGCCTCAACACCACTCAAGGCCCAGTCACCCTCATCAGTGTGTATGCCCCAACACTGACAGCCACACCAGAGGCAAAAGACGAGTTCTACGAGAATCTCGCAACAACTGTCAGGATCATCCCCAACTCTGAACAACTCATTCTCCTTGGAGACTTCAATGCCAGAGTGGGTGCTGACCATGACTCCTGGCCCTCCTGTCTTGGACCATTTGGTGTGGGCAGAATGAACGACAATGACAGCGGCTGCTCGAGTTCTGCACATATCACGATCTGTGCATCACAAACTCGTTCTTCAAGACCAAGCCCCAACACAAGGTTTCCTGGTGACATCCGCTCTCAAAGCACTGGCACCAGCTGGACTTGATCCTGACCAGGTGCATCTCACTGAAGAATGTGCTAATCACCCGTTCGTTCCAGAGTGCAGATTGTGACACAGACCATTCATTGGTGTGTTGCAAGGTCAAGCTGCAGCTGAAGAAATTCCATCGTGCTAGACAGCCTGGAAAGGCACGGACTGACACCAGCAAGATGGCCCAACCAGAACTTGTTGAGCAGTTTGCCTCCACCTTTGAGAAGGAACTTGGTGTACCACAAGAAGGAGGATCTGCAAAGCAGAAGTGGGAAGAGCTGCGAAACACCATCCACCACACAGCCTTGGCTACCTTTGGGAGGAAGACCTCGAAGTCACAGGACTGGTTTGATGCCAAGTTGACCGAGATGACCCCCGTTATTGAAGCCAAGCGCTCAGCACTTGCTGAGTACAAGAAGTACCCAAACAAGAAGAATCTCCAGATTCTCAGGGCTGCGAGAAGCAAAGTTCAGCAGACTGGTCGGCGCTGTGCCAACGAGTACTGGACTCAGCTCAGCCAAGACATTCAAACCGCTGCCATAACAGGGAACATCCGTGGTATGTACGATGGCATCAAGAAAGCACTTGGTCCGGCTCAGAGCAAGACGGCCCCCCTCGAATCCTCCACTGGGGAGATGATCACAGAAAAGAACAAGCAGATGGAGAGATGGGTGGAACACTACTCCGACCTCTACTCCAGACAGAACACCGTGACACCGTCAGCCCTTGATGCCATCGACTGCCTGCCATCCATGGACGAACTTGCCGCCGAGCCAACCATCAACGAATTCAGCAAGGCCATTGATAGCTTGGCCGCTGGCAAGGGCACCCGGGCAACAACGGCATACCCCCCGACCTGATCAAGCACTGCAAGACCGCCCTACTGCTGCCATTGCATGATGTCCTCTGCCAGTGCTGGAAGGAAGGTGCCATACCACAGGACATGAGGGACGCCAAGATCATCACCCTCTACAAAAACAAAGGGGAGAGAAGCGACTGCAACAACTACAGGGGCATCTCCCTCCTCAGCGTTGTTGGCAAAGTCTACGCACGAGTTGTTCTCGTTCGTCTACAGAAGCTTGCCGAACGTGTCTACCCCGAGTCTCAGTGTGGCTTCCGCGCTAAGCGATCGACGGTAGACATGATATTCTCCATCCGCCAACTCCAGGAGAAATGCAGAGAATAGAACATGCCCCTGTACGTCGCCTTCATCGACCTCACCAAAGCGTTCGATCTGGTCAGCAGAGAGGGCCTTTTCAAGATCCTGCCAAAGATAGGATGCCCACCAAAGTTGCAAAGCCTCATCAAATCGTTTCACACCAACATGCAGGGGATAGTGCAGCACGACGGCAACGTCTCAGAGCCATTCAACATACACAGCGGAGTGAAACAGGGCTGTGTACTTGCGCCAACCCTCTTTGGGATCTTCTTTGCTATGCTCCTGAGGCATGCCTTCAGCACAGCAACAGAGGGAATCTACCTGCACACAAGATCTGACGGCAGGCTTTTCAACCTCGCCCGCCTGAAAGCCAGAACCAAAGTACGCGAGGCTCTAATCAGAGACATGCTGTTCGCAGACGACGCTGCAGTCGCAATCCACACACAGCAGGAGCTTCAGACCCTGATGGACCGCTTCTCCCAGGCATGCAAGGACTTCGGGCTTACCATCAGCCTGAAGAAGACTAACGTCTTGGCACAAGGCATGGAAGCAACCACCAACCATCACCATCGACGACTACGAGCTGGAGGTCGTGAATCAGTTTCACGTACCTGGGGTCCACGATCAGCAACAACCTCTCCTTGATACAGAGATCGACAAGAGGATTGGAAATCAGCCTTCACACTCACTCGCCTCACCACACGAGTGTGGATGAATCCCAAACTCTCTGTCAAGACAAAGATGGCAGTGTACAACGCCTGCGTCATCAGCACACTGCTCTATGGGAGTGAGACGTGGACAACATACGCCGGCAGGAAAAGAGACTGAACACCTTCCACTTGCGCTGCATTCGCCACATCCTGGACATATCCTGGCAGGACAAAGTGTCCCGCGCCCGCCTTCCCTCCATGTTCACTCTACTCAGGCAGCGCAGGCTCCACTGGCTAGGCCACGTTCACCGTATGGAGGATGGCAGAATCCCCAAAGACGTCCTCTACGGAGAACTGGTGACTGGCAGGGAGAGACGTTGGCCGCCCACAGCTGCGCTTTAGAGACGTCTGCAAGAGAGACATGAAGGCCCTGGAGATCAACACAGAGCGCTGGGAGGACCTTGCAACGGACCCGCTCCAAATGGAGAGGCAAACCCGTGACCAGACAGCTCAAGGTGGGTGAAGAGAGACTGACTGCTTGATTGCAGTCAGCAGATGAAAAAAGGACCCGCAGGCAAGAACCAGCCACAGACCCAGCAGCACGGAGACCACCCACAAGTGCGACCTGTGTGACAGGGACTGCCATTCGCGCATTGGCCTGTTCAGCCACAGGCGGTGCTGTTCCAGCAGAGTAGACATTTAGGATTCTCTTCCATGGTCATCATAGACCCGACGGAGGCCGACGACGACGACCCTGGAGCCAGGCCTGGGAGGAGGGGCTCGATGGCTAGCGTCTGGTGGCCGGGTTTCCACCCATGGGACCCGGCCGGGCTCAGCCCGAAGGAGTTACATGGGGTCCGCGCCTCCAGTGGGCTCACCACCTACAGGAGGGATCATGGGGGTCCGTGCTATGTGGATGAGGTGGCGATCAAAGGCGGAGACCTTGGCGAACAGATCCCAAGAACTGATCCCAAGCTTTCTAAACTGGCTTTTGGTACGTGGAATGTCACCTCTCAGTGGGGAAGGAGCCTGAGCTGGTGTACGAGGTTGAGAGATACCGGGCTAGATATAGTTGGCCTCACGCCTAACACACAGCTTCGGTTTCCGGAAACCATTTTCCTGACAGATGGGCTGGAGCTTGGCCTTTTCTGAGTTGCCCCGGGCGAGAGGTATGAGCAGGGGTGGTATTCTTGTATCCCCCCACCTTGCAGCCTCTATATTGGAGTTTTTCCCTGTTGGATGAAAGGGTTGCGTTCCCTGCACCTTTGGGTTGGGAAATGGGGTCCCTGACCATCATTTTGTGCCTATGCACCAGAATGATGTTTCAGAGTACCCACCCTTTTTGGAGGTCTGTGACTGGGGGCGCTGGAGGGTGCTCCATTGTCCTACTAGGGGACTTCAATCGCCGTGGGCAACGACAGTGAAACCTGGAGGGGAGTGATTGGGAGGAACAGCCTTGAGTGGTGCCCAAGTGGTGTTCAGTTATTGGACTTCTGTGGTAACCACAGTTTTCCATAACGAACATTATGTTTCAAGCATAAGGGTGTCCGCACTGTGTGTTTATATTATTTACATATTTATTCCATCTAGCTACAATGCTCCGCACTGTGGTGTGTTTATATATCATATATTTATTCCATCTAGCTACAATGCTCCGCACTGTGTGTTGATATATTTATGTATTTTTTTCCATCTTGCTACAATGCTCCGCACTGTGTGTCTATATATTTATGTTTATATGTACATATGTATACTCGCTGCTCTTGTTTTTTCTTGCCTTCTGATTGTTGCTCTGAGTGTTGCTATCCCTGTGCTGTTGCAATCCTGGAATTTCCCCATTGTGGGACTAATAAAGGCTTATCTTATCTTATCTTATCTTATATGTGCACCTGGCACCAGGACACCCTAGGTCACAGGTCAATGATCGATTTTGTTATCGTGTCATCAGACCTGCGACCGTATGTCTTGAACATTTGGGTAAAGAGAGGTGCAGAGCTGTCAAATGATCATCGCCTGGTGGTGAGTTGGATCCAATGGCAGGGGAGGAAGCCATTCAGACCTAGTAGACCCAAACGTATAGTGAGGGTGTGCTGGGAACGTCTGGCTGAGGCCCCTGTCCGGGAGGTTCTTCAACTCCCCTCTCCGGAAGAACTTCAACCACATTCCGAGGGAGTCTGGAGACATGGAGTCTGAATGGGCCATGTTCTCCACCTCTGTTGTTGAAGCGGCGGCCCAGAGCTGCGGCCACAAGGTGGTCAGTGCATCTCGTGGTGGCAACCCCTGAACCAAGTGGTGGACACCAGTGGTGTGGGGGGCCATTAAGCTGAAGAAGGAGTCCTATCAAGCTTGGTTGGCTTGTGGGACTCCCGAAGCAGCTGAGGTGTACCAGCAGGCCAAGCGGAGTGCAGCTCGGGGTGGTTGCTGAAGCAAAAAACCCAGGTATGGGAGGAGTTCGGTGAGGCCATGGAACAAGAATTTCGGTCGGCCTCGAAGAGATTCTGGCAAACTGTCCGGCAGCTCAGGAGGGGAAAGCAGCTCCCTGTCCACACTGTGTATGATGCGGATGGGGCGCTGTTGACTTCGACTGGGGATATCGTCAGGCGGTGGAAGGAATAGTTTGAGGATCTCCTCAATCCCACTGATACGCCTTCCACAGAGGAAGCAGGGTTTGTGGACGAGGGGGGTGACTCGCCTGTCACAAGGGCTGAGGTCGACAAGGTGGCTAAAAATCTCCTTGGTGGCCAGGCCCCGGGGGTGGACGAGATTTGCCCTGAGTACCTCAAGGCCCTGGATGTTGTAGGGCTGTCATGGTTGACATGCCTCTGCAACATTGCGTGGAGGTCGGGGGCAGTGCCTTTGGCATGGCAAACCGGGGTGGTGGTTCCTCTCTTCAAAAAAGGGGACCGGAGGGTCCTTCAAAAAAGGGATCACACTCCTCAGCCTCCCTGGGAAGGTCTATGCCAAGGTACTGGAGAGGAGAGTCCGGCCGTTGGTCGAACCTCGCATTCAGGAGGAGCAATGTGGTTTTCGTCCTGGCCGTGGCACATTGGACCAGCTCTTTACCCTCTCGAGAATTCTCGAAGGTTCATGGGAGTTTGCCCAACCAGTTTACATGTGTTTTGTGGACTTGGAGAAGGCATTTGACCGCATCCCTCAAGGTTTTTTTGTGGGGGGTGCTTCGGGAGTATGGGGTATTGGGCTTGTTGTTACGAGCTATTCGGTCTCTGTACTACTGTTGTGAGAGTTTGGTTCGTATTGCCAACACTCGGTCGGACTCATTCCCAGTGAGAGTTGGACTCTGCCAGGCTGCCCTTTGTCACCGATCCCTGTTCAATAATTTTTATGGACAGATTCTAGGTGCAGCCAGGGAATGGAGGGCGTCATGCTTGGTGACCACAGGATCTCATCTCTGTTGTTTGCAGATGATGTTGTCCTGTTGGCTTCATCCAGCAATGACCTACAGCTCTTGCTGGGACGGTTTGCCGCTGAGTGTGAAGTGGCTGGGATGAGAATCAGCACCTCCAAGTCCGAGTCCATGGTCCTCAGCCGGAAAAAGGTGGATTGTCCTCTCCGGGTTGGGGACAGGCTCCTGCCCCAAGTGAGGAGTTTAAGTATCTTGGGTCTTATTCACGAGTGAGGGGAAAATGGAGCGAGAGATTGACAGATGGATCGGAGCAACATCTCCAGGATGCAGACGTACCGGCTGTTGTGGTGAAGAGGGAGCAGAGTTCTAAGGCAACGCTGTTGATTTACCAGTCAATCTACGTTCCTATTCTCACCTATGGTCTCGAGCTTTGGGTAATGACCGAAAGAACAAGATCGCGATACAAGCGCTGAAATGAGCTTTCTCCGTAGGATTGCTGGACTCACCCTCAGAGATAGGGTGAGGAGCACAGTCATCCGGGAGAAGCTCAGAGTAGAACCGTTGCTTCTCCACATTGAAAGGAGTCAGTTGAGGTGGTATGGGCCATCTGATGAGGATGCCTCCTGGACGCCTCCCACTTGAGGTGTTTCATGCACGTCCCACTGGGAGGAGACTCCGGAGCAGACCCAGGACTCGGTGGAGAGACTATGTTCTCCCAGCTGATCTGGGAACGCCTTGGTATCCTCTCTGAAGAGTTGGAGCAGGTGGCAGGGGAGAGGGAAGTCTGGATTTCTCGTGCTTGAACTGCTGCCTCCGGGACCCGGACCTCCGGAAAAGCGGTAGAAGATGGATGGATGAATGGAAAAACAGTCATATATACAAATACGCAATTACAGACATGAACAATGGCGGTACCCGACCCCATAAACTCACAGGATATACACAAGAAAACACAGATTCCTGACCAAAATTACACAAGTTACACACAGTAAAAGGTAATTACCACACTCACACCCCACATGAACTATCACGTCCAGGTGCTACTGCACCCTCAACACACACAACATTCAGTCACCCGGCATTCACAACGTACAACATGTTAAGTGCATATAAAACAAATAGTCAAACAGGCAGGGAGAGACGTTGGCTGCCCACAGCTGCGCTTTAGAGACGTCTGCAAGAGAGACATGAAGGCCCTGGTAGATCAACACAGAGCGCAGGGGGGACCTTGCAACGGACCGCTCCAAATGGAGAGGGCACCCTGACCAGACAGCTCAAGGCGGGTGAAGAGAGACTGACTGCTGCACAGATGAAAAAAGGACCCGCAGGAAGAAACCGCCACAGACCCAGCAGCACGGAGACCACCCACAAGTGCGACCTGTGTGACAGGGACTGCCATTCGCGCATTGGCCTGTTCAGCCACAGGCGGTGCTGTTCCAGCAGAGTAGACGTTTAGGATTCTCTTCCATGGTCATCATAGACCGACGGAGGCCGACGACGATCAAACAGGCAATATCACACAATTCACATTACCATATTGACAAAGCTGTGTCTTTTGCTGCTTTTTTAACTTCTGAACATATCTTGAACACAATAAAATTAACCTTAGCAGACACACTTTTAAATGCACTAAACCCGACACACCGTAAACCCCCATTCAAAACCTAACCCGGGTCTCCCAAAGGCCCCCCTCTGGAGTGTCCGTCCTGCGGCCCACTCCCAGAGCGTCTCCACTTTCTTGTGATAGGAGACGAGCTGCATTGACATTCCTTTCTGCCCAACCGCCACAGCTCGTTGGGATGCCGTCTCGACCCATCTGTCAAATTCAGGTACCCGTCGCCGTCCGACCGGACCACCCGTAGATTATCTTGTCCAACTTTCAGTTCCCTCGAACTACGCATCCGACCAAGCCGAGGCTCGACCCTAGGGCGGACGTCATCACCCTCGCCCAGGGGAGCGCTCACTGGCTTTCTCTGTCGCCTGCATTGCGATCTGGCACCCTTATGGCTCCTCAGTGGTCCGCCAAGTTGACTTGAGCCTAGTCCCTTGTTTTCATTTTTGGCACAGCTAGGGTTTGTGCCATCTGATGTTACCCCGGTTGCTAGTCGTTACTGCGTTGGAGCGGCACCAGGAACGTTCAGCTCAACAGCGGTACTCAGTTGGCCACCGGAGCCCCATTGCTCTCGCTCTCTGGATTCTTCCGCCTTCGCAAGGGCTAAACCATGCCGTTTGGGTCCACATCCTCAGGACCACAAACACTGGCACGGAGCCCCCGTCTCGTTGACGTACTCTGGTGCTGGCGGCGTCCCTCTTCACCTGGAATGGCCGTTTCCCACATAAAATGGCCGGTCCCACAGGCCACCACCTAACCACTCCTCCACTTCTCCGCAGGTGATGGAGAACCCAAGCCCATAAAACAAGTCACAGCCCATCAGATTATTTCCATCTCGAGACATGATGAACTCCGCTGCGCACATACAGGCCTCCTTGTACCACACCGACAGCCACACCGAGCCCACAATGTCAAGGGGGTTACTGGCATATCCATAACAGGCTATGCTTGTTCTACTCACTGTGTAGTGGGGAAAACACCGTCTCACTGTTTCCAAGTTCAGAATGGAGACTGCTGACCCCGTGTCCACCAACAGCGGCATCGGTGTCCCGTCCAGCAAAATGTTGCAAATAATACGACTGTCCGTGTTGGGCAAGACAGTGTGGACCACTGTAGGTGCCTTCTTTTCCACACTGTCCTTTGCAGGTCTCCGTTCCTCCTTGTCGAAATTGGAGCAAACTCTGGTGAAGTGATGGAGCAAACCACACTGTCCACAACGCTTGCCCCTCACTGTGCACTCCCTGGCTCGATAGCGGTGCCTGCTGGATCCACAGCTGTATCATCTCGGCGTCTCCGGGGTAGACTGTATTTTAATGATGGCCGCGTACTCGTCGTTGCTTCCATCGTCCGACTCCAAGGCCAGGGCCTTCCACTGTGCGTCGTTCCTGGGCAGGGCTTCGTTATCACCAAGGTGTCTTGTTAACCGTTCCACTGCCTCGTGTTGCTGCGCTAGCTCCAAGGCCGCTAGCACTGATAGCTCACCAGCGTGAGTTAGCAGGCAAACTCTTGCCGAGGAGTAGGCCACATGCTCAGCCAACTGGTCGCGGACCATCTACTTCTCCAAAGCCCCAAACCTGCACTCACCCGCCAGCTGTTGAAGGTCCGCCACGAACTGCTGGACCGACTCTCCAGGTCGCCGGCACTGCTGTCTGAACTGAATGCGCCGCATTATGATGTTCTCCAGGGCACGAAAGTAGCCGGCCATGAGCCCCACAACGTCTTCAAATGAGTCACCTCCTCCAAGTGTGCTCAGGATTCTCTGGCCCTCCATACCTAGGTTATGGACCAGAATAGCCCTCGCTCTTAATTTATCCAGGTCACTGAGGTCTAACGCCAACAGATAGTTCTGGAAAGCTGCATACCACCTGGCCAAGGGACCAGCAGCCCACTCGGAACCTCCAAAAAGGACGAAGCGTGGTAGCAGCCCTCTCCCATCTCCGTATATCCTCGTCGCCAAATGTTGTGTCTTGAATTAAAGAAGAGTCGAGGTTGACGTTTTATAGGTTTTATTATAACATGAACATTAACACAGGAGTCCCAACCGCGAGAACAGGAGCCACAGCAAAGTGACAATATGTATCGCTCAGCTGGCTTATATACCCCAGGTGACGCCACCCCCCAGAGGCGGGGCGTCACCCCTCCCTAGCCTAGGGCACCACCATAATAATAATAATAATAATAATAATAATTATTATTATTATTATAATATATACTATATAGTATATATTATATATTATACTATTATAATATAATATATTATATAGTATAATATATACTGCTCAAAAAATAAAGGGAACACTTTGAAAACACATCAGATTTTAATGGGAAAAAATAAGCTGGATATTGAAATTGTGGCAGGCTAGTCCAGCTTACTCAGATTAAAGAGTGTTCCTTTCATCTGAGTAAGCTGGACTAGCCTGCCACAATTTCTTCACTTTAAGTTTTGGAGTGTTTCTTAACACTTAACACACTTAACACTCTTAACACTCATTCTTAACACATTATCCAGTCCATATCAGTGTCGATATCCAGCTTATTTTTTCCCATTAAAATCTGATGTGTTTTCAAAGTGTTCCTTTAATTTTTTTTGAGCAGTATATATATATATATATATATATATATATATACAGTATATATATATATAGATAGATAGATAGATAGATAGATAGATAGATAGATAGATAGATGAGAGATGAGATGAGATGAGATTCATAGATAGATAGATAGATATACACGATCCTACAATACTCCTCATGGATCCTTGATTTTCGGGGTTTGGAAGGCTGCATTTGTCAGCTGCATGTGAAGGAGCCCAGGGAATGGGACAGCCTTGGATGCAGCACAGTGACGTATCTGGCCTAGAAATGCGCACTTGGAGGATGCAGAACCTGGATTGAGATGCAGCCAGTGAGCAACTTTGAAACAATTGCTTCATGAGTGACACAGTGTCATGAAACATCTAATAAAGATTGCCATCTGGAGACTGACTGTCAGAACTGCATCAGAGTGGAAAACCTGAAAAAATCTCAATACTTTTTTTTGAGCATTTGGCCATCCGAGGTCTATTCAAAATTGGATGGCAGGAACAAACAATAGAAAGCAAACAAAAACTAGAAAAGCACTCGGAGAGCGCAGACCTCCGCCAAGCGGCACAGTTCCCCCCATACAGTGTTTGTGTGTACGTTTTCAGATTCCCTGAGCATGAAAAGATATGACTAGCAATTGGATTCACAATGATTATTTGTTTATTTGACATGGACAGTGCAATAAACAGACAATTATGAATGACAATCAATGTGATAGTGATAGGATTAGTGGTTGAGTAGTGTAAAACGGGGCTAATAAGGGACGGCGGGGTTGATAAGGGACACTTTTCTGGGAAATGTTTTAAATGTAATTCTGCTTTTTTTATTTTGAGCAGGACGCTGAGTTGTGTTGTTATTGTGAAATATCCATGAATCCTTCATCAAATCTAGGCGGAAGCAAAATTAAAAAAGCAGAATTACATTTAGAGAAGTGTCCCATATTACCCCGCCGTCCCTTATAGCCCCGTTTTATGGTTGTAAAAGCATTGCCTCCTTGGCGGAGGTAATAAACTGAAGTGTTGGTGTGTCCATCTCCTCCACTGACGGATGCAGATTGGTTAGACAGGTTGCCGTGGGTTTATATTATATTGTGGTTCAACAGAATTATTTAAAAAAAACAAACTCATGAAATTAGAAATTATAAATTATTGGGGTTGCACTCCGCGGCAAAACAGAATTTCGAATTTTCCCCGGCAGAGAGGTCGTTTTTACGCAGCGCCTATAGCTGGGCGGGGAATTTGTGGCAAATAATCGGGCGGCGGACAGGTGGCCGTGTCAGGTTTTGCAGCGTGGCGCAAAAACACGCACGCTGGCGGGCCCAGGCCAGCAATGTTTTCCGCATGCTTTTGTGCCTAAAACGTTGAAGAACGCGGAGTTTGTGTTGGTCAGACACGACAACCAGCGCAATGTGCGCAGCGCCTATGGCTGGCGGGCCCAGGCCACCAGTGTTTTCCGCATGCTTTTGTGGCTAAAACGTTGAAGAAGGCGGAGTTTGTGTTGGTCAGACACGACGCCCAGCGCCCTCCATTGCGCCTGCGCACATGTTGAAATGGCCATATGTCACAGTGTGGAAAAATGCTTTAAAAAATTCCTGTATGCAGACGGTGATGCGGATCATCCCCAAAATTTAATCAGTTCTTCCTTGTACCATTTCCAACAACGCCTGAAAGTTTCATGGAAATCCGTCCAAGACTTTTTGAGTTATCTTGCTAACCAACAGACAAACAGACAGACAGACAGACAGACAGACAGACAGACAGACACACAAACCCTGGCAAAAACATAACCTCCTCCTGGCCTTTTCGGCCTGGCGGAGGTAAAAATTAATTTCCTCTCAAACTTTCTGCGAGCCCTCAAGTTACGTGATGTGACCAACATAACGAGGCCTCGCTTGCTACAGTCACGTGACTGTGGGCATGTAGAAATGGGGCTCGATGAACTGCTCATGACACTTCTGCTTTATATTGCTCGAATCAGTGTCGAGTGGGCGGTGTCAAGCGTAACATCACTAGTCACGAGGTATATAGCACACTGTTTATCAGTGCAGCATCAAAGCAGATATCCTCAAAAGTTTGGAAACTTTACAGCCATACCATGTTGCCTCCACATCATTCTGCACTTCTCTGAAGCAGAACCAAGAGGGCTTGCTCACTACGTTTTGTTTCAATAGGTCTGAGGCGTCTCCTGGGTCCTGAAGCCCTGCCCACTACACTAAAAAGAAATTTGGAGAAAAAATATATTAAAAATTTATATTTGAGGCTTAAAATGAAGACAAAACTCCAAATTATAATTATGAGCTGGCCTGGCAACATTAGTAATTATAATGTGGTGGACACTAGACACAGCGGGTGGACATCCTCTCACACCCAGAAGAGTGAAGAGGGGCTGAACAATGGACTGAAGGGGGTAGCCCCCGAGGAGTAACTAGACAGACGAAGAGGCGCTTTCATCCCCTGCTGCTCCAAGCCACAGCATGAAGGGTAGGGGGGATGAATGTGTTGTTATGAATGAACAAGTGTTATGTTAATATGTCACAAAATGCCCTTTGTACACACACATGCATAATGCACCAGCCCAGCTCTCTATGCATAACTATTAAAGCTATATAAGTGGAATGCAGAGGGAGTTGGAAAGGCGCTCCTAGGCTTCCAGGCTTCTAGGCTGCTACAAACACATGACCCCAGCGTCTATGCTGGGGTCCATAAGCTGTACATATATTAGAGGGTCAATAAAGAATCTGTGTCGACCTACGCTCATGCTTCACTTCCACATCCTTCCCTTTTACCCTCTACATTGGTGACCTGACGTGAGATGGACTGTTTCTCCCTTTCGCCACGCTGTGGGGTCCTTTTTCTCCACATTGGTGACCTGATGGGAGACCAACTGTCTATTCCCTTTCACTGGGATGTGGACTCCGGAGTACCAGGGATTGTCAACATCCTTCTCATCTACACTGCAGTGCACGGGCCTCCCTCTCTCCATGATGGCAACCTATAGGGCCAGAGGGAACAAGCAGCGCGGGGACTGAGATGCACCAGGATCAGCAAGACGAGCACCGCACAGAAACAGCATGAAAAGGGAAGATTGCCGCTGTCTGCGCGATTGAATCAAGCTCCCCATCCCTGACTCACCTCCCAACGGCACAGTTTCGGCGCACAGAAGCCCCGTGCACACACCACAGGATTACGAGGACAGCACAACATACAGCTATGTGGTCACTGCGCCAGAGCACGCGGCATGCATCAGGGACAAACCGGCTCCAAAGACTTATGCATCGCCTCAGCCACTGCACATTCCCGGGGAACACAGCCGATTGCCATCCTCAAAACCTTTAGGCTTCACACATCGCACCTAAAGCAGCCGGGCCACCTCGCCCACAGCACATGTATCTGTTTCTCAGCCGCTGTGCATCAACGGGAAAATAGCCGATTGTTTTCCCCGGAAACTTTAGGACTACCCCTGCACCTAAAGGAAGATTGCCAGTTTCCCTGACACAGCTTAAGTTTTTTCACAGCCGCTATGCATCCTCGCGGAATTGGGTCGATCACCTTCCCCAAAACCTCGCAGGACCGGGCCCGCACAAGGAGTCAGAGACTTAATTTTTTCACAGCCGCTGCGGATCACCAGAGGGTTTACTGGAAAAGTTCCTCACCCGAGGCTGATCAGCACGCAATTTTTGCCCGGCCCAGACGCTTTTAACGTCCCAGGCCGGCACTCCATTGTTCCCCCCCCCCCCTCGTCCTCCACATCATTCTGCCCGCACCTCCGTCCCATAAACCTGCCATTTGCTGGCTTTCTTCCATTAGCACGACGCGCACCGGACCCCGTGTGCACACGAACCACGGCTGTTCAACGTGTTGAAACTTGGAGCGGAACAGAAAGTGCTTTTCACCCCTCCCCCTTTCCGCCCACGGACTGACATGCCCTCCGACACACTTCACCAGCAGGACAGTTCGACCGGAGTGGCAAACCCCCGCTGCAGACACTAGGGGCGCCATCTTGAGCCCAAAGGACCGGGGGGTCACAGCCCCTTCTGGGTGTTCGGTGGGGGCCTGTGCGGTGGACACTAGACACAGCGGGTGGACATCTTCTCACACCCAGACAAGTGAAGAGGGGCTGAACAATGGACTGAAAGGGGTAGCCCCCCGAAGAGTAACTAGGCAGACGACAAGGCACCTTTGCCCCCTGCTGCTCCAAGCCACAGCATGAAGAGCGGGGTGTGTGTGAATGTATTATTATGAATGAACAAGTGTTATGTTAATGTGTCACACAATGCCTTTGTACACACACATGCATAATGCACCAGCCCAGCTCTCTATGCATGACTATTAAAGCTATATAAGCAGAATGTAGAGGGAATTGGGAAGGCTTCTAGGCTGCTACAGACTCACGGCTCCAGCGTCTACGCTGGGGTCCATAGGCTGTACATATGTTAGAGGGTCAATAAAGAATCTGTGTTGACCTACGCTCGTGCCTCGCCTCCACATCCTTCCCTTTTACCCTCTACAATAACACTTTTTTTTCTGCTTAATGATCTGCCCTTTTGCGTTCTCCTGGATATGTGACTGTTTTATTGCAAATAGACTTTATTTTGCCATTTCTCTTCAATGTGCAACTTTTCTTGTAAAATTTCCCAATATTTTCCCTATTTTTCCTAATAAATTTATTTCTTCTTGTAAAGTTCAAAAATTTTTCAAAAATTCACAACTCTCATAAATTTGTGACTTTATGGGCCTCAGGTTATTTCACACCTTAGACAGAGACAATAAATAAACATGGGAGAACAATGCCCAAGTGGGTGAGAGGGGGTTGAATGAAGTGTAGTGTAGATGTCATGCTGTGATGAGGTAGTGCCTTGAACCTTGTGAAGTGTGACTTGATATAGAGAGAGGAATGCTTGATGTGACCAGTCAGTCTGTTCTTTGCTTGTGAGATGTGAGTGTGCAATAAATCGTCTGAAATGAATATGCCTCTTCATTTACACACTCCACACTGGTGACCCAACACGTATTATGGAACACGAGGCAAGAACCCCGAAGCCGGCCCGGTCGGGAACCCCCAGAGACTCTGAAGCCAACCCGCAGACAGCCAGGACTGGAACCCCCAGCAACGCGTGTGTAGTTTCAGTCAAGCTACCGGATTTCTGGCAGCACACCCCGCGCTCTTGGTTCCATCACACCGAGGCCCAGTTCGCCCTCCGGGGAGTAACAGCAGACGACACCAAGTTCTACCATGTGGTAGCAGCGCTGGACTCCTGCACAGCCCAGCAGGTAGCGAGCCTGCTCGATCAGCCACCAGCCAGCAGCAAATATGAGGCACTCAAGGCTGCGCTCATCCGGCGATACACGCTCTCGGAATGTGAGAGAGCAGAGAGGCTCCTGGCGCGGACCGAGTTAGGAGATGGGTCGGCCGTTAGACCTGATGGAGAAGATGCTGGTGTTGATGGGCACAAGCGACGGGCACTTTCTGTTTGCCCACCTTTTCCTCCGGAACCTGCCAACAGAAGCAAGAGCGGTTCTGGCCAATTCGCCGTTGCTGGCCGCGCGAGACTACCGTGCGCTAGCCCAGGAGACAGACCGGATCATCCTCACCACCAGGGCGATCACAGTCAACGCGGCGGCAGCAGAGCCCAGCGAGACGACCAGGGGAGGCGAGGAGCCACCAACGGTAGCGGCAACGGGAGCCAAGGAGCACCAGAAAGACACGCTCTGCTTCTACCACCGCCGCTTCAGAGAGAACATGCGCAGATGCGTGCCACCGTGCCACTTCAAGCGCTCGGGAAATGCCAAGGCCGGCAGTCGGTAGCAGCTGCGACCGCCGGTGAAAAGAACAAGCTGCTCTACGTGACGGACTTGCGCTCGGGGAGACGCTTCCTCGTGGACACCGGAGCCCAGAAGAGCGTCATCCTGCCGTCCTACGCTGACCAGCTGGCAGGACCTAGCGCCCCCGGAATGGTGGCAGTAAACGGCTTGGAGATTAAGACGTTCGGTGAGAGAACGCTGACCTTATCTCTACATGGCCGTTCGTATGAGTGGACTTTTATCATAGCAGCACTGTGTTGCCCGCTCCTGGGCGCTGATTTTCTGTGTGCACATGGTTTACTTGTGGATGTTGCTAACAGGCGCCTGGTTAATGCACTGTCCTTTGAATCTCTCCCCTGTATAGCTCGAGGGACCCGGCAACAGCACAAGCCAGCGTCACAACTCCAGGCGGTAAGTTCCACGCACTGCTCACTCAGTTCCCAGCACTCACGGTCCCAACGTTTTTGGTGGCCATCGCTAAATACGGGGTGGAGCACTTTATCACCACCACCGGGCCGCCCGTTTTTGCAAGACCTCGGCGCTTGGACGCAGCTAAACTGGCCATAGCGCGCGAGGAGTTTGCCAACCTGGAAAGGTTGGGCATCATCAGGCGATCAAACAGCCCATGGGCATCGGCGCTACACATGGTCCCTAAGGTTGAAGGAGCGTGGCGACCGTGCGGTGATTTCCGCAGGTTGAACAACGCCACAGCACACGACCGCTACCCAATTCCCCACATACAGGATTTTTCCGTTCACCTCACCGGAGCGCGCGTTTTTTTTAAAATAGACCTGGTCCGCGGTTACCACCAAGTCCCAGTGCGTGCGGAGGACGTACCCAAAACAGCGATAATAACTCCGTTCGGTTTATTTGAGTTCCTGTGCATGCCATTCAGGTTAAAAGGCGCAGCACAGACGTTCCAGTGCATGATGGATGCAGTGCTGCGTGACCTCCCGTTCGTGTTCGTCTACCTGGACGATATCCTTGTAGCCAGTACGTCCGAAGACGAACACAAAACCCACCTCAGGACGGTTTTCCGGAGGTTGGAGGAGCACGGGTTGATAATCAACCCGCCGAAATGCCAATTCAACGTGACGGAGATTGATTTTTTGGGGCACCGCGTCTCTCCGGAAGGAGCGATCCCATTGCCCGACAAAGTGTGCGCTGTGGCAGATTTTCCCCGGCCTCAGACGGTCAGGGCACTGCAGGAATTTTGGGGGAGGGTGAATTTTTATAACCGTTTCCTTCCCCGCGCGACGCGGCTCATGCAACCATTGTACGCCGCACTCAAGAGACAGAAACCCGTGGATGGAGTCGAATGGACCCCAGAGCGTGAGCGGGCATTCTCGGAAGTTAAAGCAGCCCTGGCAAACGCCGCACTGCTGGCACATCCAGACCCGACGGCCCGGATAGCGCTCACCACCGACGCTTCAGACGTGGCCATAGGGGCGGTCGTGGAGCAGCGCGTAGCCGGGGCTTGGCAGCCGCTAGCATTTTTCAGCAGAACTTTGCGCGACAGCGAACGTAAATACAGCGCATTCAACAGAGAGATGCTGGCTCTCCATCTGGCCATACGCCACTTCCAGTTCTGGCTGGAAGGGCGCAACTTCACCGCGTTCGTAGACCACAAGCCACTAACGTTCGCGATGGCCAAGGTTTCAGAACTGTGGTCGGGCCGGCAGCAGAGACAGCTGGCCGCGATCTCAGAGTTTACTACCGATATTCAGCGCGTGTCAGGTAAACTGAATGTGGTGGCGGACTGCCTCTCGCGCACCGTGGTGGCCCCAGTCTACGTGGGGATAGATTACGCAGCCATGGCCGCGGAGCAGATTAGCGATGCAGACGTGCGCGCGCTCCAGTTTGGACCAACGGGGTTAAGGCTGGAGAGCAGGGTGCTGCAAGATGGCGGCCCCCCCCAATCTGCGACGTCTCCACGGGACGCCCGCGTCCGGTAGTCCCGGTCGTGCGGCGCTTGTGAGTCGGTTCACACTCTGGCGCACCCAGGAGTGCGCGCATCTGTCAAAATGGTGGGAGAGAAGTTTGTGTGGCCGAGCCTATGCAAACAAGTAAAAGAGTGGGCTGCAGCCTGCGTGGCGTGCCAACGAGTCAAGGTACACAGTCACACGAAGGCTCCCTTGGAGCCATTTCCTGTACCGGCTAAGAGGTTCGATCACGTTCACGTGGACCTCGTGGGCCCCCTCCCGCCATCACAGGGGTGCACGCACCTCCTGACAGTGGTGGACCGCACCACGCGCTGGCCAGAAGCAGTCCCGCTGGCAGCAACCACGTCCGCGGACGTAGCACGCGCTTTTTTAACAACATGGGTGGCGTGTTTTGGAGTCCCCTCGGACATTACGTCCGACAGGGGCCCGCAATTTGTTTCCGACCTCTGGTCCGCGATGGCCCGCAGCCTGGGTGCTGCAATTCATCACACAACCGCGTACAGCCCACAGGCCAATGGTTTATGCGAGCGTTTTCATAGATCACTGAAAGCAGCACTCAGGGCTTCACTGACGGATGCAAATTGGGTAGACAGGTTGCCGTGGGTTTTATTGGGGTTGCGCTCCACGCCAAAAGAGGATTTGGAAGCTTCCCTGGTAGAGCTAGTTTTTGTGCAGCCCCTATGGCTGCCCGGGGAATTTCTACCAGACAATCCCACGCCGGGCAGCTCCCCGTCTCAGCTTTTGCAGCGTAGCGCAAACACAGGCACGCTGCCGGGCCCTGCCCACCACAGTTTTCCGCGTGCCTTCGTGCCTAAAACTTTGAAGAACGCGGAGTTCATGTTCGTCAGACACGACGCCCACCGCCCTCCATTGCGCCCACCCTATGATGGACCGTTCAGAGTGTTGGAAACAGGGGATAAGCATTTTCTGCTAGACTTGGAGGGTAGAAGGGAGATAATTGGCATAGACAGACTCAAACCCGCCTTTGTACTGGCGGATGAGCAAGTGCTGTTGGCGAGGGTCCCTCGGCATGGAAGACCCCCACGGAGACCTCCCCAGGGGAACGATTCATCAGAGCAGCCACACGGACAGAGTGAACCCCCGCCGCCCCCCCCCCCCCCGGCTCACCCACAGTCGGATACACTCTCAGCAGCCTCCCACCGGCACAGCAGCGCCACGGAGGCGGTAAACCCCAGTTACAACAGATATGGGAGGAGACTGAAGCCGAAACAGCATGTGGACTGATGTTCTATTGTTCTATCTAAGATGCTGGGGGGAGGGGCGGTATGGGCCTCAGGTTATTTCACACCTTAGACAGAGACAATGAATACACGTGGGAGAACAATGTCCAAGTGAGTGAGAGGGGTTGAATGAAGTGTAGTGTAGATGTCATGCTGTGATGAGGAAGTGCCTTGAACCTTGTGAAGTGTGACTTGATATAGAGAGAGGAATGCTTGATGTGACCAGTCAGTCTGTTCTTTGCTTGTGAGATGTGAGTGTGTAATAAATCGTCTGAAATGAATATGCCTCTTCATTTACACACTCCACAACTTCTACATTTGAACCTTTTTTAAAAATACTTTTTCTCATAAACAAGAGTTTTGTTGTTAATTTGCTGCATTTTTCTCATTGCAAAGTTTGTCATGTAAATTTGTATTTTCTTTTTTTTTTGTAATTCTGGCTTTTTAAATAAAATTTGTATTATTTTTCCCAGAAGTTTTCAATGCTTTTTTCTTATTAAAAATATGATTATTGTATTTCTGACTTTTTCTTACCTTTAATGCACTGTTTTAAAAACAGGAGTGGTGGCTAGTGGTAGAGCATCTGCCCCACAGCTGGGAGGTTGTGGGTTCAAGCCCCAGCTAGATCATAGAGCATAAAAATGGTACTTCCCGCCTTCTAGCTTGGTGCTCAGCATACAGTGTATCCGGAAAGTATTCACAGCGCTTCACTTTTTCCACATGTAACTCCTGGGTTATTGTTATAAGTGCGCATATAACTTCTAAATAACCCTTGCATAATATTAAATACAATGCATTGTAATATTTTTCACATATCTACGGATGTATTACTACATTAGTAATATTGTGACGTAGGCGAGGTTCACACAAAGAAGAGGAGCAGATGGTTGCGACAAACAGGCTTTATTCAAAACACCCCACTGAGCACAGACAGGAGGGGAGGTCATCCTCCCAGACCTCCGTTTCAATCATAGTTATACACACATGATACATCTTGCCCTAATCCTGCCTATAAACACTGCTGGGTCATTATAACGCAGTTATAATGACCCAGCAGTATAATAACTCTGTAATCACATTAAATACACACACAAAGTAACGTTCTCTGCTGGCAAAGCATGCTGGGAAATCCCTGCCCACCTTAACACGGCCCCGACGTTACACTGCCCCCCCCCCACCCCGGACTGGTTTCTGTCCCCAGAAAAATCAAAGTCCAACCAGAAGTCCAACGCGAATCAGTCCAGGTGTCGGGGCGGCCTTCGATGTTGACGACCAGCACATCCAACAGCCTCAGTAAGACTACGCACAGTCCCTCCCCTGGCAGTGGGACTCATATGCCTGCTCCGGCCGACTCCCACCGCTGCCAGGACCTCCCAGGCGGCCGCTGGCCCGCGTCCAGGCGTCCAGCCCGGGAAAAGACCGGATCTGTCCTGCTCGCTCCACTGCTGCTGTGCGCCGAGGGCCTCTGTGACGTCACCGCCAGGGGAAGCATCTGCGGGAGGCGGCCTGTCCCCGTCCATGCCACCTCGCTCTAGTTTAACGTTGGCGAGGGGCCAGTTTGTCATGGGGTGGGTGCGGGGCAGTACCGTGCGATGTGCCCTAGCTGTCCGCAGCAGAAGCACCCTTCCTCGCGTCGTCGCGGCCATCTTCTCCGTGGACGCGCTGCCGTGGTCTACCGTAACTCCTCCTCCTCCCCCTCACTCTCAGCACGGCGGTTTCCTCCGGTGACCAGTCGTTCAGCGCGGCAGCCAGCTCGGCCTGGGCCAGGTGGGCATCCAACAGGGTCTTGCTGTTGTAGCGGGGAATCTTGGCCCGCTGCCGGATGGATGGGACGGTCGTCTCCCAGTCGATCGCCACTACTGATCGCCGTGGAATCGCCAGCCCGTCCTGCCCTGAAAAGGGCAGGAAGCAGGGCTGGTTTACTCTGCTCGGCCCCGCTCTGCCTTGAAAAAGGCAGAAGGCGGGGTACGCTCGTCCCGTCGGGTCCGCTGCTCCGTCCACCGTGGCGAGCCGCTCCGGGGGTCGGTGTCTCAGCTCTGCCATCCATTCCCAGCTGAGCGATGAACCGCTCTGGCTGCTGGATCTCCGCCCAGATCCTGGCTACCATCTAGCTCCATATCCCACTCCTGACACCAGTGTGATGTAGGCGAGGTTCACACAAAGAAGAGGAGCAGATGGTTGCGACAAACAGGCTTTATTCAAAACACCCCACTGAGCACAGACAGGAGGGAAGGTCATCCTCCCAGACCTCCATTTCAATCATGGTTACACACACATGATACATCTTGCCCTAATCCTGCCTATAAACACTGCTGGGTCATTATAACGCAGTTATAATGACACAGCAGTATAATAACTCGGTAATCACATTAAATACACACACAAAGTAACGTTCTCAGCTGGCAAAGCATGCTGGGAAATCCCTGCCCACCTTATCACGGCCCCGGCGTTACAATATTATTTTTCCTGTTCACAAATAGTGTAACATTCTTGTTTTTTTTTTCTTTCTAATATAGGCTTTACATATATTGTTTTAGTCTTTTTCTCGAATTTTCTACAGAAACTTATATATACCAGTGCACGTAATTGGGCCATTCTCTAACTACTTCCTATTCGCTGCCTACTGATCAGTCAAGGACAATATTTGTGTTTTATTGTTGTGATTGGCTTTTGCTGTTTGGGGGGGGGGGTGGCGATTCTGTAGTGGTTTATGAGAGTTAAAGTTTTTTTCCTTAGAGTTGACTGGTGGTCGCTCCAGAGTAAGCTGTGTCTCTTGCTGCCCGTGGACGCCGATTGTTGGACCTGTTAACCTAGCTAACTCAGAGTTTTTCCTGAACTTAGAGTTTTTTTCTTCAGTAGTAGTTGACTGGTGGTCGCTCCCGGAGTAAGCTGTGTCTATTGCTGCCCGTGGACGCCGACCGTTGGACCCGATAAACTAGCTAGCTGAGTTTTTTCCCTGGACCTAACGGTTTTTTTTTCTTCAGTATGCGGTTGGCTAGCGGCCGCTCCCGGAGTAGGCTATGTCTATTGCTGCCCGTGAACACTGACCGTTGGACCTGCTAACCTAGCTAATTGTGAGTTTTCTCTGAACTTAAAGGTTTTTTCTTTAGTAGTTGACTAGCGGCCGCTTCCGGAGTAAGCATGTCTATTGCTGCCCATAGACGCGGACCGTTGGACCCGCTAAGCCAACTAAAGCTGTTTTCCCAGAGCTGTGGTTTTACCGCAGAGATTCTTTTGGCTTTTGGCTGCCATTTAGAGCGCCTTGTTAAGGAGGGCTGCTCGTCTGTGCACTCTGCTTTGTGAACTGTTCAGTGGGTGCCGTGTTCCCACTGAACCAACGTCCCACTGTAGTTGTGTAGTCGTGGCCGGGGTTTGGGTTTGGCCAAATTCCCCGAAACGGAGGATCTCCACCAACACTGAGGACAGAGCTGGATCTTTCCCTGACTGCTCGACCCGCTGAGGACATCGCGGGATGTTTTGTTTTTCTTCTTTCTTTTCTCTTCCTCTTTCTTTCTCTCATTGAGGATGTCGCTGGATTTTTCCCTGAGCCACCTTGTCATTTTGCGCTACGTTCTTTGTCCCTTGAGACTGCTCTCTGCTGTCCACCATTACAGACGGTAACTCTGGTATGGATGAGTACCCCGCTTCACCCCACAAGGTTGTTAATGGCGGCCATCATTTTGTATTAGCTGTTGGAGTGGCATTTTAATATTAAAACAGGCCTACAATGTCAGAGACCTTTTTATTTATCACTCGGTACTGAGTAGGAACCTATATAGACCTACAAATTAATGGGATATGCCGGCTTAGATTTATTAAGAATTCTGTTTGTTTGTAAATCCTCCATTTGTGATTTATTGCCTTTTTCCCTTTTGAGCATGTGTTATTCTTTTTTTTTTGTCTTCTTTCTTTCTAAGTGCATGTTGCTTACCCAACAGTTATTTAATAGTTTTCTGTTATATGTTTGAAACTATTTCCATTGCCTTGGTTCCTCCTGCTGACCAGTGGGCAAATAAATTCTGGCTTTTTTGAAATATATCAAATTGTTTGCTTATTTTAAGGAAGCTTTACACTATACTCCCTACAGGTTTAACGCTATCCTACATCCTTTTCACACACAACCTGATCTTGATTAAAGTAGCCCTTCATGCACTTTGTTTATTTTGTAGGCTAGATATTTGTATTTAAACTGGTTTAGTTGGCCTAGTCTACAAGTTAGAGTGTAAGTACACGAACTTGGGCGCTGTTCATAGCAGTAAAGCGGAACAGGCGTTACACACATTTTGTAATGTTACAGTCTTATTCCAAAATGGATTAAATTCATTTTTTTCCTCAAAATTCTACACGCAATACTTCATAATGACAATGTGAAGAAAGTTTTTTTTAGATTTTTGCAAATTTATTTTAAAAAAACAACAACTAAGAAATCACACGTACATACAGTAAGTATTCACAGTCTTTGCTCAATACTATGTTGGCACACCTTTGGCAGCAATTACAGCCTCAAGTCATTTTGAATATGATGCCACAAGCATCTTTGGGCAGTTTCACCCATTTCTTTTTGCAGCACCTCTCAAGCTCCATCAAGTTGGATGGGAAGCGTCGGTGCACAGCCATTTTCAGACCTCTCCAGAGATGTTCAATTGAATTCAAGTCTGGGCTCTGTCTGGGCCACTCAAGGACATTCACAGAGTTGTCCTGAAGCTACTCCTTTGATGGCTGTGTTCTCAGGGTCATTGTCCTGCTGAAAGATGAACCATCACCCCAGTCTGAAGTCAAGACCGCTCTGGAGCAGGTTTTCATCCAGGATGTCTCTGTACATTGCTGCATTCATCTTTCCCTCTATCCTGATTAGTGTCCCAGCTCCTGCCACTGAAAAACATCCCCACAGCATGATGCTACCACCACCATGCTTCGCTGTAGGGATGGTATTGACATGGTGATGAGCGGTGCCTGGTTTCCCCCCAGCATGGCACCTGGCATTCAAGCCAAAGAGTTCAATCTTTGTCTCATCAGACCAGAGAATTTTGTTTCTCATGGTCTGATTGGACGCCTCCCACTTGAGGTGTTTCAGGCACGTCCCACTGGGAGGAGACCCCGGGGCAGACCCAGGACTCGCTGGAGAGACTATGTCTCCCAGCTGGTCTGGGAACGCCTTGGTATCCTCTCTGAAGAGCTGGAGCAGGTGGCTGGGGAGAGGGAAGTCTGGGCTTCTCTGCTTGAACTGCTGCCTCTGCCACCCGGACCTCCGGAAAAGTGGTAGAAAATGGATGGATGGATGGATGGATGGATGGATGGTCTGATAGTCCTTCAGGTGCCTTTTGGCAAACTCCAGGTGGGCTGTCATGTGTCTTTAACTAAGGAGTGGCTTCCGTCTGGCCACTCTACCATACAGGCCTGATTGGTGGATTGCTGCAGAGATGGTTGTCCTTCTGGAAGGTTCCCCTCTTTTCACAGAGGAACGCTGGAGCTCTGACAGAGTGACCATCGGGTTCTTGGTTACCTCCCTGACTAAGGCCCTTCGACCCGACCGCTCAGTTTAGATGGGCAGCCAGCTCTAGGAAGAGTCCTGGTGGTTCCGAATTTCTTCCATTTACGGATGATGGGGACCACTGTGTTCACTGGGACCTTCAAAGCAGCAGAAATTTTTCTGTACCCTTCCCCAGATTTATGCCTCGAGGCAACCCTGTCTCGGAGGTCTACAGGCAACTCCTCTGACTTCATGCTTGATTTGTGCTCTGACATGCACTGTCAACTGTGGAACCGTGTATAGACAGGTGTGTGCCTTTCCAAATCATGTCCAATCAACTGAATTTACCACAGGTGGACTTCAATTAAGCTGTAGAAACATCTCAAGGATGATCAGTGAAAACAGGATGCACATGGGCTCAATTTTAAGCTTCATGACAAAGGCTGTGAATACTTATGTACATGTGATTTCTTAGTTTTTTTTTATTTTTAATAAGTTTGCAAAAATCTCCCCTCAAAAAACTTTCTCATGTTGTCATTATGGGGTGTTTGTGTAGAATTTTGAGGAAAAATTAATTTAATCCATTTTGGGATAAGGCTGTAACATAACAAAATTTGGAAAAAGTGAAGCGCTGTGAATACTTTCCAGATGAAAGAATGGAGGAAAGGAATTGGGAAAGGAAAGCTGGTTACCCAGCCACAGGTGGAGCACAAACCAGTCTACTAGTAGTATCAGTCTCAAGCCCGAGTAAATGGGGAAGGTTGCATCATTAAGGACATTCTGTGTAAAAATCCTTACCAAGTCAAATGCGCAGCCTGTGATCCACTGTGGTGACCCCTGATAAAGGGAGCGGCTGAAAGAAGGAGAAGACACTGTTTTAAACAGCTTTTAGTAATATGCTAATTGTGTGTTTAGATAATACTCTTTGTGTGCTGGCCTAATGACCAACCTGCTCTGTTCTGATTGAGGCAGATGTGGTCCATGTGGTCATGGTTACAGTGTGTCCATAAATTATTCAGTTTGGGCCACTTTCCCTGATTCATAAAAAATGCACTGTTTGCTGACACAGCTTAGTTAAGAGTATTTTAAAAACATTTTAGATATCCTTTATTACAACATAGGAACATACAGAAAAATAGGTTTGGGCCATGAAAAGTCTGCAATTTAGTTAAGATTATGGACCTCTTGCATAATGTAGGGTGATGTACTTCTGCATTCCGGTCCCCCAGCAGCTCCAGTTCCGTTTCCATTATATTTGCTCATTCCCCAGTGCTTTCTCGTCAATAAATCAATTTTATCACTTTCACTCATTATTGTACATATTTGAAATAGTGTATGGGCACACTGTTTTTTCTTTATAAAGTTTGTGTTTCACATTTTGATCCTTTTTGTAACCATACTGTGCCATTTAATAGCAGAGTTGCCAACTTTTCAGAAGATAAGATAAGATAAGATAATCCGGTTCCGGTTCCGCCGGACCGGTGGCGCCACACGAGTAGGCTGCCCGTTGCAACAGCCTTTTTTTATCTTCTTTCTACACCTTTCACTCTGTATATATATCACGGACGCACGGATCGCCCCGGGGGTCTCCCGGGTTGGCGGACGGAGCCACGGTTTGCAGCGGGAGACGCTACAGCGGGGAGGAGCTAGTGCTAGCTAGCACTTGGCCGCCGCCCAGTGCTAATGGGAAACTCGACATACCGGGAGCTGTAGCGAAAACGACGCAGGTGCCGGGCTGGAGTTTAGGTGGCGTGCAAGAAATATAAGACAGAATAATAAAGAGCGATGGCAAGAACCAAGCAGACTGCCCGTAAAATCTACTGGAGGAAGAAGCCCCCCAGGAGACAGCTAGCCACCAGGGCTGCTTGGAGAGGCGCTCCGGCCACCGGCAGAGTGAAGAGGCCTCGCCGTCACAGGCCCGTGGCTCTGAGAGAGATCCGTCGCTGCCAGAAATCCACGGAGCTGCTCATCCGTAAGCTGCCCGTCCAGCGCCTGGTGAGGGAGATCGCTCAGGACTTCAAGACCGTCCTGCGTTTCCTGAGCTTCGCCGTCATGGCTCTGCAGGAGACCAGCGAGGCCCACCTGGTGGGTCTGTTCTTCGCTAAGGGGGTCACCATCATGCCCAAAGACTTCCAGCTGGCCCGCCGCATCCGCGGAGAGAGAGCTTAGACTTTCTGCTGCACATTCACCAACCAACCATAATGCTCTGCACTGTGTGTCTATATATATACATTAATAGTAATATGGACATATGTTTACTAGATGTTGTTTTTTCTTGCCTTCTGATTGTTGCTCTGAGTGTTGGTATCCCTGTGCTGTTGCAATCCTGGAATTTCCCCATTGTGGGACTAATAAAGGCTTATCTTATCTTATCTTATCTTATAAGCCTTTATTAGTCCCCACAATGGGGAAATTCCAGGATTGCAACAGCACAGGGATAGCAACACTCAGAGCAACAATCAGAAGGCAAGAAAAAAACAAGAACAGCTAGTAAACATATGTACATATTACTATAAATATATATATATAGACACACAGTGCGGAGCATTATGGTTGGTGAATGCGCAGCAGAAAGTCCAAGCTCTCTCTCCGCAGATGTGGCGGGCCAGCTGGAAGTCTTTGGGCATGATGGCGACCCCCTTAGCGAAGAAGAGACCACCAGGTAGGCCTCGCCGGCCTCCTGCAGAGCCACGACGGCGAAGCTCAGGAAGCGCAGGTCGGTCTTGGAAGTCCTGAGCGATCTCCCTCACCAGGCGCTGGATGGGCAGCTTACGGATGAGCAGCTCCGTGGATTTCTCGCAGCGACGGAACTCTCACGGAGCCACGGGCCTGTAACGGTGAGGCTTCTTCACTCCGCCAGTGGCCGGAGTGCTTCTCCGAGCAGCCTTGGTGGCCAGCTGCCTCCCGGGGACCCCCTCCTCCAGCAGATTTTACGGGCGGTCTGCCTGGTTCTTGCCATCGCTCTTTATCATTCCGTCTTATATTTCCTGCACGCCACCCAAACTCCAGCCTGGCACCCGCGTCGTTTTTGCTACAGTTCCAGGTATATCGAGTCTCTCCGCTAGCATCGGGTGGCAGCCGAGTGCTAGCTAGCACTAGCTCTTCCCTGCTGTAACGTCTCTGCTGTAAACAGAGGCTCCGTCCGCCGACTCGGGAGACCTTTGGGGTTGATCTGTGTGTCCGTGATATATATATAGAGTGAAAGGTGTAGAAAGAAGAAGGAAGATAAAAAAAAAGGTTGTTACAACGGGCAGCCAACTCGTGTGGCGCCGCCGGTCCGGCGGAACTGGAACTGGAAAAGCAGTATCCGGAAAACCAGAAGTGAGATTTAAAGGCGCAGGGGAAAGTGGGGTGTAGGGGTGGAGTGAGTGTGCATTTGTGTTTTTCACATAGTTATTTTTTTTTTTTTACTGCATGCACTTGTTTTCTTCAGAGCACATTTCAGAACAGAACAGCAGATCAATCTGCTTGAATGAACATTGTGCTAAGTGAATTTTTAAGGTACAGTAAACAGATCATCTGTATAACACAAATCTAACGCTACATACTGTAAACTACGTCAAACAAAAAAGATACAAACCTTCATGAGAGCTCATGCAGTGGTGCTGTAAAAATTGTTACATGCACACAAATTGTTTTGATTTACTTTAAAAGTAAAAACCATGGAAATCAGCCTTGACCATACCTTGACAGCACTGCCTTGACAGCGCTTACTATGTAAAGATCTGAAGGAAGTCAACACGGTATTGGTAGTATTATCCTCATTTTGGAGTGAGAAATAAGGTTTGAAGTGTGAGAGAGTGAACTTGGAGAAGGCATTCGACTGCGTCCCTCGTGGTTTTTTGTGGGGGGTGCTTCGGAGTATGGGGTATCGGGCTTGTTGTTACGAGCTATCCAGTCTCTATATGACCGTTGTGAGAGATTGGTTCGTATTGCCAACACTCGGTCGGACTCATTCCCAGTGAGCGTTGGACTCCGGCCAGGGCTGCCCCTTTGTCACCAACCTGTTCATAATTTTATGGACAGGATTTCTAGGCGCAACCAAGGGATGGAGGGTGTCATGCTGGTGACCACAGGATCTCATCTCTGCTGTTTGTGGATGATGTTGTCCTGTTGGCTTAATCCAGCATGACCTACATTGTCTTGCTGGGATGGTTTGCTGCTGAGTGTGAAGCAGCTGGGATGAGAATCAGCACCTCAAGTCCGTGGTCATGGTCCTCAGCCAGAAAAGGTGGATTGCCCTCTCCGGGTTGGGGACAGGCTCCTGCCCCAAGTGGAGAAGTTTAAGTATCTCGGGGGTTTATTCACGAGTGAGGGGAAAATGGAGTGAGAGATTGACAGACAGATCAGAGCAACATCTGCAGTGATGCAAACATTGTACGGGTCTGTCGTGGTGAAGAGAGAGCTGAGCTCTAAAGCAAAACTGTCAATTTACCAGTCAGTCTACGTTTCCTACCCTCACCTATGGTCATGAGCTCTGGATAATGATTGAAAAGAATGAGATGGCGAATAGAAGTGGTTGAAAGAGCTTTCTTCCTAGGATTGCTGGACTTAACCTCAGAGATAGGGTGAGGAGCTCAGTCATCCAGGAGAGGCTCAGAGTAGAACTGCTGGCTCCTCCACATTGAAAGGAGCCAGTTGGGTGGTTGGACATCTGATCAGGATGCCTCCTGAACGCCTCCACCTGAGGTATTTCAGGCACGTCTCACTGGGAGGTGACCCTGGGGCAGACCCAGGACTCAATGGAGAGACTGTCTCCCAGCTGGTCTGAGAACACCTTGGTACCTTGGCTCCTCTCTCTAAGAGGTGGAGCAAGTGGCTGGGTCTCGGCTGCTCTGCTTGAACCTGCTGCCTCCGTGACCCGGACCTCTGGAAAAGCAGTAGAAGATGGATGGATGGAGGGATGGCTGGATGGATGGATGGATGGTGTGAGAGAATGTGACAGAGGGTAAAGAGTGAAACTCACTCTTAAGATTGAGAGTTGGCAACACTGTTAATAGTTCACCCATTTAGCTTAGCATAGCACAGCTATTGTGTTGTTTATGTCTCTCCCATTCCAAATGCCACTGCATGGGCTGTAATGGACCTGTGAAACTCACTGAAATATATCTCTGACTCCCATTTGCTATCTTACTTGTTTGATTTGTTTTAATATTACTTTGCAGAATCCCCCGGTTATTGATGTTACCAATTACTGTTATTGATATAGCATAGCCTAGCTTTCAGTTGCTAGTTTATTTATTCTCGTAATACACTTTGACTCAGTCCTAATTGCATCGACTCAATGAATGTGAATGCGCTTGTACAAAGACCTTGCACAATACATGTCCATACAGGTCCATTACAGCCCATGCAGTGGTATTTGGAATGGGAGAGGCACAAACAACATGATAGCTGCACTATGCTAAGCTAACTGGACAAACTATTAAACAGCACAGTATAAGTATGGCTACAAAACCAATCAAAATGTGAAACACAACTTTGTCCACGTTATTCCTTCGGGTGCCACTGTAGGAATGATTATGGGCAGAACTTCCGGTTTCAGCTGAAGAAGTGTTAAATCAGTCAGCAAGACTGGAGTAGGGGGGGCATTTAAAATAGCGTTTCTAAAAGTTTTTCAATTCATTTTAATCCATAGTCCACGTACATGTTTTGCACTCAAGAGGCGCTAATTTTCAGCGCTTGTAGTTTTTGTATTTTTTGAATGTTTTGGTGTTCGTTTGGTACTTGTTGCTGGTGTTCGCGGTTGTGCCATAGACCTGTATAACTGGAGGCTTCTCACTGGCGATGCATAGATCATGCACTGAAAACTAAAAAGGACTGTTGGTGTGATCGGTGGTACAGACGCAAGAGCCACCAAGTATATTTTCACTTGTATGAATGTTACAGATCTGACGTTTATGAGTCATATATGTCGCCAAATGCAAGGCTGCATGAAGTAAAATAATAAATAAAAAATAGCAACAGTTTGCTTCCTAAGACTTAATGATTTAAGAAAGTAATCAAATAGTTTTTTTTGGGGGGTGGCATTCATTGCACTGCCTTGAAACGATATGGACTTGATATTTTAGCAGCTTCAGCATGCATTAACTTTTTAAATTATCACAAAATATAGATCAATAAAATTTTGAACAATAGTCAGAAAATGTCTGTACATGTTAAGTTAATAACAAGCATTTGTGGCATGACAGGAGCATGAGCATTTTAATTTCGGGGCAGTAAAACACCCAAGCACGGTGTGTGGTTCTTTGTGGCTCTGACTAGATTCTGTCATGAACCGGGCCAGTTTGTCCTCTTGGCTTGCTTCATGACTTTCCTATTGTGTGATAGTGTGTCTTATTTTTTCATCTGTGTATGGTCTTGTTTGCCTTTGTCAGGTCAAGCAGCACGTGGAAGTCTGTACTTGGTGTGGGTGTTGCCTGTCAGTCTGCCAGCCAGACCACGCCCTCTCTTTCTCTCTTGACACTCAGCTGTTCCCTGTCCTGTCCTTTACTGCCCAGCTCCACGCTCTGGTGTTCCCAGTCACTGGTTCATCTGTTTGTGTATTTAGCCAGCTCATGTCCTTTGTTTCATTGCTGGATTACTGTCTCTGTCTGCCATGTTACACCGTGGCCGCCCATGTGTTTTTTGCTCTGCCATGTTACGCCCATGGTCTGCCGCAACACGTTACGTCGTGTCAATGTAAGTTTTCCTCTTTATATATTTTTACGTCTGCTCAAGTCTTGGGACTTTATGTCAATAAAACTTGTCTGTGGTGTTGTAACCCTGCGCTTGAATCCATCTCTCCCTCCTCCGTGCGCTGCGTAAAAGTGCACGGGGATTCACAATAGATCCTACCTCTGCTCTAAGTAAATCTGATTATGTCCAACATCTTTGAACAAAGTGTATCTGACTTTATTGCGGTAGAGACATTGATATGTCTCAGAGTTTTTATTTGTTTACAGCGTTAGCATCTTCGCAGCTGAGCCTAACTAACGAGGCTACTGTCTACGAGGCCACTTTTTAAGGTGAATGAATGAATGAATGAATGAATCTTTATTTCGTATAGATTAAAAGTACAGATTAAAAAGAAACAGAATAATTTAACAAAGGGGGAAAGATAATCCAACAAGGTCAAATTAGGCAATAACTCCTCTGATTATACAGTTCAACATAAGTTATCTGAAATGGGTGATGGCTGAAGCCGCAGCTTATATTGCCCACCCATATTCCATCCAAGAATTCAAAAGAAAAACAAAACAAGAGCGATTACAATTCAGAACAAAGCTAAGACAAAATGTGACAAAAAAACTAAGCTACAACACAACGCAGACTGGATATGACAATCCTTATGTGACTTTACATGTCATCTTGTATATGTGTTTGGAGTATTCTTCCTTTAGTTTTTGTTTAAATTGTCCAAGCGTTGTACATGATTTTAATTCAGGTCCAAAATCGTTCCATAATCTGACTCCTTGCACTGAAACACAGTGTTGCTTGGTGGTAGTTCTCACTGTCTCACTGAAGGTTTTTGAAATATACATGTTCCTCTGAAATAATATTGTTTCTCCCTTATTTGGTCATCTTCCTATCCCTAGATAGTCGTGGGAAGTGGTATGATTATATTACTGTCTTTGAGGTACAAAAGGTCGTGTATCCACATTTATGATGCCAAAGTCATTGTTTTTTTTTAACAATGAAAAGTGTCCCGTTTCACTGACAACCATACGTTCTAAACTAGTACCAGAAGTTGCGCCCATAATTCATGCAAAGCATCATGGGGGCTAGGAATTAGGTGGATAAAGAAAAAGCAATCTGCCTGTACACTATTTCAAATATGTACAATGACAAGTGAAAATGATAAAATGTACCTATTGATGAGAAAGCACCAGGTAATAGGCAAATATAATGGGACCAGAAATGGAACTGCTGGGGGTGTGGAATGCAGAAGTACATCACTCTACATTAAGCAAGAAGTCTATAAAGTGGGAAATACACACTCATTCTTTTAACCCCACCTAAGCCACGGAGCCTCTTTAAACCCAATAAACAAACCTGTCTCCATGGCATTTAATTTCTAGTGTGCACAGCTCTCACCTACACACAGTGGAAACGGAAATTCTGAGTTACAGAAGTCTTACACGCATTGTGATCACTGTGGGGTAGGGGAATGTGTGGTAATCAAGGATTTCCTGGGTATTGTTAGGCAAGGAGATAATAGGGAGTAATAAAGGAGGATGTGTGAAGGGGTGCGATGCACTTGGAAAACAATAATCAAACAGCTCCTGCAGCACTGATGTAAATCAGTGGAATTACATGGGTGTTTGGGGGAAAGCCACATACAGTGTGTCAGTGCCTTATTCTTTTCAGCTAAAAGTCTCAGTAGTGCAGTGAAGTTTCAATACTCATTATCTTGCTTCCTGATTAGCAGCAGTCGACAAATACACTTGGGTGTTCTCTATCATTTCCAGTAGCACCACAATTAAGCTCCTCAAGTCAGACACCCGTAAAGGACCCATATACTACAGTGGGGCAAAAAAAGTATTTAGTCAGCCACCAATTGTGCAAGTTCTCCCACTTAAAGATGAGAGAGGTCTCCAATTTTCATCATAGGTATACCTCAACTATGAGAGACAAAATGAGAAAAAAAACCACCAGAAAATCACATTGAAGGATTTTTAATGAATAATTGGTAAATTCCTCAGTAAAATAAGTATTTGGTCACCCTACAAACAAGCAAGATTTCTGGCTCTCACAGACCTGTAACAACTTCTTTAAGAGGCTCCTCTGTCCTCCACTCGGTACCTGTATTAATGGCCCCTGTTTGACTCATTATCAGTATAAAAGACACCTGTCCACAACCCTCAAACAGTCAGACTCCAAACTCCACTATGGCCAAGGGGGACCAAAGAGCTGTCAAAGGACACCAGAAACAAAATTGTAGACCTGCACCAGGCTGGGAAGACTGAATCTGCAATAGGTAGCAGCTTGGTGTGAAGAAATCAACTGTGGGCGCAATTATTAGAAAATGGAAGACACTACAAGACCACTGATAATCTCCTCGATCTGGGACTCCACGCAAGATCTCACCCCCGTGAGGTCAAAATGATCACGAGAACGGTGAGCAAAAATCCCAGAACCACACGGGGGGACCTAGTGAAATAACCTGCCGAGAGCTGGGACCAAAGTAACAAAGGCTACCATCAGTAACACACTACGCCGCCAGGGACTTAAATCCTGCAGTGCCAGACGTGTCCCCTGCTAAGCCAGTACATGTCCAGGCCCGTCTGAGTTTGCTAGAGGCATTTGGATGATCCAGAAGAGGACTGGGAGAATGTCATATGGTCAGATGAAACCATAATAGAACTTTTTGGTTAAAAACTCAACTTGTCGTGTTTGGAGGAGAAAGAACACCATACCTACTGTGAAGCATGGGGTGAAAACTTATACTTTGGGGCTGTTTTTCTGCAAAGGGACCAGGACGACTGATCTGTGTAAAGGAAAGAATGAATGGGGCATGTATCGTGAGATTATGAGTGAAAACCTCCTTCCACCAGCAGGGGCATTGAAGATGAAACGTGGCTGGGTCTTTCAGCATGACAATGATCCCAAACACACCACCCGGGCAATGAAGGAGTGGCTTCGTAAGAAGCATTTCAAGGTCCTGGAGTGGCCTAGCCAGTCTCCAGATCTCAACCCATAGAAAATCTTTGGAGGGAGTTGAAAGTCTGTGTTGCCAGCGACAGCCCCAAAACATCACTGCTCTAGAGGAGTCTGCATGGAGGAATGGGCCAAATACCAGCAACAGTGTGTGAAAACCTTGTGAAGACTTACAGAAAACATTTGACCTCTGTCATTGCCAGCAAAGGGTATATAACAAAGTATTGAGATGAACTTTTGTTATTGACCAAATACTTATTTTCCACCATAATTTGCAAATAAATTCTTTAAAAATCAGACAATGTGATTTTCTGGATTTTTTTTTCTCATTTTGTCTCTCATAGTTGAGGTATACCTATGATGAAAATTGGAGACCTCTCTCATCTTTTAAGTGGGAGAACTTGCACAATTGGTGGCTGACTAAATACTTTTTTGCCCCACTGTATATATGGACAAAAGTATTTAGTCTACTACGTATTACTTATGACATCCCATTCTAAGTCCACGGGTGTTAATATGAAGTTGGTCTTCCTTTGCAGCTGCAGTTTCCACTCCTCTAGGGATTTTTTCTACTGTGGTAGACACAATACACATGGCACTCCACCCAGGACAAGGGGGTCCGTGGGGGAGGAGATAGTTAGAGATGCTAATGGGGAAAGCTGAGAGGAACCAGCCAAACAAAGATGTGCCTTTCGCCCCCCACCGCACCAAGTTGACACCTGAGGATGCATAGGTGCTAATGTATTGTAGCAAGACCTGCTCTGTGACATGTGGGTCAATGTTATGTTAATGTATGTACATGTCTGGCAGTCTGAATGTTAACGTGTTTAATGTTAATGTGTGTCGGAGGCAGGAATTAAAGTGTATAAGTGTATTGCTCAGGCACTCAGGTTTTCAGAGTTTCTGTGTTTTATGTTGAAAGAGGAATAAAGTTCGTGTGTCGTTCAGCTCGCTGCCTCGTCTGCTTTCATCTTCCGCATTGGTGACCCGAAGACATGCAATGGAGAACGAGCCAAGCTATGCTGCCCCATGTATTAAGTTAAGAGTTCCCATTACAGCATTTCATGTAACGGAGTTTGGCTCCCTCTAGTGGTGTAGTGTAAGCATCGTTTTGAACTGATACACAAAGTGTTGGACATGCGCAGTAATGATAAAACCAGAGAACGGAGCAGAACGTCACTCATTGTACGGACGCTGTGGTTGTTGTTTAATTATCGGCGCCTTGGACATCATTAGTCCGTGAGTATCTGCATGGTTTGACAGTGTTAACAGCTACAATGAGAACTGCATGGTTGCATTGGTGTATTTTAAGCGATCTAACTCTGGTCCTACCAGTCATTGTTACCAAGCTAAGCTAGAGCTAACGCTAACATGTGCTAAGCTAAATACGGTGACCATATCATTGACGGCGTGTATATGTTTACTTTGTTGCAGTTTTACACAGATGTAGGAACAAATGTAAACGGATGTAAAACCCAAAAGACGAGTGTACATCACGTTGAGTTCCTTGTGGGGTAGCTTCAATAAACGAGATAAAAGGAAACATCTTGTCATCATTGAGGCCTGCACCACACGTGTTAGCTTGTTGCCTACCAGTCGAAAACTGGGAAACTCGATGGGAGGGCAATAAACGAGCACTGCCCCGGAGCCGAACCCAGAAGGAGAACACCAGCACGGCATACGCTGTCACAGTCAGCCTCCCAGACTTCTGGCTTCACAATCCAACCACTTGGTTTCTACATGTTGAAGCCCAATTCGCACTCCATGGACGACACCAATTATCATGGTTGCTGCGATGGATTATGAGCGCCTCCTGCAACAATTTGATTTGAGCAATAATCTGGTGGGTTGGATTCTGGATTTTTTAGCCAACAGGACACAGAGAGTAAGGGTCAATGGTACATTGTCTGATCAAAAGTGCTCTTCTACTGGCTCTCGTCAGGGGTGTGTGTTGTTACCACTACTCTTCATCCTGTACACAAACATGTGTCGGAGCAGACATGACAACAGACACATTATAAAGTATGCTGATGATTCAGTTATTGTCAGTCTCCTCCAGGATGGTGAGAGTGGCCACGGCCCAGTAGTTGATGATTTTGTTCACTGGTGTGAGGATTCCTACCTGCAGCTGAATACGACAAAAACTAAAGATATGATTATTGACTTTAGGAGGAAAACTACCAGGCACGAAGTCACCGTACTAAAAGGCCAGACCACTGAATGTGTACAATCCTACAAATACCTTGGGACGATCATTGATAGTAATTTAAACTTTGAAGAGAACTGTGAAAGGGTGTGCAAAAAGGGTCAGCAACATTTGCATTGTTTAAGGAAACTTGCACGCTTCCAAATTGACCGAACCATAATGACAATGTTTTATCGGGCTTTTATTGAATCTGTTTTATCCTTTTCTTTAGTGTCATGGTTTGGTCAGATAAAACTGAAACAGAGGAAATCCTTGGATCAGGTACTTAGATGGTCCAGTCGTTTGCTTGGTGAGTCATAGCTGAGCCTGACATCCCCGTACACCAGACAGGTACAGAGGATGGCTACCTCCATTTTAAATGATGATTCCCACCCTTTGCACTGCCTCTTTCAGCTTCTTCCCTCCAGACGGAGGTTTGCTGTCCCAAAAAGTAAAACCCAGCGCTACAAAAACAGCTTTGTTCCTGCTGCTGTCAAAGAGTTGAACAAGTTGTAATATATTGCACATAATTTAGTTACCTATTTATTGATTTAATTTTATATTTACTTATTTTTGTAGGTTTTTTTTATTTGGGTTCTAAATCTTTTATTGGGTTTTAGACTTTTGAGTTTTTAACCTCTTTGACTAGTCTTTAACTTTTTAATATGACCCTTCTCTCTTATCTCTGGTTTTTCTCTCATCTCTTTGTCTTATATCCTGATTGACGGAGCCTTGAGCATTTTTATCATGTTTATACTCAGCTTCATGTGTGCCTGTGTTTGTGTTTATGTTGAATGTAATTGTAGTTTGTAAATACGGATGTCACCTGACTGCAGAACAAATCTACCTACGGGTACAAATATAGTAACCTGAACCTGAACCTGAACCTGAACGCAGCAAGTGACGAGCTTGCTCCAGGAACCACCGGCCCAGGGGAAATACGGCACGCTCAAGCAGATGCTGATTCAGCAGTATACCCTTTCGCACAGTGAGAGAGCAGAGAAACTCCAACACGTTCAGAGTTAGGTGACAGATCAGCTGTGGAGCTGATGGAGAGCATGTTAGCATTGATGGGAAAAAACGACAAATCCTTCCTGTTCGCCCACCTCTTCTTCAGGAACCTACCTGCTACAGCAAGGGTGATTCTGGCCAACTCACCGCTGCTGGTAACCAAGAACTACCACTCTCTGGTGCAGGAAGCGGACTGCATCATCCTAGCGACCAGAACTCTCACCTTGCATGCAACAACACCGGCATCCGGGAAGGACTCCAGCTAGGTCGAGGAGCCGTTGGTGGTGGCTGGGATGGACGCCAAGAGATGCAGGAACGGGATGCTCTGTGTCTATCACCACCGCTTTGGCTCGAATGTCTAACGCTGTCTGCCTCCATGCCAATTCAAGAAGCCAGGGAAACAGCACGGCCAGCAGTCAGTAGCAGCTGCGACTGCTGGCGACAGGAACAAGCTGCTGTTCATCACAGACACACGTTCGAGGAGACGTTTCTTAGTGGACTCCAGCTCCCAGAAGAGCCTCATTCTGCCGGTCATTGCAGACAGATCGGCAGGAGGCAGCGATCCCGAGCTCACAGCCGCCAACCGATCCAACGTCAGGACGTTTGGAGAACGGACGTTGACAGTGTGCTTACACGGACACAATTACCAATGGGACTTTGTGGTGGCGGCATGTTCTGTCCCAATTTTAGGCACAGATTTTTTTTATGTGCTTATGGGTTGTTAGTCAATGTTGCCAACAGACGTTTAGTGGATGCTGTCTCTTTTACCTCCTTGCCCTGCACAGCTCGGGGAGTTGGGCCAACAACACAGGCTAGCGTTATAGCTCCAGGGGGTAAGTACCAGCATTTACTTTGACAGTTCCCAGCACTCACGGTTCTGATGTTTTCTGCTACAGTAACCAAACACGGGGTCGAACATTTCATAACCACAAAAGGCCCGTCAGTGTTCGCGCAGTCTCAGTGCCTGGACGTGGATAAACTAGCCAGCGCACGTGAGGAGTTTACCAACTTAGAGCAACTGGGCACCATTAGGTGCTCCAACAGCCTGTGGGCATCCCCACTACACATGATGCCTAAGGCCGATGGGTCATGGCGACCGTGCAGCGATTTCTGGCGCTTGAACAATGCCACGGAACACAATTGGTATTCCATTCCGTATATCCCGGATTTTTCCGCGCATCTGGCTGGGGTGCGTGTTTTTTCGAAAATGGATCTGGTCCGCGGGTACCACCAGGTCCCAGTGTGCGCGAAGGACATTCCCAAAACAGTGGTAATAACTCTTTTTGGCCTTTTTGAGTTTTTACGCATGCCGTTGAAGGGCACCACGCAGATCTTCCAAAGAATGATGGATGTGGTGCTCCGTGACCTGCCCTTCGTTTTTGTCTACTTAGACGACATTCTGGTGGTTAGCGTGTCTGAGGAGGAGCACCTCGCCTGTCTCAAACTAGTTCTCCAGAGGTTGGAAGCGCATGGGCTTATCGTGAACCCAGCGAAGTGCCAGTTCAGTGTGCCAGTGATTGATTTTTTGGGTCACCGCATTTCGCTGGAGGACGTGATTCCGCTACCTGTTAAGGTACGTGCCATGTCAGATTTTCCGTGTCCGCAGACTGTGAAGGCCCTGCAGGAATTTTTGGGCATGGTCAACTTTTACAACTGTTTCCTCCCCCCAAGCAGCCCAGCTGCTGCAGCTGTTGTACGCCACGCTCAAGAAAAAGAAGCCCATGAAAAATATTGACTGGATCCCCGAGCGAGTCCAGGCTTTCACAAACACCAAAACAGTGCTCACTAACACCACTTTTCTAGCCCACCCTGCCCCGTCAGCGTGGATAGCACTCACCACTGACGCGTTGGACATTGCCATGGGGCAGTGGTGGAGCAGTACGTTTCCGGTATGTGGCAGCAGCTCGCATTTTTCATCCGTACTTTGCGTGACAACAAACACAAATACAGTACGTTTGACAGAGAGTTGTTGGCCCTCTACTTGCCTGCCCTCTACGCACCATTTCCAGTTTTGGCTGGAAGGGCGCGAGTTCATTGATCATAAGCCGCTAACATACACAATGTCCAAAGTCTTGGAACTGTGGTCGGCCCGGCAACAACAACATTTGGCCGCGATCTCGGAGTTCATGACCGACATTCAACACGTAGCAGGTAAGCTTAATGTCATGGCCGACTGCCTGTCACACGTGTTAGTCTTCCCGGTCTACATGGGAATAAATTTCCCTGCCATGGCCACGGAGCAAACCGGGGACACGGACATTTGTGCGCTCCAGTCCGTGTCTACTGGGTTAAAACTGGAGAGCAGGGTGGTGCCCCCCCCACCCCCGCTCTGTGACGTCTCCACCGGTCACCCCCGTCCGGTGGTTCCAAGCTCTTGCCCACCTTGGAGCCACCTGCGATTTTTGAGTCCGTCACTCCCTTGCATATTCCCCGCGTGCATGCCTCAGTAAACTGGTGGGGGCAAATTTGTCTGGGCCTACTTACCGCAGGGACCAGAAAAGTTGGCTGCAGCGTGCATCTGTGTGCCAGTGGGGCCAAAGGTGCACAAGCACTCCAAAGCCCCCCTCGAGTCATTTCTAAATTCCAGCCAGGTAGGTTTTGACCACGTCCACTTGGATTTGGTGGGCCCCCTCCCGCCATCACAAAGGGTTCAAAGCAACCTTTAGACAATCGTAGATCACACCAGAGTATGGCCTTGAAGTCCCGATCACTGGCTTCCAACCACATCCACGGAAGGGTCATGTGCTTTTTTGTCAGCTTGGGTTGCACGGTTCGGATCCCCGTCAGGACATCACTTCCAACAAGGGTCCGCAATTTGTTTCTGAACTCTGGTCCACGATGGCCCAGAGCCTGAGGGTCAAAATCCACCTCACCACCGCGTACAACCCCCAGACTAACGGGTTATGCAACGCTTTCATAGGTCGCTTAAGCAGCGCTCAGAGCCTCACTCACAGATGCAATTTGGTCAATCCGCCTGACCTGGGTCCTACTGGGGTTGCGCTCTGCGCCTAAGGAGGATCTGGAAGCCTCCCAGGAGAACTTGTTTTTTTTTCTCAGCCTCTACGGCTCCTCGGGGAATTTTTTACCGGAAAAACCCCACACCCGAGACCGACCCGCCACCGCAATTATTTTACATATAGGGGCTGCTAACGTGCCGGGCCCAGCACACCATTGTTTTCCCCACACCTTTGTCCCAAAGAGCTTGCAGAGCGACAAGTTCATTTTTGTTTGGCACAACGCACACAGAACCTCACTGCGCCCACCTTATGACGGACCATTCAGAGTGCTGGAAACCAGGGCAAAGCATTTTGTGTTAGACTTGGGGGGGGGGGGGCGTTAGGAATCCGTCTGCATTGACAGGCTTAAGCCCACTTATGTGTTAGCAGACGAACAGGTGGTGTTGGCTTAAGTTCCCTGGCGCGGACGCCCACCTACAATGGCCCCTCAAGTTGGTGATCCTCTGTTGGCAGCAGACTAGGTCTTTCCCCTCCCCACCCCTTCCCCGTCCACAGGACTGTGCGCCAGAGACTGAGTTTGTCTGCTGTCCTCCTCAACGGCAAGACACTTTAGCCGGTCCATGTTACAGCCGTTACGGGCACCTGCTCAAGCCCAAGGTGTCAGAGGGTTAGAGCCCCTTCTGGGTGTTTGGGGGGCGGCGGGGGTGCACACATTACCACAAGGGCTCTCGCCCCAGGACCAAGGGGCTTGGTGGGGGAGAAGTAAGTTCGGAGAGTGCTAGAGGGGGGAAAGCTAAGAGACGAGCCAAACCAAACAAAGATGTGTCCTTTCGCCCCCTCCCCCACCACCCGCTGTGCCAGGTTGACACCTGAGGACGCAGGGGTGCGAATGTATTGTAGCAAGACCTGCTCTGTGATATGTCTGGCAGTCTGAATGTTAAAGTGTTTACCCTGTGTGCCGGAGGCAGGAGTTAAAGTGTATAAATGTTCAGACTAATAAGTGACTTATAAGTGTATAAGTATATAAATGTTCAGACTAAGGAGCTTCTTGTGTCAGACCATTTTTGTGTTCTTTTTAATTTATCAGTTAAATCAGTCTGTTACACTGGCAAGTGAGTAAAATGCTCTCGTGTCATTGACCAGTTTTCAGGTGTGAAATTTTCTGCTGCCTTTGACAGCAGTGTGGTTTTATCCTCTGATGATGACACTGAGAGCTTGGTCTGCTCTTTTAACTCACACTGTTCAAGCATCTTAGATGTGGTTGCTCCCTTTAAAACCAGGACTGTCCGTGCTGTTAATTTATCCCCCTGGTTAAATGATGGTCTTTGTTGTTTTAGATGTAAATGTCGGAGGGTGGAAAGACTGTGGAAGTCCACTAAACTTGAGGTGCATCGACTGAACCTTAAGGAACTGTTAATTGAATTTAACAATATGATTAAAATGGCAAGAACTTCATATTTTTCCAACATCATCTCCTCCAATAGTAACAATCCAAAGATCCTCTTCAGCACAATAGACAGTATAGTTAAACCTTTCTTTCTTAACCAACAGGACGCAGAGAGTAAGGGTCAATGGTACATTGTCTGACCTAAAGTGCTCTTCTACTGTCTCTCCTCAGGGGTGTGTGTTGTCACCACTACTCTTCATCCTGTACACAAACATGTGTCGGAGCAGACATGACAACAGACACATTATAAAGTATGCTGATGACTCAGTTATTGTCAGTCTCCTCCAGGATGGTGAGAGTGGCCACGGCCCAGTAGTTGATGATTTTGTTCACTGGTGTGAGGATTCCTACCTGCAGCTGAATACGACAAAAACTAAAGACATGATTATTGACTTTAGGAGGAAAACTACCAGGCACAAAGTCACCGTACTAAAAGGCCAGTCCACTGAATGTGTACAATCCTACAAATATCTTGGGACAATTATTGATAGTAATTTAAACTTTGAAGAGAACTGTGAAGGGTGTGCAAAAAGGGTCAGCACGCATTGCATTGCTTGATAAACTTCACGCTTCAAACTGACCGAACTACAATGACAATGTTTATCGGGCTTTTATTGAATCTGTTTTATCCTTTTCTTAGTGTCATGGGTATGGTCAGAGATAAAACTGAAACAGGAGGAAATCTTGGATCAGGTAGTTAGATGGTCCAGTCGTTTTCTTGTGAGCCACAGCTGAGCCTGACATCCCTGTACACCAGACAAGTACAGAGGATGGCTACCTCCATTTTAAATGATGACTCCTGCGGCGGATGATAAAATGAGGCAGCGTTGCTGAGGTTTTAAGCAGTTTTATTAATCATACCGCCGTCACGAGCTCCGCTCCCGCGCCGAGCGTTGCGCGCCGGGAGTGAAGCCAGGCACGGCTCTCAGAGAGAGGGACACAATGTCTAGTGCCCTGCCAGCAGCAGTTTGCAGAGTGAGAATGAACATTGAGCATGATTTTCAGTCAGCTTATATACCGGGAGTTTCTAACAATGCATGAAAGGCATTCACAGCGAGAGAGGATGGCATGTTTGCATTTGAGAGGCACAGACAGGATGCATGAAGCACAATGCATGGATGGCACATTAACCTCACAGCAGTGGAATTGCATAAATGGCAGATTAGTGCACAGCATGCAGCGGAAAAAACCCAGGAGTAGCGAGCTGTCTGTCCCTGTGTGGTTGTGGGGTTTTTTCCCAACCGCCACAGCTCCCCCCAGAGGGCTCGGCAGGTGGCCAAGACCTCGATAGTGCAGCTTGGGCAGCGAGCAGGGGGAAAAGCTCTGTGCAGGATGGGGTGGAGGGGGGTGGGGGGTAGTAAAAGCCGGCCCGGGAGACGATGAAAACGTCCGGGCAGGACGCAAAAATGTGCTTGTGGTCCGCGATGTCGAAGGGCTGTCCCGTTGAACGTGCAGAGGTCCACAAGAAGAAAAAGTTAGTCACTGGCTCCTCCCGCGATTAAGTCCTGGCAAGGATTAATATCGGGCCAAGCAGAAAAGACGAGCTGCGTGGCGGCTGTGAAGAGAGCAGAGGGACTGGCGTGTTGGCTTTAGGTCGGGCACAACTTAAAGCTCTCGGGAACCGCAAACCGCTGAATTCCCCTTGTGTGCCGTGGCTAAGACCATAAAATCCAGTGAGCAAGCTGCGTGCCTCAGTGAGAACAAGCAAGCTGAAGGGCCAGTGTGCAGCAGAAGGAAGGCGGTCAGAAAAGCGTATTTGTCCATGCGTGGATGCGCCATCCTCGTAACTCCCCGGTGCGTGCGCCGGGGTTCCGTGATGGTGGGCCAGCTGGAGAGGAGAACCAGGGACCAGGAGCTTGATCATCCCTGTTCAGTGTGTTGGAGCGGTGAAGGGAAGTAGACGCTCTGTCACTCGCTCGTCATGGTGCGTTCAGGTCCACTTGTGTCTCCGTCGGCCCTGGGGGATCGCCGTCATGGAGAGGGGACGAGGTGCATGCGCTCTCGTGTGGAGGAGCTCTGAGCGCGGCCGGTCCAGCGTGGATGTGCCGATCTAGGCGTGCAGATCTCACCATGAAACGTTGCTCAGCTTTCCCGGTCGTGGGTGTTCTCCGGGGAGTTTCGCCTGGAAACTCCGCGTTGAGGTCTCCCTGAAGCAGAAGGGAGGGCAGATCAGTCAGGCTGCCGCATTCGCTTGTCGTCGGAGAATCACCGCCGGGTGTTGCGTTCGCTGGTAGCGTGTTCGTTTCAGCGTCGGGTCACCAGTGCGGCGGATGATAAAATGAGGCAGCGTTGCTGAGGTTTTAAGCAGGTTTTATTAATCATACTGCCGTCATGAGCTCCTCTCCAGGTGCCGTGCGTGCGCGCCGGGAGCGAGCCCACGGCTCTCAGAGAAGAGGGACACAATGTCTGTGTCCTGCAGCAGCAGTTGCAGAGTGAGAATGAGACATTGAGCATGGATTTCAGTCAGCTTATATACCAGTTACAAACAATGCATGAAAGGCATTCACAGCAGGGAGTGTGGCATTTGCATTTGAGAGGCACAGACAGGATGCATGAACACAATGCATGGATGGCACATTAACCTCACAGCAGTGAAATGCATAAATGGCAGATTAGATCACAGCATGCAGCGGAAAAAACCCAGGAGTAGCGAGCTGTCTGTCCCTGTGTGTTGTGGGGTTTTTCCCAAACTGCCACAACTCCCACCCTTTGCACTGCAACTTTCAGCTTCTTCCCTCAAGACGGAGGTTTGCTGTCCCAAAAAGTAAAACCCAGCGCTACAAAAACAGCTTTGTTCCTGCTGCTGTCAAAGAGTTGAACAAGCTGTAACAATATATTGCACAATAATTTAGGTACCTATTTATTAACTCCATTTTATAGTTACTTATTTTTGTAGGATGTTACTTGGGTTCTAAATATTTTATTGGGTTTTAGACCTTTGAGTTTTTAACCCCTTTGACTAGTTTTTAACTTTTAATATGACTCTTCTCTCTTACCTCTGGTTTTCTCTCCGTCTCTTTGCCTTTTTATACCCTGATTGATGGAGCCTTGAGTATTTTATCATGTCTATAGTCAATTTCATGTGTGCCTGTGTTTGTGTCTATGTTGAATGTAATTTGTGGCTTGTAAATATGGATGTCACCAGACTGCAAAACAAATCTACCTACGGGTACAAATAAAGTAACCTGAACCGGAACCGGAACCGGAACCTAAACCTGTCAGTTCTGCTCCCCCTGTTTATTCAATTAATGACTGTAACAAGTTTCTTTCCTTTTTTGTTGACAAGGTCACTGCTGTTAGGGCTGGTTTTACTCATTCCTTTCCCCTAATCCTTGATTGTCCTAACAGACAGGCCTTTTTAAGTGATTTTACCCCAATTTCTTTTGAGGATTTGTTAGTGTTGGTGAGCTCCATGAAATCCTCCTCCTACGCTTTAGATATTTTGCCTTCCTCAATGTTAAAAGAGGTAATTGGCTCAGTGGGTACATCTTTGGTTAATATCATTAACAGTTCACTTGAATCTGGTTGTGTACTCTCGTGTTTTAAACATGCAGTTGTGCAGCCACTTTTAAAAAAACCTAACCTTGATCCATCTGTTTTTTAAAAACTTCAGGCCAATTTCTAAGCTTCCTTTTATTTCTAAGCTTTTAGAAAAAGTTGTTGCCAAGCAGCTCACTGACTTTCTGATTGAACACAATATTTTCGACAAATTTCAGTCAGGTTTTTGTCAGAAACACTCGACAGAGACCGCTCTTCTTAGGGTGTCGAATGATATTTTAATGTCATCAGACTCTGGCAAACGCTCTGTTTTAGTGTTATTAGATCTTACTGCAGCATTTGATACTATTGATCATTGTATTTTGTTACAAAGGCTTAGAGATGGGCTGCACGGTGGCGCAGTGGTTAGCACAGTTTTACCCTCGGCTGGGGGATCGCGGGGACCGTGAGATCGTGGGTTTGATCCCTGGCCCCGGCCAACAGTGATCTGTGTGGAGTTTGCATGTTCTCCCCGTGTTTGCGTGGGTTTACTCCGGGATTTCTCCGGTTTCCTCCCACATGCCAAAAACATGCAGGTTAGGGAGTTAAGGGGCGCTTGCGCACGCAGCGACCGGCAGCTGGTGGTTTGTCACCAGACTGCAAAACAAATCTACCTACGGGTACAAAATAAGTAATAAAAAAAAAAAAAATTTAAAAAAAAAAAAAGATTGGGTAGGTATTTCTGGAAAAGATCTGGATTGGTTTTTCTTCTACCTTTCTGGTAGGAGTTTTTCCGTGGCTGTTGGCTCTTATTCATCTGACTCTGCTCCTTTAACCTGTGGGGTGCCTTAGGGTTCTATTCTGGGTCCACTTTTATTTGCCCTATATATGCTGCCACTTGGTTCTATCATCAGCAAATTTAAAGGTGTATCTTATCACTGCTACGCTGACGATTTACAGCTACTATTCTCTTTTAAACCTGACCATGTTGACAATTTAAAAATTATTCATGATTGTCTGTCTGCAATTAAGGACTGGATGTCTAGTAACTTTTTGCAACTTAATGCTGATAAAACTGAAGTCCTTATTGTAGCACCTGATAATCCAATTCCTAAGATGGTTAATAGCATTGGTTCATTAAGCTCTAATGTACGGTCTAATCTAAAAAATCTTGGTGTCATTTTAGATCAATCGATGAGTTTTGATCAGCATGTCAAATCTCTGACCTAGAGTTGTTTCTTCCACCTTAGGAATATATCCAAAATTAGGTCAATGGTTTCCTACAGTCAGTTAGAAATCATTATTCATGCCTTTGTTTCTTCACGTTTGGACTACTGTAATGCTCTTTTCTCATGTCTTAGCAAATCGTCTTTACACCACGTACAGTTAGTCCAGAACTCTGCTGCAAGATTACTAACTAGGTCCAGTAGATTCTGTCATATCACTCCTGTTTTGGCCTCCTTGCATTGGCTTCCTGTAAATTATAGAGTTGATTTTAAAGTTCTTGTTCTTACTTACAAAGTCATTCATGAAGAGGCGCTTTTTTATATTAGTGACCTGCTCTATCTACACCAGCCCAGCAGGTCTCTCAGGTCTTCTCATCAGAATCTATTGGTAGTCCCTAGCACTAGGCTCAGAACCAAAGGTGATAGTGTGGCACATATGTTTGGTTCATATTTCCCACAAGAGTGTGGCACATATGTCGGATTCATATCTCCCACAAATGTATGGCTTATGTGGATTGGGGCTTCACGTCTGGAGGAACAAAGAGTCTGGATCGACGGGGGCCGACAGGAGATGTCGAGGAGGTGTGAAGTCGGACCCTTGTCCCAGAGAGGAGGCCCTGGGGGGATCCCCGGAACAGCAGAGAATAGAGACAATGGTGAATCTTCAGAGACTTGCATTGTGATTAAATGTTTGCAGAAGCACCATGTGACTTGAGTTCTTAATCCCCCGGAGGTATTAGAATGTGATGTAACATGATTCTGCCTCTTCTTGCTTTTTGAGAATGTTGGATGATTATGTTCTGCAATAAAGCCGAACCTGAGAAATAAGCTCAAGTCTCGTCATTGAACACAACTTCCACACTGGTGACCCACGACAAAGAATGAGCACAGAGAATTCTCCCGAGCGGAGCTCATCAGAGACCAGCCTGATGGCTGCCTCCACACTCCGGCTGCCCGATTTCTGGCAGCACAGCCCGCGCTCCTGGTTTAGCGCGGTCGAGGCGCAGTTCAACCTCCGGAGAATCTCAAAGGATGAAACGAGGTTCTACCATGTGGTAGCGAAGCTGGACAGTCACACGGTCCAGAGGGTGGAAGACCTGGTTAACCACCCACCGGACACCGACAAGTACGGCGCATTGAAGGAGGCGCTGATCAGCCATTTCACCCCCTCGGTGCAACAGCGAGCAGAGGGGCTCCTAGCGCTGACGGAGTCGGAGAACGACAAACCGGTGGACCTGATGGTGAAGATGCTGAGACTGAAAGACTCCGAGGATGGCGAATTTATTTTCGCCCACCTTTTCCTCCGAACTCTACCGCCAGCAGTGAGAGTGACCCTGGCAGACTCACCCCGATTGGCCAAGCGGGGACTACCATGGCTCAGCAAGGAGGCGCAGCGACTCGTCGACGCCCACAAGCGGAGCACGGTTTCGGCCGCGGCAGCTGAGCAGAGGGCGGCGCCCGGAGATGGTTTGGAGCCAGTGGTGGCGGCGCCAGACGAACCGACGACGGCAGCGACAGGCGTCAGGCGACGCGGAGCTGAAGACGGCCTGTGCTTCTACCACCGCCGTTTTGCGGAGAGGGCACATAGATGTCTCCCACCGTGCCGTTTCAAGTGTCAGGGAAACGCCAAGACCGGGGGCCGGTAGCAGCTGCATCCCTCGGAGAAGAAAACAAGCTGCTTTACCTGACAGATGCACACTCGGGGAAACAATTCCTCGTGGACACGGGCTCCCAGCTGAGTTTCGTCACGCCTACCTACGCGGAACGGCTGATGCCGTCTAAAGCTCCCTGGGTGTCAGTATCAGCAGCGAATGGCTCAACGATTAAGACATTCGGTGAGAGGACCATGCTTCTGTCCTTACAGGGCCGTTCATTTGAGTGGACCTTTATTGTAGCGGCAGTCAGTTTTAACATGTTAGGGGCTGATTTTTTGTGCTCACATGGTTTATTGGTTGATCTTGCTAATAGACGTCTGGTTAATGCACTGTCTTTTCATTCTATCCCCTGCACAGCTCGGGTGGCCCCGCCGACTGCACACGTCAACGTCACAGCTGCGGGTGGTAAGTTTCATGCTCTGCTCACTCACTTTCCAGCACTCACAGTCCCAAAATTTTCGGCGACAGTGGCCAAACACGGGGTGGAGCATTTTATCACCACCACTGGGCCGCCTGTTTTTGCAAAAGCCCGGCGCTTGGACTCAGCTAAACTGGCAATAGCGCGCAAGGAATTTGCCAACCTGGAAAAACTGGGCATAATTAGACGCTCGAACAGCCCCTGGGCTTCACCGTTACACGTGGTCCCAAAGGCTGATGGCTCGTGGAGACCCTGTGGCGATTTCCGCAGGTTGAACAACATCTCGGCACACAACCGCTACCCGATTCCGCACATCCAGGATTTCTCAGTTCATTTGGCGGGGGCGCGCATTTTTTCTAAAATAGACTTGGTGCGCGGCTACCATCAAGTCCCCGTGCGCGCGCAGGATATTCCCAAAACCGCGGTAATAACTCCGTTTGGGCTTTTTGAGTTTTTGCGCATGCCGTTTGGGTTAAAGGGCGCCACGCAAACTTTCCAACGCATGATGGATGCAGTTTTACGCGACCTGCCTTTCATGTTCGTCTATTTAGACGACATATTGGTAGCCAGCACGTCCGAAGACGAACACGAAAACCACCTCACAGCGGTTTTTCGGAGACTGGCAGAGCACGGGTTGATAATTAACCCAGCAAAGTGCCAGTTCGGGGTGGCGCAAATCGATTTTTTGGGGCATCGCGTTTCGCCGGAAGGAGCAGTTCCCCTGCCTGAGAAAGTGCGCGCAATAACAGATTTCCCCCGACCTCAAACGATAAAAGCGCTGCAGGAGTTTCTAGGAATGGTTAATTTTTACAACCGGTTCCCTCTGAGCGCAGCGCGGCTCATGCAGCCACTGTACACGGCACTAAAAAAACAAAAACCCACGAATAAGGTCGAATGGTCTCCGGAGCAGGAGTGCGCTTTCTCCCAGGTCAAATCAGCCCTTGCAAGCTCCGTTTTGTTAGCGCACCCGGTTCCAACAGCCCGTTTGGCGCTCACCACCGACGCTTATGATCTAGCGGTGGGGGCAGTCATTGAGTAGTGTGTGGCAGGGACCTGGCAGCCGCTCGCTTTCTTTAGCAAATCTTTGCGCGATAACGAGCGTAAATACAGCACGTTTGACAGGGGGCTTTTAGCCCTACACTTGGCCATCCGCCATTTCCAGTTCTGGCTGGAAGGGCGTCGTTTCACTGCTTTTATGGACCACAAACCGTTAACTTTTGCAATGGCCAAGATCTCAGAACCTTGGTCAGGCCGACAGCAAAGACAGCTAGCCGCAATATCGGAGTTCACCACCGATATCCAGCATGTCGCAGGTAAACACAATGTAGTGGCAGACTGTCTCTCACGTGCTGTGGCAACGCCAGGCCACGTAGGGGCAGACTCGGTGGCTGTGGGCCAGGGCAGTGATGCGGGAGCGCGTGCAGCCCCGGTCCATGTAGGTTTGGATTATGCAGACATGGCTGCAGAGCAGGTTGGTGACGTGGATGTGCGCGCGCTCCAGTCTGGACCAACAGGGTTAAGGCTGGAGCACAGGGTGCAGCAAATAGGTATGCCCCCCTTAATATGCGATGTCTCCACGGGACGGTCCCGTGGTTCCAGCCGCGTGGCGCCGCCGCGTTTTTGACTCGGTCCATTCGCTGGCGCACCCGGGGGTGCGCGCATCGATCAAGATGGTGGGGGAGAAATTTGTCTGACCGGGGTTGTGCAAACAGGTCAAGGAATGGGCAGCAGCTTGTGTAGCGTGCCAGAGGGCTAAGATACACAAGCACACGAGGGCCCCTTTGGAGCCTTTTCACATCCCGGCTAAGCGGTTCGATCATGTGCATGTTGATCTGGTGGGTCCGCTTCCCTCGTCTCAGGGGCACACACACCTTTTGACGATGGTGGACCGCACCACGCGTTGGCCAGAAGCGGTACCTCTGGCGTCAACAACAGCGGAGGAGGGTTGCGCGGCGCGTTTTTTAACAACTTGGGTCGCGCGTTTTGGAGTCCCGTCGGACATAACGTCCGACAGAGGCCCACAATTTGTTTCCGAACTGTGGTCGTCTATGGCCCGCAGCTTAGGGGTGAAGGTACACCGCACTACCGCGTATAACCCGCAGGCCAACGGTTTATGTGAACGCCTTCATAGGTCATTGAAAGCAGCCCTCAGAGCATCGCTCACGGATACAAATTGGGTGGACAAACTGCCATGGGTTTTATTGGGGTTGCGTTCTGCACCTAAGGAGGATTTGCAGGCCTCCCCAGCTGAGTTAGTTTTCGCACAACCTCTCCATTTGCCGGGGGAATTTCTTCCGGAAAATCCTGCGCCAAATTGCCCCCCCCCCCACTCAGCTGTTGCAGAGCGCCACAGGATCAAACACGCTGCCTGGCCCAGTGCATCACAGTTTTCCACGCGTTTTTGTGCAGAGGCTTTAAAAAAACGCAGAGTTTGTTTTGTTAGACATGATGCACAATGCCCAGGGCTGCGTCCACCTTATGATGGACCGTTCCGGGTGCTGGAAAAAAATGAGAAGCATTTCTTGCTAGATTTGGGGTTTAGAAGGGAGCTAATTTGCATAAACAGACTCAAGCCCACTTTTGTTCTGGCTGATGAACATGTGCAGTTGGCGAAAGCCCCCCGCCGGGGCAGGCCACCGAGAAGGCATGCTCCTGAGCTCCACAGAGATGTGCTAACAAATCTAATCCCCAGGTGCGAGGAGACGCTGCAGACGCAGTGAAGCCGGCTTACAGCAGATTCGGCAGGAAGTTAAGACCTAAGAGATTGGGGGATTGATTGTTGGTTATGTGGTAATGTCTTTTATGTTATGCATTTATTTGTCCCATGCAGACGTTTGGGGGGGGGGTCATGTGGCACATATGTTTGGTTCATATTTCCCACAAGAGTGTGGCACATATGTCGGATTCATATCTCCCACAAATGTATGGCTTATGTGGATTGGGGCTTCACGTCTGGAGGAACAAAGAGTCTGGATCGACGGGGGCCGACAGGAGATGTCGAGGAGGTGTGAAGTCGGACCCTTGTCCCAGAGAGGAGGCCCTGGGGGGATCCCCGGAACAGCAGAGAATAGAGACAATGGTGAATCTTCAGAGACTTGCATTGTGATTAAATGTTTGCAGAAGCACCATGTGACTTGAGTTCTTAATCCCCCGGAGGTATAAGAATGTGATGTAACATGATTCTGCCTCTTCTTGCTTTTTGAGAATGTTGGATGATTGTGTTCTGCAATAAAGCCGAACCTGAGAAATAAACTCAAGTCTCATCATTGAACACAACTTCCACAATAGAGCCTTTGCTGCTGTTGCTCCCAGACTGTGGAACTCCTTACTTTTTAAACTTAGATCTGCACCTTCCATTGATGTTTTTAAGAAGCAACTAAAGACCCACCTTTTTAGCCTGGCTTTTTAATTAACTACGTGTTGATTGTATTTTTATGTGCTTTTACTGTCTACTTTTTTTTTTTTTTTACTGTTTTATGTGCCTGTGTTTTTATTTTGTTTTTTACCATGTTAAGCACTTTGTGCCTCTGTCTGTGAAAAGTGCTCTATAAATAAACATTATTATTATTATTATTATTATTATTATTATTATTATTATTATTATTATTATTATTATTATTATAAAGGAGTTCACTCAGGCACTCAGGTTTTCAGAGTTTCTGTGTTTTATATTGGAAGAGGAATAAAGTTTGTGTGTTGTTCAGCTCGCTGCCTCATCTGCTTTCATCTTCCACACTACAAGATTTTGGAATTTGCCCGTGGGAATTTTTGCCTGTTCACCCACAAGAGCATTTGAGGTCAAACAATGATATTGAAATACAGGGCCTGGTTCCAGACTCCAGTCTCCATTGTAGTTCATCTCAGAGGTGAGGTTGGGGCTCTATGTGGGCCAGTCAAGTTGTTCAACACCAAACTGTTATGTACCAAAAGAGTAAGACATGAGCCATGCTATGTCGAGCAACAAACTGAACTTTATTAGCATAAGCTGTATTTATACACACAGGCCGTAGCCCACCTGACGCCACCATGTTGTGCGCCTGGTGCCGGCTACGGCAAGCCTCAAAGGCCAAATCCCCACACAACATTCCCCGCCTTCACAAAGTATAGAACTACAATAACTACCCCCCCCCAAAAAAAATAGCAAGTGAACACCCCAAAACATATAACATTAGAACTTCAGATTTTCAGTAGAACAGTGAACTGACTCGTCAACTGGGTAGACTGCCACCATGCACCCATGTTGAGGTGGATTATTCTGCCACACAAAGGTCAACACACACTAGCTAATCCAGTCCAACCACGAAGTCCTTCAGTTGCTTAGGGATCTGATGGGCTCTAGCTGAGTGCCTCACAGGTGGAGGATCTGATCCAGGCTCCGCCAGCCGTACCCGGGTGCCCCCCAGAGTCCTATCAGTCAAGTCCCAACCAATGTCCATCTCGTCCGCTGCAGCTCCCGTATCCTGGGCCAGCGACGGCTTCCTGAGGTGGCTGGAATGCCACCGTGACCCGTCCAAGAGCCAGAGCGTGTCCGGGCCTAGTCACTTCACAATTTGGAGTGGTCCTGTCCAGAGCGGCTGTAGCTTGTGCGTACGGTTGGGGTGCCTGATCCTGACCCAGTCCGACACACCGAGTTCATGAGCCTTTGCTCTGTGCAGCTTGTCAAAACGTTGTTTCATCCTTCGTTGTTGTTCGAGGACCCGATCTTGTGATGGTTCTGTGTCCGCCGGAGAGGGGGTCACTGGGGGCCACAGTCGATCCAGGGGCAGATGTAGTTTGCGTCCCAGCATGAGCTTCACTGGAGAACACCCCATCGTGGTGTGGGCCGTTGCCCTGTAATTGAGGATAGTGTTCTGAAGGGCATCATAGAACGTGAAGCCATCCGCCAGATGTGCTCCCAGACCATTTTTCAGCGTCTTGTTGAAATGTTCCACACCCCCATTAGCTTGAGGATGATAAAACATGGTTCGAATGTGCTCCACATCCCGTTCCCTCAAAAACTCCTCAACCCCCCCAGAGATGAACTGAGGGCCATTGTCCATCGTGATGGCGCTTTGAACCCCCCACCTAGTGAAAAGCGACGAGAGAAAACCAGTGACTACGTCCATTATGACCAGTCCAGTGGGCAAGACCTCTGTCCATTTTGAAAACAGATCATAAGCCACCAGCAGGAAATGGCTGTTCATCGGGGCTGTGTGTAATTCGCCACAGATGTCCAATTGGATGTGCTTCCAGGGGCCCTCAGGGTATTGTAGCGGTCGCAGGGGTGGGGAGGTGGCACTCCGGTTTTCCCGTTCTCCAAACACGGTACACAGTTCTTAACCATAGTCTCAATGTCTTTGTCAATGCCTGGCCACCAAACCGAATCCCTGCAGCATTGTTTCACCCTAACCACCCCCAGATGACCCTCATGGAGCATAGCCAAAACACGAGATCTCAGCGACACCGGAATCAACGTGCAGTGTCCTCTTGCCACGCACACATCATTCCAGCAACTCAGTTTGTCCCTGACCCTGTGAAAAGGTGCCAGGTCCCCTTGTATTTTCGTGGGCCAACCCCCTGATGAACAAGCGCAGCTGTGACAACGTTGGGTCCCGTTCCTACTTGGTCTGGGGTTCCTGGAGGGACACCATGTTCCGGAGGGGTTCGTGGAGCGTGTTGATCAAGTCCGCCTCCAAGGAACCACAGTCATCAGGCTGCACGGTGTTAAGTAGCACGGGACTGGAGGTCCACCACCACGTTTTCTCTGCTTGGGGTGAACTGAGCAGAGAAGTTGTAGGCCCGTAGCCGTTCCACCCACCTGTAGATCCGCAGGGGTCTGTGTCCCGAGTCAGTCATCTCCAGCAGGGTCGTCAGCGCCCTATGGTCCGTGCGTAGGGTGAAATGGCATCCATAGAGGTAGATGTGCCACCGTTCACACGCCCAAACACATGCTAGCGTTTCTCTCTTATCCACCGCGTATCTCTGTTCAGCTGATGTGAGGGACCTCGAGGCGAACGCCACCGGGCGCTCCATACCATTTTGAAGTTGAGACATGACTGCCCCCACAGCTGAACGAGATGCGTCACAAGTCACAAAAGTGGAGGCATTAAGGGTCAAAATGGGCAAACACTGGAGGGGAGGGGAGTTGAGATTTCAGTTTAGTGACTGCTGCTGAGCAGGCCAGGGTCCATTGCCATGGAGTGTTTTGTTTTAGGAGGGCTCAAAGTGGTTCAATAGTCTCTGAATAATGGGGAATGAAACGTCCGTAGAAGTTTGCCATGCCCAGGAATGAGGAAATTTATGCAGGCATCGTGGGCTCCGGAAGTCGCAGGATCGCCTCCACGTTCGATTGCAGAGGCCTCAGGCCCTCAGCCGAAATCCCACAAACTCAATGGATTCAGCTGTGAAGATGCACTTTTCCCTGTTCAGCGTAACCCTGTGTTCTAGCAGCACCTCCATCACTCGTTCCAAACGTTCGTCGTGCACCACCTGTGATGCGCCGTGTACCACAGTGTTGTCCGGATACACCACCACACCCCTGAGCCCAGCGAGAATTGTGGACATGATTTTGTGAAAACAGCTCAGTGCCGAACTCAGGCCAAAAGGCATGCCGGTGTATCTAAAAATGCCCTTGTGGGTCACGAACACCATTAGGTTGCAGCTGGCTGGGTGGAGGGGCACTTGAAGATAACCTTGACAGAGGTCCAGTTTCAAAAACACCTTGGAGCCACTGAACATCGCAGTGAGCTCTTCCATCGTGGGCAGTAGATACAGTATTTGTCCGGAATGTTTGCTTTGTTAACCATTCTAAGGTCGATGCAGGGTCAGATGCCACCCGTCTTCTTTTTGGCCACCACAGTATTCAAGATCCACAGCGAGGCGTCCACTCTCTTGATAATGCCGGCACTCAGTAGTTTGTTCAGCTCCACCGTGACATCACCCCATAGGGCGAGTGGTAGCCACTGAAGAGGTTGAATTTTCGGTGTCACACTCAGGTCGATGAGCAGACGGTGATTGAAAACCGTCACACAGCCCAATCCCGCAAACACTGCTGGCCAGCAAACATGCCACCCGGGAGAATCAGTCAGCACCGTGGAGCCTGCCGGGTCTGTAATGGAGAATCCTAACTCTTCCATTAAGTCAATACCCAACAAGTCAGCCCATTGGCGAGAAACTTGAAAGGTGAAAGCGGGAATAATCTTTGGCCCATGCACCACAGAGAAACTGACCATGCCCACTATGCCAATCTTCGCATGTCCATAGCCAAACATGTTCACAGTGCCTGCTACAATAGGCTTTTTAGGAAAAAGTTTTCTTACCATGGACACGCTTAGTATGGATTTTGCAGCACCCGAATTAACCATGAGTGGCACGTTGACTCAGTCGAGCTGCATTTTAGCGGCCAATTCTTGGTGCCCACTACACATAGCGAGGGTACACCCACAAGTCTCGAATCCATCAGCTTGTCGGTGGTGGTGCAAACCCTAGCCAGATGATTAGCTCAACCGCAGTTGTAGCACTTTTTCCTCCTAGCGAGGCAGGCAGACGAGCCCGTCCAGTGATGAGGAGAGCCACAGCCGCCAAAGCAGTCCCTGGGTTCCCGCTCCTGCCCATGCCACGGTCTGCCGCCGTGTGGGAGTCCACCCCGAGTTGCTAGTTGGATTGATATCAGTCTGATGTGGAGAGGGAACTTGGATGGCTAGGTGTTTGTTAGCCAATACTTGCATTCCTAACTGGGTGACATAACGTTCGGCTCAGGAGACGCACACACACAGGTTCAGAGTAGTTCAAACTGTTTATTAACAGCAGGGGTGTATGGGTGTGTGTCAGCGGAATGTTAATGTATTGGTGGTGGCGTCTGCTTCGGGCACAGAGGCAGGAGACCGTTCAGCCGGCAACCCTATGGGAAAGAACAGACACAGGGTGACAGGCACACACCAATACAGGAGGAGAATAGGCGAGGGAGAGAAGCTTACTTGAGTTTGACAGATGGCAGGCACTACAAGGACGGAACCCCGGGAGACAGTCACCTGCAGGACTCGGTGCAGCAGCGAGGAAGGACGAGGGACGGAGTTGTCCGCCGCCGAGGAATCCACCTGTGCACAGGGGAGCAGACTGGGAGAGGTAAGGAAAGGAATCTTCTTACCACTAGCTTGACGCTGAAGAGTGAGTTGATGCTTCGCATAGAAGGCGATGAAGTCTAACGGCTTCAGGCCGAAGCTCAGGGCGAGGCGGCTTTTATCCCTCGCCGCTGACGAGTAGCAGGTGCGTGAGCAGGTGGCGCCGCTGATGAATGGCGCGGCGTGACAGTACTCCCCCCTCTAGCAGCGCCTCCTGGCGATGGCTTATCCGGGTGCGCTCGGTGGAAGTCCGCGATGAGCGATGGGTCCAACACAAACGACGGGGGCACCCACTGTCGATGCTCGGGCCCATAGCCCTCCCAGTCCACCAAGTATTGCAACCCACGACCCCGGCGCCGGGAGTCCAGGATGGAGGAGGCGGACCAGGCCGGATGGCCACCAATCATCCGGGGCGCGGGTTGCGCTGCAGGAGGAGGGCAAAGGAGGTCAGTGACTGCCAGCTTCACCTTCGACACGTGGAAAGTAGGATGAATGCGGAGGGAGGGGGGAATAGCCACGCGCACAGCCACTGGGTTGATGATCCGGGTGATGGGATAGGGACCCATGAAGCGCTGTGCCAGCTTTCTCCTCTCGCCTTTTAAAGTGACGTCCTGGGTGGAAATGTAAACAAGCTGCCCAACTCTGTACGCCGGGGCAGGTCTTCTACGCCGGTCCACCACAGTCCTGTTGCGCTCCGCTGTGCGTAATAGCGCATTGCGCGCGGCAGTCCAGGTGGAGCGGAACTGCCTGAGATGGGCCCTAACTGACAGGACAGTTACTTCACTCTCCTGCTCCGGAAACAGCGGGGGGTCGTAACCCAGGGACGCTTTGAAGGGGGACATCCCTGTAGCAGAAGAGCGAGCGGTGTTGTGGGCATATTCAACCCAGGCAAGATGGTTGCTCCAGGACGTGGGTTTGGATCTGGACACACAGCGGAGCGCAGCCTCCAGCTCCTGGTTGGTCCTCTCACACTGCCCGTTGGATTGGGGGTGATGGCCGGAGGAGAGGCTCACCTTGGCTCCGATGGCGTTGCAGAAAGACCTCCAAACCTCGGATGAAAACTGGGGGCCCCGGTCCGAGACCACGTCCACCGGAATCCCGTGCAGCCTGACCACGTGTTGGATGAGGAGGTCCGCCGTCTCCAGGGCAGTAGGGAGGCCTCGCAGGGGGACGAAGTGCACGGCCTTGGAGAAGCGGTCCACGATGGTCAGGATGGTGTCATAGGAGTTGGAGACAGGGAGTCCGGTGACGAAATCCAACGCGATATGCGACCAGGGCCTGCCAGGGACGGGCAGGGGCTGGAGCAGACCCGCTGGAGGGGCATTTCCCGACTTGCAGGTGGCACAGATTGGGCAAGCCCGGGCGTAGCGGGCTGCATCCCTCCGCAGGCCTGGCCACCAAAAGGACCGTTGGAGGAGATCTATCATCCGGGAGGTGCCAGGGTGACAGTTGAGCTTGGAGGTGTGGAGCCAGTGGATGACCTCTCCTCGGACCGCGGATGGCACGAACAGCCTCCCCTCCGGTCCGCCGCCAGGGTCAGGTTCCACCTCCTGTGCCTTCCGGATCTTGCTCTCGATGTCCCACGAGATGGCTCCCACGACGCACGACCTGGGCAGGATGGAGTGGGGCGCCTCCTCCGACTCCACGGGGGCGAACTGCCTGGAGAGGGCGTCAGGCAGGACGTTCCTAGAGCCAGGCCTGAAGGTGATAGAAAATTGGAACCTGGCGAAGAACAGGGACCAGCGCGCCTGGCGGACGTTCAGGCGCTTGGCAGATCGTAAATATTCCAAGTTCTTGTGGTCCGTGAGGACCACAAACGGCAGGTTCGCCCCCTCTAACCAGTGGCGCCACTCCTGCAGGGCGAGCTTGATGGCCAAGAGCTCTCTGTCCCCCACATCGTAGTTCCTCTCCGCCGGGGACAAGCGCCGGGAGAAGAAGGCGCACGGTCGTTTGGCGCCATCGTCCGGTGACCGCTGGGACAGCACTGCTCCCACTCCCGTGTCCGAAGCGTCTACCTCTACGATGCACTGCAGCGCGGGGTCGACCTGGCGAAGGACCCGGGAGGAGGAGAATTCCGCCTTCAGCGCCTCAAAGGCGGCAGCGACCTCTTCGGTCCACCGGAACGGGACCTTCGGGGACGTGAGGCGGGTCAGTGGTCCAACGATGGCACTGAAGTTGGGGACAAAGCGGCGGTAGAAACTGGCGAAGCCAACAAATTGCTGCACCTGTTTCCGGGATGCAGGTGTAGGCCATTCCACCACCGCCTTTACCTTCTCTGGGTCGGGGAGCACCTTATCGTGGGCGATGATGAACCCCAGGAAGGACGTACTCCTGGCGTAAAATTCACACTTTTCTGCCTTTACGTACAGACGATTCTCCAGCAGCCTTTGGAGGACCCGCCTCACGTGGACCTGGTGCTCATCCCTGGACTTGGAGAAGATGAGAATATCGTCCAGGTAGACGAACACGAAAAGGCCAATGAAGTCCCAGAGGACATCATTAATGAGGCGCTGGAAGACTGCAGGAGCGTTGGTCAACCCGAACGGCATCACCAGGTATTCAAAGTGGCCGTTCGGGGTATGGAAGGCCGTTTTCCACTCATCTCCCTCCCGGATCCGGACGAGGTGGTAAGCGCTGCATAGGTCCAGCTTGGTGAACCAGGTCGCCCCCTGGAGGGAGTGGAAAGCAGTGTCCATGAGAGGCAGGGTGTAACGGTCCTTCTCCGTGATATTATTGAGGGCCCGGTAGTCGATACAAGGGCGGAGGGACCCATCCTTCTTTCCCACGAAGAAGAACCCTGCCCCCACAGGTGACGATGATGGGCGGATTATCCCAGCACTTAATGACTCCTTCAGGTAGGCGTTCATCGTCTCCTTCTCCAGCGCAGACAGGCTGTAAAGGCGACCAGAAGGTAAGGGAGCCCCCTGGCGGAGGTTGATGGCACAGTCATAGGGCCGATGAGGGGGGAGAGACATAGCTTTCGCTTTGCTGAACACCATACCCAGGTCGTGAAATTCTGGGGGCACCAGAGACAAGTCCGGGGGTGCAGCGTCCGTCGCAGGGGGAGGAGCGGACGGAGAGCAGGCAGCGGACTGAAGGCAGGTGCCCATACAGAATGTACTCCATGCCGATATCCCAGCTGATTTCCAATCCAGGACTGGGTTGTGAAGGCGAAGCCAGGGATACCCCAGGATGACGGGCGACACAGAGTTGGGAAGGACGTAGAAGGTCATCTCCTCCCGGTGATTTCCCGAGATGATGACCGGAACGGGGATGGTTTGGTGTGATACTCTCCCAAGGGAGGCACGGGAGAGATTAACAAGGGAGATGGGATTCTTCAGTGCCTGACAGCGAATGCCCAAAAGGGTTGCCAGGCTTTGTGAAATAAAGCTGCCTTCTGCGCCCGAATCCACCAGTGCGTGGGTGAGATGCCCAGTGGGATTGTGGCAAAAACGGATGGGCAGCTTCAATTGGGTAAGGGGACTTAACCGATTGACGTCCGCGAGGCCCCCTACAGTGACTCACGGACCCCGCCGTTTGGCTTATGTGGACAAAGCTCCACCGTGTGTTGACTATCTCCGCAATACATGCAGAGATTCAACTCACGGCGGCGTTGTCTCTCTGCCGGGGAGAGCTTTGTCCAGCCCGTCACCATCGGCTCCGACTCCTCGGAGTGCGATGGCGGCGGTGTCGCCAGGGGGCGAGCTTGGGGCAGGCGCAACGAGGCTCCCCGAGGGCGAGAAGAAGACGACTTCCGCCCAGAGGAGCGCTCACGCAGCCTGTTATCCAAGCTGATGGCGAGAGAAGTTAGCTCAGCTAGCGTCCCAGGGATATCCCGACCAGCCAGTTCATCCCTCAGATTATCATTCAGGCTGCGGAGAAACAGGCCACAGAGGGAGCGTTCGTCCCAGCCCAGTTCCTCCGCCGCTACCCGGTAGTCAACCGCATAGTCCGCTGCCGACCGGCCTCCCTGCTGGAGAGCGAGAAGCCGATCGACTTGGACCGTCTCGGTTCGAGAATGGTCAAAGACCTCCAGGAAGCGTGCCACGAACTGGTCATAGGTGAGGGTGGCGTAACTGGGCTTCGCCATTATGGCGTAGGTCCAAGTTAACGCGCGCCCCTCCAGGAGATTCCCTATGTAGCCAATTCGGCTGTGATCCGAGGGGAAGTCTCCGGGCACACGGTGGAATACGGACTCACACTGCATAATGAACCCCCGCGCTCCGCCGAGCTTTCCGCTAAAGCGGGCGGGGGTTGGAATCGGCGTGAGCCGAGCCGGTGCCGCAGGAGCCGGCTGGACGGCCGCTGGGACAGCAGGAGCTGCGCCACCCTGGTGAGCCGGGGGGAACGGCTGTTGGGGGTCCAGGCGGTCCAATCGGTTAGTGATGTTAATAAGTTGATTTAAAATCACCTGCTGCTGATAAGCAATTTGATCCACCCGAACCTCGAGAGTGGTAAGCCGGTGCGCGAGCCCGCCGTCTGCTGAGCCGCTCTGCTGAAGCCGTACTGACATAACGTTCGGCTCAGGAGACGCACACACACAGGTTCAGAGTAGTTCAAACTGTTTATTAACAGCAGGGGTGTATGGGTGTGTGTCAGCGGAATGTTAATGTATTGGTGGTGGCGTCTGCTTCGGGCACAGAGGCAGGAGACCGTTCAGCCGGCAACCCTATGGGAAAGAACAGACACAGGGTGACAGGCACACACCAATACAGGAGGAGAATAGGCGAGGGAGAGAAGCTTACTTGAGTTTGACAGATGGCAGGCACTACAAGGACGGAACCCCGGGAGACAGTCACCTGCAGGACTCGGTGCAGCAGCGAGAAAGGACGAGGGACGGAGTTGTCCGCCGCCGAGGAATCCACCTGTGCACAGGGGAGCAGACTGGGAGAGGTAAGGAAAGGAATCTTCTTACCACTAGCTTGACGCTGAAGAGTGAGTTGACGCTTCGCATAGAAGGCGATGAAGTCTAACGGCTTCAGGCCGAAGCTCAGGGCGAGGCGGCTTTTATCCCTCGCCGCTGACGAGTAGCAGGTGCGTGAGCAGGTGGCGCCGCTGATGAATGGCGCGGCGTGACACTGGGTAGCATACTCGATTTGGCTAGCCATTTGCATCGTGAAATCATCCTTTGCTAACAGTAGCTTCTCTTTTAGCCACTCGTTGCTTGTGCTATACGCTAGCTTGTCACGAATTAGTTCTTCTTCCAAAGGCCCAAAGGTGCACATGCTCGCTAGGTCACAGAGCTCCATAAGATAATGATGCGTGGACTCACCCGCTTGTTGACAGCGGTCAAAAAATCTGTATCTTCGTGCCATGATGTTACACTTGTCAACAAAAAATTTGTCCATCGTGCACAAACACTTGTCCAAAGAGCCTGTGATACCCAGAGCGCAAAGCACACGTTGTCCTTCTTTGCCAAGGCAATGGATTAGAACACTCTTCCGTTTTTCTTCTTCGGCCGCTGAGGCCAGCCGTGACAATATAGGCATCAAAAGCCTCCAACCAGTGGCGCCATGGTGTGGCTGGCACACCCGGTGACTCCAAGAATGGGGGTGGTGGTGTTACACACGCCCCCATGGTTTAATCCTCAGTCGCCAAATGTTATGTATCAAAAGAGCGAGACGTGAGCCATGCTATGCCGAGCAACAAACTGTACTTTATTAACATAAGTTGTATTTATACACACAGGCCATAGCCCACCTGACGCCACCACATTGTGTGCCTGGCACCAGCTACAGCAAGCCTCAAAGGCCAAATCTCCACACAACACAAACTAATCCAACCACCCCTTTGTGGACCTTGCTTTGTGCTCTTGAGGACAGTCATGTTGGAACAGAAAAGGGTCTTCCCCAAGCTGGTTCCACAAAATTGAAAGCATAATTACCTAAAATGCCTTGGTAATCTGAAGCATCAACATTTCCGTGGATTGAAATACCTGAATTCAATGATTAAGAGGTGTGGTCCAATATTTATGTTCATATAATGTACATCCACATGTGTGGTGCAGCTGCAACCAGACGTCAGATCACACTACTGTGCTTGTCAGTGCCCTATCATTACCTCTGCCAAGGAGGTAATTGTTGTGTGGGCTTTTAGTGTGAAATGCGGTGTGATGACACCGCTTTCCTGTTGCATCATCACACCACCCTATATTAAGGGGCATCCACCATGGGGGCTTCCTCTTGCCCTGGATGACTCTGCTACGGTGCCTCATGTGTAATGTGTTCACTATTATTAATAAAGCCGAGTTCAGTGCTACATCTTCGTCAGCCTCGTTTATCACCAGGTTTGTGGACATAACATTTGGCCACTGAGGATTAACAAATGGAGGCGTGCATTATACCACTGCGGCCTTTTCTGGAGCTTCCTGCTGATCCACCAGTGCCGTGGCTCCACTGGTTGGAGGCTTTCCAAACCTACATCGTGGCTCTGGGCCTCGGGAAGCTGGATAGAATGAGGACGCTAGCGCTACTTGTCCACAACCTAGCCACGGAAGGTCAGAGACTTTTTCAAATGCTTGGTCCGACGGACTGTTATGGGGAGGCTATCGAGATGCTAACTAACTACTTTGCTAAGCTCAAAAACATGGCGCAGCACACGAAAACTCACCACCATCAACGAAAAGCTAAGCTAAATAATCCTACATCCTACGGAGATGATATAAACATCGTGGGCCCCGAAGGTTGGTCAGGTCTGCAGTGTGTGGTGAAGTTAGACGGTGTGAGTGTGCCCGTGATGGTGGCCACTGTCGCCATGCAGTCCACAGTGAGTGAGGCCATGGTTCAGAGGCTCACCCCCCGAACTCGCCTCCGTGCCCTGCACAGCCAGAGCCGATGCTGGAGGAGAGAGAGCCCGGGTTTAACGAGACCAACACCGACGAGGTATTTATGGGCAGCACTGACACCAGAGTATCCGCTCCACACTCTCAGGGGGAGAGCTGCCTGGAAGGGGGGCCCAAGCATGCAGGGGGCAATAACACACAGCGACAGCAGACAGACTCGGACGCAGCGCATGGCACGGCACAGCAAAGTGCTTTGGACGGCTCAGTGGAGGAACCAGATGACTTCAGTGCCCGCGCTCGGCCGGTTGCAGTGGGAGTGACCGAGATGGCGGTGGAGGGTCCCTCCCAAGAAGCAACATCGGGAAGGCACCGGACACCTTCAATGCTCAGGTCTAGTTTCAGTCAGCAATGGGTGAGGGGTCCGCTGCGACAACAGTGACTGCTGAACTGCCACAGTGTAACAAAGGCGCCAGACCGAAGGAGAGCACAGAGCTGGCGAACGCATGGCGGCACATCAAACCAAGTAAAGCACCACTGCAAGTCATGAACTGGGTTTGGGTTTGTGCCGGCAGGGGAGTGGCCGGACGACCAAAATTACCCCAAGAGTGCAGCAACGACTCATCCAAGAGATCACAAAAGACCCCACAACAACATCCAAAGAATTGCAGGCCTCACTTGCCCCAGTTAAGGTCAGTGTTCATGACTCCACCATAAAATACTCTGTGGACTGACGAGACAAAAGTGAAACTTTTTGGAAGGTGCGTGTCCCATTACATCCGGTGTAAAAGTAACAGCATTTCAGAAAAGGAACATCATACCAACAGTAAAATATGGTGGTGATAGTGTGACGGTCTGGGGTTGTTTTGCTGCTTCAAGAGCTGGAAGCCTTGCTGTGGTAAAATGGAACCATGAATTCTGCTGTCTACCAAAAAATCCTGAAGGTGAAGGTCCGGCCATCTGTTCGTGACCTCAAGCTGAAGTACACTCGGGTTCTGCAGCAGGACAATGATCCAAAACACACCAGCAAGTCCACCTCTAAATGGCTTAAGAAAAGCAAAATGAAGACTTTGAAGTGGCCTAGTCAAAGTCCTGACCTGAATCCGACTGCGATGCTGTGGCATGACCTTAAAAAGGCGGTTCATGCTCGAAAACCCTCCAATGTGGCTGAATTACAACAATTCTGAGAAGATGAGTGGGCCAAAACTCCTCCACAGCACTGTAAAAGACTCGTTGCCAGTTATCGCAAACGCTTGACTGCAGTTGTTGCTGCTAAGGGTGGCCCAACCAGTTATTAGGTTTAGGGAGCAATCACTTTTTCACACAGGGCCATGTAGGTTTGGATTTTTTCCCCCTTAATAATAAGCACCTTCATTTAAAAACTACAGTTTGTGTTTACTTGTGTAACCGTTCTCTAATATTTAAATTTGCTTGATGATCTGAAACATTTAAGTGTGACAAACATACAAAAAAAATGAAAAATCAGGAAGGGGGCAAACACTTTTCACACCACTGTAATTAATCAAACTATTACAAAGAAAACAGATTAAATTATTGTGAGCTGATGAAACCATATATGATTATTTTGATAAAAACAATTTGGTTAATAGGGTTGAAGTTAGGGTAACAGAGATGAAATTAGGGTAACAGGGTTGCACAAGATAACAGGGTTGAATGAATTCATTACTTTTTGTTGCAGCTCATGACAAAAAATGTGAAAAACAAACACTCATGACAACAGAAATGGTGTTTAACAATAATTTACTGTTTTTAAGAAGAATTGCTAAAATAAATGGTAATGCTAATAGTAAATGGCCTTCACTTATATAGTGCTTTTCTCATCTCTAGATGACCAAAGCACTTTACAGCTCCTGCTATCCACCCATTCACACACACACTCACACACTGATGGTGGCAGAGTCACACTGTTTCCCGGCGTGGGCGGGAGTTATGAACTTTAGGCCAATGAGCAAGCAGTCCTTTGTTTGTAAGCAACTTTGAATTGCCTTTGAATTTACTACAGACAGTGTTTATCCCTTCTGAGTAAAGTGAAGGAGATGTAACCCTGACACTGTAGTGCAGTCCTGTTACTCTAATTATGGTAACAGGGTTACAAATCAGTGCTTGCATTAGCATTTTTTCACAGAAAGAAATGCTATTTGTGGAATATAATGGTTTATGAAAGTAAATGATAAATGTAGCTCTATAAATAAAAGAAGCTTAGAAAATAATTTATCTTCTTTTGGTAATATGAGTAACAGAGTTGAGTTGGGTATAGTGACACTCAATTTAGTCAGAAAAGATTTGAAAAATACAAAATAATCAAAGAAGACAAACCTTTGGTCTACCCATGGTGTTACCATACGAGTTAATGATGTCACTTCTTTTTTGTCAATCATGGCAGTTACTGCTTTGCTCTTCCTGTGCTACGCTAAATAGGTTTTGGTAACAGGGTTGCACATATGTTGTGGGACACCGTTTCCGGAGCTTAATTAATATTATTTAAAATATGCTTATTTTAAATAAATGGTTTTAATAGTTACAAGATGCATGTCTTAATAACACCAAAACAAAAGAAAAGTGAATTTTTTTAACTTTAACTTATTTTAGCTGTCATATTTGCTCTGCAGTTTGATTAGCAAAGGCCTGTGACAAGAAGAAAGTACTATTTTAGGGGGTGCTTAAGAAATATTTTAGATCTTCTATAATATTCTGGGACTGCTTTTTAAGCAACTTTATTTACAGTTTGTCTGAGTATAAGTATAATTTACTGAATAAATGTGTGATACAGTATTTTTTGCACAAATTATTTTCAGTTTAATGGGAGGAACAGAATGTCCCGCAATTCTGGAATGGCCCACCTATTTATTAAAGTAAATTTGATCTGAGCAGTTGGGATTTAAAATGGCTGACCTGAAACTCCTAAGTGATCTGTCCTAAAACTTCCAAACATTTATTGTCATCCTATAAGAAGAGGATCTTCAGGTCGGGGAACAGGGAGATGCTGAAGTCTGTACAGAGGTTGCTGAGGAGGAAGATCAGAGAAGGCAAGGGCAGCTTCAGGAAGAAGATGGAGGACAAGCTGCAACAGAGCGACATCGGCGGGGTCTGGAGAAACCTTAAAACCATCTCTGGGCTCCAGAATACCTCCCCCCAGGCCACAGGGGGCAGGGAGTGGGCGAACAATCTGAACCTGTTTTATAATAGGTTTGACCAACCGCCCTCCCCCCTGACTGCACAACAACCACTGCTGCCTCTAAAGTCATCGAGACCTGCTGTCCACACCCCACTCCACCAACACCCCCCCCCACTCCCAGCACACAGCCCCCAGCCTGACCTTCACTAAGACCCAGGTGAGGACGGAGCTGAGGGAGATCAAGGCGAGGAGGGCCTCGGGACCGGACGGCATCAGCACGACGCTCCTCAAGTCCTGTGCAGACCAGCTGTGTGGGATTGTAGAGCACATCTTCAACCTGAGCCTGAAGCTGGGGAGGGTACCACAGTTGTGGAAAACATCTTGTGTGGTACCTGTACCAAAGACTTCCCACCCCAAAGACCTGAACAGCTACAGAACAGTGGCCCTGACATCTCACATGATGAATACCCTGGAGAGACTGCTCCTTGCTCACCTCCACCCCCTGGTGGGACCAGCAATGGATCCACTCCAGTTCGCCTACCAGCATGGCACTGGGGTGGAGGATGCAGTGATCTTCCTCCTTCACCGTTCTCTGTCCCACCTGGAGAAGCCCGGGAACGCGGTGAGGATCATGTTCTTTGACTTCTCCAGTGCTTTCAACACCATCCAACCGATGATCCTAAAGGACAAGCTGCTGTGCGCAGGGGTGGACCAGCACCTGTCATTATGGATCCTGGACTACCTCACTAACCGGCCACAGTTTGTGAGAACCGGGATTGTGTGTCCGACACAATCATCGGTAGCACGGGGGCCCCCCAGGGAACGGTTTTGGCTCCCTTCCTGTTCACCCTTTATACTGCGGACTTCTCACACAACACAACACACTGCCATCTACAGAAGTTCTCTGATGACTCTTTGATCATCGGCCTCATCTCCAACGGAGATGAAGCTGAGTACAGAGGACTTATCCAGGACTTCGTGGACTGGTGCCATCGGAACTGCCTCCAGATCAACGCGAGGAAAACTAAGGAGCTGGTGGTGGACTGCCACAGGCAAGGACAACCCCTCACAGCACCAGTGAACATACACTACTGTTCAAAAGTTTGGGGTCACTTAGAAATTTCCTTATTTTTGAAAGAAAAGCACTGTTTTTTTCAATGAAGATAACTTTAAACTAATCAGAAATACACTCTATACATTGCTAATGTGGTAAATGACTATTCTAGCTGCAAATGTCTGGTTTTTGGTGCAATACCTACATAGGTGTATAGATGCCCATTTCCAGCAACTATCACTCCAGTGTTCTAATGGTACAATGTGTTTGCTCATTGCGTCAGAATTCTCCAGATTACCTCAACAAATTAACAGCTAGAATGCCAAAGGTCTGCAATGCTGTAATTGCTGCAAATGGAGGATTCTTTGACGAAAACAAAGTTTGAAGGAAAAAATTATTATTTCAAATACAAATCATTATTTGTATTTGAAATAATAATTTTTTCCTAATTTTTTCAAATACAAATCATTATTTCCCCCTCATGGATCGTCACCTTATCGTGGTGGGGGGGTTTGCGTGCCCCAGTGATCCCAGGAGCTATGTTGTCCGGGGCAATTTGCCTCTGATAGGGTCTCCCAAGACAAACTGGTCCTGGGTGAAGGGCCAGACTAAGAACGATCCAACAGACTCTCATGATAAATTGTATATCAAGGATTCAGTGTACCCTGCCCGGTATGGGGTTACCGGGGCCCCACCCTGGAGCCAGGCCTGGGGGAGGGGCTCGAAGGCTAGTGTCTGGTGGCCGGGTTTCCACCCATGGGACCCGGCCGGGCTCAGCCCGAAGGAGTTACATGGGTCCGCCCTCCAGTGGGTTCACCACCTGCAGGAGGGATCATGGGGGTCCGGTGCTATATGGATTAGGTGGCGGTCAAAGGCGGAGACCTTGGCGGACTGATCCCAAGCTTTCTAAACTGGCTTTTGGTACGTGGAATGTCACCTCTCTGGTGGGGAAGGAGCCTGAGCTGGTGTACGAGGTTGAGCGATACCGGCTAGATATAGTCGGCCTCACCTCAACGCACAGCTCCGGTTCCGGAACCAGTCTCCTGGAGAGGGGCTGGAGCTTGGCCTTTTCTGGAGTTGCCCCGGGCGAGAGGCGACGAGCAGGGGTGGGTATTCTTGTATCGCCCCACCTTGCTGCCTCTATATTGGAGTTTTCCCCGGTGGACGAAAGGGTTGCTTCCCTGCGCCTTCGGGTTGGGAAACGGGTCCTGACCATCATTTGTGCCTATGCACCAAATGATGTTTCAGAGTACCCACCCTTTTTGGAGTCTGTGACTGGGGTGCTGGAGGGTGCTCCTCCTGGAGACTCCATTGTCCTACTGGAGGACTTCAATGCGCACGTGGGCAATGACAGTGAAACCTGGAGGGGGGTGATTGGGAGGAACGGCCTGATCTGAACCCGAGAGGTGTTCAGTTATTGGACTTCTGTGCTAACCACAGTCTGTCCATAACGAACACCATGTTCAAGCATAAGGGTGTCCATATGTGCACCTGGCACCAGGACACCCTAGGTCGCAGGTCGATGATCGATTTTGTTATCATATCATCAGACCTGCGACCGTATGTCTTGGACACCAGAGTAAAGAGAGGTGCAGAGCTGTCAACTGATCACCACCTGGTGGTGAGTTGGATCCGATGGCAGGGGAGGAAGCCATTCAGACCTGGTAGACCCAAACGTATAGTGAGGGTGTGCTGGGAGAGTCTGGCTGAGGCCCCTGTCCGGGAGGTCTTCAACTCCCACCTCCGGAAGAACTTCAACCACATTCCGAGGGAGTCTGGAGACATGGAGTCTGAATGGGCCATGTTCTCCACCTCTGTTGTTGAAGCGGCGGCCCAGAGCTGCGGCCGCAAGGTGGTCGATGCATCTCGTGGTGGCAACCCCCGAACCAAGTGGTGGACACCAGTGGTGAGGGGGGCCATTAAGCTGAAGAAGGAGTCCTATCAAGCTTGGTTGGCTTGTGGGACTCCTGAAGCTGCTGAGGTGTACCGGCAGGCCAAGCGGAGTGCAGCTCGGGTGGTTGCTGAAGCAAAAACCCGGGTATGGGAGGAGTTCGGTGAGGCCATGGAACAAGACTTTCAGTCGGCTTCAAAGAGATTGTGGCAAACTGTTCGGCGGCTCAGGAGGGGAAAGCAGCTCCCTGTCCACACTGTGTATGGTGCGGATGGGACACTGTTGACTTCGACTGGGGATATCGTCGGGCGGTGGAAGGAATACTTCGAGGATCTCCTCAATCCCACTGATACGCCTTCCACAGAGGAAGCAGGGTTTGGGGACGAGGGGGATGACTCGCCTATCACAGGGACTGAGGTCGCCAAGGTGGTTAAAAATCTCCTTGGTGGCCGGGCCCCGGGGGTGGACGAGATTCGCCCCGAGTACCTCAAGGCCCTGGATGTTGTTGGGTTGTCATGGTTGACACGCCTCTGCAACATTGCGTGGAGGTCGGGGGCAGTGCCTTTGGCATGGCAAACCGGGGTGGTGGTTCCTCTCTTCAAAAAAGGGGACCAGAGGGTGTGCTCCAACTTTAGAGGGATCACACTCCTCAGCCTCCCTGGGAAGGTCTATGCCAAGGTACTGGAGAGGAGAGTCCGGCCGTTGGTCGAATCTCGGATTCAGGAGGAGCAATGTGGTTTTCGTCCTGGCCGTGGCACATCGGACCAGCTCTTTACCCTCTCGAGAATTCTTGAGGGTTCGTGGGAGTTTGCCCAACCAATTTACATGTGTTTTGTGGACTTGGAGAAGGCATTTGACCGCGTCCCTCTTGGATTTTTGTGGGGGGTGCTTCGGGAGTATGGGGTATCGGGCTTGTTGTTACGAGCTATTCGGTCTCTGTACGACCGTTGTGAGAGTTTAGTTCGTATTGCCATCACTCGGTCGGAGTCATTCCCAGTGAGAGTTGGACTCCGCCAGGGCTGCCCTTTGTCGCCGATCCTGTTCATAATTTTTATGGACAGGATTTCTAGGCGCAGCCAGGGAATGGAGGGTGTCATGCTTGGTGACCACAGGATCTCATCTCTGTTGTTTGCAGATGATGTTGTCCTGTTGGCTTCATCCAGCAATGACCTACAGCTCTTGCTGGGACGGTTTGCCGCTGAGTGTGAAGCGGCTGGGATGAGAATCAGCACCTCCAAGTCCGAGTCCATGGTCCTCAGCTGGAAAAAGGTGGATTGTCCTCTCCGGGTTGGGGACAGGCTCCTGCCCCAAGTGGAGGAGTTTAAGTATCTTGGGGTCTTGTTCACAAGTGAGGGGAGACTCCATTGTCCTACTGGAGGACTTCAATGCGCACGTGGGCAATGACAGTGAAACCTGGAGGGGGGTGATTGGGAGGAACGGCCTGATCTGAACCCGAGAGGTGTTCAGTTATTGGACTTCTGTGCTAACCACAGTCTGTCCATAACGAACACCATGTTCAAGCATAAGGGTGTCCATATGTGCACCTGGCACCAGGACACCCTAGGTCGCAGGTCGATGATCGATTTTGTTATCATATCATCAGACCTGCGACCGTATGTCTTGGACACCAGAGTAAAGAGAGGTGCAGAGCTGTCAACTGATCACCACCTGGTGGTGAGTTGGATCCGATGGCAGGGGAGGAAGCCATTCAGACCTGGTAGACCCAAACGTATAGTGAGGGTGTGCTGGGAGAGTCTGGCTGAGGCCCCTGTCCGGGAGGTCTTCAACTCCCACCTCCGGAAGAACTTCAACCACATTCCGAGGGAGTCTGGAGACATGGAGTCTGAATGGGCCATATTCTCCACCTCTGTTGTTGAAGCGGCGGCCCAGAGCTGCGGCCGCAAGGTGGTCGATGCATCTCGTGGTGGCAACCCCCGAACCAAGTGGTGGACACCAGTGGTGAGGGGGGCCATTAAGCTGAAGAAGGAGTCCTATCAAGCTTGGTTGGCTTGTGGGACTCCTGAAGCTGCTGAGGTGTACCGGCAGGCCAAGCGGAGTGCAGCTCGGGTGGTTGCTGAAGCAAAAACCCGGGTATGGGAGGAGTTCGGTGAGGCCATGGAACAAGACTTTCAGTCGGCTTCAAAGAGATTGTGGCAAACTGTTCGGCGGCTCAGGAGGGGAAAGCAGCTCCCTGTCCACACTGTGTATGGTGCGGATGGGACACTGTTGACTTCGACTGGGGATATCGTCGGGCGGTGGAAGGAATACTTCGAGGATCTCCTCAATCCCACTGATACGCCTTCCACAGAGGAAGCAGGGTTTGGGGACGAGGGGGATGACTCGCCTATCACAGGGACTGAGGTCGCCAAGGTGGTTAAAAATCTCCTTGGTGGCCGGGCCCCGGGGGTGGACGAGATTCGCCCCGAGTACCTCAAGGCCCTGGATGTTGTTGGGTTGTCATGGTTGACACGCCTCTGCAACATTGCGTGGAGGTCGGGGGCAGTGCCTTTGGCATGGCAAACCGGGGTGGTGGTTCCTCTCTTCAAAAAAGGGGACCAGAGGGTGTGCTCCAACTTTAGAGGGATCACACTCCTCAGCCTCCCTGGGAAGGTCTATGCCAAGGTACTGGAGAGGAGAGTCCGGCCGTTGGTCGAATCTCGGATTCAGGAGGAGCAATGTGGTTTTCGTCCTGGCCGTGGCACATCGGACCAGCTCTTTACCCTCTCGAGAATTCTTGAGGGTTCGTGGGAGTTTGCCCAACCAATTTACATGTGTTTTGTGGACTTGGAGAAGGCATTTGACCGCGTCCCTCTTGGATTTTTGTGGGGGGTGCTTCGGGAGTATGGGGTATCGGGCTTGTTGTTACGAGCTATTCGGTCTCTGTACGACCGTTGTGAGAGTTTAGTTCGTATTGCCATCACTCGGTCGGAGTCATTCCCAGTGAGAGTTGGACTCCGCCAGGGCTGCCCTTTGTCGCCGATCCTGTTCATAATTTTTATGGACAGGATTTCTAGGCGCAGCCAGGGAATGGAGGGTGTCATGCTTGGTGACCACAGGATCTCATCTCTGTTGTTTGCAGATGATGTTGTCCTGTTGGCTTCATCCAGCAATGACCTACAGCTCTTGCTGGGACGGTTTGCCGCTGAGTGTGAAGCGGCTGGGATGAGAATCAGCACCTCCAAGTCCGAGTCCATGGTCCTCAGCTGGAAAAAGGTGGATTGTCCTCTCCGGGTTGGGGACAGGCTCCTGCCCCAAGTGGAGGAGTTTAAGTATCTTGGGGTCTTGTTCACAAGTGAGGGGAAAATGGAACAAGAGATCGACAGACGGATTGGAGCAGCATCTGCAGTGATGCGGACATTGTACCGGTCTGTTGTGGTGAAGAGGGAGCTTAGTTCTAAGGCAAAGCTGTCGATTTACCAGTCAATCTACATTCCTACTCTCACCTATGGCCACGAGCTTTGGGTAATGACCGAAAGAACGAGATCACGGATACAAGCGGCTGAAATGAGCTTTCTCCGTAGGATTGCTGGACTCACCCTCGGAGATAGGGTGAGGAGCTCAGTCATCCGGGAGAGGCTCAGAGTAGAACCGCTGCTCCTCCACATTGAAAGGAGTCAGTTGAGGTGGTATGGGCATCAGATTAGGATGCCTCCTGGATGTCTCCCACTTGAGGTGTTTCAGGCACGTCCCACTGGGAGGAGACCCCGGGGCAGACCCAGGACTCGGTGGAGAGACTATGTCTCCCAGCTGGTCTGGGAACACCTTGGTATCCCCTCTGAAGAGCTGGAGCAGGTGGCTGGGGAGAGGGAAGTCTGGGCTTCTCTGCTTGAACTGCTGCCTCCGCGACCCGGACCTCCGGAAAAGTGGTAGAAGATGGATGGATGGATGGAAATCATTATTTCTAACCTTGTCAATGTCTTGACTATATTTTCTATTCATTTTACATCTCATGGTGGTAAATAAAAGTGTGACTTTTCATGGAAGACACAAAATTGTCTGGGTGAACCCAAACTTTTGAACGGTCGTGTACAGAGAACAGACATTGAGATGGTGACATCCTACAAGTACTTGGGTGTTCATTTGAACAATAAACTAGACTGGTCACACAATACCGATGCACTCTACAAGAAGGGACAGCGCAGGCTGTTCCTACTGAGAAGGCTCAGGTCTTTTGGTGTACAAGGGGCGCTGCTGAAGACATTCTACGACACGGTGGTGGCATCAGCCATCACTTTTGGAGTGGTCTGCTGGGGCAACGGCATTACAGCAGCTGATAGGAAGAGACTGAACAAACTAATCAAGAAAGCTAGCTCTGTCCTGGGGCAACGCCTTGACCCAGTGGAGGAGATAGGAGAGAGAAGGATGGTGGCTAAACTGTCATCTCTGCTGGAGTCCAAGTCCCACCCTATGCAAGACATACTGAACGCACTGAGGAGCTCATTTAGCAGTAGACTACATCATCCTAGGTGCGCGACCGAGAGGTTTCGCAGGTCCTTCCTACCTACGGCTGTCAGACTGTATAACCTAAGCAGGGCTGCTCGAAGAGATAGCAAAAAAGCGTGACGACCTAATAGTATTGAATGCAGAAGACGCAACAGACTTACACAAATGGTCCCCTCCAGCATACAACTAGGACAATATCAGTCGCTACGGAGGGTGACAATATGTATGGGTACATATTCATACCATGTAGGGTAACTAAATAGACGGTTATGCTGTTTATTCCATCTAGCTACAATGCTCCGCACTGTGTATATATATTTATATATTTATGTGTACATATGCATATTCACTGCTCTTATTTTCTTATCTTCTTAATTGTTGCTCTGAGTGTTGCTATCATGTGCTGTTGCAATCCTGGAATTTCCCCATTGTGGGACTAATAAAGGCTTATCTTATCTTATCTTTTCTTATCTTATAACAATGTGTCACTGTTTTGACTGAGCCAGGGCAACCTGAACATTTTCTCAACATGATGTTGTTGTGATGCATACTAACAGTCAAAGGTGGCTGGAGAAGCCAGACATTGTACTCAAGTAAAAATAGAGGTTGTTGACTGTGTTTAGGCAGTAAGAGCACACAGCTGTAGTTTTCAATGCATATACATTTCTGTAAAGTGATAGAACCGCAAAGTGGGTAAAGTATCAATATTCCCATTTGCTTTGTCATTCTTTTACTAACAACACATGAATAAGTTAAGTGATTGGTTTCTGCACAGTATGGGAAAATAGGGTGCAGAAGAGCTGTGCAGTCACAGACTGGTAGCTGAGTCACTGAGACTGCCTGGTGCTAACTTCCCAGACCCTTTCTATGGTAGATTTCTTGGGAAAATGTAGACACTATAAAGACTGATCTTAAAATAATATATTAAAAGTATATATATGAGGGGGGGTGGCTGAAAGGTTCATAGGCTGAAAAATTAATAGTCAAATTTTACCAGATGTGGTTTATTTTTCAACATAGTCTTCCCTTTGGTCTACACACTTCTTTCATGGGTGTTGCAGCACTTGGATCCCTGTGGTTGAAAAATAAACCACATTTAGTCAAATCTAACCACTAAGAACTTTTCAGCCTCCCCCCATATATATCATGGAAGCGATAACAGCCTACCCCCCTTCCCCCCAATAAGGTTATACAACCCCTGACAACAAATATGGAAGATTATGGAATAATCACTCTTAGATTATGCTGATGTAGTGGTTTTATTTTGTATATGCTAAATAAAAACAGTATTGTGTAATATGTGTGATTTTTCCTACAAAGCATCTGAATCAGTAAGTACTAATTCCATAATTTTTTAGCAATTGTTGTACAAGAATGTCAAATTTCTGTTTGTAGACGTTGACTCTTGAGCCCACACAGTTATAGAAGGAAAGAGACAATATCATGGAATGCTCATAAAGCTTTGTTGTCTGAGTGGGTGTGTCATGGGCTGGAAATATTTTATTGTGTTTTGGGGTTTTTTTTATGATTTTTAAGTTTGTGTTGCATGTTCATTTATAGTTTGCATGTTTTGTAGTTTTTATATTTAATCAGTGTGCTTTTAATTGGAAATGTTGTCTACTTCCACCCTGTGCTTCCCCTAATTACTGATCAGAAACACCTGTGTTGATTGGGGGTGTGCAGCACATGTGGCTGCACCAATGTAAAAGGTGCTTTGGCAGTCCAGAGGAGAGCCCTGCCTGAGGAGAAGACCCCAGATGGGGGCCCTGCCAAATGAGAGAGGTTGCTTGAATGGAACCCTGCATGGAGGACAGCCTGCCTGAGGAGAGGCCCCGGCCGGAGGGGAGTCCTGCTGGCTGAGAGGAGGCTGCTTGTGGCAGAGGAAATGGCAGAAGGCAAACAAGTGGAGACAAGGGGAGAGAGGCAGACTGCTGCAGATCCCGTCGTCTGGGATTACCTGCAGCACAAACTCAGAACCCCACAGACACACCAGCCGGTAGTGATGTTACACTCGACATTGATTCGAGCAATATACAGTGGTACCTCTACTTACGAACGTCTCTACATACGGAATTTTCAGGTTACGAGACGCCTCAATGGGAAAATATTGCCTCTAGTTACGAACGAAATTTCAGGATACGAAAGGCAAAAAAGTACGCGCTCCTCGCAGCTTCCGTAGTTTACCGAACGTAAACATACCTGTAGCTGCTCTGCCATTGGCTATCGCCTAGCATCTTCCTGGTATCCCATTGGCCACGAAGTTTGTTTTTTTTTTCCAAAACTTTATGCGTTTGGTTGATCTCGCCAAAGAATATGGCCGTAATACATCAACGATCAGCACGGTATTAAAACAAAACGAAGCACTTACAAGCCAACAAAAGCAAACGTCCTTGGATCAGAACATGAACCAAAGAAGGCAAACGGTGACGACGTCGACGACGATAGCAGTTAAAGGGTAAATGAACATAATTTTTATTATTCTTTCTCTTTTATTATTCTCTTTTATTATTCTTTCTCTCATTTTAAACTCTCATTTTATGTTTATTGTGCAGTAATCTAATTGTAACATGTATTTGTTACATGTTTTGATGCGTTTTTACGATTTATAAAAAATTTATGCTCAAATTTTGGGGGCTTGGAACGGATTACGGCATTTACATGTAAAACGTGCCTCTACTTACGAATTTTTCACGTTACGAGAATTCTTCCGGAACGAATTAAATTTGTAAGTAGAGGTACCACTGTAAAGCAGAAGTGTCGTGAGCAGTGCATCAAGCACTGTTTCAGCATACCCACAGTCACATGACTGTAGCAAGCGAGGCCTCATCACATCATGTGACTCGAGGGTTCTTGGCAGTAGTACAACAATTTGGATGCAAGCTGCAAAACCCGAAGAAGAAGAAGACTCAAGGGCTCTCAGGAAGTTTGAGAGGGTTGGGCATTTGAATATAAGTCGGGAAGAGTATTAGACAAGTTAGAATTAGGTTTAGGTTCTGTAACATTAAACAAAAATCACATTACATTTACTAAATATTACACAGCGATACATGCATACATTCACACAAACACACTAGAACATAGATAGATAGTTGTTTGTGTGGTTGAATGTCATTTTTTGAGAGTGTAAGGTGTGTTTGTCATGATCCTGAGCACGGGTGGGTGTCATGCTCAGCCTCCAGTTTGAGTTAAGTCCTTTTCTGTTTGTTTGCTTCTTTGTTTACGTTGTAGTTATTATGGTCTGCTGTATTTGGTCTCTGCTTATTTATGAGTTGTCTGTATTCTTAGTTTGTTTTAATAGTCTTGTCTATTTATTGTGAGTCATTTTGTATTTATGGTATTATTTGCATCTTTTGGGGTTGTGTTAGCTTATTCTTGTATTGTGGAGGTAATAGAACAGGCGAGATACAACGAGCTGGAAGGGTGCAAGGTTTTATTTCCTCCAACATAATGAATCACGCTTTGTAGCTCAGTGAGCTACTGTGTTGCTGAGGCATGTGTCACAAGCTCTTTTATACATTATACAGACAGAGAGAATGCATGGCACATTAGCATAGTGATTGTCATTTAATACCCATCATTAGTATGACATCAGCTGATGCCCGGATGTCCTCTCCGAGGACTCATACATAACAGTCCAGTCTGATTGCCCCCTGGGGCTCTCTATCCATATGTCAATTGTCCTCCCCTTCCTCCAGCCCTGATGAGTGTGAGATAATATCCGTCCACAGCATGCTGGGTCGCCACAGTATCATTATTTAGGTTCCGGTCTGTGCTTTTATTTTGACAGCGCCCCGCACAGCTTCCGGCTGTCAAACCCTGTTTCACAGTCTGCACAGCTGTCACTGACTATACTTACTTCCTTACTCATGTATCCGCACCTGTCCTTCATTGATCATTCCATTCACCTATTTAAGGACACAGCAACGTTTCCCTGTTGCCGTGCCCTACTGTTTGTCCATTCAGAGTGACCTGCCGTTACTCTGAGTGTAACTGGCTTTCTGCTGAGGTGAACGGGTGCAATTCCGTCTGGGATTTATTCTTTTCTCCCATTTTTTCCCGGAAGACTTGAGCCCCGGTTCTTTTCAGGTGTGACTCCGTCTTGTGTTGTCTCTTTTATCCCCCGGTGTGTCTGAGCACCTCAGCCTGGGTCCGTCCAGGCTCTTCTCTTTCCTCATTAGACGTGAGACCCGTTCTCCTGTGAGAGTGAATAGTTGTCTGTCTGTGTGGTGGCCCTGCGATGGACTGGCAATCTGTCCAGGATGTACCCTGCCTCTTGCCCAAAGATGCTTGGATAGGCTCCAGCCCCCCCCCCCCCCCCCCCCCCGTGACCCGAAAGAGATTAAGTGTAAGAAGAGTGCATTTGGTGTCTTCTGCCTGCACTTGAAAAGGGCGATTTATAACAGTGTTTTAGTGAGTGAGTGAGTGCGTGTGTGTAAGTGTAGTAAGAGAGGGACATAGAGGAACAACTTCATTTTTGAACTCATGATTTAAAACAATAGGTTTTTGGCAATGAAATGTTGCTCCCCTGGGTAGCGGCCCAGGAGGAGGAAACGTGCATGTGGAAGTTAACTCTCCAACCTGTGATAGAGAATCGGCAGAACACGTTTCGTTATTTCACACAAGGAGTTTATTCTTCGTCCTCCGGTGCGTGAGTCTACTCTCTGTCACTGGTGGTCCCTCCCCAGCGACCTCCTCCAGTTTCCCGACACATTGCTTTTCTGAAGGCAACCTATAGCTCTGTGCCCCTCCTCTCCACATCGAAAACAGTGTGCGCAGCGCTCAGTCTCTTGGGCGGTACACTTTTGGCACTTTCCTTTCAATGCAGGTTTCAGTGCTGGCTGTTTAGGGACAGGTGCTGTGGGACTGGTGTTTACTGTATTTACCATTGGGGTTAGGGCCTTTTCTAAACTCTTGGTTAGGGAGGAGACCTGTGCCGTCAGCTCCTGGATAGCTACACGATTAGCTTGGACTTCAGTGTGCATTTTAATAGAGCTTTGATCTGTCTCTACCTGTGCCGCATTAACACTGGTGACTTTCTGTTTATGACTTTGTCCCAACCTACTTAATCTCTCTGTCTCTTCACTAACAGAATTTGCTATGAGCTCCAGGATGGAGTCATCTGTGACACTGGTGTTTGAGATGTGAGGTTTAAGATCTCTCCTGACATAAGAGTATTTTTCATTCAAACCCTGATACAATGAATGGATAAACACACCTTGTACCAACTCGTTGTCATAATGAAACCCACTACTGTTTTTAGTTGCAATCAGCACACGCTGTTTTAGCCCCATTAGTCTATACATAAACTGTTGTGGTGTTTCTTTGTCATTTTGCTTAGCATTACTCAGCTCCTGAAATAATTCAGTGCTGCTTTTCTCACGTAGATGTGTCCTTAAGAAACGTTTTAACTCAACTACAGTAAGGCTATCTTTGGTTACAAGCATATCTTTAAAGGTACCAGGCTTAATTATCTTAAACACCGTTCTGATAACCTCAGCCTCTGTGAACCCTTCATTTAGCCCTTCATCAAGCTGTTTGCACAAGTTATTGTAACTCAAATCAGAATCAAAATCAGAGATTTGACCACCATAAATCTTGTACTCTCTACGTGGCAACAGTGACGTAAGTTCAGTCAGTCTGACTAACCCTGGGTCAGGAACTACAGATGGTGATGTTGGATGGTTCTTCCCTGATGGTGCTGCAGCTCCAGTGGTCACAGGAACCACTATGACCGGATCATCGTCGGGTGACACCTCTGCATCCACTTCTCCAGCTGCTGTGGGCCGTTGTAGTTCAATGATGAGGTCACGGAAAGCAAGCAGGCGAGACATCCCCTGGTCCTCAAGGCTCTTCAGTTGTGGACTTCTCAGCGAGTCAACAATGAAGTCGAAGAGTTCCACTTCGGTCGATTCTGCGCCTGGCAAATCTTCTCCCACCTCATCCTTGAACGACTCAGCCAGCTTGTATAGAACGTTTCTGCGGCGGGCAATGGTCAGCTGGCGAAGCTCTTGCTGGATTTCCCATCTCAGGTCATGTGGAGCAGACATGGCTGTGGTCTCCTGTAGTCAGTCGCTTAGGTCAATGGCTCAGGAACAGGTGGTCAGCATCCCTTGGTTCTTCAATGATTAGTGCCAGACCAGTAGGTGGCGCTAATCCCGGACGAGCCCCCAAAATTGTTGCTCCCCTGGGTAGCGGCCCAGGAGGAGGAAACCTGCATGTGGAAGTTAACTCTCCAACCTGTGATAGAGAATCGGCAGAACACGTTTCGTTATTTCACACAAGGAGTTTATTCTTCGTCCTCCGGTGCGTGAGTCTACTCTCTATCACTGTGCGACATGCGCCATCTATTGGTCGGCGTATGGAACTGCACTGAACTCACATGAGTTATGATGGAACCAGGTGGATTACAAATGCATTGTAGAAAAATAAAACAATTAAAGAATAACATAAAATTGTAGGGGTGCCTGTTTTTTTTTAATTTTCTTATCCAAATGTCTTTTTCACCTCTTACATAACTATTAACTATTTCCAACCCTCTACAGAAACACGTGCACAAGAGGCCATGTCAAAATTGACTGCTGAATACGCTGCAACCATGAGGATAGAGAGGACAATGCCATCAACATAACAGGTAACCATTTATTATTCCATATTATTTTTGTGTTTTCCAAACCTCTAGCCACATGTACTGTATTAAAATGTTATCAACTCCAACAGTCAGCAGCAGAGGAAGAACCTGGGCCTTCAGCAGAAGACAACTTGTGGGATCTTTTGGATAGCAGAGTTTGTTTGTATTATGTTATCACTTTAAGCATCATTTTGTTATTATAAAAGATGGCTAATTACATTTGTTTTTCTTTTTTGTTTAGGTGAAACACAGCACTCTCAAAGTGCAACAGCAGATGCCACAGTGGAAGTTCAACGTTATTTGTCTGAGCTCTACCTCTCCAGGGGAGAAGACCCCCTCTGTTATTGGGCAACACACAAAACCATATACCCAAACTTTTACAAGATGACAAAAAAGTATCTCCACATGCCAGCAACATCAGTGCGGTGTGAGAGGGTGTTCTCCAAAGCTGGAGAGGTAGTAAGCCACAAGAGGAACTGACTGAAATCACACACTGTTGAAATGCTTCTTTTTTCAATAAAAATGTTTAAACACTCCCCATTTAATAACACCCCCCAGTTGCAGAAGCACCAGCAAGTTCCCTGATGCTCCACAACATAGATTTTCCCATCTCCCTCTACAAACCATATATATATATATAATATATATATATATATATATATATCAGAGGGTTCGTTCACTGAAAATTGTCCTTCGACAGAATTTTTACAGCAATGACTAAAAATTCTGAAAGTTGTCTATCATTTGACAAATTACATGGAGGGTGATCTAATTATAGTCAATTAAAATCATAGATAACAGACTGACAGAATTTTTACAAGCCTGTCTGAGAAAATGACATAACAAAAAGGTGTAGTGCAGCCTCTGTTTTGAGGCTTTTTCAGGTCTTCCACTCAGATGCAGTTCTGACACTCGTCAGCAGATGGCAGTCTTTATTAAATGTTTCATAACACTGTGTCGATCATGAAGCAATTGTCTCAAAACTGTTCATCGTTTCATAAGGCCTCAGTGTGAGACAGGTAAGATGGACACGCACTGCCAGGTGGCACCGCCGCCTTGCCCTATATAAGGCCGGGTCGGCCATCTTATGACTCTTCACTCGCCTGAGCTTAGCTGGTGACCTGTCAATAGCTGTCAGTGTGAGTTAAGCTCAATAAAGCGAGACATTCCGAGACTGTTGCGCAATAACCCAAAATGGCGGCGTCTGCTGACCGAGCATAAACAAGCTTTTCCACGAGTAGTTTATTTTTTTCTGCTTTTTGTAATTAATCCATTAACTGTCTGTTTCTAGCTTTCTTTTTCGTACGGAGCTGAACTAGAGAATTATATTGACAAGTTTTATTTCCATTGCTGTGTCATGGAGCAGTCTCTCATCCCTGCTTCCCAGTCAAAGCAACTGAGACCGGCAGACTCGCCGAAAATAACACCCTAGAAATCACGAGATGGCTCTGAGGTTAGTGACATCCTTTTTTCTATTGAAAATAAACTTACTGGTATGGATGGCAGACTAGCGTTAGTAGAGCAGCTCCATAAAGAATTCCAGATGGTGTGTGAGAGTCTGGAATACAGTCAGGTGCAGCTCGTCTCTCTCTTATGGCCCTTTTCCACTAGTACCTGTTTAGCCCGATACAGCACAGCACAGTTCAGTTCAGTTCTGTCTGCTTGTGTTTCCATTACATCGGAGTGCCGCTTGATGTGGGTGGGATTTGTTACAGGGAGGTGGCACAACCCTCCCATGACTTAAAACAAGCGACCCAGGCAAAACACAAGATGGTAGGATACGAGGCGACTGCGGTCTCTGTTTTTTTTTTGCCAGAGTAAAGGCAAAAAAGGAGAGCAGAAGGCTATAGGCGGTGAGACGACACACTCTGGAAAAGTACTGGAGCATCTAGGAAGCCATATAGAGCAGTATAAAGTGGAAGACATGAGGATACGAACTACATCACATATTAAAGTAAGCTAATGATTGCGAATGCTACTTTGCTTTAAGTCCGCCGTACTACATTGTAATGTCAGCAAGTTATCACTATTAGGTACTAAAATATGTATTCTCTATGTGTGTGTTTCAGATGGCTCTCTTGTGACAAAATTATCACTTCAAACCGTGGGTTCGGGTGTTCAACACAGGCTCCTAGTGATGAGATGTCACCCCAGCTTCACAAACGCACAGTGGTTACAGAACTTCAGAATGTCTATAGAAACGTTTAGCTTCCTGTGCAACAAATTGCTCTGATCTGTGTGAAAATCACAGAGAGACTGTTGAGACATCATGGGATGTACCTGCTCCATCCGGTGGTGGTGTGGCAAAAAGTGATCAGCTGCCAAAACTTGATCGCCAGGTGCCATATTGTAGTTATGGGGTTATATTAGCCGTAAAACATATATTTCAACAGGTAACCAGTACTGAGTTAGGTACAGTGCATCTGGAAAGCATTCACAGTAGTTCACTTTTTCCAAATTTTGTTATGTTACAGCCTTATTCCAAAAGGGATTAAATTTATTTTTTCCCTCAAAATTCTACACACAGTACCCCATAATGACAATGTGATTTATTTTTTTTTTAGATTTTTGCAAATTTATTAAAAATAAAAAACTAAGAAATCACATGTACACAGGTATTCACAGCCTTTGCCATGAAGCTCAAAATTGAGCTCAGGTGCATCCTGTTTCCACTGATCATCCTTGAGATGTTTCTACAGCTTAATTGGAGTCCACCCGTGGTAAATTCAGTTGATTGGAAATGATTTGGAAAGGCGCACACCTGTCTACACAAGGTCCCACAGTTGACAGTGCATGTAAGAGCACAAACCAAGCATGAAGTCAAAGGAATTTGTCTGTAGACCTCTGAGACAGGATTGTCTCGAGGCACAAATCTGGGGAAGGGTAGAGAAAAATTTCTACTGCTTTGGAGGTCCCAATGAGCACAGTGGTCTCCATCATCCGTAAATGGAAGTTTGGAGCTACCTGGACTCTTCCTAGAGCTAGCCGGCTGTCTAAACTGAGTGATCGGGGGAGACGGGCCTTAGTCAGGGAGGCGACCAAGAACCCGATAGTCACTCTGACAGAGCTCCAGCATTCCTTTGTGGAGAGAGGAGAACCTTCCAGAAGGACAACCATCACTGCAGCAATCCACCAATCAGCTCTGTATGGTAGAGTGGCCAAATGGAAGCCACTCCTTAGTAAAAGCCACATGGCAGCACCCCTGGAGTTTGTCAAAAGGCACCTGAAGGACTCTCAGACCATGAGAAACAAAATTCTCTGGTTTGATGAGACAAAGATTGAACTCTTTGGCATGAATGCCAGGCATCATGTTTGGAGGAAACCAGGCACCGCTCATAACCATGCCAGTGGTGGTGGCAGCATCATGCTGTGGGGATGTTTTTCAGCAGCAGGAACTGCTGGGAGGGAAAGATGAATGCAGCAATGTACAGAGACATCCTGGATGAAAATCTGCTCCCGAGCATTCTTGACCACAGACTGGGGCGACGGTTCATCTTTCAGCAGGACAATGACCCTAAGCACACAGCCAAGATATCAAAGGAGTGGTTTCAGGACAACTCTGTGAATGTCCTTGAGTGGCCTAGCCAGAGCCCAGACTTGAATCCAATTGAACATCTCTGGAAAGATCTGAAAATGGCTGTGCACCAACGCTTCCCATCCAACCTGATGGAGCTTGAGAGGTGCTGCAAAGAGGAATGGGCAAACTGCCCACAGATAGGTGTGCCAAGCTTGTGGCATCATATTCAAAAAAACATGAGGCTGTAATTGCTGCTAAAGTTGCATCAACAAAGTATTGAGCAAAGGCTGTGAATACTTATGTACATGTGATTTCTTAGTTTTTTATTTTTAATAAATTTGCAAAGATCTAAAAAAAAAACTTTTTTCACATTGTCGTTATGGAGTATTGTGTGTAGAATTTTAAGGAAAAAAATGAATTTAATCCCTTTTGGAATAAAGCTGTAACATAACAAAATGTGGAAAAAGTGAAGCGCTGTGAATACTTTCCGGATGCACTGTTAATAAGATATATTTAACAATTATGATGCATTGTAAGCCAAAACAAGCTGGATCTAGTATTAAAAGCAATTAAAATAACGCAGTCACAAGGTTACATAGAGAAGTACATACTGGATATATATGTAGATATTGTATAAATACATATTCTCTGCATCAACAATGAACTATACATGTATTCATTTAGTATAGTACTTGGAATTTTGACAATAAACTTTTGTACCTTTTGCAGATCTGTCTCCACTTTTGTTTTATTTGTGAAGGTTACCGACAAGTGACATAAATTAAATACTAAAAGATTGGAAAAGCTGTCTAAGAACAATCCAGCAGTTTGAGAAATCACTTTTGGTTTGGTGTAAGTCTGCCAACAGAATTATGAACCATAAAGCAGTTTGTGTTAAAATGTTAAATCCCATGAAACCCTTACTCAGGGGTGTCCAATCATGTGCCATGGAGGGCCAAGACCCTGCAGGTTCTCTCTTCTACCCAGTCTCTTCAGCAGGTGTTTTCACTGATCATCAGTCAGTGGGAAGAAATTCAGTGGAATCTGCTGTTGAAGACACTGGTTGGAGGTAAAGCCTGCAGGGTCTTGGCCCTCCATGGCACATGATTGGACACCCCTGCCCTAACCCATTAATAGAAAATACAGATGGTAATATGGCCAAGAATTCCTCCATATACTGGTACTATCACTAAAGTGTGCAGGGTCTTCTGCACTGGCACATCCAACGATACAGTCTTCAGTAAATAAAATAATTGTTTTTGGTTACTTTTTCTTAAAAATGAGCCATTATTTTCAACGTCACTGATAAATGGTTTGTACTGTTGACTCTTTTCCCACCAGTGTCTTAACACACAAAACAGAAAATCATGATGTAAACACATAAGTCACTAAATTGTTTATTACAATCAGCAGCAAATTCCAGATTATTTAGAATGTGTAAAATTCAAACTGTAAAAAAAAAAAAAAAAACTTAGAATGGGTCACACAAGCCGACCATGCTGCCTCACTGAGAAGCAACTGGATGTGCCGCTCACACTGGTCCCAGTTCAGCAGATCTTCAGCCTGTATCTCTGTAAATACTGATGCAAGGTCCAGTTTGGGGTGGATCATTTTCCTCTTGCCTAGACGAAAAGAAAGAAAAGGGTGGTGGTTAATTAAAGCAAGTTTAAAACATATTTGGGAAATACACTTGTTGCTAAAAGCCAGTGGTGGAATGTGACAAAAAAGCACTTCGTTGTTGTATTTAACCACAATTTTCATGTAGCTGCGCTTCAGCAAAGCAGATTTTATAAGGGCTGGGTTACGTTTAAAATCATTTGTTTTTACTGTGGCCTCAGCAGTCAGAATGAGTTGATACCTTCAGTTGAATGGAATCTAGTAGTTTTAACTGAGGGTGTGCCTCCCCGAGTATGGAGTCGCTCGGTCAAACTATATAATTTTTATCAATAAAAGTTTAGCCACAGCTGTGTCAACACTGTGTCGCTCTGGCTTCAAGTGTGGGTGGTGTTTTGTACTTGTATCGCTAAAATATAAAAGGAGGCACTACAGTGGGTCTCAAATATTTGTAATGTGTCCTGTTATTATACTACTGCATGAGTTTATTGATGATAGACTATAAACTACACATATAAACTAAATTATCATGGTGACTGAACAACTCCCATTCCCCAAAGTGCAAAATACACTATTTTGAATATAACTCACAAAGGATCACATAAGTGATATGACCAAAAAACAAACAAACAAACAAGCAGTTTATTTTACAGTGGCTAATATTGGATGTGCCATTCATTTTCAATTATTCTGTAATTAATATTCACACTGTGGGGGCATGGTATGGGGGTTTTCTCAACCCAGAGAGGGCAGGGGGAAGGAGGAAACAATGGACCAATGGAGGAGGTGTCACCGGGGGGTATCAGATGGGGCAGGTAGGTTTATGCACCCCCCGGGGAGAGTAAGAATGATTGGAGCCGCGGAGAGAAAAAAGCTGTGAAAGCGGCGCCAGTGTATGTTATGTTAATGTGCCACACATTCCTTTGTTAAACAACAATGTATGATGGCCAGAAGCTCCAGGTCTCGACGCATGGGATTAAAGATATAAAAGGGGAATGCACAGAGACCCGTGAGGGCTGCTTTGCTGTTATGTTGTTGGAGAGAGAATAAAGTCTTGTGTCATTCAGCTCATTGCCTCGTCTATTCCTTTCTCCACACTGGTGACCCCAAGACGTGCCTCGGAAAGCAAGCCGAGCACCTCCCCGGAGACTACCTGGAGGGAGAGCACCACCACATTTCGGCTCAAACGCCCAGCGATGTGTGCCGCCATGCCAATGCAAGAAGTTGGGAAATGGCATGGCCAGCAGTCAGTAGCAGCTGCGACTGCTGGTGACAGAAACAAGCTGCTGTATGTCACAGACACACATTTGGGGAGACGGTCTCTGGTGGACCCTGGCTCCCAGAAGAGCCTCATCCTGCCGGTCAACACAGACAGGGGGCAAGGAGCAGCAGTCCCAAGCTTACGGCTGCCAACGGATCCACCATCAGGACATTTGGTGAGCGGATACGGACGGTACGCTCACAGATGCAAATTGGGTTGACCACTGGCCCTGGGTTCTTTTAGGGCTGCACTCCGCACCTAAGGAGGATTTGGCACCCTCCCCAGCTTAGGGGTGCGCTCCGCACCTAAGAAGGATTTGGCAGCCTCCCCAGCAGAACTTGTTTTTTTTCTCAGCTGCCACTGATCCCTGAAGAGTTTCTACCAGAAAAACCTGTGCCTGAGGCTGATCTGCCCAAGCAATTTTTACACAGACGGAGGGCTGGGAGTGACCTGACCCGGTCCACCATTGTTTTCCCTGCACATTCGTCCCAGGAGGCTTGCAGAAGGCCAGTTTTGTTTTCGGCAGGCATGATGTGCACCGGACCCCGGCGCGGATGTCCACTGTTCATGGCTCCGCAAGTTGGTGATCCCTCAGCAGGGACCTGTGCTCGCGAAGCTGATGTGTCCCCCCACTTCTCTCCACAGACTGACATGCCCTCCGGTACACCTCACCAGCAAGACAGTTCTACTGGATCGGCAACCCCCCGCTACAGCCGCTATGGGTGCCACCTCAAGCCCAAAGGACAGGGGGTTAGTGCCCCTTCTGGGTGTTTGGGGGGGCTGTGTGGGGGCATGGTATGGGGCTTTACGGTGGTGGCATCACACGAGGTATAAAGGGCCAGGGCGGAAGGGATGTGCTTTTCGCCATTGACCCATTGGCTTGTACGGAGCGCCTGTTATACTGTTGGTTCATTTAATAAAGCTACGTTCTGCTGCACCTTCAGCCTGCTCATTGTCTACTCAAGTTATGGACATAACACTATTGTCTCTGTGGATAGATTGTATATAAATGGCAAGTTGTTTATGGATGAAACCATAACCCCCGATTATTCTAGAACTTCCTTTTTTTTCGTAGCTAGAGGAGGAAAAAAAGAGTCTAATTGTGTGCAGGTCTCTTATTCGATCTTGGTTTAATTTGTTAACATTTGTCTGATGTTTTTTTCTTTTCTGCTGAGGTTGTTGTTTGCTTGTTTGTCTGTTGCTGAAGTTGTTAGGTCGTTGTTGTATTTTATCTGCATTTTTTCACCAATAACTAACCTTTATGTCTGTTTTCTCTCATACTTCTAGTTTATAGGAAACAACTTTAAGTACATTCACCCAAGTCCATACACCCCAGAGACATCAAGCGCGCACACCCAAGCATACATACGTAGGTATATATTTTATACACAACATACATATACACATATATGCATACATTACAGACATATAATCACATAGGTATATTTAGTTAGCCTTTAACACAAAACCAGTTAGTGAAAACATGTCCGCATTTAAGTTTGTCATGTGGAACATACATGGAATTGGTACCAGGGAGAAGAGACTAAAAGTTTTTAATCAACTGATGTCATATCCGGCTCTAGGGAGCCGGGCAATCAGAGCCAGGGACAAGCCAGTGAGTCGAGATGGTTTATTTTGGGTAAGGGATAAGGGATGAGGAGAGCACAGATACTCATGCAGAGGTACACTCACAGGTTGCACAGCGCAGAGGTAAGCAGCTCGTACCGGACGTGGGGGTAACAAGACGTACATACTCACAGCGGGATACAAACACAGGAATGCTGCAAGAGGAGTATAAGCTGACACCAGACGAAGGGGCTTCAGCTTAGCAATGTGTTTATGTCGCAGCCCCGAGTCATCGAGGCTGCTCCTATTTATCCTCATTGGCAGCGCCCCAGCTGATGAAGACTAATTGGCCCCAGCCGTCCATAATGCTGCCAGCTGGGGGCCAGCTGAGACGCCGCTCAATGGGAGGCAGGGATGAGGGAAAACATGGGCTCAGTGCCGAGACGGCATCTCAACCCATGGTGACAGAGCCCCTCCCTCAAGGTCGGGCTCCTGAACGACCAGGAACATCCCAGCCCCCCCCCCCCCACCTAGGGTGGGAGGAAGGGAGGCGGACTGGAGGGGAAGAAGCCAAGGGAAGGCTTCTCCCTTGGCTCCCTTCCGCCTCCCTTCCTCCCACCCAGGGTGGGAGGAAGGGAGGCGGACTGGAGGGGAAGAAGCCAAGGGAAGGACAACACCAATGGGGCAATGTAGGGTAGCGGGAAAGAAAAACCCAAATACAATACTGACAAAACTGAATAATTAACCCAGGTACAGATGGGGAGAAGAACTGGGTCAACACGCCGGTTACATACTACCCAGAGAGTACCAACCATGCGTGACCCAGAGCAAGAAAAAAAAAAGAACCACCAAAAAGGTACAGGGCAAAAAATGCTGAGTATGGTCAAATAAAGGGAAAACACAATACACAGCACCAATATAAGTACATACACACAGTCACCAAGAAAAGTGACTGGAACAAATGGACAATTACAGAGCATGGTGTTACGGAAAACAAGGCACATGACTCTATAATGAACCAACAGGGCATAAAAAAGAAATACTGAGTGCAGGCAAAGAAAAACCCACACACATGAATATATAAATACCCACAGTCACCTAAAGAAATGAAAGTGACTGGAATGAATGGGCAACTGCAGAGTATGGTCTGAAAGGGAACAAAACATAACTACAATGCAAAAACGAGACTAAAAACATGGTACAAAAAATAAAATGCTGGGTACGAGGGAAGGAAAACGCACAGCACTATAAATACACATCCACCAACAGGACAGACATTACACCCAAGTGACCTTAATAACGATAAAAGAAAAAGTGACACCCGAGGTGTATGGCAGGCAGAGTCCAAAAATAGCCGAGATGGCTCCGGAGATCTCCCCGCCCATTGTCCAGCTGGCGAATCAGGGGAAGAGAAATGTTCGGACGGCGAACTCTGGACCCAGATCCCAGGAATCCAGTCCAACGGCTGCCGAACCAGGCCGCCCAAAGGCAAACACAGACCAGTGGGGGGAAACCAGATCGCCGAACCGAAAGTTTTGCGGGTCGGGTCGTCGACCCGCATCACTCAACCACCAGGACCGTTGAGACGGACGAAGGGTCAGAGCGGATCCCGGTGGAAGAGGCTCAGGGGAGAGCCGATGACGAGGGCGGCGGGCCTCAGGGAAACGGCCACCTCCTCACCGGACCTGGACAACACTGGGGCAGCACCCACGTCGGACCCCGATCGGGCCTCAGGCGAACCCACGTTGGACCCCGATTGGGTCTCGGGCGAACCCACGTTGGACACTGCACCAGAACCGACCTCCAACGTTGAACCCGGACCCTCCAGCACCACGAGGAACAGCAACTCCTCGCCGGTGACCCTGGAAGAAGGCTCAGAAGAGAAAACAGAACCGGGATCAGGATCACCGGCAGCGCCAGAACCCGGCGAGACGAGCTCAGACGCAGCGGGCGGCTGCACCCTGCTCGTCTCCCCTGGAGATAGGCTGAAGTGCTCAAAGATAAAAAGAGAGAAAAGAAAGGAGAGCACTCGCCTGATCTCGGGTTCTGACGCCGTCCAGGACTGCGAAGATCCAGGATCCGTCGTCAGGAGGTCGTTGTCAGGCTCCCATCTAGCCGCGTCGGGCCCCGCAGCCAGCACGATGGTCAGCGCAGCTTGAGATCCCTCCAGCTCAGGTAACCCCGCCGACGACCCACTCGGCGTGAAGCCAGAAGAATCTCGTCCCGCTGGACCGAACCGCTCCTCCGTGGAGACCCAGGGACGCTCAGTCGTCAGCGTAGACTCCACGCAGCAGTCAGTCCCCCTCCTCCGTCCGCAATGTAGCTGCGGAACCACAGGCCCTCTCCATATCCCACCACGTTGACCCGGAGCCGGGGACCGCTCGGCGGAGAGAGACACAGAGGATGCGGGATTAGGAATACAGGTTACAGCAGGTGGGGAGAGTTCAGGGAGCTGCGAACCCTGAACTTCTCCTCCAGGGATGTGACAGAGCAAATCATTAAGCAGGTGTGAAAAAACAATGACTTGCCTGCCCCCTGGAGGTTGAGTATCGCCTGCTGTAGTGGAATCTGCTTCTTCCTCTCCCCGCCCGGCGATAACGGAGGACCCCCCGGGAATTCGTCTGAGGGTCGCTCGCGTTGTCTCCAGCAGAGAGCTCACCAGGCCGGGATTCCAGGCACACACAGCGGTCAGGAAGCGCGTCGAGGAGGAGGGGGAAACAGCCGGGGTGAGCCAGCCCGAATGTCCAGGAATGACAGCGGGGGAACGAGGCTCAGGGGACGAGGCTGTAGAATCTCCACACTGATGAGGCGAAGGGATGACAGCTGCGTGGGAGGAACGGTCCTGACGATGACCCAGAACTGGATCCGGACGAGGTTCGTGCAGAGGTGACTCGGCGATGTGATGACGACTACTCCCAGGGAACGAAGCGAGGGGGAGACCCAGGATTCGCCGCTCCAGATCGGAGATCGAGACGAGGGAGGCGTCGAGCACGGGAAAGCTTCGTAGCCCTGAAGTCCTCACCATCAATCTCACTGCCGCCGCCACATGCCTGAAGGTGGTGACAGGAAACACAGTAGAGCTCGCGACAGCCACTCGACCCCGGACATAACTGCTGTCAGCTGCGGCTCCTTGAAGGGAATCCCGAGTGACGTGACGCAGGTCGGGGGAAGTCCTCTGGTTGGCGCGAACTCCCGGACTGGAATAGCGGCAGGAACGGGACTCCGAAGCGGGGAAAGACGTCGCCCACTTCGACTCCCTGCCGGGATTTCCATCCACCCCGTGGAGCTTCTCTTGCTGTGTACCTGCAGCGTCTATCCTGGCACTGTCCTCCAGATGGTACAGAGAGTGAGGGTGACAGTCCAGGAGTTCCTCAGCACGGCCCGGATGCCAGCGTCTCGCGTTGGAGGCGTCGTGCAGGGTGAAGAACGTCCCGTCGACAGCCTCCGAGATGGACCTCAGCTCGTCGCCCTGGCGCCGGAAGTGACTCCTGGGAAACGGCATGCTAGCAGCGCTGACACCCGGACAGAAAGGTACATTTCCACAGCGACTCACGGCCGCCGGCAACTCTTCTGGCTGCGACATACTGTCATATCCGGCTCTAGGGAGCCGGGCAATCAGAGCCAGGGACAAGCCAGTGAGTCGAGATGGTTTATTTTGGGTAAGGGATAAGGGATGAGGAGAGCACAGATACTCATGCAGAGGTACACTCACAGGTTGCACAGCGCAGAGGTAAGCAGCTCGTACCGGACGTGGGGGTAACAAGACGTACATACTCACAGCGGGATACAAACACAGGAATGCTGCAAGAGGAGTATAAGCTGACACCAGACGAAGGGGCTTCAGCTTAGCAATGTGTTTATGTCGCAGCCCCGAGTCATCGAGGCTGCTCCTATTTATCCTCATTGGCAGCGCCCCAGCTGATGAAGACTAATTGGCCCCAGCCGTCCATAATGCTGCCAGCTGGGGGCCAGCTGAGACGCCGCTCAATGGGAGGCAGGGATGAGGGAAAACATGGGCTCAGTGCCGAGACGGCATCTCAACCCATGGTGACAACTGAAGGATCTACAGGCAGACTTATTGTCTTATTACAGGAAACACATGTTTCTAAGTCGTCTGTAGATGCACTCACTTCCCCGGAATTCCCCCACATGTACTCAGCCGGCTTTAATTCTAAACGGGGGGGGGGGGGGGTAGCTATACTGGTAAACAGAAGAATACGCTTTGTTGTGAATAATACCATAGCAGATTCGGAAGATAGATTTATAATATTAAAAATCTTAGATCAAAATTTGGATCTATGTATTGCAGGCGTTAATGGCCCAAATGTTGATGGCCCATCCTATTTTCACACTTTCTTCACTTATCTTTCTGTGCACTTAGACACTACACTCATAACACAGGGTTACAAAAATAATTTTTTTTGTAAGTTGTCTGTTTTTTCAGCTGATTTAAGACAATTTTGCGCCACTGAATCCAAAAATGACATCCGTTTCTCTTGATCAGGTGCTAAGTAAAAACCTGTACTTACTTAGTACTTACTTAGTACTGTGCATGTACTTACCTTTATATAAAGGTAAGTACATGTAAATTTAATGTTACATCATCATTGTTCAAAATTCAGAGAATTTCAAGACATAAAAAAGAATTTTGCATCATATAAAGCGAAAATACCCGTACATGTAAACAAAAACGTACAAAACAGCATGTGGCCATAATTCAAAAAGTTGACCTGATTGTGCAAAACCAATGTAATTTTTGGATTCAGCACATCAAAATTGTCCTAAATCAGCTAAAAAAAATTAGACAATAAATTTGGTGTTGACCAGTGTAATAGGAGGGGACTTCAACCTGGTATTAAACCCTGCAATCGACAGGCTCAGTGCATCGGGGAATTATCGAAACTGGCAGGCTACTGATACTCTCAAACAATACATGAATGATTTTAGTCTTTGCGATGAATGGTGTTCTCTTCACCCAACTCTTTGGGAATACACTTTTTATTCATCAGTTCATGTCACCATGGGGTGAGACGCCGGCTCGGCGCTCAGCCCATGCTCCTTTTATCCCTGCCTCTCATTGGGCAGTGCCTCAGCTGGTTCCCAGCTGTCAGTGTCACGGGACGGCTGGGGCCAATTAATCCTCATCAGCTGGGGCGCTGTTAATGAGTATAAAGAGGAGCAGCTTCGATCATTCGGGGCTGCGACATAAGCACTGCTAGGCTGAAGCCCCTTCGTCTGGTGTCAGCCTCAACTCCCCTTGCAGCATTCCGGTGTTTGTATCCTGCTGTGAGTATGCACGTCTTGTTACCCCCATGTCCGGTACGAGCTACCTACCCCTGCGCTGTGCAGCCTGAGAATGTACGTCTGTATGAGTGTCTGTGCTCTCCTCATCCCTTATCCCTTACCCAGAATAAAACATCTCGACTCACTGGCTTGTCCCTGGCTCTGATTGCCCGGCTCCCTAGAGCCGGATATGACAGTTCATAGTTCAGAATCAGAATCAGAATCAGAATCAGAATCAGGTTTATTGCCATTGTTCATGTAGTACACAAACTAGGAATTTGTCTCGGTACAATGCTGCAACATTAAACATGATAAGATAAAAGAAATAAACTACACATGTAATAAAGTGTAGAATAAGATTAAGTGATACTGGTCAACAGTTAAAATATATTAGCGAGCAGCAGATACTGTGGAGAACTATATAGTGCAGTCGGTAATGCAGGAAGAAAACAGTGATGATTCACATTCACATTCATGTTTAGACTTCTTTTTAGCCAGTAACTCTATTGTGAGGGACATCACAGACACTGAAATATATTCAAATCAAGCTATTAGCGATCACCATCCAGTATCTCTTACACTAGTAAATACGAAAGCTATAAGGAAAACTAGGAGGTGGAAATTTAATACATCACTACTATGTCACGATCTGAGCGCGGGGAATTCCACTGGGCTCAGTCTTTCTGCCTTTTTTTCATATTTGTACTGTGTTGTCATTTTAAATTGCCTTCCTGTCATTTTATCCTTGGTTACCTTGTCAGTTATCGTCCATTGTATTGCAGTATGATTTATTTTCCTGTCTATGTTCATTATAGTTTGTTAATTACATTTTTGAGGTTACTTGTCTTTATTTTCTGCCATCCCATTATATTTGTATTCTGTTGCGTTCTCTCTCTCAGGGTTGACAGCTCTCAGTGGCTTTCTGGGGTTTTGCCCTACTTGGACGTGGCCCTGTCAGCTGTCAACTCCGATCGCTCCCTCCTCTCTCATCACTCCCAGCTGGTCTAAATTGTTTCGTTGCTTTCTCCTACCCACTTAGGTAACCCTCACCTGTGATCACTCGTTTCATTTTGTTTCTAGCCTTATTTAAAGGTGAACTGAACTGAACGGCATTGAACAGCACTGGGTGATAGTACATACAATTATAAAGATAATTTATCATTGGCACCCCCTCCACAAATCCCAAAATCTTGGAGAAAATCGCAATTTTGAATTTCCCGCCCTGAAAAATCAGACGAATCCGCCGATTAACCGGAAGTGCAGCCAGAGTTCCGCGTGACGTCACGAGTGTGACCCAGTCCTCATGTTTACCATTGCGAGCACGTCGACACTGGTTGTTTTTGGTGCATTTTGTTGTGATAGTCGACTACAAAACACTTCCAACACCTGGGAAGATCTGTTCAGTGGCCAAGGAAAGCTGTCATGGCGACGAAAGAAAAGAAAGGGGGAGGAAAAGCGACCGGGAAGCGATGCGTTTCTAGATATACAGTGATCCCTCACTACTTCGCGTTTCACCTTTCGCGCCCTCAGTACATCGCGGATTTTTCAAAAATATTCATCAAAAATTCAAAATTGAGAAAAAATGGCACGAAAGTTGCCCGGGCGCTAGCAGAAGGCAGGGAGACTACATTAATCAGGTATCAACACGGAGAGCCCGCACAACTCAAAATCCACCTCTCTGACCACCGCTCCACTCCTCTCCGCCCACCTCTTCACCGCTCGGGAATCTCGCAAGCTGATTGGCTGAGACGTTTTACCTTGCAAGCTGATTGGCCGAGACGTTTTACCCAGCTTCTCTCCCTGCCGAGCGCCCATACCCAGCGAAGGAAGACCGCATTCATTGTTCTTTATCGCTCGTGTTGCTTAGTGGCACTTTTCACTGTTCTCTTGTGCCTTTTTGTGCAAAATAGTGCTTGTGACGCCCTTGGGGGGGGGGGGGACGCTACTTCGCGGTTTTTCACTTTTCGCTGTCGGTTCTGGTCCCCATTAAACGCGATAAGTGAGGGATCACTGTAGATATTATTTATAAATAGCACAGTCAAATGCAGAGGCCAGTTCTGTTCATGTGTATTGCCATTATAGTCTGTAGAAGTATTGTAATACATAGCCCATGGTCATGGAACCTGTCCTGAATACACGTGTTAACCCTACGCCACGAATGTGTCTATTCAATGCCAAGTGTGTACACGGCCAGGCTATTGTACAGTCCTAGCCCTATGTATAAATAATAAGTTGGAAAAATGCTGATGGGTTTTTTTTTCTCTCTTTTTTATTGTTAATTTTCCTTATCCTGACACCCCAAACATGCCAAAGTAGAGAAGACTCACCATTCTGTATTCAATAAGCGACTCTCCTCCCCATCACTGCTGCGGTCTGACTCTGAGTCGGTGCCGGAATCACCCGAAAATTCTGTCTCGAATCTGTACGGTTCGATGCCTCCCTCGCTCTCTTCCTGTTCACTTGACACTCCTGCATCCTCCTCTGTCTCGTCACCGATTCTGAATGCCTCTTCACTCTGAAAACTATGGTGTTCTTGACTGCTGGAACTGCTATCATCTGCCATTGTTGTTTTGATAAGGCTCACACTTGTGACGTCACGCAGCGTCATCTGCACTACTTCCGGTTTGTTTGGCACTGCCAGCCAGAGGCAAAAGTTTATCGGCTTATAGCTTGGCCACCGCACGGCCTAAAAATTTCTTTTATGTGTTGAAAAATACAATAGGTAATAAGGAATTAATCTGCTATTCTACTTTTTGCGCAAAAAGGTGGGTTCAGTTCTACTTTAAGGGGCTGTGCACTATTTTCCAATGCAACACCCTACTTTCAACTCTCTATGATCGGATGTAAGTGCCTCTTTATTCTCTGTGTATTTCTAACGTGTTTTCCACGTCTAATTCTCCAGGTTTAGCCGGCAACTTTTCTCGCCTTAGCTGTTGCTGTTTTGGGCTTTTCCTGTATCCTCCTGCTCCGACTAGTTTTGTTGGGTTTTGTTTGTGTATTTGTGTTCTTCCACTATTAAATTTGTAAACTGACAGCTGGTGTTTGGTGCCTTTAATTCCGCCCTGAAGGGCAATTATGACAGAAGGGTGCTGCCAGTGTGGGCACCAGCAGCTGTGAGTTTGCTGTTTTTTTCCCTCCCTCATTTTTTGTTTTAGTCTGGAGGTTTTGGTGTGATTGCCACTATGGACTTCAGTGTTTTTGGACTGAGTGAGGAGGAGTGTGGGGTGGGGAAACTCATCGTGGATTTTGCCTCAAAGGCTCGAGCCTCCCACACTCCCAAAGTCCTTTTGGGGCTCGTGGAGAGTGCGGCCCAGCTGACTGAGTCATGTCCCAGTCTCTGGAGCTGTCTGGGCCTTACCGTTCTCCTCACCACAGTGGTTGACTCCCAGCGGCGTCTCAGTGAGCAGGTGAGGGACTCCCCTGCAGCGCAACCAGGACTCTTGAGCAAGCGGCCCCGGGTGCGGAAGTGCCAAAGCCGTCGCCATCATCCTGCTGCAACGCTGTCTCCTCCTTTTGAGCAATGGCCCGCACCACCAGCCGGCTCTCCGACCCTGCAATAGCCCACAGATTCCCAGCTCGGGCACGATCTCCTTGCACCCCCCCCCCCCGATGGTCCCTCTGCAGAGGAGCTGGAGGAACACCAGCAGGTCTTTTGCAGCAGAGACGGAGTTAATGTTGGAGAATAAACCATGGCTCCTCCCAAAGTTTGCCCAGGAACTGGAGGAGGTTTCACAGGGGGAACCGGAGTGTGAGCTGACAAGTGAGCATCCCCTGACTCCGGGGCCTCCCCCATCTCACCATGAGCCTATGTCTCCGCCTCCTTGATAGATGACATTTCTGGGAAGAGATCGTCCGGATTAGCAGCAGCAGATACCATCACGCTCCGGGAATTCAGACAAGTACTTTTACATGCTCTTTCACTGTCTAAAGAATCCCCTTGTCTAATTCCCGGTGGTGAGGCTCAGTCGCTGCAGCCGTCTGAGCCCTCACCATCAGCTGCTGTCACCACTCCCTCACCAACTCTTCCTGTCTCCCAGAAATGTCCGCCGGCCATGGGAGGAAACCGCTAGACGATGGATGGGTCCGTGGATCCTGAGGGTCTTGGTCCAACCCTGCAACCACGCCCAGCGAGGGAGAGGATCACCTCCAGTCTGCTGAAGCATGTGCCGATGAATGAGTGTCCCCTGGTTTCGGTGACGCGGGACCCGGTGCCATTGGTGAGGGGGTCCCAGGCCCCGCACCTTGGGGCTAGGGGCACTCTGGTGTCAAGGTCTGCGCTGATGGTTCAGGGTCCCCATACTCCAACGTCTAGCTGGATCGCCTCCATTGCTCCAGGGAGAACATCATCTGGCTCACCTGCAGCAGCTTCCATCACACCCCGGGAGGAAAGGCGAGTGTTTTTTCATTCATTCCCCAATGATAAAGAACTATCTTGCCTAACTCCTGGTGGTGGAATTCAGTCCCTGCAACCCGCTGAGTTCTCACCACCTGCTGCCAATGTTAACTCCTCACCTGCACCCTCTGTTTCTCCTCCTGTTTCCCTTGGGTGTCCTCTGATCCTGGGAGGGAGCCGCCGGTCAATGGAAGAACCTGCAGTCTTGGAGGACTTGGTTCCAGCCCCGCAGCCACAACCCGGATGTAGGGAGAACGCTTCCTGTGACCTGAAGCCTGAACCGACAGCAGAATGTCCCCAGACTTCAGCTACGCAGGACTTGGTACCAGCGGTGAGACGACCTTCAGCTGCCACACCACCAGATGGACCACCTGCGTTGGCCACCTTGACTGGAGGTCCTGGAGTTGCACCCACCATCATGCCCGCTGCTGGGGTCACCGCAGCAGGCTCACCGGAGTCCTAGACGCCGATGGAGCTTGAGTCCTGGCAAGTGCTCTGTTCTGTTCTTCCCTCTGCAGAGAAATCTTGTCCGGCTCATGGTGGGGGGGATCGGGTGCAGATGTCCTCTGCTCCTGAGTACCCCTCGCCGGGCTCTACTGCTGCTGGTGATTCTTCTCCATTCTTTCCTCTGTGTTTGTCTTCTGAGGTGACCAAAACCAAGTGAGAGTGCCCAGTTGGAGGGACTCGAGTCACCCCGGCCAGAAGTCTCCATGGGTGCTGCTTTGGCCCAGTCCGGGTTCTCCGTGGATGCTGCTTCCCTTCCTGCTGATGTCGTTGTGGGTGCTCCATCCCAGACCGGGGCCTCTGAGGGTGCAGCTCCACTCCAGCCCGGAGCCACCGTGGGTGCAGTTCTGCTCCAGCCCGGAACCACCATGGGTGCAGCTCCGCTCCAGCCCGGAGCCACCATGGGTGCAGCTCCACACCAGCCTGGAGCCACCATGGGTGCCGCAATGTCCCAGTCCGGGACCACCGAGGGTGTTACAGGTCTTCCTGAAGCTATCATGGTCCCCCCTCCTCTGCTAGATGCCATTGTGGTTCCCCCACCTCTGTCAGATGCCGTTGTGGCTCCCCCTCCTCTGCCAGACACCGTTGTGGTTCCCCCTCCTCTGCCAGATGCTGTCGTGGTTTCCCCTCTTCAGCCAGACATCGTGGTGGTTCCCTCTCCTCACCCTGACGTCAGCTTGGGTTTCCCTACTTCTCCATCTAGCCCACCACTGGTTCTTCCCATTGGGCAGCTGCCTCCTGGACCACCCTTTCTGTTCAGGTGGCTAAAAAAACTACCGCAGGGTTGGCTGGCCTGCGTTCTCTGGTAGGCCATCCAACTCTTTCCATCACACCATCTGCCGGGCCTGTGACTTTTGCCGCCCACTTGAACTGCCCAGCTCTTTGATCCAGCGGGCCTAGGTGGTTGGGGTTTGCCTGGTGTGGGTCCTGAGTGGGGCCTTTGTTTTTTGTTTTTTCTTCTTTGTCTGGACTCTGCTGGGATGTTAATTCTGAAAGTTTTTCTTATTTTCTCTGGTTTGGTTCGGTTCCTCTGTGCCTGGGTCTCCCTCCTCTCACCCGGGGTGTTTTTTTTGTGCGGGGGGGGGGGTCTTTTCTTTTGATGTTACCCTGGGGTGTCTAGTATCCACCTCTTGAGAGGGGGGCTCTGTCACGATCTGAGTGTGGGGGGATTCCACCGGGCTCAGTCTTTCTGCCTTTTTTACATATTTGGACTGTGTTGTCATTTTAAGTTGTCTTCCTGTCATTTTATCCTTGGTTACCTTGTCACTTATCCTCCATTGTATCTCAGTTTGATTTATTTTCCCATCTATGTTCATTATAGTTTGTTAATTACATTTTTGAGGTTATTTGTCTTTATTTTCTGCCATCCCATTATATTTGTATTCTGTTGTGTTCTCTCTCTCAGGGTTGACAGCTCTCAGTGGCTTTCTGGGGTTTTGCCCTACGTGGGCGTGGCCCTGTCAGCTGTCAACTCCTATCGCTCCCTCCTCTCTCATCATTCCCAGCTGGTCTAAATTGTTTTGTTGCTTTCTCCTGCCTGCTCAGGTAACCCACACCTGTGATCACTTGTTTCATTTTGTTTCTAGCCTTATTTAAGGGGCTGTGCACTATTTTCCGGCGCAGCACCCTACTCTCAACTCTCTATGATCAGACATAAGTGCCTCTTTATTCTCTGTGTATTTCTAGCGTGTGTTCCACGTCTAATTCTTCAGGTATAGCCGGCGACTTTTCTCGCCTTAGCTTTTGCTATTTTGGGCTTCTCCTGTATCCTCCTGCTCCGACTAGTTTTGTTGGGTTTTGTTTGTGTATTTGTGTTCTTCCACTATTAAATTTGTAAACTCACAGCCGGCATTTGGTGCCTTTAATTCCACCCTGAAGGGCAATTATGACATACTAAAAGACAAAGACTTTATTACATACTTTAATAAAGAGTGGGAATCATATCTGGGATATAATGTTGTGCCAGGAATATCCCCGTGTGTTCTTTGGGAAGGAGCAAAAGCGGTCATGGTAAAATAATCTCTTGCTGTTCGTATAAGAATAAAAAAGATAAAGCACTGGTACTGGAGTTAGAACAGAAAATTGAATCACTGGAGATGACCTGTGCCGTTTCTCCACAGGAACAGGCACTTAACAATCTGAGAAAATTAAAGCTGGAATTAAAAGAAATTACAAACAAAAGAACACAGTTTTTAATGCAAAGACTGTGTCTTGAGAAGTTTGAACACAGTAATGAATTGGGGCAATATCTTTCGAATCAGCTTAGCTTGAACAAAGAAAAAACAACTATCCACTCTGTTAAGGATATGACTGGAAATATTACCCATGATCCTGAAGAAATAAATAACTCCTTCAGAAAGTTTTATGAAAACTTCTACTCATCTCAGATTAACCCATCTGACTCAGAGATAAACAAATTGTCATGGTCAGGCCGCCGATCTCGTCCGCGCTCGGGCCATACATCTTCTCCACAAGGTTTGACAGCAGGGTTACCTTCTGGCTCCCCGAGCTCTTATTGTGACAGCGCTCGGAGGAGCTTCCTGCTGTCAAAACCGAACAGCTGTGCTGCATTTACGGCTCATCAGCAGCCCGGCATTTAAGCAGACGCTGAAGAGCGGTACAATGCAGCAGTCTCGTCGAAGATTCCCTCGTCAGACGTTGAGCGAGTGTTCCTCGTCTCAGGCGTCAATATTCCTTATTGATTCCACGTCTATGATCATCCTTCATCCTAATCCTGAATTGTAAGTGAGCTTGTTCAGCCTTGCGGTTTCTGTATCTAGTGTTGTGTGTTTTAGCCCACCGAGGCTCATTACTTTCTGTTACTTTGTGTATTATCTTGCATTCATCTTCATTAATAAACATCATGCAAACTTCACTGGTGACTGTTGGCGTCTTATGGTGACTCGCGAGGGCCACCGCGTGACAGTAGACTGCTGCCAGGGTGCCTAAACGGAGGCGCCAAACCAAGACGCCGTTCCCGGTGAGTTTGCATTGGACTTTGTTCTTTCCTGTCTGGGTACTGCGTCCTGAGAGAATGCCGTCGCGGAGGGGCCGCGCTCGGAGTCTGAGCTATGAGTTGGCGGATGTCCTGGAATACGTAGATGAAACCCTCATCTCCGCCTCCCTCCTCGACTATCACAGCGATGTACGCTGGTACCTGGACTGCGCTAAGGATGCCTTAAATCATCTCCCTCGCTACGCCGACCACCCTGAAGTCAGCGCGAGGAGGGATGACATCGCCGCACAGCATGAGATACTCCGTATGATGGAGGAGGACTACGGCAGGAAGCAGAGGAGGAGGCATCCCCGCTCCCCGCTTTGGGATCCCGTTCCTGTCCTCGATCCAGTCCAGGAGTTCACACCATCTGGGGGCCGTCGAAGACGTCTGCGCCACGGCCAAGTTCAACCTCAGCGAGAACCCCATCCGGATCCTGTTCTGGGCCGCCAGAATGACTCGACCTCACAGTCAGCTGCCTCTTCGGCGCCTCGCCAGGAGGGAATCCCCGCAGCCTCTCCCCCCGGGTCATCTTCTCCTTCTGTTCCCTCAGCGCTCCGTGCCCGGTTCGTCTCGGCTGTCGCCCCCTCCTCCTCGACGCCTTCCCTGGCTGCTGTGTCTGTCAGGAGTCCTGCTTCGGCGAGCCCCGTCCCTGATCCTTCGTGAGCGGCTCCCCCTCGTCCTTCCAGGGGGCCATCTGTCACCATCCAGCGGGGAAAGGGAGGAGCAACGTTCCCAACAGCAGGCACCATCGTTCCTCCGGGAGACAGGCAAGTACAACTTCACTCTTCTCCTCATAATTGTGATTTGCCTTGTCTGACTCCTGGGGGTGGAGTTCAGGGTTCGCAGTCCCCCGAGCTCCCACTACCTGCTGTAGCTTCTGTTATTAAACCCGCTGCCTCTGTGTCTCCCTCCGCTGAGCGGTCCTCGACGCCAGGCCAACGTTGCCGGATGAGGAGGGGGCCTGCGGCTCTGGAGAGCTTGGTTCCAGCCCCGCAGCCACGTCATGGGCGGAGGAGGAGAGCGGACTGCAGCGTGGAGCCTGCGCCGACGACGAAGCGTCCCCGGGTCTCCACAGATGAGCGGTCCGATACAGCGGGTCGGGGGTCCCCTGCCACCACGCCGTGCGGGTTGTCGGCGTGGACATCAGTGCCGGAGGGTCTTCAGGCTGTGGAAACCACCATGCCAGTTGCGGAGCCCGACGTAGCTGAATGGGAGCCGGAAGACGATCTCCTTCCTTCTGAGCCCGGATCGTCGGAGTCCTGGACAGCGACATAACCTGAGTACAGGCAAGTGCTCTACTTTGTTTTTCTCCTCTCTATTCTGGAGCACTTTTGCCTGTCTCTCAGAGAGACGAGCCAGGGGCAGCTGTTCGCTGCACCCAAACTCGTCTCGCTGGGCTCTGTCGCTGCTGGTGATCCTGATCCCGGTTCTTCTCTTTCTCCTGAGCCTTCTCCCAGGGTCACCGGTGCGGAGCTGGTGCCGATCGCTGTGCCGGAGGTTCTGGGTTCGGGGTTGGAGGTCGGTACTGGAGCTGTGCCGACCCAGTCGGGGTCCATCGCGGGTGCAGCCATGACCCAATCGGGGTCCATCGCAGGTGCAGCGCCAGTAGGGTTCAAGGTCGGTGAGGGAGCTGTAGATTCCCTGCTACCTGACACTGGACGGGCTCGTCATCATCTTCTTTCCCCTCATCCAGGTCACCGCCCCTGCTCATCGTCGCCAGGGGCCGTTGGGAGCCGTTGGGAGCCTTCTACTCTTGGTCTGGCTCTCTCACATTTTTCCCCGTCAGGAAGGCCGCCGCGGGCTGTTTTTCCACAGTTCTGGTGGCTGAGGGACGCAGAACGGCCACCCGAGAAACTGTTTCGCCGGTTCGGCACCTTGGGTCGGCCACCCAACATTCTGAGTTTGCTGCGGGGCGACTTGGTTCGGCCGCCAGAGAATTGGACTTTCCGGGTCTGGGACTGGGGTAGGCTGCCGATCACGTACTGATCCTCATATTCTCATGTTGGCCTTGGGACGCAGGGAGACCACCGGAACTGTCCCCATGGGTTTTTGGTCTCTGCCTGTCCCCCTTTTCCTGTATTGTTTGGGTTAAAGGTCATGCGGGGTGATAATCTTGTCCTATGCTCTGCCTGTATTAATATGGGGGTTTTTTTTTCTTCTGTCTTGGTCGTCCTGTGTGTTTTTGTGCCTTTAGTGAATATTGTATTTTCTGTTATCGTGCCCTGTAATTATTTCATTCGTAGTCTGCCTTAATCTTGGTTTTTGCATTTAGGAATATTGTATTTTCTGTTATCGTGCCCTGTAATTATTTCATTTGCAGTCTGCTTTAACCATGGTTTTTGCTTTTGGGAATATTGTATTTTCTGTTATCGTGCCCTGTAATTGTTTCATTTGTTGTCTGCTTTAATCATGGTTTTTCAATTCAATTCAATTCAATTCAACTTTATTTATATAGCGCCATTTCACAACAACAGTCATCTCATAGCACTATCAACTGTAGGGGGGGAACCCCCACAGTTGCAGAAAGACCCCAGCAATCAGGCGATCCCCTGTGAGCAAGCACTTGGCGACGGTGGAGAGGAAAAACTCCCTTTAACAGGAAGAAACCTCCAGCAGAACCAGGCTCAGGGAGGGGCAGTCATCTGCTGCGACTGGCTGGGGGGTGAGGGGATAGAGAAGAAGAAAAGAACAGACATGTAGAGAGCAAACAGCACGATGGGGACTCAATCTAGGGAGAGAACAACACAATGTTAATGACCAGCAAAAAAAAATATTCATTGAGAGTGAGAAAAGGAGTGAGGCCAGTGCATTACTGGAGGTCCCCGGCTGACTAAACCTATTAGCAGCATAACTAAGGGAGGGTTCAGAAACACATGATCCCTCCTAATTGTAGGCTATATCAAAAGGTAGGTTTTAGCCCTATTCTTAAAAACAGAGATCGAGTCTGACTCCCGAATCCAGATTGGCAGCTGATTCCACAGGAGAGGAGCTTGATAACTGAAGGCTCTGCCTCCCATTGTACTTTTGGAGATTCTAGGTATTACAAGTAATCCTGCATTTTGGGAGCGTAGTGCTCTGTTAGGATAATACGGTAGTATCAGATCTTTAAATAAAAAGGAGCCTGATTGTTTAGAGCTTTGTAAGTAAGAAGAAGGATTTTAAAACTTAATTCTAAACTCTATGGGAAGCCAATGAAGGGAGGCCAGAACCGGAGAGATATGATCTCTCTTCTAGTACCTGTTAAAACTCTTGCTGCAGCATTTTGGATCAGCTGAGACTTTTTAAAGATGTTTTAGGACAAGCCTGATAATACAGAATTACAATAATCTAATCTCGAGCTAACAAAAGCGTGGATCAGTTTCTCAGCATCACTCTGAGACAAGATGCTCCTAATCTTGGCAATATATGCAAATGATAGAAGGCAGTCTTAGAAACAAATTTAATATGTGAATTGAAGGACAAATCCTGATCAAAAATAACTCCAAGGTTCCTCACAGAGCTATTAAGAGAAAGAGTAGCCGCATCCAAACTGAAAGTTTGATTTGGAAAGGAATTTCTAGGTTTTTTGGACCAACAAGAATGACTTCAGTCTTATCTGAATTTAATAGCAGGAAATTACAAGTCATCCAAGCTTTGATTTCCTTAAGACAGGCTTCTAACTTGGCTAATTGATTACTATCATCTGGCTTCATTGACAGGTATAATTGTGTGTCATCTGCATAACAATGAAAATGTATACAGTGCTTTCTAATAATGTTGCCTAACAGAAGCATATATAAACTAAAAGAGTAGGGCCTAGCACAGATCCCTGTGGAACTCCATGACTAAGCTTTGAGTTGAAAGAAAACTCATTATTTACATGAACAAACTGGAACCTATCAGATAAATAAGATTTAAACCATTGCAACGAAGTTCCATTAAGTCCAACATAGTGTTCTAATCTATCAAGTAGAATATTATGATCGATAGTATCAAAAGCTGCACTAAGGTCTAAAAGGACAAGTACAGAAACTAGTCCATTATCAGATGCAATGAGGAGGTCGTTAGTGACCTTCGCTAAGGCTGTTTCAGTTCTATGATGGATTCTAAACCCAGATTGAAACTCTTCAAGTAAACCATTTCCCTGCAGGTGGTCAAATAATTGCGTAGCAACAACTCTTTCTAAGATTTTTGAAATGAAAGGGAGATTAGAGATTGGTCTATGGTTAGCTAAAGCTCCTGGATTTAGCGTTGGCTTTTTGAGTAAGGGTTTAATTACAGCCGTTTTAAAAGCCTGCGGTACATGGCCTAAAGTTAATGAAGAATTGATTATATGAAGAATAAAGCTACCAATAAGTGGGAAGACTTCTTTAAATAACCTGGTAGGAATAGGGTCTAAAAGACAAGTTGAAGGTTTGGATGAGGAAACTATTTTGTCTAACTCACAAAGGTCGATTGAAGTAAACTCATCAAGACAGAGATCAATAGAAGGAGTTGTAGTAGTTACAGTATTTAAGTTAACTGTGGGAAGAATCTGATTGATTTTATCTCTGATGGATGAAATTTTATTATTGAAAAAGTTCATAAAGTCCTGACTAGTAAGCTCTAAGGGAATGCTAGGATTGACAGAGTCCTGACTCTTTGTCAACCTGGCTACAGTACTGAAAAGAAACCTGGGATTATTCTTGTTCTCTTCTATTAATGCAGAGTAATAACTCGTTCTAGCTTTTCTAAGAGATTTTTTATAAATTAAAAGATGATTTCTCCAAGCTAAATAGATTTCATCTAAATTAGTAGAGCGCCATTTTCTTTCTAATTGATGAGTCTTCTGTTTTAAGGTACGAGTTTCTGTGTTGAACCAAGGAGTTAGAAATCTCTGATTAGACTTTTTCTTTTTTAAGGGGGCCACCAAGTCTAGAGTCTGATGCAGAGAAGGTGAAACACTATCCACCATGTTATCAATTACAGAAGGAGCAAGCTGTCTATAGCTTATTTCTGTTGTGTTGACACATGGCATAGAGGAAACAATCTGCATAAATTTGGAAACAGCATCATCTGAGAGGCATCTACTGTAATAATATTTTTCTTTAGGAGCCAAATAGTCAGAAATAGTAAAATCAAAGGTTAACAGACAATGGTCTGACAGTACAGGGTTATGAGGAGACACTACAAGATTTTCTATTTCTATGCCATATGTCAAAACAAGGTCCAATGTATGGTGGAGGTAATGAGTAGAATTTCCTACTTTCTGAGAAAACCCAATCGAGTCTAATATTGAATTGAATGCCACATTAAGGCAGTCACTATCTACATCCACATGTATATTAAAGTCCCCTACTATAATTATTCTATCAGATTTCAGCACTAAATCAGCTAAGAAATCAGCAAATTCGGATAAAAATTCTGAGTAGGTTGATGGGGGACGATAAACTATGGCAAACTATGGCAAATAAAATTGGGTTTAACCTAAAATTGCTAAAGTGCCCAATACTGAGGACCAGGCCCTCAAAGGAATTATAACATGTTTTTTGCTTTACATTAACTAGTAATTTGGAATGGTAAATTGTTGCTACTCCTCCTCCACGACCAGAACTTCTGGGATTTTGACAGTTTAAATAACCAGAGGGAGTTGATTCATTTAAACCAACATAATCCTCTTGTCCTAACCAAGTCTCTGTAAGGGAAATTAAATCAATCTGATGATCAATTAACAAATCATGGACTAACAGAGACTTGGGAGTTAGAGACCTAATATTTAATAAACCACATTTAATTTTTAAGTTATGAGAAGGAACAGAGGCCAAATCATTCAATTTAGAGGCTTTATGTTTAATTTGAGTTTTACCAATATTTTGCTTTATCACTTTGGGATGCTTATACATTATATTTTTATTCACTTTGGAGGGAGCAGACAACGATTCTCTGATGGGGAAGACAGGGGGTAAGCTGAGGGGTGGCGGATGAAGAGGAGCTGCAGAGAGGCGTGTAAGACTGCGACTCTGCTTCCTGGTCCCAACTCTGAGTAGTCATGGTTTTGGAAATTTGGATAAAAAAGATGCCAGATTGTTAGATAAATGAGAAGCACCATCCAAAGTGGGATGAATGCTGTCTCGTCTCATAAGACCAGGTTTCCCCAAAAAGAGCTCCAATTGTCAATGTAGCCCACGTCATTTGCAGGACACCACACAGACAGCCAGCGGTTCAAGGATGACGAGCGGCTAAACATGTCATCACTGGTCAGATTGGGGAGGGGCCCAGAGAATACTACAGTGGCAGACATCGTTTTCTTGGGTGTCCCTGGGTGTTCGGAGCCCGCCCTCGGGGGGGTAGATACTGTCATGGTCCGAGCTCCGATCTCGTCCGCGCTCGGGCCATACATCTTCTCCACCAGGTTTGACAACAGGGTTACCTTCTGGCTCCCCGAGCTCTTATTGTGACAGCGCTCAGAGGAGCTTCCTGCTATCAAAACCGAACAGCTGTGCTGCATTTACGGCTCATCAGCAGCCCAGCATTTAAGCAGGCACTGAAGAGAGGTACAATGCAGCAGTCTCGTCGACAATTCCCTCGTCAGACGTCGAGCGAGCGTTCCTCGTCTCAGGCATCAATATTTCTTATTGACTCCACGTCTATGATCATCCTTCATCTAATACCTGAATCGAATCGTAAATGAGCTTGTTCAGCCTTGCAGTCTCCGTATCTAGTGTTGTGTGTTTTAGCCCACCGAGGCTCACTACTTTCTGTTACTTTGTGTATTATCTTGTGTTCATTCTTCATTAATAAACATATGCAAACTTCACTGGCGACTGTTGGCGTCTTATGGTGGCTCACGAGGGCCACCGTGTTGACATAAATTTTTGTATGATATTACCACGATTAAATAATGAGCAGATTACAGCTCTGGACGCACCTCTTCTGGTGTCCGAACTCCAGGAGGCACTTAAGCGCATTCCAAACAACAAGGCTCCAGGACCAAATTGTTTTCTCCTGTAGAATTTATAAAGAATTCTGGCCTGTGATGACAACCTACTTTCTTTAAAATGGCTGAACCAAATTAAAGAAGATAATGTAATCCCTCCAAATATGAATTTGGCTAGTATTATCCTGCTCCTTATCCAGTGGGGTAAAAAAGTATTTCGTCAGCCACCAATTGTGCATGTTCTACCACTTAAAAGATGAGAGAGGTCTCCAATTATCATCATAGATATACTCAACTATGAGAGACAAAATGAGAAAAAAAAATCCAGAAAATCACATTGAAGGATTTTTAATGAATTAATTGGTAAATTCCTCGGTAAAATAAGTATTTGGTCAATAACAAAAGTTCATCTCAATACTTTGTATATACCCTTTGTTGGCAATGACAGAGGTCTGTCACGCCGCGCCGCTCATCAGCGGCGCCACCTGCTCGCATCACCTGTCCTTTCATCAGCGGCGAGGAATATAAGCCGCCTCGCCCTGAGCTTCGGCCTGAAGCCATCAGACTTCATTCCCCGTCTATGTGACGCAACTCTTTCTTCAGCACGACGCTGTGCGGTAAGAACCACTTACCTCATATTCTCCAGTCTGCGCACCCTGTGCACAGTGGATTCCTCGGCGGCGGGACAACTCCGTCCCTCGTCCTTCCTCGCTGCTGCACCGAGTCCTGCAGGTGGCTGTCTCCCGGGGTCCCGTCCTTGTTGTGCCAAGTCATCTGTCCCAAGCAAGTAAGCTTCTCCCTCGCCTATTCTCCTCCTGTGTTGGTGTGTGCCCATCACCCTGTGTCTCTTTCTCTCCCATAGGGTTGCCGGCTGTACGGTCTCCTGCCCTCTGTGCCTGAAGCAGACGCCGCCACCAACACATTAACATTCCGCAGGACACACACTCATACACCCTGTTGTTAATAAACAGTTTGAACTACTCTGAGCCTGTGTGTGTGCGTCTCTGAGCCGAACGTTATGTCAGTACGGCTTCAGCAAGAGCGGCTCGGCAGACGGCGGGCTCGCACACTGGTTTTCCACTCTCGAGGCTCGAGTGGATCAGATTGTTTATCAGCAACAGGTGATTTTTTAATCAATTGATTACTATCACTAACCGGTTGGACCGCTTGGACCCCCAACAGCCGTTCCCCCCGGCTCGTCGGGGTGGCGCAGCTCCTGCTGCTCCAGCGGCCGTCCAGCAGGCTCCGGGTGCTCCGGTTCGGCTCACACCCATTCCAACTCCCGCCCGCTTTAGCGGTAAGCTCGGCGGAGCGCGGGGGTTTATTATGCAGTGTGAGTCCGTTTTCCACCGGGTGCCCGGGGACTTTCCCTCAGATCATAGCCGAATTGGTTATATCGGGAATCTCCTGGAGGGGCGAGCATTAACATGGACCTACGCCGTAATGGCGAGGCCCAGTTATGCCACCCTCACGTATGACCAGTTCGTGAGACGCTTCCTGGAGGTCTTTGACCATACTCTTACCGAGACGGTCCAGGTCGATCGGCTTCTCGCCCTCCAGCAGGGAAGCCGGTTGGCAGCGGACTACGCGGTCGACTTCCGGGTAGCGGCGGAGGAGTTAGGCTGGGAGGAACGCTCCCTCTGCGGCCTTTTCCTCCGCAGTCTCAATGATGATCTGAGGGATGAACTAGCTGGGCGGGATATCCCTGAGACGCTAGCGGAGCTAACATCTCTAGCGATCAGTTTGGATAACAGGCTGCGCGAGCGCTCCTCGGGGCGGAAGTCGTCTTCTTCTCGCCCTCGCGAAGCCTCGCCGCGCCTGTTCCAAGCTCGCCCCCTGGCGGCACCGCCACCATCGTGCCCCGAGGAGTCGGAGCCGATGGTGACGGGCTGGACAAAGCTTTCCCCTGCGGAGAGACAACGCCGCCGTGAGTTGGATCTCTGCATGTATTGCGGAGATGACCAACACACGGTGAAGCTTTGTCCACGGAAAGCCAGTCGGCGGGGTCCGCGAGTCACTGTAGGGGGCCTCGCGGACGTCAACCGGTTAAATCCACTCACCCAATTGAAGCTGCCCATCCGTTTCTGCCACAACCCCACTGGGCATCTCACCCACACACTGGTGGATTCGGGCGCAGAAGGCAGCTTCATTTCACAGAGCCTGGCAACCCGTTTGGGCATCCGCTGTCAGGCACTGAAGAATCCCATCTCCCTTGTCAACCTCTCCCGTGCCTCCCTTGGGAGAGTATCACACCAGACCATCCCCGTCCCGGTCATCATCTCGGGAAACCACCGGGAGGAGATGACCTTTTATGTCCTACCCAACTCTGTGTCGCCCGTCATCCTGGGGTATCCCTGGCTACGCCTTCACAACCCTGTCCTGAATTGGAAGTCAGCTGGGGTATCGGCATGGAGCACGTTCTGCATGGGCACCTGCCTTCAGTCCGCTGCCTGCTCTCCGTCCGCTTCTCCCCCTGCGACGGACGCTGCACCCTCGGACCTGTCTCTGGTGCCTCCGGAATTTCATGACCTGGGTATGGTGTTCAGTAAAACTAAAGCTATGTCTCTCCCCCCTCATCGGCCCTATGACTGTGCCATCAACCTCCGCCAGGGGGCTCCCTTACCTTCTGGTCGGCTCTATAGCCTGTCAGCGCCGGAGAAGGAGACAATGAACGCCTACCTGAAGGAATCACTGAGTGCTGGGATAATCCGTCCATCTTCGTCACCCGTGGGGGCAGGGTTCTTCTTCGTGGGAAAAAAGGATGGGTCCCTCCACCCTTGCATTGACTACCGGGCCCTCAACGACATCACTGAGAAGGACCGTTACACCCTGCCCCTCATGGACACTGCCTTCCACTCCCTCCAGGGGGCGACCTGGTTCACCAAGCTGGATCTACGCAGCGCTTACCACCTCGTCCGGATCCGGGAGGGAGATGAGTGGAAGACAGCCTTCCGTACCCCGAACGGCCACTTTGAATACCTGGTAATGCCGTTCGGGTTGACCAACGCTCCTGCCGTCTTTCAGCGCCTCATTAATGACGTCCTCCGGGACTTCATCGGCCTTTTCGTGTTCGTCTACCTGGACGATATTCTCATCTTCTCCAAGTCCAGGGACGAGCACCAGGTCCATGTGAGGCGGGTCCTCCAAAGACTGCTGGAGAATCGGCTATACGTGAAGTCTGAAAAATGTGAATTTTACGCCAGAACTACATCCTTCCTGGGGTTCATCATCGCCCACGACAAGGTGCTCCCAGACCCCGAGAAGGTGAAGGCGGTGGTGGAATGGCCTACACCTGCGTCCCGGAAGCAGGTGCAACAGTTCATTGGTTTCGCCAATTTCTACCGCCGCTTTGTCCCCAACTTCTGCTCCATCGTCGGACCACTGACCCGCCTCACGTCCCCTAAGGTCCCGTTCCGGTGGACTGAAGAGGTCGCTGCTGCCTTTCAGGCGCTGAAGGCGGAGTTCTCCTCCTCCCGGGTCCTTCGCCAGGTCAACCCCGTGCTGCAGTGCATCGTGGAGGTAGACGCCTCGGACACAGGAGTGGGAGCAGTGCTATCCCAGCGGTTGCCGGACGATGGCGCCAAACGGCCCTGCGCCTTCTTCTCCCGGCGCTTGTCCCCGGCGGAGAGGAACTACGATGTGGGGGACAGAGAGCTCTTGGCCATCAAACTCGCCCTGCAGGAGTGGCGCCACTGGCTAGAGGGGGCGAACCTGCCGTTCGTGGTCCTGACGGACCACAAGAACTTGGAATACCTACGATCTGCCAAGCGCCTGATCAAGCGATGATCAGGCGCCAGGCGCACTGGTCCTTGTTCTTCGCCAGGTTCCAGTTCTCCATCACCTTCAGGCCTGGCTCCTAGAACGGCCTGCCTGACGCCCTCTCTAGGCAGTTCACCCCCGTGGAGTCGGAGGAAACGCCCCACACCATCCTGCCCAGGTCGTGCGTCGTGGGAGCCATCTCGTGGGACATTGAGAGCAAGATCCGGAAGGCGCAGGAAGTGGAACCTGACCCTGGCGGCGGACCGGAGGGGCGGCTGTTCGTGCCATCCGCGGTCCGAGGAGAGGTCATCCACTGGCTGCACACCTCCAAGCTCACCTGTCACCCTGGCACCTCCCGGATGATAGACCTCCTCCAACGGTCCTTTTGGTGGCCAGGCCTGCGGAGGGACGCAGCCCGCTACGCCCAGGCCTGCCCAATCTGTGCCACCTGCAAGTCGGGAAATGCCCCTCCAGCGGGTCTGCTCCAGCCCCTGTCCGTCCCTGGCAGGCCCTGGTCGCACATCGCGTTGGATTTCGTCACCGGACTCCCCATCTCCAACTCCTATGACACCATCCTGACCATTGTGGACCGTTTCTCCAAGGCTGTGCACTTCGTCCCCCTGCGAGGTCTCCCTACTGCCCTGGAGACGGCGGATCTCCTCGTCCAACACGTGGTCAGGCTGCACGGGATTCCAGTGGACGTGGTCTCGGACCAGGGCCCCCAATTTTCATCTGAGGTTTGGAGGTCGTTTTGCAACGCCATCGGAGCCAAGGTGAGCCTCTCCTCCGGCCATCACCCCCAATCCAACGGGCAGTGTCAACGGACCAACCAGGAGCTGGAGGCTGCGCTCCGCTGTGTGACCTCATCCAAACCCACGTCCTGGAGCAACCATCTTGCCTGGGTTGAATACGCCCACAATACCGCTCGCTCTTCTGCTACAGGGATGTCCCCCTTCAAGGCGTCCCTGGGTTATGACCCCCCGCTGTTCCCGGTGCAGGAGAGTGAGGTAACTGTTCCCTCGGTTAGGGCACATCTCAGGCAGTTCCGCTCCATCTGGGCTGCCGCACGCAATGCGCTTTTACGCACAGCGGAGCGCAACAGGACTGTGGCGGACCGGCATAGAAGACCTGCCCCGGCGTACAGAGTTGGGCAACTTGTCTACATATCTACCCAGGATGTTACTCTAAAAGGCGAGAGGAGGAAACTGGCACAGCGATTCATGGGTCCCTACCTCATCAACCCGGTGGCTGTGCGCGTGGCTATTCCCCCCTCCCTCCGCATCCATCCCACCTTCCATGTGTCTAAGGTGAAGCTGGCAGTCACCGACCCCCTTTGCCCTCCTCCTGCTGCGCAACCCACGCCCCGGATGGTTGGTGGCCATCCGGCCTGGCCCGTCTCCTCCATCCTAGACTCCTGGCGCCGGGGTCGTGGGTTGCAGTACTTGGTGGACTGGGAGGGCTATGGGCCCGAGCATCGACAGTGGGTGCCCCCGTCGTTCGTGTTGGACCCATCGCTCATCGCTGACTTCCACCGAGCGCACCCAGAGAAGCCATTGCCAGGAGGCGCTGCTAGAGGGGGGAGTACTGTCACGCCGCGCCGCTCATCAGCGGCGCCACCTGCTCGCACACCTGTCCATCATCAGCGGCGAGGAATATAAACCGCCTCGCCCTGAGCTTTGGCCTGAAGCCGTCAGACTTCATTCCCCGTCTACGTGACGCAACTCTTTCTTCAGCACGACGCTGTGCGGTAAGAACCACTTACCTCATATTCTCCAGTCTGCTCCCCTGTGCACAGGTGGATTCCTCGGCGGCGGACAACTCCGTCCCTCGTCCTTCCTCGCTGCTGCACCGAGTCCTGCAGGTGGCTGTCTCCCGGGGTCCCGTCCTTGTTGTGCCAGTCATCTGTCCCAAGCAAGTAAGCTTCTCCCTCGCCTATTCTCCTCCTGTGTTGGTGTGTGCCCATCACCCTGTGTCTCTGTTCTCTCCCATAGGGTTGCCGGCTGTACGGTCTCCTGCCTCTGTGCCTGAAGCAGACGCCGCCACCAACACATTAACATTCCGCAGACACACACTCATACACCCCTGTTGTTAATAAACAGTTTGAACTACTCTGAGCCTGTGTGTGTGCGTCTCCTGAGCCGAACGTTATATGAAGGTCAAACGTTTTCTGTAAGTCTTCACAAGGTTTTCACACACTGTTGCTGGTATTTTGGCCCATTCCTCCATGCAGATCTCCTCTACAGCAGTGATGTTTTGGGGCTGTCGCTGGGCAACACGGACTTTCAACTCCCTCCAAAGATTTTCTATGGGGTTGAGATCTGGAGACTGGCTAGGCCACTCCAGGACCTTGAAATGCTTCTTACGAAGCCACTCCTTCATTGCCCAGGTGGTGTGTTTGGGATCATTGTCATGCTGAAAGACCCAGCCACATTTCATCTTCAATGCCCTTGCTAATGGAAGGAGGTTTTCACTCAAAATCTCACGATACATGGCCCCATTCATTCTTTCCTTTACACGGATCAGTCGTCCTGGTCCCTTTGCAGAAAAACAGCCCCAAAGCATGATGTTTCTACCCCCATGCTTCACAATAGATATGGTGTTCTTTCTCCTCCAAACACGACAAGTTGAGTTTTTACAATGAAGTTCTATTTTGGTTTCATCTGACCATATGACATTCTCCCAATCCTCTTCTGGATCATCCAAATGCTCTCTAGCAAACTTCAGACGGGCCTGGACATGTACTGGCTTAAGAAGGGGGACACGTCTGGTACTGCAGGATTTGAGTCCATGGCGGCGTAGTGTGTTACTAATGGTAGCTTTGTTACTTTGGTCCCAGCTCTCTGCAGGTCATTCACTAGGTCCCCCCGTGTGGTTCTGGGATTTTTGCTCACCGTTCTCATTATCATTTTGACCCCACGGGGTGAGATCTTGCGTGGAGCCCCAGATCAAGGGAGATTATCAGTGGTCTTGTATGTCTTCAATTTTCTAATAATTGCTCCCACAGTTGATTTCTTCACACCAAGCTGCTTACCTATTGCAGATTCAGTCTTCCCAGCCTGGTGCAGGTCTACAGTTTTGTTTCTGGTGTCCTTTGACAGCTCTTTGGTCTTGGCCAAAGTGGAGTTTGGAGTCTGACTGTTTGAGGTTGTGGACAGGTGTCTTTTATACTGATAACGAGTTCAAACAGGTTCCATTAATACAGGTAACGAGTGGAGGACAGAGGAGCCTCTTAAAGAAGAAGTTACAGGTCTGTGAGAGCCAGAAATCTTGCTTGTTTGTAGGTGACCAAATACTTATTTTACTGAGGAATTTACCAATTAATTCATTAAAAATCCTTCAATGTGATTTTCTGGATTTTTTTTTCTCATTTTGTCTCTCATAGTTGAGGTATACCTATGATGAAAATTGGAGACCTTTCTCATCTTTTAAGTGGGAGAACTTGCACAATTGGTGGCTGACTAAATACTTTTTTGCCCCACTGTACCTGGAAAAAAAAACCCACGCTTCCATCCAGCTACTGTCCCATCTCACTTATGAATGTTGATCTTAAAATAATTTGCAAAGCTCTCGCCAAAAGGCTGGAAAGGATAATTCTGGTTATTATACACTACCGTTCAAAAGTTTGAGGTCACCCAGACAATTATTTTGTGTTTTCAATGAAAAGTCACACTTATTTACCACCATGAGTTGTAAAATGAATAGAAAATATAGTCAGGACATTGACAAGGTTAGAAATAAGGATTTGTATTTGAAATAATAATTTTTTCCTTCAAACTTTGCTTTCGTCAAAGAATCCTCCATTTGCAGCAATTACAGCATTGCAGACCTAACAAGATTGCACAAGGGTTTTCTAATCATCCATTAGCCTTCTGACGCAATGAGCAAACACATTGTACCATTAGAACACTGGAGTGATAGTTGCTGGAAATGGGCCTCTATACACCTATGTAGATATTGCACCAAAAAACAGACATTTGCAGCTAGAATAGTCATTTACCACATTAGCAATGTATAGAGTGTATTTCTGATTAGTTTAAAGTTATCTTCATTGAAAAAAAGTGTTTTTCTTTCAAAAATAAGGAAATTTCTAAGTGACCCCAAACTTTTGAACGGTAGTGTACATCCAGATGAAACAGGTTTCATCAAGGGTAGGCATTCGGCTAATAATACACACAGGCTATTTAATTTAATAGACTACTGTAAGATCAATAATTTAGAAACTACAATTTTATCTCTGGATGCAGAGAAAGCCTTTGACAGAGTTAATTGGAAATTTCTTTTTATGGTGTTAAATAAGTTTGGATTTGGTTCATCTTTCAAAAACTGGATTAAAACACTATATACTGTAGCTGTCCAACTGCATCTGTCCAAACAAATGATCAGACTTCCCAAAGCTTTAATCTACAGAGAGGTACTAGGCAGGGTTGTCTACTCTCTCCCTCACTTTTAACCATCTTTATCAAACCATTAGCAGCAGCCATACAACAGAATGTTGATATCAGAGGTATTCAAACTGGAGAAAAAGAACACAAGATAAGTCTTTATGCTGATGATGTATTGATTTTCTTTGAAAACTCACAAAGATCTCTTCTTCAGACAGTGGTGCTCATTGATCAGTTTTCATCACTATCAGACTACTCAGGGGCGGCGCGGTGGAGGAGTGGTTAGCACTGCAGCAGCACAGCAACTCACCTTTGGCCGGGAGGATCCTGGGTTCGCTCCCAGCCCCCGACCAACAGTGATCTGTGTGGAGTTTGCATGTTCTCCCCGTGTCTGCGTGGGTTTACTCCGGGATTTCTCCGTTTTCCTCCCACATGCCAAAAACATGCAAGTTAGGTTAATTGGCATCAAACTGAGAATATGTATGGGCACATAATCATACCATGTAGGATAACTAAGTAGACGGTTGTGCTGTTTCATCCCATCTAGCAACAATGCTCTGCACTGTGTGTGTTTATACATTTACATATTTATTCCATCTAGCTACAATGCTCCGCACTGGGTGTGTTTATGTTTATGTTTATATTTATATATCTATATATTCATTCCATCTAGCTACAATGCTCCGCACTGTGTGTTTATATATCTACATATTATTCCATCTAGCTACATTGCTCCGCACTGTGTGTTTATATATTTACATATTTTTTCCACCTAGCTGCAATGCTCCGTACTGTGTGTTTATATATCTACATATTATTCCATCAAGCTACATTGCTCCGCACTGTGTTTATATATTTACATATTTATTCCATCTAGCTGCAATGCTCCATACTGTGTTTATATATCTACATATTATTCCATCTAGCTACATTGCTTCGCACTGTGTGTTTATATATTTACATATTTTTTCCATCTAGCTGCAATGCGCCGTACTGTGTGTTTATATACTCATATATTTATCCCATCCAGCTACAATGCTCTACACTGTGTGTCTGTGTGTATATATATATATATTTATAGTAATATGTACATATGTATATTAGCTGCTCTTGCTTGCTTGCTTTTTTTTTCTTGCCTTCTGATTGTTGCTCTGAGTGTTGCTATCCCTGTGCTGTTGCAATCCTGGAATTTCCCCGTTGTGGGACTAATAAAGGCTTATCTTATCTTATCTTAACTGGGGATTCTAAATTGTCCTTAGGTATGACTGTGAGAGTGAATGGTTGTCTGTCTCTCTGTGTTGGCCCTGCGATGGACTGGCAATCCGTCCAGGGTGTACCCTGCCTCTCGCCCAAAGATGCTGGGGTAGGCTCCAGCCCCCCCCCCCCCCCCCCGTAACCCAAAAAGGATCAAGCGGAAGAAGATGAATGAATGAATGAATCAGACTACTCGATTAACTGGGGTAAATCAACAGTTTTACCTATAAATTGTAATTTCTCAAATACATCCATTATTCAAATACAATCAGGTAATATTAAATATCTAGGAATAGATATCTCCCCCAGGCTCTCAGAGTTATTACGACTAAATCACACTTCCCTTTTATAAACAATACAAGACAACCTTTCGCGCTGGAAGACACTACCTATATCACTAATGGGAAGAGTCGCAACCATTAAAATGATGGTCCTTCCTAAAATCAACTATTTGTTCTCAGTGATTCCTACCCAACCATCTATGGCCTGGTTTAAAGTCTTTAGACTCAAATATAAGTAAATTTTTATGGAAGGATAAACCATCACGGATCAGTCTAAAAACTCTTCAGAAAGTAATTGACATGATTTATGACCCAGAAGGCAGACACAGACTCCAGAATAAACTTAATTATCATTTTATTATGCAGTGTGAGTGTGGATGTGTGCGTGAGTGCAGGAATGTAACAGCCGGGGCGAGCAGAGCACCATTCAGACTGGCAACCCTAGGGAAGAGCAGAGACAGGTGGATTAGTAACAGGGATCCGGAGGTATGATTCATAGAATGTTCATTCTTACTGTTGACGAGTTGGTGTGCAGCACAGGTGAGATCCCAGAGGCTCCGGCCAGTGGGACAGTTTCTTCGGCTCCGGCTGCTGAGGAGGTGAGAGGGTGAAGAGATGTGCAGTGAGCTGGTGAGGTGCAGGTTGAGCTCAGTCCGCCGCCAGGAGGAGGAGGTCCGCTGCCAACGGATTTCCACCTGTGCACAGGGGAGCAGAGCAAAGCGTGGAGATGAGGGAATGATGAGGGCTTACTTGTCGTTGGGGAGCTAGGACTCCCAGGAGGACAACAAGGTTGGAAGGATCAAAGGAGATGGAACTCCAGATCATGAAGGCGACGAGTGTATCAAGCACTACCTGTAAAGCCAAGATTCATGTTACTAATACTACAAAGCATGACATAGTTCTGCCAGCGAAGACTGTTATAGGTAGCATTGTGTCATGCGGTGACCCTCGCGGATCACCATAAGACGCCAAGAGTCCACCGGTGAGTTTTGCAATGATGGTAATTTATTAATAAAACGAGACAAGACACAAGGCTATGAGCCGCTAAGGGCAAAAACACACACTAAGCGATACAAGGGCTCGTAGGGCTAACCCCAGCTACTACGAGCTAAACTATGACAAGACCAAAAAGAACACGAACCTGACATGAAGGTCTAACGAGGATTGTTTGACGATATCTGATGATACTCCTGCGATCTAACTGCTGTCAGTGCCCGCCTTATAAAGGCGAACACTAACGAGCAGTAATGACAGACAGCTGACCAACCTTGACAGGCGGAAGCCCCACCGAGCGCCTTCACAATAAGAGCCCGGAGAGGCCAGAATACAACCCACAGCTGTCAAGGCCAGCAGCGAGCTGTGCGTAGCCCGAGCGCAGACAGAACCCAGCGCTCGGGTCGTAACAGTACCCTCCCTCCAAGGGTGGGCTCAGAACGCCCACGGACCACCCTGCCCCCCCCATCCCCCAGGGTGGGTGGCTGGGGGTAGGTGCGGAGGGAGAGGGACTAAACCCAGAAACAATCAAAACCCGGCAAGAACAACTAAATACAGGACAATGACAAGAATACCAACTACTCAGATTAAATCAAATGTTCGACTAACGATCACAAAAAATTGCACAGGATAACATGGAGAAAACAAAAAAACAGAATTACTGGGTCAGAAAAACTAAATACAAGACAATGACAAAATACTGAATATTCAAATAAAAAAAAATACACATGGAGGAAAATAAGGCAACAGTAGGACATAACACAAATTGCCAAGGATCCCCAAATAACAGTTACAGAAAACACAGGACAGCACGAGAAAATTAAATCTTGGCCCACATGTTACACAAGAAAATGACTTCCCACCTGTGTGAATTCTCATGTGAATTTTCAAATAACCAAATACAGAAAAACAAAGCAATTACTGGCTCATACCTAACTACACACAAACCAACCTAGGGCAACTGCAAGACATAACAAATACCCGCAGACACCCAAATGACCATAACACAAAGCACACAGGATAGCAAGGGGAAAAAAACAGAACAATCACTGGGACAGACCATCACCAGAAAATGACCACTACCCCCCCGACAGTTTATGCCGACCGGCGGAGACCAGGCGCCATAGGAACAGTTCAGGTGGTCTCCCCGCGTCCAACAGCCGGCGGGTGGTCATGGGAGGCGGAACATGACCAGGCGGCTCACCACAGTCCAACGCCCAGCACGTCTGCTCCTCTGGTGGCCAAACCAGGTCGCCCAACAAAACACATAACACGTCGAGTGGCCGACCCGGGGCGCCGAACCGTCGAAGCAGTTCCTCAGGCGGCCGACCCATGTCCCTCAGCCACCAGTCCCGGGGAAAAACAGCCCGTGGCGGCCTCCCTGACGAGGACAAAACTCGGGAGAGCCAGGGCGAGCGAACAGGAACCCCCACTGCCCCCGGCGATGATGCGCAGGAGCGGTGACTCAGTGGAGGGGAAAGAAGGCAAGGATGAGCCCGTAATCCGTCCGACGGCGAAAGGTCTGCAGCTCCTCCCCCGTCCGTGGACCACACCGGCGCTGCACCTCCGCTAGACCCCGATTGGGTCCCAGCTGCACCCACGTCGGGCCCCAATTGGGCCAGAACAGCACCTGCAGTGGACCCTGATTGAGCCTCTGGCGCACCCACGTCGGACCCCGATTGGGCCAGAACCGCACTTGCAGTGGACCCCGATTGGGCCTCTGGCACACCCACGTCGGACCCCGATTTGCCCAGAACCGCACCTGCGGTAGACCCCGATTGGGCCTCTTGTGCACCCACGTCGGACCCCGATTGGGCCACAGCAGCCTCCACGACGGACCCCGACTGGGTCGGTGCAGCTCTGCTGACAATCTCCACCCCCGAACCTGGGACCTCCAACCCAGTGACTCCGACTGGTTCCATGCCGGCAACACTGCAACGAGGCTCACAAACAAGAAGAAAACCGGGATCAGAATCACCGGTAGCAACAGAACCCAGCGAGACGAGCTCGGGCGCAGCAGGCGGCTGCTCCTCACTCGCCTCCCCGAGAGGCAGGCAAAAATGCTCCAAAACAGGGGACAGAGACACAAGAGGGAGCACTTGCCTGCACTCGGGTTCTGTTGCCACCCAGGACTTCGACAATCCAGGTTCAGGGCGGCGACTCTCATCAGCAGGCTCCAACTCAGCTGCGTCGGGCTCCGCAGCTGGCAAGATATCGTCTGCAGCCTGAGGTTCCTCCCGCGCTGTTGTCCACGCCGATGACCCGTATGGCATGGGGGCAGGTGACCCTCAACCCACTGGCTCGGACCGCTCCGGCGAGGAGACCCGGGGACGCTTCATTGTCGGCTCAGGCTCCGGGCCGCAGTCCGCTCTTCTCCTCCGTCCACAACGTGGCTGCAGGGCCGAATCCAGGCTTTCCAGCACTGCAGGCCCCCTCTTCATCCGACGACATTGGCCTGGCGTCGCGGACCACTCAACAGGGGGGGACACAGAGGCAGCAGGTTTAGGAATAATAGTTACAGCAGGTGGCGGAAGCTCGGGGGGCTGCAAACCCCGAACTCTGGCCCCAGGAGTCAGACAAGGCAGATCATAAAAATGATGGGAAGAAACAATTTGCACTTGTCTGTCTCCTGGAGAGAAGGTGGTGCCTGCTGCAGCAGGTGGAGTTCTCCTTTCATCCCTCTGGGAGAAAACGGCAGACTCCACGGGGCCACGAAGAGGAGCCGCTCGAGGTGGTTTGCTGACAGGCCTCGCCGAAGCACGAGTCACAGCATTCCCAGCCGCGGGGGGTGATGTCACAGAGGAGGACATGGCAGTCAGGGCGACGCGGGCACGAGGAGCTGACAGCGCAGCTGGAACAGATGGCTCGTGGGCGGCGCCTGCGGGGATTCCCTTCTGTCGTGACGTATATGATGCGGCCAACAGGGAGGCTGGGTCCCTCCGACGACCCGAAGCTGGATCCGGACGGGATTCTCGTTGGGGCTTGGTAGGAGCACGGCTATGAGGCCTACTGACTGATGGAGTGGCGAAGGGCCCAGGAACACATAACGCTGGGACTGGGCGGGCGGCAGGCACTGGAGTCCGGTCCACAGGTCTCCTGCCGGGCTTTCCCTCCAGCCGACGAATCTCCACTCTCGCCAGGGACGCTGTCCTCGCGGGAGGTGAAGGGGTTCCCAGGAGCGCCTTCTCCCTCAATGTGCGTTGTGCAAAAATCCACGCTAACCTCTTTTCTCCTTCCGGAATATAGGTTAGACGGTAACGGTGCACAGCCCGCTGGGCGAGGTCTAAGTGATAATCAGCCGCTTGGGTGGGCATGAGACGGGCAGCTTCTGCCAGATAGCCGTCAATCTCCTCCAGCCACTTGGGGCAATAATCACACTCGCTGGTGGGCATCTCCCTACCAAGTCCAACTACAGGAAAAATCTCCACACAATGGCAAAACTCACGGTGAAAAAGGCGTCTCGGAGTGGTGTCTCCGTTTAGACGTCTGGCAGGTCCTCGCGGATCACCATAAGACGCCAAGAGTCCACCGATGAGTTTTGCAATGATGGTGTTTTTATTTACAAAACATGAGACACACATACAAGACTATGACTGTGACGAGAAAACACTGAACACTGAGCATGGGACCATAAGACTAACCCCAGCCACTTACGGTCTAAAACATGGCATGAACGAGCAAAGCATGAGAATATACACACGAACCTGACCAGACCAGAACATTAAATGTCTGACGAGGCTTGGATGATGTCTGACGATACTCCTGCGATCTAACTGCTGTCAGTGCCTGCCTTATAAAGGCGAACACTAACGAGCAGTAATGACAGACAGCTGGCCGACCTTGACAGGCGGAAGCCCCACCGAGCGCCTTCACAATAAGAGCCCGGAGAGGCCAGAATACAACCCACAGCTGTCAAGGCCAGCAGCGAGCTGTGCGTAGCCCGAGCGCGGACAGTAATGCCTCATTTCCACTAGCCCAGTTCGACTCGCCTCGTTTCGTTTCGTTACTACTCGTTTCTGCCGCGGTTGTGCCTCCATTACAGCCGTGTAAAGCCGTGTATAGCTGGGGGTGGGCAGGATTTTTTTTACAGCAAGGCAGCGCCACACTCCCATGATGTAAAACACGCGACCCAATCCAAACACAACATGGCGGCTTTACAAGGCGACTCGTCGGTCTGTGGCTTTTTTCACCGTAAATGCCAAAAAGGACCGTCAGACAAGGGTACAGGCAGTGAGACGAAACACTCTGGAATAGTTCTGCAGCTTCTGGAGAGAGCCGAAGACGTGAGGATACAAACTAGGTCATATGTGACGGTAACCTAATGTTGCTAATGCTATTTTGCTATAAGTACGTCGTACTACACTGTAATCTCTGCAAGTTATCACTGTTAGGTGCTAAAATATGTACGCTGTGTGTGTTTCAGATGGCTCTGTTGTGGGAAAATTATCTCTTCAAACGGTCAGTCTGGCGTTCATGCACAGCCTGTCAACTGATGTCATCAGCCTGTCACTGATGTCATCACAGCTTCACAAACGATCAGTGGTTGTAGAGCTTAAGAATGTCTGGTTTATTTCCTGTGCAAAAAATTGCTCTGATCTAAGTAAAGTAACCCTATTTCACTGTTTATGGGAATGTAGAAAAATCAGAATGTTTTGGGAAGAGGTGAGGGTAACAATTGAAAAAATAATTTCAAAACAAATCACATTGAACCCTAAACTGTTTTTGTTGGGTCTGTATCCAGAAAAACATAACTTTAATAAGAGTGAAAGAACATTCATAGACCTCAGTTTGCTTAATGCCAAAAAATGTATTGCACTACTGTGGAAAAACTCATAGACCAGATGTGACTCAGTGGTTAAGACAGATGTTAACAACCTTCCACTAGAAAGAATAACATACATACTGAAATCAAAGGAAAATGTGTTTGAGAATATATGGAGACCTTTCATTGATTATGTCCATCCATCCATCCATCTTCTACCGCTTTTCCGGAGGTCCGGGTCACGGAGGCAGCAGTTCAAGCAGAGAAGCCCAGACTTCCCTCTCCCCAGCCACCTGCTCCAGCTATTCAGAGGGGATACCAAGGCGTTCCCAGACCAGCTGCGAGACATAGTCTCTCCACCGAGTCCTGGGTCTGCCCCGGGGTCTCCTCCCAGTGGGACGTGCCTGAAACACCTCAAGTGGGAGGCGTCCAGGAGGCATCCTAATCAGATGCCCATACCACCTCAACTGACTCCTTTCAATGTCGAGGAGCAGCGGTTCTACTCTGAGACTCTCCCGGATGACTGAGCTCCTCACTCTATCTCTGAGGGTGAGTCCAGCAATCCTACGGAGAAAGCTCATTTCAGCCGCTTGTATCCGCAATCTCGTTCTTTCGGTCATTACCCAAAGCTCGTGACCATAGGTGAGAGTAGGAACGTAGATTGACTGGTAAATCGACAGCTTTGCCTTAGAACTAAGCTCCCTCTTCACCACAACAGACCGGTACAACGTCCGCATCACTGCAGATGCTGCTCCAATCCGTCTGTCGATCTCTCGCTCCATTTTCCCCTCACTTGTGAACAAGACCCCAAGATACTTAAGCTCCTCCACTTGGGGAAGGAGCCTGTCCACAACCCAGAGAGGGCAATCCACCTTTTTCCGGCTGAGGACCATAGAATCAGACTTAGAGGGGCTGATTCTCATCCCAGCCGCTTCACACTCAGCGGCAAACCGTCCCAGCAAGAGCTGTAGGTCATTGCTGGATGAAGCCAACAGGACAACATCATCTGCAAACAACAGAGATGAGATCCTGTGGTCACCAAGCATGACACCCTCCATTCCCTGGCTGCACCTAGAAATCCTGTCCATAAAAATTATGAACAGGATCGGTGACAAAGGGCAGCCCTGGCGGAGTCCAACTCTCACTGGGAATGACTCCGACCGAGTGTTGGCAATACGAACCAAACTGTCACAACGGTCATACAGAGACCGAATAGCTCGTAACAACAAGCCCGTTACCCCATACTCCCGAAGCACCCCCCACAAAAATCCACGAGGGACGCGGTCAAATGCCTTCTCCAAGTCCACAAAACACATGTAAACTGGTTGGGCAAACTCCCACGAACCCTCAAGAATTCTCGAGAGGGTAAAGAGCTGGTCCGATGTGCCATGGCCAGGACGAAAACCACATTGCTCCTCCTGAATCCGAGGTTCGACCAACGGCCGGACTCTCCTCTCCAGTACCTTGGCATAGACCTTTCCAGGGAGGCTGAGGAGTGTGATCCCTCTAAAGTTGGAGCACACCCTCCGGTCCCCTTTTTTGAAGAGAGGAACCACCACCCCGGTTTGCCATGCCAAAGGCACTGCCCCCGACCTCCACGCAATGTTGCAGAGGCGTGTCAACCATGACAACCCAACAACATCCAGGGCCTTGAGGTACTCAGGGCGAATCTCATCCACCCCTGGCGCCCGGCCACCAAGGAGATTTTTAACCACCTTGGCGACCTCAGCCCCTGTGATAGGCGAGTCATCCCCCTCGTCCCCAAACCCTGCTTCCTCTGTGGAAGGCGTATCAGTGGGATTGAGGAGATCCTCGAAGTATTCCTTCCACCGCCCGACGATATCCCCAGTCGAAGTCAACAGTGTCCCATCCGCACCACACACAGTGTGGACGGGGAGCTGCTTTCCCCTCCTGAGCCGCTGGACAGTTTGCCAGAATCTCTTTGAGGCCAACCGAAAGTCTTGTTCCATGGCCTCACCGAACTCCTCTCATACCCGGGTTTTTGCTTCAGCAACCACCCGAGCTGCACTCCGCTTGGCCTGCCGGTACACCTCAGCTGCTTCGGGAGTCCCACAAGCCAACCAAGCTTGATAGGACTCCTTCTTCAGCTTAATGGCCCCCCTCACCACTGGTGTCCACCACTTGGTTCGGGGGTTGCCACCACGAGATGCACCGACCACCTTGCGGCCGCAGCTCTGGGCCGCCGCTTCAACAACAGAGGTGGAGAACATGGCCCATTCAGACTCCATGTCTCCAGACTCCCTCGGAATGTGGTTGAAGTTCTTCCGGAGGTGGGAGTTGAAGACCTCCCGGACAGGGGCCTCAACCAGACGCTCCCAGCACGCCCTCACTATACGTTTGGGTCTACCAGGTCTGAATGGCTTCCTCCCCTGCCATCGAGTCCAACTCACCACCAGGTGGTGATCAGTTGACAGCTCTGCACCTCTCTTTACTCGGGTGTCCAAGACATACGGTCGCAGGTCTGATGATACGATAACAAAATCGATCATCGACCTGCGACCTAGGGTGTCCTGGTGCCAGGTGCACATATGGACACCCTTATGCTTGAACATGGTGTTCGTTATGGACAGACTGTGGTTAGCACAGAAGTCCAATAACTGAACACCACTCGGGTTCAGATCGGGCAAGCCGTTCCTCCCAGTCAACCCCCTCCAGGTTTCACTGTCATTGCCCACGTGCACATTGAAGTCCCCCAGTAGGACAATGGAGTCTCCAAGAGGAGCACTGTATATTATGTATTCTTATATAATAGATTACCTAGACCAGGGGTCAGCAACCTTTACCACTCAAAGAGCCATTTGGACCCGTTTCCCACAGAAAAGAAAACACTGGGAGCCACAAAAACCCTTTTGACACTTAAAATGAAATAACACTGCATATAACTTTTTTCCCTTTATGCTATGTATAAACAAACTATAATGTGTTGCATTTATGAAATCAAGGAACTCCTGCAGAGAAAACAAAATTACATTTCTGCATGCAACAAAAACATTTTGAACTCCGAAAAAAAAAAAGACATTGGGTTGAAGGTTGACATTGGGTTGAAAGGAGAGTGCTATTTCTAGCACTGATGACTCCTGATCCTTCAATAAAAATCTCATAATTCTGCTGAAAACAATACCGAAAGCTCAGAATTCCAACACGAACCAGCGATATGATTTGGGGTTGGGGCAATTATCTGAAAATTCAGCAGGGGGTCTGGGGGACATAGTCCCCCAGCGGGGTGGGGTGGGGGCAAGGGGGGCAAAGCCCCCCGAAGCTCCTGAGTTTTTATGATTTTTAAGTACCAGAACTGTGCTTAAATGACATAAAACAAACAGCTGAATGCCACTTATTAATGTATAATATTGACTTATGTTCCAAGAAGATAGCATTCCTAAAATATTCCAACAAGCATTATCCATCACATGCTTTAACACTTGATCAAATCAAAATCAGTTACTTTTATCTGTTCCATAATAGAAATAAAATTCCAACATACCATTACTTTTTATAATTTCAGCATTCATTTCAGATCACCAGTTTCAATCTCCATTGAGACTTGAGCAGTTCATTTTGCACAATCACTGATGTAGCCAAGTCTTAGAAATATTCAAAAGTTATGAGTCAATGTCCACTGTGCACTGTCAATTTCAAACTGTTTGGAATCATAAAAGGGGATGGTTAACTTTTATTACCGTTTCCTCCCTCGCGCCAGCCCAGCTCATACAGCCGTTTTACGCCGCCAGTAGCAGAGAGTTAACTAGAAAAGCACTCGGAGAGCGCAGACCTCCGCCAAGCGCAACAGTTCCCCCCATACAGTGTTTGTGTGTACGTTTTCAGATTCCTTGACCATGAAAACATATGACTAGCAATTGGATTCACAATGATTATTTGTTTATTTGACAGGGACAGTGCAATAAACATAGACAATTAATCAATGACAATCAATGTGATGGTGATAGGATTAGTGGTTCAGTAGTAAAAGCATTGCCTCCTTGGCGGAGGTAATAAACTGAAGTGTTGGTGTTGTGTCCATCTCCTCCACTGACGGATGCAGATTGGGTAGACAGGTTGCCGTGGGTTTTATATTATATTATTGGGGTTGCGCTCCGCAGCAAAACAGAATTTAGAAGCTTCCCCGGCTGAGAGCTTGTTTTTGCGCAGCACCTATGGCTGGCCGGTGAATTTCTGCCAAATGCGCAGCGCCTATGGCTGGCCGGGGAATTTCTGCCAAATAATCCAACGGCGGACAGCTGCCCGTGTCAGGTTTTACAGCTGCGCGCAAACACAGGCACGCTGGCGGGCCCAGGCCACCAGTGTTTTCCGCGTGCTTTTGAGCATAAAACGTTGAAAAACGCGGAGTTTGTGTTGGTCAGACACGGCGACCAGCGCCCTCCATTGCGCCTGCACACATGTTGAAAATGGCCGTATGTCACAGTGTTAAAAAATGCTTTAAAAAATTCCTGTATCCAGACGGTGATGCGGATCATCCCCAAAATTTAATCAGTTCTTCCTTGTACCATTTCCAACAATGCCTGAAAGTTTCATGGAAATCCGTCCAAAAGTTTTTGAGTTATCTTGCTAACCAACAGACAGACAGACAGACAGACAGACAGACAAACAGACAAACACACAGACAAACCCCGGCAAAAACATTACCTCCTCCTGGCCTTTTCGGCCTGGCGGAGGTAATGACTCTCCACCTGGCCATACCGATTACCAGAAGTGGCCATACGCCACTTCCAGTCCTGCCTGAAAGGGCGCACCTTCACTGCGTTCGTGGACCACAAGCCGCTAACGTACTTAACATATTTTATCTTCCTGGAAGATAAAATAAAGCGGAAGTCGGCAAATTAGCAGAAAATCACATCCCTGAGAGCAGAAAATCACATCCCTGAGAACACGCCGCCATGAATCTTTGAAAAAGCATACAACGAGCCATTTGATTGGTCCAGTCGTTTGCAACTATCCATTCGCAGGGCTGTCAAGCTACTGCAACACTCGGAGGAACAAACACAAAGACACACACGGCTGCAGGTCATTAGCTTGCTCGTTTACTCAGGCATACGCACACATACACACATGCACATACACATACACGTTTGTTCAGTTCAATGAGCACACTCTTATACTATTGGCAATGCCACAGGATACAGCGCCCACCAATGGGGTGGCATATGCAAATGCAACTCATACAACTCCCATACATCACAATAACACATCCGGGTTATCACGGGAGACGACTTCCGGGGAAGCGCCAAGCGCTTATGTAATCGTGTTGATTTTCGATTAAACTTTAACACGGTTTTTTTTAGATTTTACAAGATCACCATAATCTTCAAATTTAAAATTACATTTTAAAAACTAATGAACTAAAATAAAATACATTTTAATTAAATACTCATTATTTATTTTCCAAAGCCACAGGGAGCCGCAGCAGAGGGATGAAAGAGCCGCATGCGGCTCCGGAGCCGCGGGTTGCCGACCCCTGGTATATAATGAATTAAGACGATTTCGCCGAGAGTGTTGGGCCGAATTTTGTGAATTCAAAGAAGAATTAAAAAGGACAAGCAGCAGAGTGGACCAGGCCGAGAACCGAATCTTGGAAGCAGAGGAAAGAATAAAAGCGTTGGAAGATTCCATGCTGGATCTACACAAAAGGCAGTCAAGACTAGAGGCTAAGCTAACCGACCAAGAAGGAAGACTGAGAAGAGACAACATAAGAATTCACGGTCTGAAAGAAGGAGTCGAGGATGGTTTCACCACAATGGCGACATGCGTGGAATCCTTACTGAGAGAGAAGTTGGATATTCCCCAATCCACCAACTTGAAGATAGAAAGGGCGCACCGTACATTAGCCCCTAGGCCGGCAGCGGAAGCGCCTCCACGTTCGGTGGTGGTGAAGTTTTCCAACTCCAAAATAAAAGAAGAGGTTGTAAGACTGGCTTGGCAGAAAAAAGGATTTATGCACCAAGAGAGAAAAGTTTTCGTGGAACACGATTACGCCCCGGAGGTCCTTAAAAAGCGTCGGGAATACAACAACGCTAAAAAGGTACTACGAGAGAAAAAATTGCACTTCCAGACACCATTTCCGGCGAAGTTGAGGGTTTTCTACGGAGAAGAGACATGTCTCTACAACTCGGCGGAAGAAGCAACCGAAGATATGGCGAGAAGAGGATTCCCGGTAACGGTGTTTAAACCCGCAGCAGACCCAATCGAAAGAATCAAGGCTCAAACGTGGTCCACACAGAGACCCTCAAAACCCACGGGCCAGCAGCGGGAAACCCAGCGTCAGAGCTACAAGGAAAAGCTAGCCGTTTACAGGAGGGAATAACGTTTTTGTTTTGTTTTTTAGTCAGTCTGCACATCCAACCCCCCTCCTACAAGGTAACAAACATTAAAGGAGATGCAGAATCAGCATGTGGTAAAACATTTCATGGAACAGTCATAATATTAGAAACAAGTCTTAAAAAAAAAAAAACTTGTTAAAATAGAAATGTGACAATGATCCACATGTTCTCTCCACACTAACAAATACTGTATTAACGTGAATGTTTGCTGTGATGGTGGTGGGAGGGTGCACACAATTTCATTAGGTATAGGCATAAAAAAAAAAAAATCATTACAAGTTCGGATTGGGATCTGATATTCACGTTAAAAACATGGGACAACTTACAGGGGTAAGAGAGGGCCCTCAACACATAACAAGAGTTTGAGGAATTTCCCTCAGAGCCTACACTCCACCAAGGCTCTTCTAAGGTCACTAAAAAGACCTCAGCTCAGGAAGTTCTTTTGTCAGTTTTTTGTTTTAAAGTTTTTTACTCTATGTTCTTAATGTTTTTTATGTTCTTAATGTTCTTTCAGTTTCTGAGTAGCATAAAAAAGGGCCACCACACTGTTACACTAAATAAGACAACACAATGGAGAAACAGGGTGTAAGCAAAATAATCTCGTATAATGTAAAAGGGATCCTGAATCCAGTTAAAAGATCCAAGATTCTAGGCAAAATGAAAAAAGACAAAGCAGGAATAATATTTTTACAAGAAACCCATCTAACAGACGTGGAGCACACTAAACTCAATAGACAAGGAAGATCAATATATGATCTCTTCATCCTCATATAAGTCAGGGAGGAGGAGGGGAGTAGCGACATTGATCTCAACCAAAATTACATTTGAAAAAAGTCAGAACACAAAGATAAGAAGGGAGATACAGTTTGGTAATTGGGCGGCTAGAGGGAGAAGATATCACCCTGCTGAATGTATATGCACCTCCAGGGGCTAACTGGAAATTTTATAAAAATGTATTTGACCTAATGATATCTAAAGCCCAAGGTTTAGTGATATGTGGTGGAGACTTCAATCTAAGACTGAATCCATACTGGGATGCATCAGGTAATTCTCCACATCAAAATAACACTCAAAGTAGAAGAACTTGAATGCTACTAAAAGAAATGGGAATCTGTGATGTGTGGAGGGAATTCAACCCCAGTGTAAAAGATTATACTTTTTACTCAGCGCCACATTGGTCATACTCAAGGATTGACTATTTTTTTATGTTTAATAGAGACATTGGAAGAGTACAAACATGTAAAATAGGACTGATGGATCTCTCCGACCACAGTCCGATCTATATGGACTTAAGTACCCAGAAATTCACAAATAATACATTTTCTTGGAGGTTGAATACAAATGTCTTGAAAGGACCACTGAAAGATGAATTGGAATCAGATATTCTCAGATATTTGGAAGAAAATGATAATGGAGAAGTATCCCCTTTAATACTGTGGGATGCATGCAAAGCTGTAATAAGGGGAAAGATTATCGCAAAACTGGGGATCCAAAAGAAACTGAGACAAGAAAAACTAACCACATTAGAGTCAGAACTTAAGAACCTAGAAAAAGCGCACAAAGACAACACTCATTCTAATGACTCGCTCAAAATTAAGGAAATTAAAAAACAAATAAATGAGATCTACACAATAGAAATCCAGAAGAAACTTACATTTCTGAAACAAAAATACTATGAAGCAGGCAGCAAATCGGCAAAATTACTAGCCTATAAATTGAGGAAACAACAAACGGAAAGAGCAATCTACAAAATCAGAGACCCAGTATCAAAGGAAATAAAATTCAGAATTCATGATATTCTTAAAAGCTTCGAGAACTACTATAAGAACTTGTACTCCTTCAAAAAACATAAAAACTCATCCGAAGCATTCCTAAACACATTAAACCTTCCCCAACTTACTGAGTCTCAAAATAAAGCACTACTGTCAGAAATACAACCTAAAGAATTAGAAAAAGCAATTATGAAACTTAAAGCTAACAAATCCCCAAGAGCAGGTGGCTATACAGCAGAGTGGTACAAAACCTTTAAACAGCAATTATCTCCTCTCCTCTTGAAAACATTTAACTATGTCCTCCACACAGGGGAAATCCCCCCTCCTGGAGAGAAGGGGTCATTGCAGTCATACCTAAACCTGAAAAGGATAAACTAGAATGCTCCAACTACAGACCAATCAGCGTATTAAATCAGGACTATAAGCTTTTTACCACTATCCTTGCCAAAAGGTTAGAAAATATACTGACAGACTTAATTCATTTAGACCAAACAGGTTTTATAAGACAAAGACAGACACAAGACAACATTAGACGCACTTTACACATAATTCATCATATAAAAAAATATAACTTAAATGCAGTCATATTGGGATTAGATGCTGAAAAAGCATTCGATTCGGTTAACTGGTCTGGGCCCAGTCAGGTGTTCTGAAGGTCTTCTTAATGGCATATAAAGGGATCCCAGGGATCAGATACATTTCTAAAATATACCAAGGTCTTCAAGACTTAAAAGGAGACAACACATCATATATAAAAGATAGATGGGTAAAAGAGGGGAATTTCACTTTACAACTGGAAATATGGGAAAAGCTAAATAAACAGCAATGGAAAAGTACCTCATCCCTGCAGTGGAGAAAATTTGGATGGAAAAATTTGGTAAGATTTTTCAGAACACCTGCGCAAAACAAATTTACTCATAAGGGGTTGAATTGTTGGCGCTTGTGTGGTGAAGAGACTGCAAATCATTTTCATGTGTTTTGGTCATGCCCAGTCATCCACCAATATTGGACCAATGTACAGACAATATTGGGGGAAATATTCAAAATAACAGTTCCCTTTTCTTTTGTAACTTTGTATTTGGGTTTACTACCGGATTCACTGGAAAGACGAGGAGAAAAATACTTATTCACTGTTTTAATATTGGCAAGTAAAAAAGCCCTAACTAAAAAATGGATGTTGAAGGACTGTCTTACACCTGAAGATTGGATTAACATGATTCAGGACATTTACTCGATGGAAAAGTTGACATTCGCATTGAGACAGGACATGGATGGGTTCTTGAACTTTTGGCAACCCTGGATCGCATATGTGTCTTCCATTAGATCTAATCTCTGATAAATACCATTTCAATAATGGCACCGCTCTTTGTTCCAACTCTACTCAGATGCTCTTTTATTTTTATTTATTTATTGTTTGTTTGTTTGTTTGTTTTTTCTCTTTTGTTTGTTTGTTTTTTGTTGTTTTTTTGTTCTCTTTAATTTCACTTTTTCTTTCACTTAAAAAAAAGGGGTGTTGTAATAATTATTCTTCCAATGCTGCCAAATAACAAAAAATAAGGGAACATGTGATGAAAATGTAAACAATGCAATGGTGTAATGACGTGTATACCCTTTACAAAAACTTAAATTAAAAAAAAAAAAAAAAACCACTCCCCAACCCCAAAACTAAACTAGCCCACCCCATCCCCAAGAGTCTCACAGTTCCAGGGGCTGACCAGAGTCCAAGGCCCAGCAGGTTGCCTTAAGTTCAGGGGGCCAACCGAAATCCCAGGGCCAGCAGGTGGCCTGCAGAACAGTATCAGGTGGCCTGCCAGAGAAAAAGGGCCATTTGACCCGGGAGCCAAATCCTTCAGGTGGCCTGCCCACACGGTTAGGCCACCAGGACCGGAAGGGCAGACGAGGCGGTGGCCTACCCACTTGAAGGCTGAGTGGTGGGTGGCCAGACAGGGAAAGAGGGACCCCTGCGGTCACTGGCGGCGAAGGGAGAAGGACCCCGATGGTGCCTGGCAGAAGGAGGAGCAACACCCACAGAGCCTCCACAATGGAAAGGAAGACTCTGGCATCCCCAAACTGTCCCATGGCACCCCCGGTGGTCCCGACGTAGGGCTGGAGTGTGGCTGCACCCTCGATGGTTCCGGCATGGGACTGGAGTTTGGTTGCACCCTAGATGGTCCTGGCATGGAACTGGAAACCTGCTGCACCCTCGATAAACCCCGACCGAGCCATTGCTGCACCCACGATGGAATCCAGCTGGACCCCTGCTGCACCCGCGGTGGGACCCGGCTGGGCCACTGCTGACCCCAGTGCCATCTTGGCCATGGGCCAGCCGACCCGTATGAGCACCCGAACGAGGAGATGGTCGATCACTGGCACCCTGGACTGGGACCGGGTGTTCCCAACAACCACCTCGTCTGGAACCTCGGTGACCTCCGGTGGCGAACCTGGACCCGTAGCCTCGTCCGGCGACGGGAGACCCTCTCCGACGACTCTGGAAATGGACTCAGAGAGAGAGGGGGAAGGGTCAGAGTCACCGGCAGCGGCAGAGCCCGGCGAGGCAAACTTAGATGCAGCGTTTGGCTGCAGCTGGCTCTCCTCACCTAAAGCTAGGCAAAAGTGCTCAATTATGGAAAAGAGAAAGACAAAAGAGAGCACTTGCCTTAGCTCAAGTTCTACCGCTGTCCAGGACTTCGACGAGCTGGGCGATGTCTCTTCAGGTCCTGGTTCCACGAGGTTCCGCTCGGGTGCTGACTCGGCTGTGGCGGCCTCCACAGCAGGCGTGATGGTCTCAGCAGTCTTAATGTCTCCACCTGCCATGATCCACGCTGGTGACTCCTCCGGCGTGGGAGCTGGGACCTGGTTCACCAAAGCTGCGAGGGAATCCCCCTCCCGGACCTCTGGCTCCTCCTGATCCAAACGGCTCGGCTCCGGTTCCGGCAGGGCCACCAAGGAAAGAGGAGAGAGGGCTGGTGAACAGTTCTTAACAGCAGCAGGCAGGGAGAGCTCAGGAGACTGCTTACCCTGAGCCATTTATCCTCCAGGAATCCAGGTGACGTTGACGCTGCCGACCTGGTGGACACCATCTTGGAGTGGTGGACGGAGGAGAAGAGAAGATGGCTGCCAGCGGAGAAGGGTGTCTTTGTTTGGGCTTTGTCCGAAGAGCCCTTCTCTTCAGGTCGAGGAAAGCCTGTTCGAGCGCACAGATGGAGGATAGTAGTTCGGTATACTGGAGATTATTCCAGAGGCCTGGGTGAGCTGCCAGAACATCCTGAGCCTCGGTGAGGCAGTCCCACCATTCCCCGGGACCATAGGTGTCCTCAGCGGCGTGCAGAAAGGCCCGGATGGACGCGGCTGCCCATACCTCCTCCAAACTGGGATGTCCCGTTGGCCGTCCACGTCGGCTGGACCGAGACATCATGCTCCGAACAGTTAAGTGAAAAAAAGCAAAAAATGAGTAACACGTTACTTACTCGCTTGGGCCCTGTTGGTGGCAGCTTTCTGTCATGTTCACTGCGCGAACTGCGCAGCGAACATATTAAATGGCAGCGAGCCCAAAATGCAGAGCAAGTAACGTGTTTATTTACAATGGGTGAATATGTACAGTCCAAGAACAGTCACAGTAGGGAAGACACCAGGCTACAAGCTTAAATGGTTCAGGGTGTGCGGGACGCACTCCAAATAAACAGGAGCAGAGAAAAGGCACAACGGAAAACTTACAATACGTTGGAGCAGAAAGGCTCTGAGGAAACAATGTGATAAAGTCCAGGGGAAACCAACAGAAGTAAGACTGGATGTCCAACGATGACAAAGCAAAGCTGCCACATCAGCTGGTCTAGTAGACCTGCTACTTATACACAGCCTTAATCACAGCAGGCAGACCAGCCGTGTGGCAACAGGTGTGTGACTGATTGGACCAGTGTATGGATGTGTGTGTGTGAGTTTAAGAGTGAAAATGAATGTGTGTGGATGTGTGTGTGCATGCGTGAGTGTGTGAGTGAGAATGTGGTGAACCTACTGCTGGTGGATGCCTGGTGAGAGGGATGCATGGCTGTGGGACTGGAGGAGAGCCAGCTCAATCCGCCAGCTAGAAATTAACAAGTAATAATTTGCCCACAGCCGACAATCATGCTCAGGGTCACGACCCTGAACATGACAGTGCCCCCTCCTCAAGGGGTGGACACCAGACACCCACCGTACCATCCAGGAAAAACATAACCTACCCCTCCCCCACTCAAAAAAAACACACAACAACCCAGGGTGGGAGGTGGGGGAAAAACAGGTTAGGAGGGACAGAACATAGTGGGCAAATTACCACAAAAACAACACAACACTCCCCAACCCGAAAACTAAACTGACCCACCCCTTCCCCAAGAGTCCCACAGTTCCAGGGGCCGACCAGAGTCCAAGGCCCAGCAGGTTGCCATAAGTAATAATTAGCCCACAGCCGAAAATCATGCTCAGGGTCACGGTCCTGAACATGACACTGTCATCCTCTCTTTTCACCGTGCCTGCACCAATGCTGACCACAGTCATTCACTATCCTTTAACAGGTCCCGACGCAGAAGAGTTTGCAGCTAGAGGGCATTTGTCATGAGGTGGAAGTATTTTGTTGTGTTTTTTTTGTGTTTTATATGGTTTTAAGTTAAGTTTGTACGTTTTATAACTTTGCATGTTTTGTAGTTTTTATATTTTAACTGTGTGCTTTTAGTTGGAAATGTCTGCTTCCACCCTGTGCTTCCCCTAATTACTAATCAGAGACACCTTTGTTGATTGGGGATGCGCAGCACTTGTGGCTGCACGTGATATAAGAGGTGCTCTGGCAGTCCAGAGGAAAGAGCTTTGCCAGGACAGCCGTGATGGAGAAGAGAGCCCTGCCTGAAGAGAGCCTTGCCTGAGGAGAGCCTGGCCAGAGGTGGGCCTGCTTGGAGGAGAGCCCTGCTGGACGAGAGGAGGCTGCTGGTGGCAGAGGAAATGGCAGAAGGAGGGCATGACTGAGGAGGAGGAGCAACAACAGCCAGGGCCACCATGGTGCCAGCATTTGGGGGAGAACACTTCCGTGTGGAGCAATTAGGGTGCTGCAGGCAAGAGACAGCAAGAGGCAGAGTGAGGAGCTCTGCCTTTGCTGAAAGTATCTGGTTCTCAGATAGCAGCACCCCATGATGATGTTGATGACGATAGAAATCTGAATATACTGCTGGCAAGTGTCTTCCCCTGGACAGGTTTCCTGACGGCGTCAGTGTCACAGTGGCAGATGGAGCCTGGCCTGGAAGAGTGGATCCTCCTCCTCAGCTTTTGTGGACTTTCACTTGTTTTTAGCTCACTTTTAGTTTTTAGTTTTGGTTCTTTTAGTTATTATTGCATTCTAATTTTAGCTTATTTTAATGTAAATTCATTAGGCTTTTTAGCTTTTTAAGTGGGCATCTGTACATATTTTATTGTAAATAAAATTCCTTTAAACATCCTCTTTAAAATTTCCCCTTTGATTGCTACCTGTGACTCCTCACCTGGTTTTAAAGAACCTGAAAGTTATGTTTTTAATTAACTACCCTCGGTCACATTACACATTGATTGGCTCTTGATGATTGGAACAGACAGCTCAGGTGTGGGCAATGTTCATTCACAAACAAACCAAAACACAAGGGAAATGACAAAACCAATCAAGTTTCAAAACATGCAAATAACACTGCAAAATCCAACATGCAATATATTAAAGTAAATAATAAAATGCCCACTAAACAACCCTGAAGCTGCTTTCCTGACAGGTACACCACCAAATTAGCTTGGAGAAGTTCATATTAGACTTGACTGACGTAGAAATCTTGCATTTTTAATGAAATGTCATTAGTGAATTTAAAATAACTCCTAAGAACATAAAATCTTGGTCCTCTAAACTACAGTTGCAATCAGAATTATTCAACCCCCATTGCATTTTAAGTTTACTGGCATAATTTTAAAATTCAGGTGTTTTCAATAAACAAATTACACAAGAACAGTTTAAATAGTTAAATAAAATTAATATTACAATGATTTTATCCAAAATTAACACTAAATTCTACTTTGCCTACTGCAGTCTCAAAATTAATCAACTCCCTGAATAGAATTCCTCATAAGAACACACATTTGAAAATCAGGTGTGGTCTCAAGCACACCTGATACTGTGGAGAGAGGAATAATCAGGCCAAGCATTCAGAGCAGATGAACTTTATTCCACCTCTCACATCTCTCAGAATCAGAAAACATTAACCTCATGTTGCAGGGACTCTCATTTATATTACAACACTCACACGTCTCAGCTGCCTGAGGCCTTGCATCACAATTCATTCTCGCATCACAATTCCTATTGTCCCCCAGCCCTTTAATCACCATGTTCTTCCATCAGAGAAATTTACTGCATCTCCCTTCCTTCCAGTCTGTGATGAATACCACAGCATGGGTCCCCCATACCGCCCCCCCAGAGTCTCAGACTGAGCGTTAACTCTCACATCCTCTCGGCTTCAGCCTCCACCCATAGCTGCTGTAACGAGGGGTCTTCGGCTCTGCGGCGCTGCTGTGCCGGTGGGGGGTTCCTGGGGGTGTGTCTGTCTGTGGGTGGACAATGGAGGGGGGGGACATTCAGCATGCTCGTGTGACTGCTCTGATGAGTCATTTACCTGGGGAGTTCTCGGAGGGGTCTTCCGCACCGAGGAGCTTGAGCCAACACCACCTGTTCATCTTGCACCACAAAGGCGGGCTTAAGCCTGTCTATACAGATTTTCTCCCGGCGATCCCCCAAGTCTAACACAAAATGTTTGTCCCCGGGTTCCAGCATTCTAAACGGGCCATCGAAGGGTGGGTGCAACGGGGGCCGGTGGGCATCGTGCCTGACAAACATGAACGCAGCGTCCTTCAAGGTTTTTGGCACAAAAGCGCGGGGAAAACAGTGGTGGGCCGGGTAGCGTCCCTGCGTCTGCGCTATGCCATGAACATGGGGACGGATGGGTGTTCGGCACGGGGTTATCTGGTAAAAATTCCCCGGGGAGCCACAGTGGCTGAGAAAAAACAAGCTCTGCTGGGGAAGCCTCCAAATCCTCTTTCAGTGCGGAATGCAACCCTAATAGAACCCACCCAGTTTGCATCCATAAGCGAAGCCCTGAGCGCTGCTTTCACTGACCTATGGAAACGCTGGCATAACCCATTGGCCTGTGGGTTGTATGCAGTTGTGCGATGCATTGCGACGCCCAGGCTCCGGGCCATCGTGGACCAGAGGTCGGAAACAAACTGACGGTCTCAATAAGATAAGATAAGATAAGCCTTTATTAGTCCCACAATGGGGAAATTCCAGGATTGCAACAGCACAGGGATAGCAACACTCAGAGCAATAATTTAGAAGATAAGAAAATAAGAGCAGTGAGTATACTGTACATATGTACACATAAATATATAAATATATATACACAGTGCGGAGCATTGTAGCGAGATGCAATAAACAGCATAACCATCTATTTAGTTATCCTACATAGTATGAATATGTACCCATACATATTGTCACCCTCCATAGTGACTGATATTGTCCTAGTTGTATACTGGAGGGGACCATTTGTGTAAGTCTGTTGCGTCTTTTGCATTCAATACTATTAGGTCGTCACGTTTTTTTGCTATCTCTGTAAGCAGCCCTGCTTAGGTTATAAAGTCTGAGAGCCGTAGGCAGGAAGGACCTGCAAAACCTCTCGGTCGCGCACCTAGAATGATGTAGTCTACTGCTAAATGAGCTCCTCAGTGCATTCAGTATGTCCTGCATAGGGTGGGACTCGGACTCGGACTCGGACTCCAGCAGAGATGACAGTTTAGCCACCATCCTTCTGTCTCCTATCTCCTCCACTGGGTCAAGGCGCTGTCCCAGGACATATCTAGCTTTCTTGATCAGTTTGTTCAGTCTCTTCCTATCGGCTGCTGTAATGCTGTTGCCCCAGCAGACCACTCCAAAAGTGATGGCTGATCCACCGTGTCGTAGAATGTCTTCAGCAGTGCCCCTCGTACACCAAAAGACCTGAGTCTTCTCAGTAGGAACAGCCTGCGCTGTCCCTTCTTGTAGAGTGCGTCGGTATTGTGTGACCAGTCTAGTTTATTGTTCAGATGAACATCCAGGTACTTGTAGGATGTCACCATCTCAATGTCTGTTCCCTGTATGTTTACTGGTGCTGTGAGGGGTTGTCCTTGCCTGCGGCAGTCCACCACCAGCTCCTTAGTTTTCCTCGCATTGATCTGGAGGCAGTTCCGATAGCACCAGTCCACGAAGTCCTGGATAAGTCCTCTGTACTCAGCTTCATCTTCGTTGGAGATGAGGCCGATGATCACAGAGTCGTCAGAGAACTTCTGTAGATGGCAGTGTGTTGTGTTGTGTGAGAAGTCCGCAGTATAAAGGGTGAACAGGAAGGGAGCCAAAACCGTTCCCTGGGGGGCCCCCGTGCTGCCGATGATCGTGTCGGACACACAATCCCGGGTTCTCACAAACTGTGGCCGGTTTGTGAGGTAGTTAACTTCCGGCGCCACACGAGTAGGCTGCCTTTTTGCAACAGTGGATCAATTTCTTTCTATTTCTATTTACTATCTGGCTCTCTTGCTAATCTTTCTGTTTCGGTGACACCTTGATCCATCACAGACACGTAGATCGCCCAAATGTCTCCTGAGCCAGCGGACGGATCCACTGTTTGTTGCAGGAGGCAGTACAATAGGGACCAGCTGTTAGCACTTAACCGGCCCACGATGCTAACGCAAAAACTCGACATACCGGGAGAAATAAGACGAAAACGGTGTGGATGTCATGCTGGAATAAGACGGCGGGCGAGGAATATAAGGTACAGACCCGCCCTCCCATCCGTTATTATGGGGAATGTACGATCGCTACTCAGAAAAACAGATGAGCTAGCGGCTATCTCCCGCTACAATAGCATATACAGGGAGTGTAGCCTGATGCTACTCATGGAGACGTGGCTAACAGAACTAGCAACAGATGCTAACATTGGACTGGAGGGTTTCCACGCAATACGGGCAGACCAAACACCAGACAGTGGGAAGGCAAGGGGCGGAGGAGTGATAATGTATGTCAGTAACAACTGGTGCAGACCGGGACATATCACGGTTAAACAACAACACTGCCACAAACAGAAAAATGTGTGATCCACCCAATCTAACTAATCGATGAGGATTGATGAAAAGAAGCGTCTGTGTGATACAATGATGCCCTTTCTTCTGCAAATATGGACAACTTCTCATTCCATTCCTGTGGACAAACACATTATAATTACTGGTAACACATTTTTTTCAGAAGTCTATTTATAGATAGTTTATAGCTTCATATTAGTTGAAATTCAGCAAATACTGATTCTGACATTATACATTTCTTCTGTAACTGAGCTGGCGCATAGTGGCTGCTGCTCTGACACTCACGTTCCCTGTGTTTTCTGACTTCCTGACGCTTGTATTCCCCGGACACCTGTCCTTTGCAGCGATACTCTTTTTGAGTTTTTGGACTCCTATGTGACTCATCACAGCCTGCTAAAGTCACCAACTGATTATTAACTGATCGGGTTAGCTTCCGCTAACCCGGAGCTAACTGCTGCTACACCATCGGCTACTGGAGTTAACCTGCAGCTAGCATGCGTTTTCCTCTCACTTCTGATGGGATTTACCTCTGGTCTGTGCTCATCTGGGTTTTCCTGTCATTCATCCATCTCCCAGTGACCGGGATCCTCCAGTACTTGGAGGCAGAGGTCCTCCGACTCCGCTTCCTGCAGGCTGGACCGCCGCCATCTGTGCTTCATCTCCACCCGGATCTCGCTGTCTTCCCCCAGCGAAGATGCATCCACCGGGGCTCTCGTCGGAATTACCACTCAGACAACTCCAACCAGATAAAGTCCATTTGGTCTGCATCTAGACGCCCTCATTGGAACACCGGTCGGACTGCTGATCACAGTGTGCTAGCCAGCCTGGCTAGGTCGGCTAGCCCTGCTGTCAACTCCAACACTGCCGTAAGTTTCGGCCTGCTGAACATCCGCTCGCTGACTGGTAAGGGGCAACTCGTCCAGGATCTCCTCGTCGACCGTGAGTTGGATTTTTTATGTTTGACTGAAACATGGCAACAGCCAAATGACTACGTTTCTTTGAATGAAGCTAATCCATCTGGGTTTGTTTACAATTGCAAACCACATGACTCTGGCCGGGGAGGAGGTCTCACGCTGTTCTTCCGCGAGCAGTGGAGAGTCTCACCGGTGTCTGTCCCCGCCTCCTCCTCTTTTGAGTCTATGGTCTCAGTGCTGCCTGGTCCTGTTCCTACAATTGTGGCAGCAATTTACCGTCCACCTAAGCTTAACAAGGACTTCATAAATGAATTTTCAGCTTTTTTGGCTGAGCTTTCTTCATGCTCTCCCAATGTAGTAATTCTTGGTGATTTTAACATACACATAGACAATGTAAATAATAACCTCACCAGGGATTTTATATTCTGTCTTAACAGTTTTGGTTTTCAACAGTTTATCACTGTTCCAACTCATTCAGAAGGACACACCCTTGATTTAATTTGATGTTTAGGTTTTACTCCTACCAGTTGCAAAACAGATGTGCTCCCCTTCTCTGATCATATGTTAATCTCTTTTGATGTTAATCTGGTTCTTTCAAAAAACAAGTCCTCCCGTGATATCTCCTTCCGTAATATCAAGGACATTAATCTGAATGCTCTTTCAGCTGGTATTAATTCTCTACCCCACCCTGACAGTCTCTCCAGTCTTGATGAACTTGTCTCACACTATAATAACAGTCTCCAGAATCTTCTCAATAACCTGGCCCCCCTGAAAACCAGATCAGTCACATTTACCCGTTCTTCACCCTGGTCCACTCCTGCTCTCAGACAACTTAAAGCCAAGGGACGCCATTTGGAATGTCTCTTTAGGAAAACTGGTTTAACTGCTCAAGAAATGTACCAAAATCATATCACTCATTACAAGGACTGCTGCAAACACGCCAAATCCACCTACTATGCCAGTTTGATCACTTCATATGAAGGTGACACTAAGGCCCTATTCTCCATACTGAAAACCATCACTCAACCACCTGACTCCCTTCCCCCGCACATGGTCTCCCCTGCATTCTGTGATAATTTGATTTCATTTTTTACCTCCAAAATTCAGAATATCCATCAACAGCCCGTCCCAATGATCTCTCACAATCCTTTACCAACATTTCCTCCTGTGCCTCCTACCTTCTCCTTCTCTGCATTTACTCTTCTCTCTATCACTGCTATTTCTAAACTGATAAGCAAATCCAAATCATCTACCTGTCGTCTAGATCCCCTCCCAACCACTCTCATCAAAGCATCTCTGTCCTCACTCGCACCTCTTATTACTCATATCATCCACTCCTCCCTCACTACTGGTCTAGTCCCCTCACCCCCAAAAACCATTACCCCATATTCAAGAAACCTGGTCTGGATCCCAACAATCTAAACAACCTCCGTCCCATCTCCAACCTGCCATTTCTGTCTAAAATTTTGGAAAAATCAGTAGCAGCCCAAGTCCACTCCCACCTCTCCACTAATAACATTTATGAAAAGTTCCAGTCCGGTTTCCGTCCCCACCACAGCACAGAAACGGCCCTTCTTAAAATCACAACTGACCTGTTAATGTCAGTAGACTCTGGACTCCTCTCCATCCTCATCCTCCTCGACCTGACTGCAGCCTTTGATACCATTTCTCACCCCATCCTCCTCCATAGATTGGCATCTCTCGGTTTTTTATTTTTTATGGTTTTTATTTTGTATACTTTATTGATCCCCAGGGAGGAAATTGAGGGCATCCACCTGGATGGATGAAGCAGCCATGGTACGGCGCTATCCCTTAACCATTCACACACACATTCACACCTAGGGCCACTTTAGAGTCTCCAATTAACCTAACCTGCATGTTTTTGGCCTGTGGGAGGAAACCAGAGAAATCCCAGAGTAAACCCATGCAGATACGGGGAGAGCATGCAAACTCCACACAGATCACTGTTGGTCAAGGGCTGGGATCGAACTAGGGATCCCATGGCCAAGGGTGAGTTGCTGTGCTAACCACTGCGCCACCGCACCGCCCTTTTCTGGTACTGTTTTGAACTGGTTCACATCCTACCTTTCTGACCGCTCCCAATTCATCCAGTTAAAATCATACACATCCCAGCCATCGCCCATCTCTTCTGGTGTCCCCCAAGGTTCAGTCCTTGGTCCAATTCTGTTCATCATTTATCTTCTCCCTATTGGTCATATTTTCCGTAAATTTAATATCCAATTCCATTGTTACGCTGATGACACCCAGCTGTATCTTTCCTCCAGACCTACCTCCAACCTCCCTCCCACCTACCTCTGTGACTGTCTCCATGAACTCACTTCCTGGTTTTCCTCTAACTTTCTTAAACTTAACAGTGATAAAACAGAAGTCCTCTTAATCGGTTCAAAATCCACCTTTTCAAAGTCAAACAGTATCACCATCACCATTGTCAACACTACTGTTTCCCCCTCCCCGCAAGTCAAAAACCTTGGGGTAATTTTGGACACCACCCTCTCCTACAAATCCCACATCAATAATGTCACCCGGTCAGCATTTTTCCATCTACGTAACATCAACCATTTCCGTCCCTCCCTCACCCCTGCCAGCACCGCCATCCTGGTCCATTCTCTCGTTACCTCCCGCCTGGATTATTGTAACTCCCTCCTTTCTGGTCTCCCCCTCAAATCTCTTAAAAAACTTGAACTGGTTTAGAATGCTGCCGCCCGAATCATTACCAGAACTCCATCCACCCATCATATCACCCCGGTTCTGCAGCACCTCCATTGGCTCCCCATCAAACACCACATTGACTATAAAATCATCCTCCTCACCTACAAAGCCCTCCATGGCCTCGCACCCCCATACCTGGCTGCACTCCTCTCCGTTCTTACACCATCCAGAACTCTCAGATTATCAACTACCATCAACCTCAGGTTCAGGTTCAGGTTACTTTATTTGTACCCGTAGGTAGATTTGAACCTCAGAAGGATGTTGAAAGCACTGGAGAAGTCAAAGAACATGATCCTCACCGCGTTTCCAGGCTTCTCCAGGTGGTACAGGGAACGGTGAAGGAGGAAGATCACTGCATCCTCCACCCCAATGCCATGCTGGTAGGCGAACTGGAGTGGATCCATCGCTGGTCCCACCAGGGGGCGGAGGTGAGCAAGGAGCAGTCTCTCCAGGGTCTTCATTATGTGAGACGTCAGGGCCACTGGTCTGTAGCTGTTCAGGTCTCTGGGGTGGGAAGTCTTTGGTACAGGTACCACATAAGATGTTTTCCACAACTGTGGTACCCTCCCCAGCTTCAGGCTCAGCTTGAAGATGTGCTCCACAATCCCACACAGCTGGTCTGCACAGGACTTAAGGAGCTTTGCGCTGATGCCGTCCGGTCCCGACGCCTTCCTCGCCTTGATCTTCCTCAGCTCCCTCCTCACCTGGGTCTTAGTGAGGGTCTGGTTGGGGGGCTGTGTGCTGGGAGTGGGGGGGGGTGTTGGTGGAGTGGGGTGTGGGCAGCAGGACTCGATGTCTTTAGAGGCAGCAGTGGTTGTTGTGCAGGCGGGGGGGAGGGTGGTTGGTCAAACCTATTAAAAACAGGTTCAGATTGTTCACCCACTCCCTGCCCCCCGTGGCCTGGGAGGAGGTATTCTGGAGCCAAGAGATTTTTTTTTTTTTGGACTTATTTTGTACCCGTAGGTAGATTTGTTTTGCAGTCTGGTGACAAACCACCAGCTTCCGGTTGCTGCGTGCGCAAGCGTCCCTTAACTCCCTAACCTGCATGTTTTTGGCATGTGGGAGGAAACCGGAGAAATCCCGGCGTAAACCCACGCAAACACAGGGAGAACATGCAAACTCCACACAGATCACTGTTGGCCGGGGCAAGGATCGAACCCAGGATCTCACGGTCCCCGCGATCCCCCGGCCAAGGGTAAAACTGTGCTGCTACAGTGCTATCCACTGCGCCACCGTGCAGCTCTCTCTTTTGTTTTTTCTCACAGCCGCTACGCGTCCTCACAGAACTGAGCCGCGAGACGAGTCAGAGACAAATTTTTCTTCTCACAGCCTGTGGATCTCCGCCACATTCAACGGGGCAGCCCCTCAACATCATGGATCCACATGCAATTTTTGCCCAGCCCAGACAACTTCGCCGTCCCAGGCCAGCACTCGCTATCCCCACCCCTCCTCCCTCCACCTCCTCCTGCAGAGAGCTTTCCCCGCAGCTCGCTACCAAAACCGGACGATCGAGGCCTCAGCCCCCCGCTGAGCCCTCTGGGGGGGAGTGTATGGGTAACCCCCACAGCCACGGACAAGCAGAGCGCTCAGCTGGAGCAATTAGCAGAACAGTGTGAGGTATGGACTGTTATCAATAGGTGGAGAGGAATTCCTGAAGCTGTCCTTGCCTTCTCTGATCTTCCTCCTCAGCTCCCTTTGTACGGACTTCAGCATCTCCCTGTTCCCCGACCTGAAGATCCTCTTCTTCTCTCTCAGAAGTGCTTTTTATCTCAGGGTTGATCCAGGGTTTGTTGTTCAAGCAACACCATATGGTCTTGGTGGGTACGGTGTTGTCCACACAGAAGTTGATGTAGTTCATGATGGTGTGAGTAAGGCCATCGATGTCCTCACCATATGAATTGCAGAGCTGCTCCCAGGCAGTGATTTCAAAACAGTCCTTTAGAGCGTCCATTGCCTCCTCAGACCATATCTTCACCGTGCGCATGACCGGAGCTTGTCTGTGTACTAGGGGTTTGTACACCGGCAGGAGATGAACCAAGTTGTGATCCGATCTCCCGAATGGGGGGAGTGGTGATGAGGTGTACGCCTCCTTAGTATTCACATAGAATAAGTCCAGTGTTTTATTGTGTCTAGTGTGGCATGTGACATACTGGGTGAACGTGAGCAGAATGGGGGACAGTGAAATATGGTTGAAATCACCGGAGATGAGGAGAAGAGCATCTGAGTGTTCTGTCAGCAGCCTGCCAGTTACTGAGTGAATGGCGTCACGCGCTGTCCCAGCGTTCGCCGTCAGATTTGCATAAATAACAATGCAGATCACATGTGAGTATTCCCTCGGGAGATAGGTAGGCCGCATGCTAACAGCTAGCAACTCAATGTCTTTGCTGCAGTGTTGTTGTTTAACCGTGATATGTCCCGGTCTGCACCAGCTGTTATTGACATACATTATCACTCCTCCACCCCTTGCCTTCCCACTGTCTGGTGTCCAGTCTGCTCATATTGCGTGGAAACCCTCCAGTTTGATGTTAGCATCTGTTGCTAGTTCTGTTAGCCACGTCTCAGTAAACAACATCATGCTAATCTCTCTGAAGACGCTCTGGTAACGAGCCATCGCCGCTAGCTCATCTGTCTTATTGAGGAGACAGAGACCAATCTAGTTCCGAAACCAATCTAGTTCCGAAACCAATCGGACGTGATGTCCGAAGGGGTGCCAAAGCGTGCAACCCATGTTGTCAAAAATGCGCATGCCACGTCTGCAGACGCGGTGGAAGCTAGCGGGACTGCTTCTAGCCATCGTGTGGTGCGGTCCACCGCTGTCAGGAGGTGCATGAACCCCTGCAATGGCGGGAGGGGGCCCACGAGGTCCACGTGAACATGGTTGAACCGCTTAGCCGGGATATGGAACGGCTCCAAAGGGGCCTTTGTGTGCCTGTGCACTTTGGCTCGTTGGCATGCTACGCAAGCTGCAGCCCACTCTTTCACCTGTTTGCGCAGGCTCGGCCAGATGAACTTTGCTCCCACCATTTTGACTGACGCGCGCACTCCTGGGTGCACCAGGGAGTGAACGGACTCAAAAATGCAGCGGCGCCAAGCACGTGGGACCACCAGGTGCGGGCGTCCCGTGGAGACGTCACAGATTAGGGGGGGCCCCCCGTCTTGCAGTACCCTGCTCTCCAGCCTTAACCCTGTTGGTCCAGACACACGTCCGCATTGCCGATCTGGTCTGTGGCCATGACCGTGTAATCTATCCCCACGTAGACTGGGGCCACTAATGCGCGTGAGAGGCAGTCCACCACCACGTTAAGTTTACCGGCCACATGCTGAATGTCGGTCGTAAACTCCGAGATCGCGGCCAGCTGTCTCCGCTGCTGGCCTGACCATGGTTCCGAAACCTTGGCCATTGCGTACGTTAGTGGCTTGTGGTCCATGAACGCAGTGAAGTTGCACCCTTCGAGCCAGAACTGGAAGTGGCGTATGGCCAGGTGGAGAGCCAGTAACTCTCTGTCAAACACACTGTATTTATGCTCACTGTCGCGCAAAGACCTGCTAAAAAAGGCGAGTGGCTGCCAGGAACTGGTGACATATTGCTCCACGATGGTCCCATGGCCATGTCCGAGGCGTCGGTAGTGAGGGCTATCCGAGCCGCCGGGTCCGGGTGCGCCAGTAGTGCAGCGTTTGCCAGGGCTGTTTTAATTTCAGAGAATGCCTGCTCCCTCTCAGGAGTCCAGTCGACTCTGTCCGCCGGTTTCCGTTTCTTGAGTGTGGTGTACAACGGCTGCATGAGCTGGGCTGCGCGGGGGAGGAACCGGTTATAAAAGTGAACCATCCCCCAAAATTCCTGCAGCACCCTGACCGTCTGAGGCCTGGGAAACTTCGCCACGGCGCACACCTTGTCCGGCAAGGGTATTGCTCCCTCCGGAGAGATGCGGTGTCCCAAAAAAATCAATCCCCGTCACGCCGAACTGGCATTTCGCCGGATTGATTATTAACCCGTGCTCCTCTAACCTCCGGAAAACCGTCCTGAGGTGGGTTATGTGTTCGTCCTCGGACGCGCTGGCCACCAGGATGTCATCCAGGTAGACGAACACAAACGGCAGATCACACAACACCGCATCCATCATGCGTTGGAAAGTCTGTGCCATGCCCTTTAACCCGAAAGGTATGCGCAAAAACTCAAACAGACCAAACGGGGTTATTACTGCCGTTTTAGGTATGTCCTCTGCGCGCACCGGGACCTGGTGGTAACCACGGACCAGGTCTATCTTAGAAAAAATACATGCCCCAGCAAGGTGAACAGAAAAATCCTGAATATGGGGGATTGGGTAGCGGTCGTGCGCTGTGGCGTTGTTTAATCTGCGGAAATCTCCGCAAGGTCGCCACGATCCCTCGGCCTTAGGGACCATATGTAGTGGGGATGCCCATGGGCTGTTTGATAGTCTGATGATGCCCAGCCTTTCCAAGTTGGCAAACTCCTCGCGCGCTATGGCCAGTTAAGCTGTGTCCAGGCGCCAAGGTCGTGCGAAAATGGGTGGCCCGGTGGTGGTAATAAAGTGCTCCACCCTGTGTTTAGTGATGGCCGCCAAAAACGCCAGGACCGTGAGTGCTGGGAACTGGGTGAGCAGTGTGTAGAACTTACCACCTGGAGCTGTGATGTTGGCTAGCATTGTTGGCCCGGCTCCTCGAGCTGTACAGGGGAGAGAATCAAAAGACATTGCATTAATCAGGCGTCTGTTAGCAACATCGACTAGTAGTCCGCGTGCACACAAAAAATTAGCGCCTAAGATTGGGAAATTGCATGCCACTATGACGAATGTCCACTGGTACGTACGGCCATGCAGGGATACAGTCAGTGTCCTTTCACCAAAAGTCTTAATGTCTGAGCCGTTTGCGGCCGTCAGCTCGGGGCCGCTAGCTCCTGCTAGCTGGTCGGCATAGGACGGCAGGACGAGGCTCTTTTGGGAGCCGGAGTCCATAAGGAACCGTCTACCCGAGCGTGAGTCTGTCACATAGAGCAGCTTGCTTTCTTCACCGGCGGTCGCAGCTGCTACCAACTGCCGGTCCTGGCGTTTCCCGAACGCCTGAATTGGCATGGCGGCACGCATCGCTGTGCGTCCTCTCCAAAACGGTGGTGGTAGGAGCAGAGCGTGTCTCTCTGGCGCTTCCTGGCCCCCGCTGCCGCTACCATCGCTGGCTCCTCGCTTCTGCTGCCCGTCTCGCTGGGTTCTGACGCCACTGCATTCACTGTGAGGGCTCTGGTGGTGAGGATGATCCGATCTGCCTCCTGGGCTAGCGCACGGTAGTCACGCGCGGCCAGCAATGGCAAGTTGGCAAGGACCGCTCTGGCCACCGTTGGGAGGTTCCGGAGGAAAAGGTGGGTAAATAGAAAATGCCCGTCGTCCGTGCCCATCAACGGCAACATCTTCTCCATCAGTTTGACCGCCAACCCGTCTTCTAACTCGGAGCGCGTCAGGAGCCTCTCCGCTCTCTCGCAGTCCCAGAGCATGTAGCGCCAGGTCAGCGCGGTTTTGAGAGCCCCGTATTTGTCGCGGGCTAGGGGCTGTTGGAGCAGGCTCGCTACTTGCTGAGTTGTGCGAGCGTCCAGCGCTGCGACCACGTAGTAATATCTGGTGTCATCTGCCGTTATTCCCCAGAGCACGAACTGGGCCTCGGTGTGGAGGAACCAAGACTTCGGGTCGTGCAGCCAAAAGTCTGGTAGTTTGACCAAAATGGCGCACGCATTGCTGGGGCTTCCTGTCCGGGTCATCTCCCGGGTGTTCGCCTCGTGTTCCATCATTCGTCAAGGGTCACCGGTGTGGAGAGAGGAATAATCAGGCCAAGCATTCAGAGCAGATGAGCTTTATTCCACCTCTCACATCTCTCAGAATCAGAAAACATTAACTTCATGTCGCAGGGACTCTCTTTTATATTACAACACTCACACGTCTCTGCTGCCTGAGGCCTTGCATCACAATTCATTCTCACATCACAATTCCTATTGTCCCCCAGCCCCTTAATCCCCATGCTCTTCCGTCAGAGGAATTTACTGCATCTCCCTTCCTTCCAGTCTGTGATGAATACCACAGCATGGGTCCCCCATAATACAACCAATCAAGGTAGTCACGAGTTGCATCAGATGTGCTTGAGATAGAACATCTCAAATACCTGGACTGTTGACAGTGATGACATGTTAGCAATATGGGCAAGTCAAGAGAATTGTCCAAAAAGTTCAGAGAAGAGATCATTGCCTTGCACAAAGAGGAAAATGATACAAAAAGATAGAAAAGGCACTTAATGTTCCTAGAGATACAGCTGGAAGCATAATTCACAAGTTTAAAATTAAAGGAACAGCGGCTACACTAAATGGACATGGCAGAAAGAGGAAGCTATCAACGGCTGCCACCAAAGTCTTGAGGAAACAAGTGGTCAAAAACCCTTGACTGACTGCAAAAGACCTACAGCAAAACTTGGTGGGAGCAGGCACTGAGGTTTCAGTTTCCACAGTGAGGTTCACACTAAACGCTGAAGGGCTCCATGCCCGAACTCCAAGACGTACACCACTACTGATCCAATCGCACAAGAAAAGTTGATTCCAATTTGCTCAAAACTGTATAAATAAGCAAAAGAGGTATTGGGATTCTGTTCTGTGGAGTGATGAAACAAAACTGGAACTTTTCAGGCCTATGGATCAGCTAGTTGTACGTCTAGAGGAAAAAGAATGAAACATATGCTGAAAAGAACACCATCCCTACAGTGAAGCATGGTGTTAGCTTAGTGATGCTCTGGGGCTGATCCACTTCCTCTGGGACTGGAAACCTGCAGCATGTGGAGGGCAAAATGGTTTCAATCAAGTACTGTATCAGGAAATCCTGGGAGAAAATGTCATGCCATCTGTGAGGAAGCTGAAGCTTGGGTGTAACTGGACCTTCCGATAGGACAATGATGCCAAGCATACCTCAAAGTCCACCAAGGCTTGGTTTCTGAAGAAGTCCTGGAAGATACTAGAGTGGCCATCATAGTTGGCTGACTTGGACCCTATTGAAAATCTCTGGTGGCATTTGAAAAAAAGTGGTTGCAGCACATAAACCCAAGAGTATTAGTGAACTGGAGGTCTTTGCCCATGGGCAATGGGCTAAGATTCCTCAGGAGCACTGACAGAAGCTGGTTTGTGCCAGGTTAAAACAAAAGGGTCCTATACTAATTACTAAAGATGCTTGCCATGAAGGGGTTGAATAATTTTGAGATTGCAGTAGTCATTAAAAGTGGCAGTTTGTGTTGAATTTGCATAAATTCAATACATAAAATTCCCCATCAGAACATCTATGGCAGGGTGCCCAACCTTTTTACACTTGAGATCTACTTTTAGATTTTTGAACCTCATGAGAGCTATTGGTCAAAAAGTCAAAAATTTACAAAAAAAGATTCAAATTTAAGATGCAAAAAGCAGTTAACTTACAAGAATAAAGTCATACATTTACAAATAAATGTAGTTCATTAATGAGAAAAAGTTGTAAATTTATGGGAAAAGCTGCAAATTTTAAGAAAAAATTTATTTATTTTAATTTTTGTTATTTATTTATTTCAATATTTTAAATTTTGTTCAGCTGTGTACTATGATGTGAAAGAGATGGTGATGATTTGGGGGACAGTTCTCTTTTTTTTTCCAGGTTTGGGACATGATTTCCCTTTCCCCCTTTGATTTACGCCTATGGTATACTGAGAGGGATTCGGGTCAGCAAGCTGTCTGTGCTATAGGAGAAACTGAGTGAATAAAACAACTTTTTATGGAGTCTGTGCTCTCAAATCAGAGGAAAAATGTTTGTGGCTTTATATAATTTTATTGTAGAAATGGTCTCCCTACTAAAAGCTTTAACCTGTTGAACTCTGTTCAACTTTCCTAAAAACGCCTAAAAATAACATGCCCAAAGTAAATCAAAAGCTATTCTTCAACCCTTTGTAGCATCTTCATGGGGTTAGTCTCATTTGAAAGAAAACACTGAATTTTTTGGCAAAACAGTCATAATCTATCTAAGTGCTCCTGCCACTGAGTAACAAGAAAGTTTGCCTGGGTGTTTTTTTAGTTACAAATGCTTGCAATTAACATACAGCTGTCAGATACTGGCTGGAAAACACAACAGAAATGTAGAACCAAGTGTTTTCAAGCTCAGGTCAAAATTTTGTAAAAATACCACAAAAAAATGAATTTATTACACAGCTTTTTTCTCAGGTTGTAACAAGGCTGTGTCTGTATTGGAAGGCCGGAAATACAGCTTTTTTTTTTCAGTGCGCACTGAGACGCAGTAAGATGCAGAGACGTGACCGCCCGCGGAATTCACAGAGTTCAAGGGGTTAAATAGCTTATTTGGGATGACCCGTTCACACTCCAAAAACAATGTGAAAAAAGCCTATTGTATACTGCTAATCATGCTGTTGATAATTCATATTGTAATTCATTCATGCTGTTGATAATGTGTGATGTGTGTGTGTGTGTGTGTGTGTGTGTGTGTGTGTGTGTGTGTGTGTGTGTGTGTGTGTGTGTGTGTGTGTGAATAAACTGTGAATTAAAAAAAAACTGAAAATAACCTCCGTGCATAGCCTGACTGCTTATTCAGCCGTGGCACAGCATGGTGGTTTGGCTTGGTGAGAGAAACACTGTTTACTCGTAGCCAATGCATTGGACCTGTGTACAGTGGTGTGATGGGATGCTTTCATGTCCTCACCTTGGTGTTATGGTGTTCTGTTCGGAGTGGCCATACTTGGTCTCATGGTGACATTTTACACATGGTGGAAAACAGGATGAATGAGGTGCTCTCCCGCGGTGGGCCTATCAGTTTCTGGCCGACCATCACTTTTTGGCATGACAGCTGTCAGGTTATCCTGAGGTCAGGCCCCCGTTCCAAATTGACCCGAAATAGTCACATTTGTTTGTGCTGGTTTGTGCCATGAAAAGTTTTGTGCTGCTGTTGTTAGATATATCTGCCACTACCAGGCATTCTCTTGTGGTGGAGTTGCTGTGAAATGACTTCCAAAGTCAGTATCAATCCATGCAAGTTCTCCCAGACTGTAACTGTAGAGGCTACATGCTCCGCAAGAACAGAGAAATTTGTTCTTTTGCTTGACGTGGCAAGAACAAGAACAAAGTTCTTCCTGACCAGGGCATTTGATACTTCACAAGAAACTCAAGTGCAGAACTCCTGGGAAATTCAAATTTCTGAACAATCACACAGTAGTTCTCAGACGCCATGCAAGAAAAAAGTTCTGCCATGATGATGTGTCAAGAACAAGCTGCAAGAACTCCCAAACCAGGGCCGCAAGAACAAAATGACATCATTTTGTTCTTGCGGCCCTGGGAAAGAGAACAAATTTCTCTGTTCTTGCAGAGTATGTATAGGCCTTAACAGTCCCTGCACAGAGCACTTTTCCTGATGTACAATCTTCTGTCTTGAATTTAGAGGGCCACTGATGGATTTCGGATTGGCCTGAGGCAGGGTGACTCTGAAAGACTGAGTCTTCAGATGAAGAAGCCTGCAGGACAGCAATGGAGGTTGAAACAAATGGAACTTCTCTTGTTGTTCATGTGCTGAGATTGCAGAACTGTGGGGGAACACTGTTTTGTGAAATAAATATTTGTAGTATTCTTTATTGTTTTGGTAATAACTGCAGAAAGGGCACAGCAGAATTTTGTGGCTTCTTGATTAGGATAATGTCTCACCTGTACTCCAAGGCCGTTTCTCAATATGTGTACTTGTGTTCTTGTGAACTTGCAAAACGTCATCAGTCACAGCCCAGGTCCTGTTTCAGTTGAAAGTTTGCATTGAGCCAAGTTCAGTCCAAATGCCTGGATGTGTTCTTGCTCCACCCATTTTACCGGGGGTGCATCGGGAGTTGACTTGTGCAGACTTGTGGCAGTCATGTATCCCATAATCCATTTTGCCTGAGACAGCACTTTTTTTTTAAACTCAACTTTATTTAGAACCAAAGAGAGCAAACAAGAATAAAGAAACCAACATGAGAGATAATAAGGAAAAAGAAAAAACGAACAAACAAAAAATACAATAAATTTGAGTATTTGTAGATAATCAGGGACAGCTGGGGAAAATTGCTGGCTCTACTTGCCCCCACAGGTGCGTCCAGGGTACTGTGAACACTGGCCCCGGAAACTCCCTGTGAAGGCACTCCATGGTGTCGGTCACGCCCGTCATCACTCATCCCGGGCAGGTTTAAGTCCCACACTTTGTTGTCATTTCCCTCATAAAAGGGCCAGTCCCACAGCCCGCAGCCAGACCACTCCTCTCCCACGTTGCAGGCAATTCCCCGTCCAATTCGATGTTGCAAATAATGCGTCCAGCCGTATTAGGTGAGACCGTGTGAACCACCGTGGGTTTCCTCATAGAAGAGCCCCTCTCTGGTTTTTGGTCCCCCTGCTCAAAGTTTTTGCAGGCCCTTGCGAAGTGGTGGAACAGACCGCACGCAACGCTTCCCCTTCGCTGGACACTCCCTCGCTTTGTAGCGGTGCCTGGTGGATCCACAGTCATAACATCTTGGTGTCCCCGGGGCGGATGTTCTTCACACCGAACCTGAACCAAGTCCACAACCCGAAGTGGAACCCCACTCGGCCTGACGTGCTGCTGCTGAGCATGCAACAACTCCATGCTCATCGGTCTGGCCCCGTCCTCTTCTATAAACGTTGTAGTGTACACCGTCATAGCTGCAGACCCCCCCACCAACTGTAGCCAAGTACCGGAGGCATCTGGGGCTAGTATGGTGTCGCTCTTCGGCATGAGTACCAACCCTGGGCAAAAACTGATCGACTTGAGAGCGAGGGTGTCCATTAGCTCTTCGTACCGTTCACTCCCAGCATCAGTTGGGGGCAAGCAGGGTGATTTCTCCCTTGGGTTCCCCAGGTAAGACAAACAGCACACCCTGGCATAGTGATTCAAGCGTCCAACGTCTTCCTCTTGCCAGGCAATTCTTTGCTTTATAGTGGTGGGTCACGGACCCACAACCCCTGCAACGGTCTCACCTAATACGGATGGACGCATTATTTGCAACATCAAATTGGACGGGGTAGTGGTGCTGCTGATGCTGGACATAGGATCGGCGACCTCCATCCTGAATTGGGCTACAGTGAAGAACTTTCTCCCACATTATAGGATGAGCAGGTCCGACATAACGTGTTATGGTTATGGAAACAATCCCTTGGACAATGTGGGCTCACTGACGCTCTTGGTGAGATACAAATCAGCATTGATGTGTGCAGTGGAGTTCATGGTGTCCGTTGAAGGCGCTAACCTAATGGGCTGTGACCTGTTTTATGGACTCAGATTCTCCATTGCCTGCAACGTGGGAGAGGAGTGGTCTGGCTGCGGGCTGTGGGACCGGCCCTTTTATGAGGGAAATGATAACGAAGTGTGGGACTTAAACCTGCCCGGGATGAGTGATGACGGGCGTGACTGACACCATGGAGCACCTTCACAGGGGGTTTCCGGTGCCAGTGTTCACGGTACCCCGGATGAGGGACCCGAACGGCATGGTTGGACACCTGTGGGGGTGAGTAGAGCCAGCGAGCAGGCACAGTGTAGTACCGGTGGCCGACCGAGTACCACCGTCGAACCAGGCGCTGCCGTGGCTGATTCAACACATCAAATAAAAGAGAGCAGGGCGAGACCAAATGGCACGATCTCCAGGTGTGCCTACAAGAGGGAACAGATGCAGATCTTGGACCGGATCAGTGGGACCCCACGACACCGTACAGAAACCTGGTCACGGCGCCGTGGACCACAAATGCCAGTGAGTACTCTCCTAAGAGTTGGCGATAAAGTCCGCCCTAGGGTTGAGTCTCGGCTTGGGGGGGGGTCCACAAATCACGAGAACAGCGGGATGACCAGGGACAGCTGCGGATAGTGAGAACCCACGATGACGGTTACCTGGAACTGTCAGATGGATTCAGAAGGCACCCAAATGAGCTACAGCGTATGGGAGAGAGTAGACGCCCAAACAGCCCGTCTCCGCTGAGGAAAAGGTGGAGATGCTCTGGAAGCAGGCAGCCGGACGGGCGTTCCAGAGGGGAGCCTCCAGGGGATCCTTAGTGAGACTTTAAAGGGGGGTTAGCGGTGTGTTCTGTTGTGTTGAGCTTATACCATTACTATTCCGTGTACTTTGAAGAAAAAAAAAGTGAAAACCCCGCTAACTTTTGTGTAAGTTGCCCCTGTGTGTGTGTGAGTGGTTAAAGTAAATAGTAGTGTGTGAAATGCAAATGTTCCCCAGTGCTGCATGTGTTTGATGTGCCCAGGTTGTGGGAAGGGAGTGCTGGGGTGGAGGGATCTGGGACCACCATTAGGTTAGTGTACATATTGTTTATAAGTGTTTATAATTCAAAGTGTTTTAGATATGTATGTGATAACATTGGGATTAGTTTTTTTTTTTTGTGGGACCTTTTACATTCACAGATTGGAATAATTAAATGGCAGAAGAGTCCGCTGGGCCTGTGTTGTGTGCATAGATAGCTTTGTCATGGTTCGAGCGCCGATTTTGTCCGCGCTTGGGTCATGCAGTATTTTCCTCCCAGCTGGTGTGTGTGTCCCCGATGGCTCTCAGAGCTCTTATTGTGACAGCGCTCGGAGGGGCTTCCGGCTGTCAGAGCTGAGCTCTGACAGCTGAGCTGCATTAGCGATTGCCTCGTCAGCTGTCCCATCCTGAGCCCTATTTAAGGGATCAGCTGAGGGCTGAGCGTCGCTGCAGTCTCGTCGGACAAACCCTCGTCTGACATCGTTGAGCATTCCTCGCCGTGCTTCCCCTGGTCAGACGTTAACTACCCTTCATCTATTATTGTTTGTAAGTGTATTTCATTGTGAGTCTGTTCTTCCTTGCCATAGCCTGAGTTATCATTATAGTGTGTTTTAGCCCCCCGTGGCTCATTATTTTGTCATTCATCCTTTCCTTTAATAAACTGTGCAAACTCACCGGCTGATATGTGGCGTCTTATTGATGGCTCGTGAGGGCCATCCATGACAAGCTTTGTGTATTTATATTGTTTGCAGTGTTGTTTAGAGTGTGTATCAGGTTGCAAAATTTGGGAGGGCCTGATTAGTTTGCTTGCAATTTTCTTCATTGGGGGGTTGTTGGATAGTAATATTGTTTATATAGTTAGGGTGTGCCAATATGGCGGTGCCCTGGGTGTAGTGGGAGGTGACACCCCGTCTTTCCGGTGGTGGCGTCACAGGGAGTATAAGAAGATACAGCGGAAGGGGCTCTGTCTCTGTGCTGTGGCCTCTCAGGCTGTACGGAGTGACTCCTGTTCATTCCTAATAAAACTAGTAAACTGTCACCTCGACTCCTTCTCATTTCCGGACATAACAGGTTGAACTCTTGGGATGGACAATGTGGTTTCAAATGCTTTTATTGATATGATTTGATATGTGTTGCTTTATTTTCAGGAAGAAGTTAATTTTTGCATGCTTACTATCACAAATGAATTACAGTTACAATGTAGAGACATTGTATGTTCACTTATTATTGGATATAATATCTTAGTCACTAAAGTTTAAGGAATTTATGCTTTATTCAGCACACATACTTTAGGATATCAAATCTATCTCTGCTCTGTGGGGGACCCCCACCTAAGAGACTTTAACTGACCAATAGAGCTCCAGGCTCCCTTGCATTTCTCCTTTTAAGTCGAATTTATGACTTCTGCCAGGAAAAGAAGCAAGGCAATTGGGCCAGCTCAGATTTCATGAAATTCAGTGAGATTCTGCCATTTCCTTTGTTTTTTGGGGGCATTGGTCAAGGAGCAGACGTCTCTGCTCTTCCATTTTTTTCTGTCTTTTAAGAAGGCCCAGAGTCTTCCAGGCTCTGTGAAAATCCTGTTTCTTTTCTTTAAAATTCACTTTCCCTTATTTTAATCTTTTCTTTAATCTGTGCAAGAAGATTTTGCTTGATTTTTTTGTAAGCTTAAACCAACTCATTTAAACCACCAACATCAGAAGAAACGGATTTGTGGTGTGTTTTTGCCTCAATTTGAATTTCTGATAGTACTTTGTACAATAAACTAATTCCTTCTTCATTGCATAAGAGATGACCTCGCCCAGCTTGCTGAAGAACAGCCCAATTGCGATCTCAAGAGCACGGCCTTGTGGGAGAATCTCTCTGTCAGCCTCCCTATCAATAGAATCCATGGACATCCAGCTGAATCAAGGTTGGCATGTGGGGGCCCTGCTACCTACTGGGACATGATCTGACTCTGTGGCTGATGGTCTGTTGTTTAATTTAAACTTAATTGTTCACACTATTCCTGGTATAAGTTCTTTTAACTTAATTTCATGCAACCCCCCATCAGAATTTCAAAATGCATTTTGTCCTTTCATTAATTTACGTTCTTTTCAGAGTAACACCAATTTTCCATTTTTATAACTAGTTAATCATCATTTTCTTCATAAAATTTCATCCACTTTATTTAACCAATGCTATTTTATGGTTTTCCAATTTCCAGTATACTGACAAATTAAACTATGCTTTATTTGGTTCTACAAATGCTTAATTCATAAGTAACTCAGTAATAGTCTATAATGCCCATGATTCATGTTGAATTCTCTGTTTTAAAGTTATCCAAATATGTTAACCTATTCTGACATTTCTTATTAAACCACTGAAAGACATATGAGAGTTATTGTTTGATTTCATGTCCATCTTCTTGATTATCAGCCAACAAGAACTCACAAGGTTTTTTTTTTTTTTTTTAGACTGATTCATAATTGGTGCAAATAAAGAATTGTTCATAAAACTGTCCATTATCTGGACTGGTGCCCTACGAGGATCTGAATGTAATGAAAATAAATCTTCATTCCTACTCACATTCATATTTACATTAATACAGTACTTGTGCCAACATTAAAATACCTATAAACCCATAAATCCTCTACAGGGGTGTAGAATTGAGCATTTTTGACAAGGAGTAAAATTTTTGGTGAAATTCTTTTGATAAGCTTTATATCATCTTGATGAGGGAATGAGAGAGCGCTACCATGGACAACAAAGCTCAAACCTGTCCATCCATCCATCCATCTTCTACCGCTTTTCCGGAGGTCCGGGTCACGGAGGCAGCAGTTCAAGCAGAGAAGCCCAGACTTCCCTCTCCCCAGCCACCTGCTCCAGCTCTTCAGAGGGGATACCAAGGCGTTCCCAGACCAGCTGGGAGACATAGTCTCTCCACCGAGTCCTGGGTCTGCCCCGGGGTCTCCTCCCAGTGGGGCGTGCCTGAAACACCTCAAGTGGGAGGCGTCCAGGAGGCATCCTAATCAGATGCCCATACCACCTCAACTGACTCCTTTCAATGTGGAGGAGCAGCGGTTCTACTCTGAGCCCCTCCCGGATGACTGAGCTCCTCACCCTATCTCTGAGGGTGAGTCCAGCAATCCTACGGAGAAAGCTCATTTCAGCCGCTTGTATCCGCGATCTCGTTCTTTCGGTCATTACCCAAAGCTTGTGACCATAGGTGAGAGTAGGAACGTAGATTGACTGGTAAATCGACAGCTTTGCCTTAGAACTAAGCTCCCTCTTCACCACAACAGACCGGTACAACGTCCGCATCACTGCAGATGCTGCTCCAATCCGTCTGTCGATCTCTCGCTCCATTTTCCCCTCACTCGTGAACAAGACCCCAAGATACTTAAACTCCTCCACTTGGGGCAGGAGCCTGTCCCCAACCCGGAGAGGACAATCCACCTTTTTCCGGCTAAGGACCATGGACTCGGACTTGGAGGTGCTGATTCTCATCCCAGCCGCTTCACACTCAGCGGCAAACCGTCCCAGCAAGAGCTGTAGGTCATTGCTGGATGAAGCCAACAGGACAACATCATCTGCAAACAACAGAGATGAGATCCTGTGGTCACCAAGCATGACACCCTCCATTCCCTGGCTGCGCCTAGAAATCCTGTCCATAAAAATTATGAACAGGATCGGTGACAAAGGGCAGCCCTGGCGGAGTCCAACTCTCACTGGGAATGACTCCGACCGAGTGTTGGCAATACGAACTAAACTCTCACAACGGTCGTACAGAGACCGAATAGCTCGTAACAACAAGCCCGATACCCCATACTCCCGAAGCACCCCCCACAAAAATCCATGAGGGACGCGGTCAAATGCCTTCTCCAAGTCCACAAAACACATGTAAACTGGTTGGGCAAACTCCCACGAACCCTCAAGAATTCTCAAGAGGGTAAAGAGCTGGTCCAATGTGCCACGGCCAGGACGAAAACCACATTGCTCCTCCTGAATCCGAGGTTTGACCAACGGCCGGACTCTCCTCTCCAGTACCTTGGCATAGACCTTCCCAGGGAGGCTGAGGAGTGTGATCCCTCTAAAGTTGGAGCACACCCTCTGGTCCCCTTTTTTGAAGAGAGGAACCACCACCCCGGTTTGCCATGCCAAAGGCACTGCCCCCGACCTCCACGCAATGTTGCAGAGGCGTGTCAACCATGACAACCCAACAACATCCAGGGCCTTGAGGTACTCGGGACGAATCTCGTCCACCCCCGGGGCCCAGCCACCAAGGAGATTTTTAACCACCTTGGCGACCTCAGCCCCTGTGATAGGCGAGTCATCCCCCTCGTCCCCAAACCCTGCTTCCTCTGTGGAAGGCGTATCAGTGGGATTGAGGAGATCCTCGAAGTATTCCTTCCACCGCCCGACGATATCCCCAGTTGAAGTCAACAGTGTCCCATCCGCACCATACACAGTGTGGACGGGGAGCTGCTTTCCCCTCCTGAGCCGCCGAACAGTTTACCAGAATCTCTTTGAAGCCGACCGAAAGTCTTGTTCCAGGCCTCACCGAACTCCTCCCATACCCGGGTTTTTGCTTCAGCAACCACCCGAGCTGCACTCCGCTTGGCCTGCCGGTACACCTCAGCTGCTTCGGGAGTCCCACAAGCCAACCAAGCTTGATAGGACTCCTTCTTCAGCTTAATGGCCCCCCTCACCACTGGTGTCCACCACTTGGTTCGGGGGTTGCCACCACGAGATGCACCGACCACCTTGCGGCCGCAGCTCTGGGCCGCCGCTTCAACAACAGAGGTGGAGAACATGGCCCATTCAGACTCCATGTCTCCAGACTCCCTCGGAATGTGGTTGAAGTTCTTCCGGAGGTGGGAGTTGAAGACCTCCCGGACAGGGGCCTCAGCCAGACACTCCCAGCACACCCTCACTATACGTTTGGGTCTACCAGGTCTGAATGGCTTCCTCCCCTGCCATCGGATCCAACTCACCACCAGGTGGTGATCAGTTGACAGCTCTGCACCTCTCTTTACTCGGGTGTCCAAGACATACGGTCGCAGGTCTGATGATACGATAACAAAATCAATCATCGACCTGCAACCTAGGGTGCGTGCCCCAGTAATCCCAGGAGCTATGTTGTCCGGGGCAATTTGCAATTTGCCTCTGATAGGGTCTCCCAAGACAAACTGGTCCTGGGTGAAGGGCCAGACTAAGAACGATCCAACAGACTCTCATGATAAATTGTATATCAAGGATTCAGTGTACCCCACCCGGTATGGGGTTACCGGGGCCCCACCCTGGAGCCAGGCCTGGGGGAGGGGCTCAAAGGCTAGCGTCTGGTGGCCGGGTTTCCACCCATGGGACCCGGCCGGGCTCAGCCCGAAGGAGTTACATGGGTCCGCCCTCCAGTGGGTTCACCACCTGCAGGAGGGATCATGGGGGTCCGGTGCTATGTGGATTAGGTGGCGGTCAAAGGCGGAGACCTTGGCAGACTGATCCCAAGCTTTCTAAACTGGCTTTTGGTACGTGGAATGTCACCTCTCTGGTGGGGAAGGAGCCTGAGCTGGTGTACGAGGTTGAGCGATACCGGCTAGATATAGTCGGCCTCACCTCAACACACAGCTCCGGTTCCGGAACCAGTCTCCTGGAGAGGGGCTGGAGCTTGGCCTTTTCTGGAGTTGCCCCGGGCGAGAGGCGACGAGCAGGGGTGGGTATTCTTGTATCACCCCACCTTGCTGCCTCTATATTGGAGTTTTCCCCGGTGGACGAAAGGGTTGCTTCCCTGCGCCTTCGGGTTGGGAAACGGGTTCTGACCATCATGTGTGCCTATGCACCAAATGATGTTTCAGAGTACCCACCCTTTTTGGAGTCTGTGACTGGGGTGCTGGAGTGTGCTCCTCCTGGAGACTCCATTGTCCTACTGGGGGACTTCAATGCGCACGTGGGCAACGACAGTGAAACCTGGAGGGGGGTGATTGGGAGGAACGGCCTGCCCCATCTGAACCCGAGTGGTGTTCAGTTATTGGACTTCTGTGCTAACCACAGTCTGTCCATAACGAACACCATGTTCAAGCATAAGGGTGTCCATATGTGCACCTGGCACCAGGACACCCTAGGTCGCTCACACCTGTAAGTTACAAAAACTGTCTAAAAAAGACAAGAGAAGCTGAATCCTGCCAAGTCTGTTTCTATGTGCCGCTGCTGTTTTAAAGACAAAAAAAATCATAAATTATGCCTCGATGAAATTGAGAGGCATACAGTAGTCACTTAGTGAATCTGTTTGTGGCTGTGTGGATCCGTCCGTCTGTCTGTCCGCCTCTCTGTTTCAGCTTGCCCGGTCAAAATTAAGTGGAACTAAAGGCTTGTATCATTGTATCACCATATTTTCTTGACTTTTAATTTGCCAGAATTTCTAAATAATGCTTTGTTTTTGAAATAAACACAAAAATAGCTCACTTTTACTGTCAATGGAATGGTACTGTGTGTGGCTTATATTGTTCATATATCCATGCCTACATATGTATAGACACAAGAGGAATGTTTAGAGATTGCATATGTAGAATGACCTCACGTCTCAGAGCAGGACAATAGGTCTAGACCACCGGCAGAGATCAACGAGGAGACGGAGACGCAGCGGTGGAGACCTGAATGGACTTCCTGACCCCCCAGGGTCAGGTGGAGGAATGAGAAGACAATGGAAGGAGATAACAAGGATGTGTGATGTCGGCTTTTGTTATGCGGTGTATAAGTATGAAGGTCTGACTGCGCTCAGCCTCTTTTCTGCTTCTGCATTGAGATGAGACATGTTGGGGATTGGAAGCTGACAATAAACCTGATTTATAAAATCACTTCGCTTCCTTATTTCAAGCTCCCTACACTGTGCGTGCATCAGGAAACTCCCACCAGAGGAAAGTGCTCAGTAGTGGTGGGCGGATCGATCCAAATATTGATAATATCAATACCAACATTGGTATTGATATTGATGTGTAACAAGATTGATACTCTATGTCTGTGTTGCCGCTCCCGTCACAGCATGGAGCAGGCACACTCAGCCACACTTTGTTCCTCTTCTTGTGGTTTTATCTCCTCCCTCTTGTACCATCACGTGACTCAGCAGCACCAGGTAAACAAGCTACCAGTAGGGATGGGCGATACCAGCATTTTTCCTTTTGATATTGTTATGTCCACAAACCTGGCAGTAAAGAGACGGACGAGGACGCTGCACTGGAACTGGACTTTATTATAGAGCTAGTCAATAGTACACTACACACACCATTACTGCACCGAGTCGCCAGGGCAAGAGAGCCCTGTAATGGTGGACTCACCCATATATATGCCAGTATGATGATGTCACCAGCCGGCTGTCATCACGCCGCATATTGCACCAAATCCCATCATAACATCCCCCCCTTTGCAAAACACAAAACACCTCTAATTAAGACCATCCCCAATTTGGAATACTAGAAACCCCAACAAACACACTAAAACTTTCAACAAACATTAAAACAACAACCAAAACCTAAAACTAGGGTCCGTGGATAGACTGCCACCAGACCCGGCACAGCTAAGTGGAGTATTCTGCCACTTTTTTCCCAGCTGTGCTCCTAACTTTACAGTCTCCTATTGTAAGGGTGTGGTCTGCCGGGGGCAGGGGGGGGGGGGGGGGCTGCAGCTGCCCCACGGTGGACGTGCCCCTGGGGGCACAAGATCCCCAGGACAAGAGCCGACCTTCATAACGCAGGAGCCCAGATCCCACACCCCACACCTCATCACCTGGAGCAGCCACTTGGACACACCGCAGCTGCTTTGCATGTCAAACCGAGCTGTCCGTCAGCCGGAACCACGCTGCCCCCAGCTTCGCCACGATCCTCAACGGCACTCGTTGTCTCGCCGGCCGTGACCCGGCCAGTCATCGCCCCAGTCTCTCGTCGGCACCAACCTGAACCCAGTCCATGACCTGGAGTGGTATCTTTCTTGGCTTTATGTGCTGCTGTGCTCCCAGTGGCTCTGCACGCTCATTCAACTTGGCACCTCCATCATGCTCCTGTGGCTCAGCAGTCACCGTGTTCGCAGCGGGCCCTTCACCCATCACCAGCTGAAGCTCATCATGGGTACTGAAGGTGTCTGGTGCCTCCCTGGCGTCGCTCGTCGGGGTGGACTCTTCACCAGTCAGCTCGGTTGCCTCCACTGCAGCTGGTTGAGCACGGGTACTAAAGCAGTTTGGTTCCCCCTCTGGGTGGCTCTCCTCCCTAGAGTGTGAAGTGTGAGGTTTGATGTCAGTACCGTCCGTAGGTACCTCATCCCACACCACAACATCATCCTCCAGGTCCAGCGAGTCCCAATGGCCGCACCCAGACCATTCGAACCCAGCACTGTCCCTAATGGATAAACCCAGTCTGTAGAAAAGGTTGCATCCCATAATGTTGTCACCATGTGCTGCCACCTGGAACGTGAAGTCATGCACAGCTTTGGACTGGTAGCGAGCAGTCAATTCCACTGTTCCGACATTGCACAGTCTGTGACCACTATACCCATACAGCAGTGTTGGGTTCTTTCCGATTCTGTGGTAGGGGAAAAACTTTTTCACCGTGGTCCAGTTTAGCATTGACCGCACTGCCGCCATGTTGAGCAGGCGTGGTATAGCTACTCCGTCCAATTCCACTGTACAGTACGAATAACCATTGACGCTGGGACTCACAGAGTGGATGGTCGTTGTTGGCGGGCGGGCTGGCTTACTTGGTGAGCTCCATGGCGCTGGCAATCGGCATACCCTGGCGAAATGGTTTATGCGCCCACACTTGCTGCACCGTTTCCCTCTTTCCGGGCAAACTCGTGCTCTGCTCTGGTGCATCGGGGACCCACAGAGACTTTTTCTTCGATATCGATACCGGTTATTTAACAAACTTAAATAGTGCTTATCTTGTTTATTTTTCAAATTTTATGCTGCTTGGTATCACCATAGAATTTGGATGAATGGTGAAACATTTCAGAAGTAATAATACTTCTTCTGCTGCCCCCGATGCTGCTGATAGGCTGCCATAATCATGTGACACGGCAAACCATCTCTAAAATATGCCTTGGTTGGTTTTTCACTAGTTTTCACACATAAATTTAATGCCTAAAACTCTCAGAAGTGAAAACAAAATTGCACGTTTTGTATTAACATAGTGGTTTTGTATTAACATAGTGGTATTGCAAGATTTTAAAAAGTGTCATCTCCAAAGTATTGACCAGCTGGTATCGAAACATCGATACTTGAGTATCGATACGCCCATCCCTAGCAAGCAAGCAGCAGCCGCCAGCTACCGGTGTTCTATAAGTCTATGCTACTTATTGAGATGCGCTACCACAGCGCACACACACAGCTCAGAGACAGAGCTGAATAATGCCAGAGAGGAAGAGGAGCTCCGTGTCATGTGGCTATATTTCCAGGCCGAAAATGAAACAACGGCAAGCTGTACAATTTGTAAAAAGGCTGTGAAATACAGTGGTAACACAACTAATTTATACAAGCATATGAAAAATCATCCAAAAGACAATGCCGAGCTACAGAAACAGAGAGAGGAGAGAAATACCCCACCTCCAGACCCCAACAGACCCAGACCAGACCTAGAGGCAGAGATCATTGGCAGAGGCCTTTCAGCATGATGGAGAATATCCAGATATTTTAGTCATCTTCGACATTAGTTAATATTAATTTTCAAAGTGCAACTGGTCATTTGTTACTTTAGCCAACCCAAAAAGTATAAATTAAGCTAAGACCTTGGTATAATATATTTATATTGAAACATTTTATTTAAATGAATACTTTTACTGGAATTGAAACAAATATACTGAATATAATATGGCTCAAATTTGATTGAATATAATTACCCTTTTGTGATAACTGTGAAAGTGATGCTGTATGTATTTACCTCTAAACTTTGCCCTAATTCTGTCCTGGGTTTTAACTAATTAATAATCCAAAGGAAAAATCACAAAACATTTAAAGGTCATAAAAATTCATTCAGATTTGATGATGCCATTCACTAGTGGTGTGCGATACTGCAAGATTTGGTATCAATCCGATACAAAGTATATACAGGGCCAGTATCACCGACACCGATACCTTTTAATCATTAAGGTGGATGGCATCATCAAATTACTAAATGTGAATGAATCTGAATTTGAATGAACAGCAGATTAATTTCACTGTGCATGCATGTACTCCAAAACTAGTGGATGGATTTGGATGAAATTTTTACCAGAGGTGGTCCTTGGGCTAGAGAGGAACCCATAACATTTTCAATCAATCAACCAACTTTATTTATAAAGCACTTTAAAAAGCAACACTTGCTACACAAAGTGCTGTACAACAAGAACACACATAAAAACATAAAAGCAAGGAACAGGACACTAACAGAAAAACAATATAAAACCAACAAGACAATATAAAACTCAGCACGAATAGAAACCACAGTCAATAGAATCAATAAAATAAAAGGTTAAATAAATAAATAATCCATTTCATTCAATAAAATCAATGTCTCACACTGGGTCGAAGGCCAGGGAGTAAAAATGTGTTTTAAGATGGGTTTAAAAAAAAAAAGTTGGTGATGATCCCAGAATGCATACCTCCACCAAGGTTCTTATCTTCTCACAGTGTGTTAACAAGAATACTCCAAAACTACTAGATGGATTTGGATGAAATTTTTACCAGAGGTGGTCCTTGGGCTAGAGAGGAACCCATAACATTTTGGTGATGATCCGGGAACACATACCTCCACCAAGGCTCTGGAACCGAGGCTTCAGCACCTTGGTGCTTTCATTTTTTTCAGTAACCACTATTTTATAACCGCTGTTTACAATGACATAGATAGAGCTAGACCGCTCATTGCCCGCTGAGAGGCAGCAAATAGGAGCTGACTTCCGGTAGTGGCAAGACGTGTCTGTGTTGTTATGGTTTCAGGTGGATGAGGCTATTGTGAGGAAGTCCTTTACTAAAACAGTTCTATTTAGAAATCAGTGACTTCCAATATCCTTAGTATTTTCAGCAATGCCTATAAATTCCTGTATTTTGTGCAAAAAATCCTGTATATTTTGAAGCCTTTGGACGCACTGAAAATTAGTAATTTGTTCACTTTGTGAAAATTATGTAGAAAAGTACACTTTTGGTGAGATTTTTAAAAAGCAATGCATGTCATATTGAAAATTTCACGTCATTCTGGCCAGCCGTGCGTGAGTAATAAATAGTGGTTTAGCACTGTGGCAGCACAGTTTTACCCTCGGCCGGGGGATCGCGGGGATCATGAGATCGTGGGTTCGATCCCAGCCGCCGACCAACAGTGAGCTGTGTGGAGTTTGCATGTTCTCCCCGTGTTGCGCGGGTTTACTCCGGGATTTCTCCGGTTTCCTCCCGCACACCAAAAAAAACATGTTGGTTTAGGGCGCTCGCGCACGCAGCGACCAGCAGCCGGTGGCTTGTCACCAGACTGCAAACCAAGTCTACCTACGGGTACAAATAAGTAACAAAAAAAAAAAAAAATATTGTCAAAATGCTTTTATTTAAAAATTTTGGCACGCTATTTCTGGGAAAATAGGCTACTTCATAAGTTTCAAACATTTTGTTTTTGCCCTAAAGCTGGCATTTTATAGCAAATTGTTCATGAAATTTCATTGTGAAATATATATTTCCTACAGTACTCCTGTACTGTAGTACTGCTGGCAACAGTACCGAATTAATTAGACACCCAGAGTCCCAGACCTGGCATGCCAGTTTGGAAGATGGCTGTGCGGGGAATCGAACCCGGGTCGCTGGCGTAGCAGCCCAGCATGCAAACCACAGCCGAAACACCAAGTCCCTGTACTACACCACCAAGTCCCTTGAGGTGAATTTTCTATCCCTCTTTACACTAAAACATAATTTGGAATTTTTGATTACTGCATGTGCTGCTTTTTAAGTCCAACTGAACAATTTGAATTGGAGAAAAATTGTTTAAAAAACAAAATTTCTTATTTGGCATTGGTTCGAATATTTTCTAGAGCCCATGAAACAGGGTAAGTGAAACACTAATGTTGCAGAAAGTATGAAATGTTTTTATTGACACAATCAGCAATCATTATGCATGTGTCATTGTGTGGTGGTCTCTGTTGTAGCCTCATGTAGGCGGAACGTGTGAAGAGGCTAAATATGAAGGATATTGGAGGCTCTGTGTTTGCTATTATATGAGTGTGACTGTCCTAGAAAGATGCCTTGTGCTTTGTTTTTATCTTTTTCAATCAGTTGGTGTGATGAAACAACACAAAGCGTGTCATCAAACACTGTTTGGAGACTTTGAAGTTAATGTGTTTTGAAAGGATTAAATAGCGCGCAACAGCTTCTTGCCACTACCGGAAGTCAGCGCCGATTTGCCATGGTGATGCTGTTGTCCGCCGAACAGTGAGCGGTCTAGCTCTATCTATGTCATTGGCTGTTTATCTCAGCTAGAGATCGACTGTGACAGGAAGTAATCCATGTGCTGTAAAAAAAAGCTACACTGCCGCCTCTAGTGGCCCGGCATAGTTATTACAATACTACTTTTCCCAGCTTCATTGACGGTAAAGGTGAGTTAAATTTGTGTTTCTTTTAAAAACAAAACCTTATCTCGAAATTCTGGCAAATTAAAAGTTGAGAAAATATGGCCATACAATGATTCAGCCTTTAGTTGCACTTAATTTTGACAGGGGGAGCTGAAAAGCTGGTAACAGACAGACAGACTGACAGACTGATGGACAGATACAACCACACACACAAGGACACATTAACTGATTACTGTCTGCCCTCATTTTCACTGCATAATAATAACACAACATCCATCCATCCATCCATCTTCTACCGCTTAATCCTTTCGGGTCGCGGGGGGGCTGGAGCCTATCCCAGCATCTTTTGGGCGAGAGGCAGGGTACACCCTGGACAGATCGCCAGTCCATCGCAGGGTCAACACAGAGAGACAGACAACCATTCACTCTCACATCCATACCTAAGGACAATTTAGAATCCCCAGTTTTGATGCCAATTAACCTAACTTGCATGTTTTTGGCATGTGGGAGGAAACCGGAGTGCCTGGAGTAAACCCACGCAGACACGGGGAGAACATGCAAACTCCACACAGAAGGGTCACCGATGGTCTGGGAGTGGGATCGAATCCACGATGGTCAAGGGTGGAATCGATCCCATGACCTTCTTGCTGTGCTGCCACTGTGCTAACCACTGCGCCACCGTGCTGCCTAATAACACAACATAACAAAAATAATTTTTTTGTAAGCTGTCTGTGTTTTTTCAACTGATTTAAGACAATTTTGCACCGCTGAATCCGAGAATGACATCCGTTTCTCTCGATCAGGTCAGGTTTTTATGCTAAGTTGTAAGCAGTTGTACAGGTGTACTGTAAATTGAATAGTAGACATTGATAAAGGTAAGTACATGTAAATTGAATGTTACGTCATCATTGTTCAAAATTCAGAGAATTTCAAGAAATAAAAAAGAATTTTACATCATACAAAGCGAAATAATATAATAAATAATACCCGTACATGTAAACAAAAATGTAAAAAACATGTGGCCATAGTTCAAAAAGTTGACCTGATTGAGCAAAACCAATGTGATTTTTGGATTCAGCTCATCAAAATTGTCCTAAACCAGCTAAAAACAAAACAAAAAAAACCCAAACAAACTTAGACATTAAATTTGGTGTTGACCGGTGTAATAAATGCATTGTCGCTGAATTAATTTTGTCCCTTTGACTACCCCGTAGCCACCTGGGCACGTGATCGTAAGGGTATATATATGGGTATTGTCTTTGTCAGTTTGACTCTGGGGCGAGATAGAGGAGCAATATGGCGTCTACTAGCCGGTGCGTAACAACTCCTTGTCAGTCCACGTTTTTGTTTTGTCTGTATTGGATCTAGGCTATTAGAGCGTGAAACAAACACCGAGCTAACACTTCGGTACCGTGCTAAAGCAGAATAAAGTCAGCTGTGCTTTCTGTCATTATTGCCCGTCCTTTGTGCTCTGGAACGGATAGGTAGCGCTGCTGGCTGCCGTTAGACGTTACCAGAAGACGTGCCTTTTTGTGCTGCTGCTCGATAGCTTCTGTTTACATACTCACGGCAGTGCCTTTGCACTGTACACTGGTTTACCTTTATTTTAGTGTGCAGCAAACCGCACAACGGTGAGGATGAAGCTAAACTCGGTTGGTCCGTGTATTCAGTGGCTAACCGTTGTCAGTTCAAGAACTAGGAAAAACAATCGGGGAAACGACTTGCATGAAAAATAAACTGCTAAATTAAGAGTAGTGATTGGTCGATCACCGATAAAAATCGTATTAAGGCTGGTTCTTTCCCCGAGTGTTGTACAAATGAATAACTGTAAACAAAGTAGCCTATTTGTTGTTTTTGTCCGGGGTTTCTAATTTTGCTTTTTAAACGAAATACAGGCGGGTGGTGACACGTGTACTTTTCGTTCTGTCATGTTTTTTTTGTTTTGTTTTTTTTAATTGTAACCTAATAACCAGATTTGAGTTGACATTTGGTTTTTCTCTTGTCAAAATAAGACTTTGATTTTAACAAATCTAAGCTTTAAAAAAAAATCAGTGAGGATGAATTTATTTATTCTTACAATTTTGACTCCCCACCCCCCACCCCCACCCCCCCAAAAAAGTTTTTTTCAGATGATGGTCAGTTGAACACACGCTAAAGAGATAATATACACTGCTCACAAAAAGTTAGGGATATTTGGCTTTTGGGTGAAAATTACAGAAAATGTAAAACGTTCACACTACAGTTACATAATATCATGAAAGTAAGGCATTTTTTTGTAACTTAGATTTTTATTCATTTTTCATCATATATAATGCATTCAGATCACATTCTACATTTAAAAAAACAAAGGGGCTAGGGTAAGGAAAAAGAAAAAAAAAAAAGAAAAAGGGGGGGGGGACAAATGTTGGAGCATCAAGTTTTTAGTTTCCATCTCTTAATTCTTCTGGTTTTTTCAGTGTCTGGTTATTCTTAAAATTTCTGCCTCGTTGTTGCACTTTGTAGTGTGTCCATTTCCGCCATTTTTTTTCCATAGTCCTTCTTGCATTCTTTGTCGATATGTTAGTTTTTCCATCATACGTATGTCCTCAACAATGTCAGTCCATTGCTCTTGGTCAGGAAGAACTTCTGATTGCCATTTTTTTTGTGATTGTTTTTTTACATGCAATCAACAAGATTTTAACTAGATATCTGTCCTCAGCCTGTATAACATTGTCTCTTTTAAGATCACATAAGTACATCAGGTTACAGTTCATTGGTATATTATATCCTAATATCCTCTGTATTGTCACATGTATAGATTTCCAGAATGATGATATTTTGCAGCATTTCCAAAACATATGTGAGTGGTCTGCATTTTGAGCCCCACATCCCCTCCAGCATAAAGATTGGGTATTTGTATATTTTCCTTGAATCTGTGGTGTAATGAAAAAGCGAATCAGGTTTTTCCATCCAAATTCCCTCCATGCCCTTGAATTTGTTGATGTGTGTTGTGTTTTCCATATTTCCTGCCAGCTTTCTTCTGTTATGTTTAGATTGAGCTCTTTCTCCCATTTCTCCTTTATATAGTTACTTGTATGATTGTTTGCCATAAGTTTCTGATATAGCTTTGAAATAATTCTTATTTTATTTCCTGTATATGAGCTTAAAATGAGTTGTATAATCTCGCTCACATCTGTTTGGAGGTTATGCCTAATCTTCTTCATATAATAATCTCTCATCTGCAGATATCTGAAAAATTCCGATCTTTCTAGTTTAAATTTTCTCCTGATGTTTACAAAGCTCCCGAGATCTTTTTTTCCAATATTGCCCCATGCTGTGATTCCCTTGTTCACCAGATTTTTGTATCCCCTATCTTGTTTTGCCGGTTCAAACTGACTGTCAAATGCTACCCATTTCAATAGTTTTATGTCTTCCTTTATATTATACTTTTGTACTATTTTATACCACAGTTCTAAAGTAAATTTAGTGATTGGGTCTATTTGTTTGATTTGCTTATATGCATCTTTATCTCCTATTATGCTTTGTACTGGGAGTCACTCAATTTCCTTTTCCATTTCTTTCCATTTTGCCTCATATCCCTCGTCACACCAACATATGATATATCTTATTTGTGCTGAGTAGTAATATTCCTTTAGACTCGGTAGGCCCATGCCTCCTTTCTCTTTTGGTAATTGGAGAGTTTTATATTTCACTCTTGGCTTTTTACCTCCCCAAACAAATCTCGATATCATCCTGTCCCACTTTGAGAATTGGGCATCTGGAATCTCTGTTGGTATAGCCTGGAAGAGGTAAAGTAATCTAGGTTGTATGCTGATTTTGACTGTCTCAATTTTTGAATTCAGATCCATATTTAAGATTGACCATCTATCAATATCTTTTTTTATTTCTTGTTCCAACCTATCATAGTTTGCTTTATATATTTTGCTTAGGTCTTTAGGTATGTTCACTCCAAGGTATTTTATTTCTTTTTGTTTCCAGTTTAGTTTGATCTTATCAGTTATCTGGTTTAGAGGGTTATAGTGGAATGTCAGTATTTGTGTTTTTGTTATGTTTATCTTGTATCCTGATAATTTTCCAAAATTTTCTATCAAGTTCATCATTTCCATTATTGATTCATCTGGTTGTTCAAGGTAAACTATAATATCGTCTGCAAATAGCCCAATCTTGTGTTCCGCCCCCTTTATTGTTACACCTTTTAATTTCTTATTTTGTCGTATCGCTTGAGCCAGTGGTTCTATGAACAGAGCAAACAAGGTGGGCGATAAGCAGCATCCCTGCCTAGTTGATCTTTGTATATTTACTTTGTCTGTTAAGCTACCGTTTATCTTGATTCTTGCCACAGGTTCTTGATACAGTGTCCTTATGCATTGTACTGATTTTTCGTTAAATCTAAAACGCTCCAGTACACTATATAGGAATTTCCAGTTAACCCTGTCAAATGCTTTTTCTGCATCTAAACTCATTATTACTGCGCTTTTCTTTTCTTTATGTATTTGGTTAATTATATGTATTGTTCTCCTGATATTGTCATGTGTTTGGCGTCCCTCTATGAAACCAGTTTGATCATCTTCTATCAATTCCGTCAAGAATGTCTTTATTCGTTTACATATAATTGTTGTATATATTTTATAATCCACATTTAATAAAGAGATTGGTCTATAGTTTCCGCATTGTTCTTTATCTTTCCCTGGCTTTAAAATAACTGAAATGATAGCTTCGTTCCATGATGGAGGTATTTTGTTGTTGTTCAACGTCCAATTAAATGACTTTAGGAGCTGTGGCGTGAGTTCTTCTATAAACAGTTTATAAAACTCAGATGGGTATCCATCACTACCTGGTGATTTACCATTTTTAAGTGACTTAATCACATCTCTGATCTCTTGTGTTGTTATTTCTGCTGTTAGCTTTTCATTTTGTTGATTTCCTATTGATGGCAAGTCCAATGTGCCTAGAAATTTTTTAATATCTTTAGTATTTGTTTCTTTAGGTTGCGAGTATAGTTCTTGGGAGAAATTATGGAATATTTCTTCGATGTTTTCTGGGTTAACTGTGGTTTTATTTGTGGTGGGGTCTTTAATCTTGTATACATTATTCATTGTTTGTTGTTTTCTTAACCGTTTTGCCAGCAGTTTTGTGGCTTTTGGTCCCGTTTCATAATATTTTTGCTTTAGATACCTATTTTTCCTTTCAATTTCATCCATTTGTGTTTCTTTTATCTTTGTTTTTTCTTCTTTAATTTCTTGATATATTTTTGGATCATTTGTGCTTTGATGTTTACGTTCTAATTCCCTCAGTCTCTCACATCTTTGTTCATACGCTTCCAGTTTAGTCTTATTTGCTTTTCCTGTTTCAACAATTAATTTATCTCTTAATACGGCTTTTAGTGCGTCCCATAGTATTGTTGGGTCCACTTCTTCATTGTCATTCTCTTGAATATACTCGTTTATGTTTATTTTTATTCTTTCTTTCATTTTCTCATCATTTAACAGTCCTACGTTAAGTTTCCATGTTGTTTGTCGTTTTCTGTTGTTTAGATATATTTCCATGTATATAGGATTATGATCTGATATTTCTGCCCCTCCAATCCAACAATTTCTCACCCTGTGTCTGTCACCTTCATTCATAAGGAAGTAATCTATTCTAGAGTGTACTTTATGGACTGCTGAATAATGTGTATAGTCTTTTTCGAGTGGGTGCAGGTCCCTCCATATGTCTACCATACCCATTTCTGCCAGTGAGGTTCTTATGAACTTTGTTACATGTTTTTTTGTCTTCTTAACACTTGTTGTATCAACTTCATGATCCATGACAGCATTTAAGTCTCCTCCACAAATTAGGACTCCTTCACTGTGTGTTGTTATGAGATCAAACAGATGTTGAAAAAAACCCTTGTCACTTTCTGGTGGGGCATAGATGTTCACTAATGTGATCTGCATACCATCGATTCTTCCCTTTATTATTACATACCTGCCTTCTTTATCCTGGATTTCCTGTTCACTTTCAAATTGTATTTTGTTTGAAATTAGTATCATAACCCCCCTTTTAGCTCCTCCCTTAAATGAACTGTAGTAGGAGTTCTTATAGCCAAATCTCTTTAGTTTCACATGTTCTGTCTTGCTCAAATGTGTCTCTTGCATAAATATAATTTCGGCTTTTACCTTCTTGAATTTTCTTATTATTCTTTCCCTTTTAACAGGTGAGTTCAGACCATTCACGTTTAGTGTCATTATCTTAAGATTTTTACCCATATTCATGTTTTTCCATTTTTTTAACTTGTGCTCCTAGCCCCTTTAACAACAAAAATAACACATATTTACATAAAAACATATTAAAAAATCTCGACCTCCGTCCTTTGGGCCTTTCTTCTGCCCACTGGTCCCCGTTGGTGGGTGGGGGGATTGTCTTCACAGAGTGAAGGGCCCTCCCTAGACCTCTAATTACTATCCAAGTAATAGTCATTAGTCTAGAAATGTCCAACAAATATCACTTAAACCTCTCCTAGCCGTCTGTTTCTCTTTTACCTGGTCTTCTTGGCCTTCATTTCTTCTGTGCCTTTCTTAATCTTTGTTATGATCTAGGCTTTCAGTTGAAAGCCTTGTAGCTTGTCCTGGGCCCGCTGCTCTACGTCTCTCCCCCTTCTTCCGCCGTTCACTCGTCTCCACTCCGGCTGTCGTGATGCGTTCAGGGCCGCCGCTGCTCCAGCCGTTTCCTCCGGCACGCTCACCTCAAGGCCCCGCTCCATCATATCCCGCGCTGCCTCTCTGGCCGTGTTGTAGGTTCTTACGCCGTCCTCCCAATGAATCCTCATTTTCGTTAGCGGCGTTTGGAATCTAATTTTTTTCTCTTTCAGCGTTTTTTTAATGTTGGCATATTTCTTCCGCTGCTGCACAATTTCTGTCGGGTAGTCATGGTCAAAGAATACCTGTTTGTCGCCGATTCGTATCTTTTTTTCCCATGCTTGTGTCAGGATTCTTTCCTTTGTCATATTTCACAAAGTTTACCACAACTGACCTGGGTGGAGAGTTTGGCTTCGGGTTCTGTGCCGGGGCTCTGTGCGCTCGTTGAATCTGCAGATCCGTTTCTCCGGGCAGTTCCAGCTCTTTTTTTAAGAACTGATCCATGAATTTCGTCATCGAGTTGCCTTCAATGCCCTCCGGAATTCCAAAGATGCGTATATTGCTTCGTCTGGACCTGCTCTCCAAGTCGTTTATTTTCTCCTGCATCCTCTGCGTTTGCGCCGTCAGGGTCTGTAGCTGTTCGTTTGCCTCGCTTTTCCAATCTTCCAGCTCCGATATTCGGGCCTGCGCTTCTGTCATACACGCCCGCTGGGAGCACAGCTCCTCCATGTTTTCTGTTAGCTTGCGCTCCATTTCTCTTCGGAGGCCCATAATTTCCTCCTTAATCTCTTTTTTCAGCTCCTCCTTAAGAGCCGCTAAATCCTGCTGTCGCTGCCGCCGCCGCTTGAATTCTCTTAACTCTTTACCCAAACTGGCGATGCCAGTGTTCATGTTTTTGAGCCTGGCGTCCTCCATTTTCTCTGCTGTAGACACCTCGTTTTTTTGGGCTTCGTGTTCAGTGGTTTTTCCTGCGTTGTTGGAGAGGAATTCTTTAATTTTACCCTGCTTTTGTCCTTGTGCCCGGCTCCTTCGTGTTTTCATCCCTTAGTTTATTGATCCGCTTATGTCGAGTTGGCCATTTACCGATGATTTTTAATCCGGCTAGGGAGAGCTCTCTGTTTAAGCGTTATGTCTCTTCGCCATCTTCCCGGAAGTCCGAAAGTAAGGCATTTAAGTAGAAGCATGCAATGGTGATTTCCTCATCTCAAACAATTTATTGAAACAAAAGCCAACAACAGTGGTGGGTATACCACAACAAAAAAAAAAGTCAATGTCTCAATAACTTGTCATGTGCCCTTCAGCATCAATTATAGCTTGACAATGACATCTCCTGCTGTTCACAAGTCAACTTATTGTCTGCTGAGGCATGGCATTCCACTCATTTTGAAGGGCGGCCCTCAGGTCATTGAGGTTGTGGGGTGCAGGGTTACAAGCCTGTACATGGTGACTCAGCTGATCCCATAGGTTTTCTATGGGATTCAGGTCTGGTGAAAGTGCAGGCCACACCATTTGAGGTACCCCAGCCTCCAGAAGCTATTCCCAAATGATGTGACCTTGATGAGCTGGAGTATTGTCAGCCATGAAGATGAAATTAGGCCTTTGTTGTTCATGCAGGGGCAAAATGACTGGATTAATGGTGTTATTCAGGTAGTATTGGCTTGTCACTGTACCATTCACAAGGTATAGGGCAGTTCTGTATTGACTAGACCAGGGGTCGGCAACCCGCGGCTCCAGAGCCGCATGCGGCTCTTTCATCCCTCTGCTGTGGCTCCCTGTGGCTTTGGGAAATAAATAATGAGTATTTAATTAAAATGTATTTTATTTTAGTTCATTAGTTTTTAAAATGTAATTTTAAATTTGAAGATTATGGTGATCTTGTAAAATCTAAAAAAAAAAACGTGTTTAATCACAGTCAGCAAAAATCAACACGAAGTCGGAAGTCGTCTCCCGCGATAACCCGGATGTGTTGTGTTCAAGCTACTGCTGTATTGTAAACAGCCCTGTGATTGGATAGTTGCAAACGATTGGACCAATCAAATGGCTCGTTGTATGCTTTTTCAAAGATTCATGGCGGTGTGTTCTCAGGGATGTGATTTTCTGTTAATTCGCCGAATTCCGCTTTATTTTATCTTCTAGGAAGATAAAGTACGTTAAGTACGTTAGCGGCTTATGGTCCACGAACGCAGTGAAGCTGCGCCCTTTCAGGCAGGACTGGAAGTGGCGTATGGCCACCGGTAATCGATATGGCCAGGTGGAGAGTCATTAACTCTACAACGGCTGTATGAGCTGGGCTGGCGCGAGGGATTAAACGGTAATAAAAGTTAACCATCCCCTTTTATGATTCCAAACAGTTTGAAATTGACAGTGCACAGTGGACATTGACTCATAACTTTTGAATATTTCTAAGACTTGGCTACATCAGTGACTGTGCAAAATGAACTGCTCAAGACTCAATAGAGATTGAAACTGGTGATCTGAAATGAATGCTGAAATTATAAAAAGTAATGGTATGTTGGAATTTTATTTCTATTATGGAACAGATAAAATTAACTGATTTTTATTTGATCAAGTGTTAAAGCATGTGATGGATAATGCTTGTTGGAATATTTTAGGAATGCTATCTTCTTGGAACATAAGTCAATATTATACATTAATAAGTGGCATTCAGCTGTTTGTTTTATGTCATTTAAGCACAGTTCTGGTACTTAAAAATCATAAAAACCCAGGAGCTTCGGGGGGCTTTGCCCCCCATCACACCCCGGACCCCGCTGGGGGACTATGTCCCCCAGACCCCCTGCTGAATTTTCAGATAATTTCCCCAACCCCAAATCACATCGCTGGTTCGTGTTGGAATTCTGAGCTTTCGGTATTGTTTTCAGTGGAATTATGAGATTTTTATCAAAGGATCAGGAGTCATCAGTGCTAGAAATAGCACTCTCCTTTCAACCCAATGTCTTTTTTTTTTCCAGAGTTCAAAATGTTTTTGTTGCATGCAGAAATGTAATTTTGTTTTCTCTGCAGGAGTTCCCTGATTTCATAAATGCAACACATTATAGTTTGTTTGCCTGGACAGATCGCCAGTCCATCGCAGGGCCAACACAGAGAGACAGACAACCATTCACTCTCACAGTCATACCCAAGGACAATTTAGAATCCCCAGTTTGGTGCCAATTAACCTAACTTGCATGTTTTTGGCATGTGGGAGGAAACTGGAGAAATCCCGGAGTAAACCCACGCAGACACGGGGAGAACATGCAAACTCCACACAGATCACAGTTGGTCGGGGGCTGGGATCAAACCCAGGATCCCCCGGCCAAGGGTGAGTTGCTGTGCTGCCGCAGTGCTCACCACTCTGCCACCGCGCCGCCCACAACCAATCCACTAGTTGTCAAATTGAGAGTCTGGAGAACAAGTGAAGGATACAGATTTATATTATATTAATACATTTGAACAAGGAGCATTATGAGGAAACGGGATGAAAAGTAGCTTCTTCTAAATAAAACTTTCATCTCTAATTTATGAAAATATCAGGAACTAAAGCTGTGTGATCACTGTTGAAAGTAGGAGATGGGTGATATTTTTCAGATTTAAACAATTTATGAATGTGCTGATAATTAAAACTATGCAAAAATTATGGTCAGATATTCAGAAATTTATTTTTCAGCACAAAACAATTTATAATATATATCTAACATTTATTTCATGAATGAAGCTATATAAATGAAGCTATAAGCAGTTTTTCCCACTGCTGTAGTAGGAATTCATTAATGCCACATAATATTCAGAGCTATGTACAGTATATAAAAAACTTTATAAGCAGCATAATCTTTATTTTAAAGGTCAAATTGCCGTTGCGGCTCTCAGCCACGTCTGTTTTAGTCGGAGACGGGCAAAACGGCTCTTCGGCTGGCAAAGGTTGCAGACCCCTGGACTAGACACACCTGCCCAGACTGTAACATGGTGACAACAGTGACTGATGCATAGCACTCTTATTGACGTCTCCAACATCATTGGCAGCCATCATTTCTGCTCATTGTGAATCGGCTTTCATCAGAGAACAGCACTGAAGCCCACTGGTCCCTTGTCCAGCGTAAATGATCCCTGGCCTATGCAAACAATGACACCTGTGCCTGATGGTGTGGTCAGGTACCCTTGCAGGTTGTCTAGCACACAGACCACGCTAATGTAAACCGTTTCGAATGGTCTGACGTGACACTTGGGTGCCTCTCACCTCCCTTAAATGTGCCTGGAGTTGAGTGGGATTCATCACCCAGTTCCGCAGGGCACTGTTCACAATGAAGCGGTCATCAGCATGGGATGTGGCCAAAGGACGTCCATTTCTATGCCTTTCTGTGACTCTTCCGGTATCTGTGTTGCAACCTGCTGATGATACTCAAAGCTCAGTGGCCACTTCCATCTGAGAACATCCTGTTTGAAGCCTTGCAATGGCGAGGTACTGTTGATCAATTGTGAGGTGTTTTCTTGGTTTCATGATGTCAAAATGTGAACGGCATGATGAAGAGGACTGTTTAAATATCAATTCTAATTGTACCAGAATATTGGTTAATTCATGGATCCTGTTGTGAATTTTGCCATTAAGCACCTTGTTCGAGAACAGCAAGTTGCGCAAAAAGTACTGAAACATTGAATAGTTGGTCATGTGCATTCAAAAGGTTAGAGAATGTCAAATTAAGTTCACCTGTAAAGGTTATTGTACATTTTCACATAAGGATTGTCATATCCAGTCTGCGTTGTGTTGTTGCTTAGTTTTTTTTGTCACATTTTGTCTTGGCTTTGTTCTGAATTGTAATCGCTCTTGTTTGTTTTTCTTTTGAATTTTTGGATGGAATATGGGTGGGCAATATAAGCTGTGGCTTCAGCCATCACCCATTTCGGATAACTTATGTTGAACTGTATAATCAGAGGAGTTATTGTCTAATTTGACCTTGTTGGATTTTCTTTCCCCCTTTGTTATATTATTCTGTTTCTTTTAATCTGTACTTTTAATCTATCCAAAATAAAGATTGATTGATATTAGGTGCATCCCGAAATTTCACCCGAAAGCCGAATATCCCTAAGTTTTTGTGAGTAGTGCATGTGCAACCGTTTTAAACACCCCATTGTTTTTTTGGGTTTCCAAAGAGCCAGACTTGCTTGTAATAATTCTCCAGTCTTTCTTTGGATTTTTTTTCCCCCCATTAATTGCCTCTGCCAAGGAGGTTATGTAATCGGGGTGGTTTGTCTTTGTCTGTCCTTTTGTTTGTCTTTTAGCAGGATTATACAAAAACTACTGGATGGATTTTGATGGAATTTTTTTGGCCAATTAAATTTTGGCGATAATGTGAGAGTGCATACCTCCACCAAGGACCTTGTTTGTATTTGTGCAGCAGGATTACACAAAAACTACTGGATGGATTTGGATGAAATTTTCACCAGAGGTGGTCCTTGGGCAAGAGGAACCCATAAGGTTTTGCTAATGATCCGAGAACGCATACCTCCACCAAGGCTCTTATCTTCTCACACTATGTTAGCAAGAATACTCCAAAACTACTTGAGGTGGTCATTGGGCTAGAGACAAACCCATAACATTTTGGTGATGATCCGAGAATGCATACCTCCACCAAGGCTCTCATCTTCTCACACTGTTGGCAAGAATCCTCCAAAACAAACCTAGTACATTTTAGAGGTGATCCACGAGGGACAGAAGGAGTCTTGGTAAAGGTATGCGCTCTCTGACTTCCACCTTGCTAATCCTCGGCGCTTCCTTGGTCACCATCCTTCCTTCTTCCATCCTCCTCTCTCTCTTTTTCTTTATTCATCAGCTCTTCAAAGTACACCTTCCACCATCTCAACATACTCTTGTCACTTGTTAGTATATTACCATTTCTGTCCTTAATCAGCTTAACCTGCTGCACATCCTTTACAGCTCGATTTCTCTGTCTAGCCAGTCGATACAACTCCTTTTCTCCTTCCTTAAGGTGCGGTCAGACCAAACGCGAACGGGCAAATTTTTCGTGTGGTGTGATTACATTATAACTCAGTGTAAACATGTGAATAGACATGAATTCACCATCTGAGTGAGATGCAGACAGGCGAAGTTGCCTTTATAACTTCTGCAGCAGTGTTCAACCTACTGTGGAAATCCCCAAAATAACGTCATGCTTTAGGTTTACATTATCCGACAGGGAAGTCACCTGAAAAAGTTGTCCCTGTCTCCAAAACTTTACAAGATGAGTGTTTCCGTTGCCAGCTTGCTAGCCTTGTTGGCATGTCCGTGGCAGGAATCCGTGGGTAAATAACTCCGACATCCCGATTTAGATTAGATTATTTGTTTATTTGACAGGGACAGTGCAATAAACATAGACAATTAATCAAATGACAATCAATCTGATGTGTTGCACAAAGAGTGTATAGCTATTAGCTAATTTGCAACTCTTGTCCCTGGATGGGCTTTAGAAAGGAGAAACAAGTAAAAAGTAAAAAAGGATAAGGAAAAGAAAAAATGAAAACAGAATAAACAATAACCACACACATCAATGCAAAAGCTGAAAAGCTCCCGGTCCTCCTGTTTCCAGGTGAGTGGCAGTCTCATTTTCAAACTAGTTTACTCTCCAATGGTGATACTTTTACGCCAGTGACAGCAGAATCTCATAGCTAGCATATTACCTCGGACGTGAACGTGCAAATGCACGATTTTGCGTGTGCTTACCTCTTTCCATTAACTTTATATGGATTCGCGCTGCCCGTTTGCTTTTGGTGTGACGGTACCTTTAGTGTCCAGCCTCTCATACAACTCAGTATATGCCTTATCCTTTGCTACCTCTCTCTTCGCCATGCACCTAGATTCCAAATACTCCTGTCTACTTTCTTCATCTCCCTGACTATCCCACTTTTTCTTTGCTAACCTCTTCCTTTGGATACTTTCCTGTACCTCCTCATTCCGCCACCAAGTCTCCTAGTCTTCCTTCCTCTGTCCACTGGATACACCACATACCTTTCTACCTGTTTCCCTCAATACTTTAGTTGTATTTTCCCAGTCATTTGGTAATTGTTCCCTACCACCCAGCGCCTGTATCAGCTCCTTCCTGAACTCTGTGTGACCTTCTTCCTTCTGTAACTTCCCCCACTTAATCTTTGGCTCTGCCTTCACCGTTTTCCTCTTCTTGCTTTGCAAAGTCATCCTACAGACTACCATCCGATGCCATCTGGCTACATTCTCCCCTGCCACCACCTTGCAGTCTCCTATCTTTCAGATTTCTCCTTCTGTATTAGATGTAGCCCACCTGTGTGCACCTTCCTTGACTCTTGTAAGTCGCTCTGTTCCTCGCTCTTCTTGATGTGTTCACCACAGCCATTTCCATCATTTTAGCAAAATCCACAACCATCTGTCCTTCCACATTTCTCTCCTTAAGACCATACCTACCCAGGACCTCCTCATCACCTCTGTTCCCTTCACCTCCCATGTCCATTAAAGTCCGCTCCAATCACCACTCTCTCTCCCCCCTTGGAACACTCATACTACTTCATCCACCTTACTCCAGAATTCCTCTTTCTCTTCTACCTGACATCCAGCTTGTGGGGCATACGCACTGACAACATTCAACATCACACCTTTGACTTATAGCTTCAAACTCATGATTCTGTGTGACTCCCTCTTTACCTCCTGAACACTATTCACATACTCTTCCTCCAAGGTTACTCCTACTCCATTTCTCTTCCTATCTGCACCATGGTAGAACAATTTAAATCCACCTCCAGTGCTCCTAGCCTTGCTTCCCTTCCATCTGGTTTCTTGAACACAGTATATCTACCTTTCTTCTCTCCATCATATCAGCCAACTCTCTGCCTTTACCAGTCATAGTCCCTACATTTAATGTCCCTACTCCCACTTCTACACTTCTACCTTTCACTTTCTCTCTCTCCCTCCTAACACACCTTCCCCCTCTCTTCCCCCTCGATCTTCAACCAACAATAGTCCAGTTTCTACCGGCACTCTGTCAGTTAACAGCACCGGTGGCAGTCGTCGTTAACCTGGGCTTCGACCTCATTCGCCATGACCTGCATGTTTGATTTGGCAAAGGTTTTATGTCTGATATCCTTCCTGACACAACCTTCCCCATTTACCTGGGCTTGGTACTGGCACTAGGAGTACACTGGCTTGTGCACCCCCTGTGGCTGGGTTTTTTTCACCAATTAACGACAAACTGTTAATTAGTTTTTAAAATGCATGCCTCTGATGGCAGGCTGCTGTGGCTGTCGGAAAGTTGGTGACAGAAAAACTTAATATTAGAAATAAATTTAAATCAAACTCACCAACGCTGCCATAAATGGCCTCCGTGCTGTTTTTAAACTGTACCTCTTCTACGCTATTTGTTCCATGTACCTCAATTTAATGTAGGCTAGAAAATATTATCCAGGACTTCGTGGACTGGTGCCATCGGAACTGCCTTCAGATCAACGCGAGGAAAACTGAGGAGCTGGTGGTGGACTACCGCAGGCAAGGACAACCCCTCACATCACCAGTAAACATCCAGGGAACAGACATTGAGATGGTGACATTCTACAAGTACCTGGGTGTTCATCTGAACAATAAACTAGACTGGTCACACAATACAAACGCACTCTACAAGAAGGGGCAGTGCAAGCTGTTCCTACTGAGGAGGCTCAGGTCTTTTGGTGTACAAGGGGTGCTCTTGAAGACATTCTACGACACGGTGATGGCATCAGCCATCACTTTTGGAGTGGTCTGCTGGGGCAACGGCATTACAGCAGCCGATAGGAAGAGACTGAACAAACTAATCAAGAAAGCTAGCTCTGTCCTGGGGCAACGCCTTGACCCAGTGGAGGAGATGGGAGAGAGAAGGATGGTGGCTAAACTGTCATCTCTGCTGGAGTCCGAGTCCCACCCTATGCAGGACATATTGAACGCACTGAGGAGCTCATTTAGCAGTAGACTACATCATCCTAGGTGCGTGACCGAGAGGTTTCGCAGGTCCTTCCTACCTACGGCTGTCAGACTGTATAACCTAAGCAGGGCTGCTCGCAGAGATAGCAAAAAAATGTGACGACCTAATAGTATTGAATGCAAAAGACGCAACAGACTTACACAAATGGTCCCCTCCAGTATACAACTAGGACAATATCAGTCGCTACGGAGGGTGACAATATGTATGGGTACATATTCATACTATGTAGGGTAACTAAATAGACGGTTATGCTGTTTATTCCATCTAGCTACTATGCTCCGCACTCTGTGTGTGTGTACATATGTATATTCACTACTCTTATTTTCTTCTAAATTATTGCTCTGAGTGTTGCTATCCCTGTGCTGTTGCAATCCTGTAGTTTCCCCATTGTGGGACTAATAAAGGCTTATCTTTTTAAAAACAATGACTTCGGCATCAGAAATGGGGAACACAGCCTTTTGCACCTTAAAAACAGTAATATAATCATACCACTTCCCACGACTAGCTAGGGATAGGAAGCTGACCTTAAAAAGTGGCCGGGCAGATAGTAGCTCTGTTTGTTAGCGTCGCTGCTAGTATGCTAACGCTGTAAACAAATAAAAGCTCTGAGATAATATCACTGTCTCCGCTGCAATAAAATCAGCTGCATTTTGTTAAAATATGTTGGACATAATCAAATTTACCTCAGAGCAGACGTAGAGTCTAATCAGAGCTACAAAGAACCACAACACCGTGCTTGGGCATTTTAATGTCGGGGTAAAACGTCAGATCTGTGACATTCATACAAGTGAAAACATACCTGGTGCTGCTGTGTCTGTACCACCGATTACACGAACAATCCTTCAGTTTTCAGTGCAGGATCTACTCATTGCTGTTGAAGCCACAGATTTAGCTGTGCTCATCTGTGAGGAGCCTCACACCACGAACAGCAAGTACCAGAACTACACAAAAACATTCAAAAATACAAAAACTAGAAGAGCTGAAATTAGCTGCCACTTGAGTGCAAAACATGTATGTGGACTATACATTAAAATGAATTTGAAAAACTTTTAAAAACGCTATTTTAAATGCCCCTGCTACTCCACTCTTACTAACTGATTTAACACTACTGCAGCCAAAACCGGAAGCTCCACCCATAATCATTCCTACAGCGGCACCCCCAGGAATAAGGTAGATACTGTACGTAATTTCATGCTGCTTGTGAACTCCAAATTCTCAGCTGTATGCACACCCTGTAGTGAAAATGTAAACCAAGTCTGTGCTTCGCCTGCGTGTGTGACACACACTGCCTGCACGTGACCAGAACAGGTACTAAACAAAATACAATGTGAGTACGACCGGGGCTGACCCCCCCACTCCAGCCCATCTCTCAATAATTCACTGTGATTCCACAGCAAATTGCCAGCACCGGCACGCCGGTCACGGTAACTGACCTGGCCCCATGTAGGTGGTACCTACACTGGGAGCCGAGGCTGCTGGCAGTCCCGGCCAGCTCCCCCATCGCTCTGCTCTCGCAGAGAATGTCCTTCCTCTGTTGATCTCTTAAAAAGTTCAAGTACTCTATTATGGGATCGTGGCTAGCATGAGCATTGCTTTTTCATCCACTCTCTGATTGCTCTTTGATCACAAAAAAATACACTTTCTGTTAAATGGACTTAAGTTTTTCTCCTCAGATCAGATAAACGTTGGCGCTCGTGTTACTTTTAATGTCTCATATTTTCTGTTCTGATCTTAAAATGAATGCCTTCTCTACACCTACATTCTAGCTGTTTTTCCATTTGACTTCTTTGTTTTTTTAGTTTCTTGGATCACTCATTTGCTGTTCTTCTTTACAGCGGAGAGGCTTTGGCTCTTCCCAGAGTTCAGTGTCCTAACCACCCTGATGCTTGCCTGGTTGAGGACTACAGAGCGGGTGACATGATTTGCCCTGAATGCGGCCTTGTCGTAGGTGAGAACAAATTAACACATGCACTTTGTATCTTTTCTGTGAGGACATCGTTGTCTTTATTTCCTATACTTGTCACTTCAACATCATTCAGCTTTTCAGTTCAGCTTTATTTTTGCAAATTTGGAATATGTGCAAAAGAAAACCTTGATTTGAATGGATAGCACGCCAAATTTAGCTTTTAAAAAGGATGTGCTGTTCTGTTAACTGATGGTTTTGCCAAGATAACTGATTAAGCTGATAGAAACAGTTTTTCCCCCTCTATAACAGTGATGCCATGTATGTGCAACGTGTTTCTCCTCTGAACAGATAAGAAGCAAATGCAATTTAGTATTTTTTTCCTCACACAATTGACACACCTTTTCATTTACTTCTGACGTTTTTTAATAAAATTTGGTGAAAGGGTGGAAGATGGACCACAGTTGAAGATTTGAAGAGTTGAAGAGTGGATCTTAATCAAGGGGTGGATTCACAATTTTATTTAAATTTTCTTGTCTGTGTGTCTAGACTGCAGTGGCATACCTAGAAGAGGGGTATAATATACCCCGCTTCTAGGGTAAACTATTATATATTATATAATGGCTTGTTTAATAAGAGGCAACTTAAAGTTCCAATATAAATGGGAAATATTTTACAGTGCAAGTACAGAATAACAATATGTGAATACTTGTATTGTCCTGTTTTTAGCTCATTCTGAAAGGAGCCAATGCTATGACACAGTGGTGTCATCTTGTCTGTCCATCCATATTTCATGGGAATCGCTACTCCTCCTTGGCATTTTCCCCAGTGGTCATCAAACTCACTCATAATGATCCTAAGGTGGGTCTGCATCCAAGTTCTGGTCAAGGTCAAAGATCAGGAGGTCTGGGGCCCCATGTATAAAGGATTGCACAGCTTTCATACTGAAAGATGGTGTACTCACAAAATTTGAAAAGTATGTGTGCACAAAAATTTTCAGATTTATTGTGCGCACGTCCGATTCTCCGCTCCTTTTCTTTATACACCCCACCTCACATGAAAACCAGCACACGTGCACGATCTCTTTACTCCACCTCAGTTCCTCCCACTAACAACAATGTAAATAAAGAAAAACGCCCCTTCTGTCACTCTTTTGTCAAACTGTGATCGTCAATCCTGCGGGAAAGGGCAACATAAAAAAAATAACTTCACGGAATATGACATGGTCAGAAAAAAATATTTTATTTTGTTCTGACCCTCTGGGATCAACAACAAACCTAAGTTTACAGAGTGGACTGTGTTACAATGACGGTTCATTCATTTTTTATTTTTTTTTTTTATTCTGTCGGATCATAACAAGACCAAAAAGTAAAGGAAAGGGACAACATATTTCAGACGGGTTGTAGGCAGAAGCAACAGCTTGCGCCGACCCTTCAGTTAATGCAGCCAGCTCAGACTGAAATAAAATAAAATGGCATTAAAGTTAGTCTATAGACAGATCACTATATGACAGTGTGACCGGGGGGAAAGCTGGATTGTGTGCATTACCTCTTGAGTAGGGTTGGGTGATATGAAAAAAAATTCAGTCACGATAATTTTTTTCTATATTGATCAGTATCTATACCACAGCCACTCGTTCATTCACAAAAAACACCATGCCTCCACTCACACACGTGAGTAGATTGCGCAACCAGCCCAAACCAAACTGGTTCACAAACAGAAGAAAGTGTTTCTATACCAAAATAATGATCTCCTCCCTGACTAACTAGTCACAAAAACCTACCTGCCTAACGTAGACCCTAGTGTTCGGGCAGCTACTGGCGGGAGGATCTTTACTCATGGGCTTGTGACAAATAAGGGCTCGTCTGAGCTTCTCTGCTTGAACTTCTGCCTCCGCAACCTGGACCTCCGGAAAAGCAGTAGAAGAAGGATGGATGGATCTATCAGGTGGGTCTGTTAAATTACAAAATAGCTGAAACTCACAAAATGTGTTAAAATAACGTTTCTACTTAAGTTAAAATGATTTGTCTACGAATTAGTGGTTGAAAAACATAATGATTATTATGTGCTTTGTCTCCACAACTCGGCTTATTGAGCACAGTGAAACCCAGATGAATGATAACTAAATTCCCTCCGATATAGCCTGCCTCATTCATAGACCAAAACCAGCGCCACTATAAAGTGGATCCAGTTTCTGTAAATTTGACAGAGATAATATAATTTACCAGAGACGATACAGTTGACTCGAGTAGGGCTGGGCAATAAAACGATAATTATCGCAAAACAACCTTTCCTCGATAGAGACATAATACATGGTCGATAGAACTCAATTGTTTTGTGTTTTGACAGACAATACGAAAAGTCAATGAAAATGAGAATACGCCGCACTGAACCAATCAGGTGGCTGGAAATCACGTTCAATGTACAGTGGGGCAAAAAACGTATTTAGTCAGCCACCAATTGTGCAAGTTGTACCACTTAAAAGATGAGAGAGGTCTCCAATTTTCATCGTAGGTATACCTCAACTATGAGAGACAAAATGAGAAAAAAAAAATCCAGAAAATCACATTGAAGGATTTTTAAAGAATTTATTTGCAAATTATGGTGGAAAATAAGTATTTGGTCACCTACAAACAAGATTTCTGGCTCTCACAGACCTGTAACAACTTCTTTAAGAGGCTCCTCTGTCCTCCACTCGTTACCTGTATTAATGGCACCTGTTTGAACTCGTTATCAGTATAAAAGACACCTGTCCACAACCTCAAACAGTCAGACTCCAAACTCCACTATGGCCAAGACCAAAGAGCTGTAAATGGACACCAGAAACAAAATTGTAGACCTGTACCAGGCTGGGAAGACTGAATCTGCAATAGGTAAGCAGCTTGGTGTGAAGAAATCAACTGTGGGAGCATTTATTAGAAAATGGAAGATATACAAGACCACTGATAATCTCCCTCGATCTGGGGCTCCACGCAAGATCTCATCCCATGGGGTCAAAATTATCACGAGAACGGTGAGCAAAAATCCCAGAACCACACGGGGGGACCCAGTGAATGACCTGCAGAGAGCTGGGACCAAAGTAACAAAGGCTACCATCAGTAACACACTACGCCGCCAGGGACTTAAATCCTGCAGTGCCAGACGTGTCCCCCTGCTTAAGCCAGTACATGTCCAGGCCCGTCTGAAGTTTGCTAGAGAGCATTTGGATGATCCAGAAGAGGATTGGGAGAATGTCGTATGGTCAGATGAAACCAAAATAGAACTTTTTGGTTAAAAACTCAACTTGTCGTGTTTGGAGGAGAAAGAACACCATACCTACTGTGAAGCATGGGGGTGGAAACATCATGCTTTGGGGCTGTTTTTCTGCAAAGGGACCAGGACGACTGATCCGTGTAAAGGAAAGAATGAATGGGGCCATGTATTGTGAGATTTTGAGTGAAAACCTCCTTCCATCAGCAAGGCCATTGAAGATGAAACATAGCTGGGTCTTTCAGCATGACAATGATCCCAAACACACCGCCCGGGCAACGAAGGAGTGGCTTCGTAAGAAGCATTTCAAGGTCCTGGAGTGGCCTAGCCAGTCTCCAGATCTCAACCCCATAGAAAATCTTTGGAGGGAGTTGAAAGTCTGTGTTGCCCAGCGACAGCCCCAAAACATCACTGCTCTAGAGGAGATCTGCATGGAGGAATGGGCCAAAATACCAGCAACAGTGTGTGAAAACCTTGTGAAGACTTACAGAAAACATTTGACCCTCTGTTATATACCCTTTGTTGGCAATGACAAAGTATTGAGATGAACTTTTGTTATTGACCAAATACTTATTTTCCACCATAATTTGCAAATAAATTCTTTAAAAATCAGACAATGTGATTTTGTGGATTTTTTTTTTCTCATTTTGTCTCATAGTTGAGGTATACCTATGATGAAAATTGGAGACCTCTCTCATCTTTTAAGTGGGAGAACTTGCACAATTGGTGGCTGACTAAATACTTTTTTACCCCACCGTATGCACCTATGACCAACACACAGCCGGGCCTTAGCAGTTAGCATACCTGCTAATGTTTGTACTAGTGCAGCTGTGTAGGAGACAATGGGGAAACATTAATGAAAAGTCCATAGACAGCATTAACACAGAACTTCAGTGTGGAGGAGCAGCGGTTCTACTCTGAGCCTCTCCCAGATGACTGAGCTCCTCACCCTATCTCTAAGGGTGAGTCCAGCAATCCTACGAAGAAAGCTCATTTCAGCCGCTTGTATCTGCAGTCTCATTCTTTCGGTCATTACCCAAAGCTCATGACCATAGGTGAGGGTAGGAACATAGATTGATTGGTAAATTGACAGCTTTGCCTTAGAGCTCAGCTCCCTCTTCACCACAACAGACCGGTACAACATCCGCATCACTGCAGATGCTGCGCTGATCAGTATGTCAATCTCTCGCTCCATTCTCCCCTCACTTGTGAATAAGACCCCGAGATACTTAAACTCCACTTGGAGCAGGAGCCTGTCCCCAACCCGAAGAGGATAATCCACCTTTTTCCGACTGAGGATCATGGACTCTGACTTGGAGGTGCTGATTCACCTGATAGTCAAACAGAATTTTGCAGAGAGCCCAGAACTGCTCACAGCAGGTGGAAACTTTGCGGCTTGGCCCACAGATTCTCACGTCACATTTGTTTATACATCCCACTGTGTGTGAAAATCGGCGTACACCGTGTTTTTGTGCATGCGTACCATTTATGCATGAGGCCCCTGGACACTTAATGTGATTTCATGAAAGTCAGGTGTCCTACTACTTGGAAATTTCCTTGATATTCCTCAAACTCACTCACAAGGACCCTCAGGAAGGTCTTGATTCAGGTTGAGGTTAACGGTAAGGAGACCTGAGCACACCCGGGATAATTCTCTCTGGCTGTAATGAGCTAATCTGTCATTGACTGTCTGGTTGCTATTTCCATTTTCATAATTGAACACTCATAGCTGCCATCTGCAAATTTGCACGGTCATGTCTACAATAGCTACCTGTTGTTGCATTATTTGCATTGCAGACCATGAGCCAGCGTATAGCATTGTATTGGACTGTACATAATGTATATATTGCCATTTGTTTATTCATTCCCATCAGAGAGAAACTTTGTTTTTAAATTCCAATTTTTGCCTGGTACATATGGCAACATTGACAAGTACTTTGGCTCTGCTGCTGCTAGCTTGTAAACTCTTAAATGGCAGTGCTTTCTTACTCAACTGAGCTAGTTAGACATGCGTGTGGACATGGGCACTGCATTCTCAGGATACGAACAAGGACCATACGTGAGGCTTTTTCTGAGCACCTGATGTGTTTTATGGTGTATTGAGATTTTGTCATTTTCAGCATTTTTACATTTTGTATTTTAATGACTGCTTAGTATTTTGATTAGTGTACTTAATGAATAAATGTATTAATTTTAGTGGTGTCGGCGTTATCACATTAAATTGTCTGTTAATGCTTCGCCCTCATTAACAGCGACAGATTTTGTGATCACGGTTAACGGCAGAAAGTGTGAACAGTAGTTTTTTGGCCTAGCTGTTCTCTGTACCAAAGCTGCTCTGGCCACAGACACTGTGTGCCATGCAGACATTGTGAAATCAAACAAGCCGGATCACAGCCATGGAAATCCCCAGAGCGCTGTCATGTTTAAGTTTACAACGTTATCTGTCGGAGCTCTGACCTGGATAATTGTCACCGCGTCCTCCAAAACTTTGCCTGGATGTTGGTTGTTCTTTTTCTCTGGAAGCCGGCTAGCCGGTGAGTAGCTACATGCTGGGTTTTAGCTGATCTCCAGCAGCTGACACGGACAGACATTTGCCTGTTTCATCCTCATAGCTTTGGGTCCAACTGTCGGTAGGTAAGTACCAGTTTTAAAAAAAATTTTCAAGCTGTGTTCCTAATGTCCATTCACTCACCTGCCGTTTTTGCAGCGTAGTGGGTGTCCTTGTGGGCGAGAGTTATTTATGTTTACAATTTTTCTGCGTAAAGGGAAATTGTGTCTGTGACACAAGATCCATTGTTTTGTGTTGATCTGCTTAAAAGCGGTAGATGTTTGCTATGGGAGTGTAGATGCCGAGTTGTGTTGCAGTGATGTTATTGAGCCCTGGCATTCCATTGTTTGCACATGCAGTAGTACTTTTGAGAATTTTCTGGAGAATATTCTGGATAGTTTTTGTCATTTTGGACATGTTGAGAGCTTTAATAAACCAGCAGGTGAAGACCGCAAGCATATTTGTCCATTCCCATGTTTATAACAGTATGAGAAACTTTGAAAAATTGCCAACTTAAGGTACACTGTATCTGTATGGAAAAACATGCAATTAACGTGTTATTAATCACGATTAACTCAACGTTCCAAAAGATTAATCGCGATTAAGATTTTTAATCATCCAACACCACTAATTTATAATGTATACGTCAGCTGAATTTTGGTTTAACAAAGCCACATCTTCCAAAGTATGAAAATAAAAACAGTATGCTATACTGTAGCTGTAATTTAGTGGTTTTAAAAACAGAGATAACTGCTTACAGTAGTTGTGCAGCCTATGGTCATAGAAACAGAGGTATGCATCACATGGTGTGAAAATAAGCTGCCATACTTATCTAAAGCAGGGATGTCAAATTCATTCCATGGAGGGCCAAGACCCTGCATGCTTTTTTTTTTTTATCTCCACCCAGTCTCTTCGGCGATGATCAACAATCAGTGGGAAGAAATTCAGTGAAATCACCTGTTGAAGACAGTGGGTGGAGGTAAGCCGTATAGGGACTTGGCCCTCCATGGAATGAGTTTGACATTCCTGATCTAAAGGATAGAATATTATTTGTAATTTGAATGATTTGAATGTATAGTCTGAACTGTTTGAGTGCAGTGTGTAAGACAAAGCTTTAGGGAACAATTTTTTCTGCTCTAATGAGCCCCCTCAGCACAGATCTGGTCAGATGGGAGACGAGTGACGCCAGTCCCTCTCTAATACAAGCTTCTGCTTCCTGGCTGTAGCTGGCCTCTAAGGAGATTAATGTCACTTTGCCTCTAGATATTAGGACTGTTGGATGGAGGGGAAAACAGGATTATAATATCAAATCTAATCCTCCACTGTGGTACACATTTCCAAGAAGCAGACGGTCTCAATACTGAGGAAGAAGACTGTTGAGACAGTATTCTACTATTGTCAGGGTCTTTTTTAAAAACACCTTATATATTATACGTTTTTAGCATCACAGCCAGGATTGTAGCACAGCAGTAAAAGTGGAAGAGTGCAGTATATGAACGCTGACACATTAGCAGCCATATTGGATACTAGATTTAATAACTGTATGGTTACACCTTCTGCTGACCAATAGTTGTGTAACTGGTCCGAAACGGATATGGAATAATGTCTGCCATGTGTCTATATTGTGATACAATGCAGCATGTGAAAGCATGAGTACCTACCAAAGACAATATTGTTGAGAAATTGTTTAAAGGTAACCAGTAAATTGAAGATTTTGAGAAATATGTGAAAAGTTGCCCATTTACATTAAATGGTTACAATGAAGACAGATGAAATAAAAATTGCTAATTTGAGATTGTAAAAGATGCAAATTGATAACCTCTCAAATTTAAAACAAAAACCACAAGCTGTAAAAAAAAAAAAAAAATATATATGTATATATATACGTATATACTACCATTCAAAAGTTTGGGGTCACTTAGAAATTTCCTTATTTTTGAAAGAAAAGCAACTTTTTTTCAATGAAGATAACTTTAAACTAATCAGAAATACACTCCATACATTGCTAATGTGGTAAATGACTATTCTAGCTGCAAATGTCTGGTTTTTGGTGCAATATCTACATAGGTGTATAGAGGCCCATTTCCAGCAACTATCACTCCAGTGTTCTAATGGTACAATGTGTTTGCTCATTGCATCAGAAGGCTAATGGATGATTAGAAAACCCTTGTGCAATCATGTTAGGTCTGCAATGCTGTAATTGCTGCAAATGGAGGATTCTTTGACAAAAGCAAAGTTTGAAGGGAAAAATTATTTCAAATACAAATCATTATTTCTAATCTTGTCAATGTCTTGACTATATTTTCTATTCATTTTACAACTCATGGTGGTAAATAAGTGTGACTTTTCATTGAAAACACAAAATAATTGTCTGGGTGACCCCAAACTTTTGAACGGTAGTGTGTGTGTGTGTGTATATATATATATATATATATATATGTGTGTGTGTGTGTAGCTGCAAATTTTGACAGAAAAGTTGCTTATTTAAGAGGGGAAAAAACTCTTATATTACGACTGTTGAAAAGGCCAACTCTGCAGTTTTACCTTCATGTTAAGATAGTAGGGTTGTCAAATACATGGACCAAAACCGGCCCTCCAGAGGGTCCCAAAACATTCCACAGGATGAATTTGCAAAAATCATAAAGACATAAGCTGACATTTTTCAATAAAGTAACTGCTATTCTCAGTTTGCACACTGGGGGTCACCGTTTTATTCAAACCCCTGTCACACCTTGACAATTTAGGCAGCGTTTGCTGATGTTTAAAACATTGGCAAATACGCTGGCGTACGTCTAAGTTAATGGTAAGTTTTGTATGAGTTAAGAGCACACTGAAGCATGCTGGTATATGTCGTATGGCAAGGTAGTCTTTGACATATCCAGCGTATGGCTCATAATCCTGTATACGCGGGCCATAAGTTATATGTAAGTTATGCAATCGTTCACACACGCTATTTGTAAGTTACTTATAAGTCAAAATATGTTGAGATAATGTCTAGCATACCCAAAATTTGTTTCCAACCTATGAGTAATGCACATTGAACCGATGTGCTACTTGCTGAACGGGTTTCTAACTTACAGCTACCGTATAATGGCGTATTGGCAGCGTTGGTTCACAGGATGATGCCGTCCAGACTATGGTGAGCAGATGTCCATGTCAAACTGTTCTTGTTCTTCTATTCAGACAGAGTAAAGAGATGTTTCATTCCTTGACACGTTTCGACTGTCCTCTGATGTTCGTGCCATGTCACATCAGCTGTTTTATCCTTTCCGCAGGCATGACCGACTTGACGGATCTGCCACGTCGGTCACGCCCCCCCCCACCGTGCGATGGCCTTTGGAGGAATCACCTCGGTTGAATTGAGATGATGGAGCCCTCATGCTCTCGCACACCTCATGGATAGGGAGGTGATGTCAGCTTGGCATGACTGCACTATGCATAAGTTAGGATAAGCTATATATAAGTTATGCTCAAGTTAAGCGCAAGTTATGCACCCGCATTGACCCGACGCAGCAGCGACGTGCATTCCTATTACATCACCAGACATGCATCTCTCCAGAGAAGGAGAGGTGCACGTTGGCAACACAGGCCGTAAGAGCTGTGATTGGTCCGCTTTGTCTCCTTCCTTCACATTTCCTGGTTTTTGCCGCTACTCTGCTCTGACTGTTCATTTAGACACAAATTCCAAAGTGAGTCGGTTAAACAATGGACCAAATTCTAAAGAATATTGAAGAAGTTAGCACATACAGAGCATTTTGTGGCTCATCATAACCCCAGTAATTAGACGATTGTCCGCTTTGTCACCTTTATATTTCCTGGTTCTCACCGCTGCTTTGTTCTGCCTGTTCATGGAGGCACAACTTCCAAGGCGAGTCGGTTAAACCCCATAGTTACTCTTGTACCTCAACCAGAGTGTTAACCAGGGGATTATGCTAATGAGCTGTCTGTCTGCCTCTTCTTCTTCATCTCCTCTTTCTCCTCCTCCCCCTTTTAGGGGTCGCCACAGCGGATCATCTGCCTCCATCTCACCGTCTCCCTTGCATCTTCCTCTGTAACACCAACCCTCTCCATGTCCTCCTTCACTACATCCATGAATCTTCTCTGTGGTCTTCCTCTTTTCCTCCTGCCTGGCAGCTCCATCTTCAACACCCTTTGTCCAATATATCCACTATCCCTCCTGCACATGTCCAAACCATCTCAGCCTTGCCTCTCTTACTTTGTCTCCAAACCACTCAACCTGAGCTGTCCCTCTGATACTCATTTCTAATCATGTCCCTCCTAGTCACTCCCAATGAAAATCTTAGCATCTTCAATTCTGCCAGCTTCATCTTGTCTTTTTGTCAGCGCGACCATCTCCGAACCACACATCATAGCAGGTCTCACTACCGTCTGTAAATCTTCCCTTTCACTCTTGCTGCAACCCTTCTGTCACAAATCACCCCTGACACTTGTCTCCGCCCACTCCACCCTGCCTACACTCTCTTCTTCACCTCTCTTGTGCCGTTTTCATTGCTTTGGATGCTTGACTCCAGATATTTAAACTCATCTACTTTCACTACCTCTACTCCTTCCGTCTTCACCGTTAAACCAGCTTCCCTCTCATTCACACTCACGTATTCTGTCTTACATCTCCTGGCTTTATTCCTCTTCTTTCCAGAGCATACAGCCACCTCTCCAGGTTCTCTTCCACCTGCTCCCTACCCTCACTACAGATCACAATGTCATCTGCAAACATCATGGTCCACGGAGACTCCTGCCTGACCTAATCTATCAGCCTGTCCATCACTATTGCAAACAAGAAGGGGCTCGGAGCCAAAACCTGATGTAACCCCACCTTGATTCCATCTGTCACTCCTACAGCACACCTCATCACCATCTCGCTGTCCTCATACATATCCTGCATTACCCTCACATACTTCTTTGCCACTCGTGACTTTGTCATACAGTCCCACGCTTCGTGTCTTGGCACCCTATTATATGCTTTCTCTAGATCCACAAAGACATAGAGAGGTATAGAGAAGGTCAGAAGGAGTTGCACTATCAACACTCTTAGAGCAAACATTGCATCTGTAGTACTTTATTGGCATGAAACCATACTGCTGCTCACTGTCACCTCTCCTCTTAACCTGACTTCAACAACTCTTTTTCATATCTTCATAGTGTGGCTGATCAACTTTGTGCCTCTATAGTTACTACAGCTCTGAGCATCACCTTTGTTCTTGAAAATTGTTACCAAAACACTTCTTCTCCACTCCTCAGGCATCCTCTCACTCTCCAAGATTGTGTTAAACAATCTGGTTAAAAAGTCCACTGCCATCTCTCCTAAACATCTCAATACCTCCACAGGTATGTCATCTGTACCAACCCCCTTTCCATTCTTCATCCTTTTCAAAGCTGCCCTCACTTCCGCCTTGCTAATCCTCGGGACTTCCTTGTTCACCATCTTCCCTTCATCCATCCTCCTCTCTCTCTCTCTCTCTCTCTCATTTTCTTCATTCATCAGCTCTTCAAAGTACTCCTTCCACCTTCTCAAGGCGCTCTCGTCATTTGTTAGTACATTACCATTTCTGTTCTTAATCAGCTTAACCTGCTGCACATCCTTTCTAGCTTGATCTCTCTATCTAGCCAATCACTAACTCATTTTCTCCTTCCTTAGTGTTTAGCCTGTCCTACAACTCACTATATAGAACAGAATAGAATAGGCTTTATTGTCATTGTACAGTTTAGTACAACAAAATTGTGGGTATAATATATGCCTTTGCCTTTGCCACCTCTCTTTCCCATGTGCCTAGGTTCCAAATACTCCTGTCTACTTTCTTCATCTTAAGATAAGATAAGATAAGATAAGCCTTTATTAGTCCCACAACGGGGAAATTCCAGGATTGCAACAGCACAGGGATAGCAACACTCAGAGCAACAATCAGAAGGCAAGAAAAAAAACAAGCAAGCAAGAGCAGCTAATATACATATGTACATATTACTATAAAATATATATACACACACACACACACACACACACACAGACACATCTTCCTGAATATCCCACTTTTTCTTTGCTAACCTCTTCCTTTGAATACTTTCCTGTGCCTCCTCATTCCGCCACCAAGTCTCCTTGTCCTCCTTTCTCTGTCCACTGGATACACCACATACCTTTCTACCCGTTTCCCTCAATACTTTTGCTGTACTTTCCCAGTCATCGGGTAATTCTTCTCTACCACCCAGAGCCTGTATCAACTCCTTCCTGAACTCTGTGCGACCTTCTTCCTTCTGTAACTTTCCATACTTAATCTTTGGCTCTGCCTTCACCGTCATCGTCTTGCTTTCCAAAGTCATCCTACAGACTACCATCCGATGCTGTCTAGCTACATTCTCCCCTGCCACCACCTTGCAGTCTCTTATCTCTTTCAGATTTATCCTTCTGCATAGGATGTTGTCCAACTGTGTGCACCTTCCTCCACTCCTGTAAGTCACCCTATGTTCCTCTCTCTTCTTGAAGTACGTGTTCACCACAGCCATTTCCATCCTTTTAGCAAAATCCACAACAATCTGTCCTTCCACATTTCTCTCCTTTAGACCATACCTACCCAGAACCTCCTCATTGCCTCTGTTCCCTTCACCTACATGTCCATTAAAGTCAGCTCCAATCATCACTGTCTCCCCCCTGGGAACACTCTACCACTTCATCCAACTTACTCCAGAATTCCTCTCTCTTCTACCTGGCATCAAACTTGTGGGGCATAAGCACTGACAACATTCACCATCACACCTTTGACTTCTAGCTTCAAACTCATGATTCTGTGTGACTCCTTCTTTACCTCCTGAACGCTCTTCACATACTCTTCCTTCAAGATTACTCCTACTCCATTTTTCTTTCCATCTACACCATGGTAGGACAGTTTAAATCCACCTCCAATGCCCATAGCCTTGCTTCCCTTGTGTCTTGTTTTTTGAACACACAGTATATCTACCTTTCTTCTCTCCATCATATCAGCCAACTTTCTGCCTTTACCAGTCATAGTCCCTACATTTAACATCCCTACACTCACTGCCACACTTCTACCTTTCCTTTTTTCTCTTTCCCTCCTAACACGCCTTCCCCCTCTCCTCTTCAATCTTCGACCAACAGTAGCCCAATTTCCACAGACACCCTGTCAGTTAACAACACCGGTGGTGGTTGTTGTTAATCCGGTATCAAAGTGTCATTGTCATGATCTACATGCATGATTTGGCAAAGGTTTTACGTTGAATGCCCTTCCTGACACAACCCTCCCCATTTACCTGGGCTTGGGATCGGCACTAGGAGTACACTGGCTTGTGCACCTCCTGTGAATGGGTTGTTTGTCTCTCTGTCCCACTACTGTGGAATCAACCCTTCCTACAGTTTTAGTCCGATTGTTTTGAAACTTAGTACCATGGTTTGATATACACTGAGGATATGCATATTGCAATTTGGTTTTGATCAGATGATTTTTGCAGGAATTGTAGCCCCTGACCTATGACCTGTTTCATCTCACTTCACAGACAGTAACTGTCTTGTGAAATCAACTCCTCCTACAATTTTGTTCCGATTGTGTTGAAACTTGGTATCATGATTTGAGATACTCTGATGATGCGCATATTTCAATTTCACTCTCATCAGATGACCTTGAGGTTAGAGGTCAGATTTTCCTTGAATCTTCTAAACACAATAACTACTGAAAGTAGTGATGTAGCCTTTTCAGATTGATACAGGAGTTGTTTCTAGTGCTCATCTTGGACGACTTACACCCTCACCTAACTATGGATTGGGGTCAAAGTTAACATTGCAATTGCACTATGGTAAATGGTAAATGCTACATTTACTATTACTATAAAACAAGTAAAGCCTCTGATTCTACTTGTGATTAATACTGTAGATAAGAGAAACGTAATTTCGTTCTACTGTACATGATGGCTGTGTGGACTGAATGACAACAGAGATGGCTGCTTCTTCTTCTTCTAATAAAAGCTTATCTTAACATCAAAATGGCTTATAAACTATATCTCAACAACAAAGAAAGCTAGAGTCACCAAACGTGGTACACAGGTTCACCTTGGGATCCTGGCCTGTATGGGTTTGGGGTCAGAAGGTCAAAGTTAACGTTCCTTATGCCTTATTACTGTACGACGAGTAAAACTAGGGTCACCAAACGTGGTACACAGGTTCACCCTGTGACCCTGAAGTGACTGTGGTTTTGGGATTGCAAAGTCAAAGGTCAACATCAAAATGCCTTATAAAGTATATCTCAACAACAAAGAAAGCTAGTGTCAACACACCTGGTACACAGGTTCACTCTGAGACCATAACCTCTGACTACAGCTTTGGGGTCAAAAGTCAAAGTTGGCATTCCCTGTGCTCTTACTATAGAATGTGTAAAGCTCTTTCGGGTCACCATACTTGCTACACGGGTTCACTTCGGGATCCTGGCCTACAACTATGGGTTATATACTTAGTTGTACATGGGTGTTTTTATTTATTAGGGGTCCAATGTGTGACATTGGTGGCAAAATTTAAAATTGATCAAATCTGCACATGAAATTGACTAATCACTATCCAATTGTGTCAGGTTTATGAAACTATTAACTATTTTCGTAACGGCATTCGCGTTCAGGAACTCTTGAGGATGAGCGCTCACTTCAACTACTTGTAAATGGAGACGTAAACGGGACACTCGGGCTTTTGTTTCCCCGTGTGCCAATGCACTTTGTAATGGCACACGTTTTACACGAAACAACTTCAACACTTCCAGTATTTTTCACGCATCAAAACTCATCAACAGCTACATTTTCATGACATATTAAGATGTGATAACGTGTATACATACCTTCAAATTCTCCGTTTGTTGGATAAGACGTAAAATCACAAAAGGTGTAAATGCGGGACACGGAAGTTTGGACCTTCGATAACTTCAATATAAAGTGACCACGGTTAATCCTGTCCACATGGGTTGAGCATATCTGGGGTAGAGAAAATAAAAGTGCTTTCCCAGGGCGGTCACCTCGCCAGACGGGGCTGCGCGCGGCCGACCAAGACCGAAGACGTAAATTTTTTAAAGGACACCATATTCGATGTGTCATAAATGTTTGAGATTTTATTGAAATATTCTACATCTGAGCTTCACAAAGACTGGTCTCCTTTTTACGTGTATGGTTTGGGATTTGAAAGGTGCAAAGTGAAAAGCATCAGCACTTCCTGTTTTCTGGTTATTTTACCAAATAACTTGCATGTTGCTGCGTAAATTTGGGGACACGGAAATTTACCTCATACGAGTAAATTTGCAGGGGTCGCCGTACAAAAACCATAGATCCGATCACATTGGGGAATGTTTTATTTTGAATTTGCATTACAACTCTGTTATCTCTTGCATTTTGAGTAGAAAGAGTTACTCAGAGATCACATTACAGTGCTTTGAAATTGATGCGATTTTCATGTCACACAAAAACTGGAAAAAATGAGGGGACACGACCAATAGTTTCGATTCTAACGGCAAAATCAATGACTTTTTTTAAAAATTGCAATGCAAGTCTGAAACTCTTATGTTCCCTTGCATATTATAAAAACGAAACCGACATCTGCAAATTACAGAAAGAGAGAGCGCTTGAAAGTCGGATACCCCTGATATAGTGCATTGGACCCCCCCCCCCCCCCCCCCAAAAAAAAACACCCACATTTGTGGATGATGGGCTTATCATAATTTGGTTCTGCCACAGTAATTATGTGGAAAAGTTGAAACTTCTCTGTCAGCAAGTATTGAGATCTTCAAAGAAAATGGAGGCGGGAGATACTGCACTCGCCTCAGAGTGCTCTTATTCTCAACTGATGTGCAAACCAGAGAAATGTACATACAACTTATTGCATTTACATATTGTGCGTCTGAGTACAAAAGTTTGATGCATTTTCTCCAGATGCTGCTCTTGCTTGGCTTCACCTTTTGGACAGATAATCATTTGTGTTTTTTTGTTTTGTTTTGTTTTTTGTTCTTCAAGTGTCTCGGCTTTTATCACGAATAAGCTGAAGCATAACACAACTGAAGGAGAAAAGACCCAAATAACTGTAAATAAAGGCTAAAGTTTATCTTTTACAAATTTCATTTAAATTGCTATCTTAAATGGCACAGTGACATACAATTTTAATTTTTCAAAATGGCCAGCTAGGGAATGTATTGTTTAGCACATACTACTCAAGAATCAGGAAGTGATGCTTTTTGAGGGGTGGAGTATTTTCAGCTGTGGATTCATGCTGGTTTTGTTAGACGTGCGTATTTACACCAACAGGGCAGGTGTATGTGGGACTGTCACTCACACGCCAACTGTGTCGCTGTAAGATGCCCCCCCCCCACCAGTGGAGGGTTTGCTAATGCAACATTAATTGCTAGTGCAACATTAATTGCTAGTGAGACAGTTGCGGACAAGATTGCGCATGAGAGTGTGAATCTGGAAAAAAAGAGAAGCTGCATGTTGAACAGAATCTGTGTAGACATCAAAATGAGATTTAGACAATTTAAAAACCAGTGATCAAAGCTGACATAAGTTTCTTGTTTATTACTTCTGTCTTGGAGATAAGTGATTCAGTTTTGATCAGGCTGTTTTAAAAGCCTAGTTGCCGTGATGAAGATGTGCTGTCTGATAACATGCAGACAGTGTCTCCATCTGCTGGTACAACATGACACTACACCTTAAAGTGCTGCCTTTTTAGTTCGTTGTACGCAGTTTGGTTGTGTGCACATGCGTGAGACAGAAATCAAAAACAGGAACAGTTGAAAACCTCAAAAGCTGCTTTTTTGCAGGTCTCTGGTAATGTCTTATTTCCCGTTTTGACTTCTTGGATTGCTATTCTAACAGGGAAGTGATGACATTTCCTGACTGACTATCTGCTGCACCGAGCGTGACAGTGAAAGCTGTCACCTCTTTGCTGATGACGGTGTTAACAGTGAGGTACTGTCTGTTGGTTGTCACTCTGGATTTACTCTTCAGGTTTAAGAACCAAGTGTTGTGACAGTAATTGTTTCCTTTTTAGGTTTAATCTCCTAATTAAAAGCATGTTGCTCAACCAGTGATCTGCGGTATGTGTCCAGGCCTGACTGACCTGCTCTTCACCTCATTTCTTGTCTCTCAACTGTATCTGTCCAATAAAGGCAAAACCAAAAGCTTAAATTCTCTTGTTTTTCTCCTCAGGTGATCGCGTCATTGACGTGGGTTCAGAGTGGAGAACATTTTCTAATGAGAAAGCCCTTAAAGATCCATCCAGAGTGGGAGATGCACAGAACCCTCTGCTGAACGGAGGAGACCTAACCACCATGATCAGCAAGGTGACGGATTATTTTCACTGTATACAAGATATTGGCATTTCTGATTCAGTCAGAACAGTGAAGCAGCACACATGTACAGACACAGAATATTTTCACAAATCTGATCAGAAACTGCAATCCTGAAACCTCCTGAAAGTTTGGAATTTGTTTTATACAATATTGGCATAAATATCAGTATAACCTAATGGTTTTTGTTTTTTTTTGAGTTTAAATGGAACCTGATCAGTGGAAATGTGTGAAGATGGGGTTCGTTCTGGAGCTGCAGAGGTGTTCTGTAGAGGTACAGAGCAGTCACTGATGAAATTTCACTGGTTTTCTGGCACAGGGAACTGGAGCAGCCAGTTTTGACGAGTTTGGCAACTCTAAGTATCAGAACCGCCGAACCATGAGCAGCTCGGACCGGGCCATGCTGAACGCCTTCAAAGAGATCAGCACCATGGCAGATCGAATTAACCTGCCCAGGAATATTGTCGTGAGTTAAAAAGCAGATTTGAGTTTGTTTTGGTGGAACAGTTGTGATTTGGATGTTAGGCAAAGTTACTCCACTGCCATCAGAGACATTTTATTCACTTAGGTTTGTAAATACAACTGTGTGGACTGAGCTCATGCTAATAAGCCCGTCTATTTCTTATACAACAACAAATACACATGGTGAATGAAGTTAATAACCACAGAAATAAAGAGCCACATATTTAGGGAAGAGGATAGTTTCTGTTTCTCCAAAATGAAACTCCTTATTTTTGAATAAAATAAGGTTCAGTACCCAAAAACTTTCGACTAGTTACTGAAAGAATGAGGTTGCAAATACACACAGCTGAAATGAGCTTTCCTCATAGTGTGGCTGGACTGATTGTTAGACAGAGGGGGAGGAGCGCAGTCATCCAGGAGAGGCTCAGAGTAGAGCCGCTGCTCCTCCACATCAAAAGGAGCTAGTTGAGGTGGTTTGGGCAGCTAATTAGGATACCTCCCATGTGAGGAGTTCTAGGCACGTTCCACAGGGAGGAGACCCCAGGATACACTGCAGAGACGGACTCCCAGCTGACCTGGGGAGGCCGTGGTGTCCTCTCTGAAGAGCTGGAGGAGGTGGCTGGTGAGAGGGAAGTCTGGGCTCCTCTGCTTAGACTGCTGTGGAAACCCACACAAGTGGTGGAAGGTAGATGGATAAAGCACAGACAAAATTTTTTCACATTTTTCTTGGTAATTCACTTTCCACTGTGCAATTAATATATTTATTTAGTCTCCTTAAAGCCTTAAACTCGGTATATAATTCTTAATTAATTTAATAATTATTAAATTAAATTAGCCACATCTTTACCAAACAGTGCCATCCAAAGAAAAATAAATTTCCAAGGAAAAAATTCTCAAATTTTTAAGAAATTGAGCCTGTAGCTGTTTTACCTTTTAATATCTGTGGCTCCATACAAATATTTTTGGCCAACATACAGTAGCTGTTTGCTGTAAATGTTTTGCAGGACAGAACAAACAACCTCTTCAAGCAGGTTTATGAACAGAAGAGCCTGAAGGGGCGAGCCAACGACGCCATTGCTTCAGCCTGTCTCTACATTGCCTGCAGACAAGAGGGAGTACCCAGAACCTTTAAAGGTTACAATCAGTTTGTTCATAATCTTGGAATATTTTGAGTTATCTGCCATACAGTGATCACTATTGTATGACATCCTTTTTAAAATGTGGTAAAATACAAATACTTTAAACATTTCAGACTGAAATATTCACATTTATAAAATAGTTGATTCTCAGTGAAACTTTTTCATCTTTGAGTGTTGCATAGAAAACGGGTAAACAGGTCATTGTCCCTACTTCCTCTTTCACTACAAAGCACTGAAGGGTCTCGCCCCCATCCTCCTCGTCTGCTCTCTTCCACAGAGATCTGTGCCGTCTCCCGGATCTCTAAGAAAGAGATCGGCAGGTGTTTCAAGTTGATTCTGAAGGCCCTGGAGACCAGCGTAGACCTCATCACCACAGGAGACTTCATGTCCCGCTTCTGCTCCAACCTCGGCCTGCCCAAACAAGTGCAAATGGCCGCCACCTTCATCGCCAGGAAGGCTGTGGAGCTCGACCTGGTACCTGGAAGGAGTCCCATCTCTGTGGCTGCAGCAGCCATCTACATGGCCTCCCAGGCCTCCGCAGAGAAGAAAACCCAGAAAGGTGAGTGAGGATGGAAGATACTCGGGGTCAGATAAGACGAGTTATTTTTTGATCTGATCAAATTTTGACATGAATAAGATTTATAACCTTGATCAGTTTTAAAGATAATTTTACAAATAAATAAGCTTGTAGGTTGTCATAACATGTAAATGGATCACAAACCCAAAGTCGCATAATTTACGTCACTTTTCAAAATCTGTTTCCACTACCAGGAACCAATTTTGCAGGAACTTCCTCATGGGCTGTGCCTCCACTACAGGAAGCTCCTTGTGAAGGGGAGTTTAGTGGCCAAAAAAATGGCTGGGTGGGGTTCAGGATTGACTCAATGCTGATTGGATAAAACTTGCCATCACGGCTAGTGCGCTCTGAACCAAACATGAGGAAATGAAAAGCAGAAAATTTAACGAGAAAAAGATGGTGAAGATCTAATGCATAAAAGTTTCTAATAAAATCCTGCCATGAATGTTGTTCAGACGACTCTTTGGCATACGTGGAGGGCACCAGCTTTACAGCAGAGCAGGACAGCTGCAGTCGCAGTTTATACTGTGTAATTGATCAGTTCCTCTCTGTAATTACTAGAAAACAATGGTGGCAAGATGGTCTCATGCACTCCACTCTACATTTATTTTGTGCATAATCATTTCTGTATGATTTTAACATATTTTACTTTGAGATGCTGCATTGGGCCAAAACTGTCAAAATGATTGTCACAAAGACCAATGGCTCTAATCTACAAATGGTGAGAGGGCTGAATACAGGAAATGGCCCTCAACACGTTCTTGGCCCCCCTCAATTGGTGCTCAAGGGCACCACAGTGGGGTTATATATAGAAGGTGCAGCAATACACGGTGGCGCAGTGGTTTAGCACTGTGGCAGCACAGTTTTACCCTCGGCCGGGGGAATCGCGGGGATCATGAGATCGTGGGTTCGAGCCCAGCCCCCGACCAACAGTGAGCTGTGTGGAGTTTGCATGTTCTCCCCGTGTTGCGTGGGTTTACTCCGGGATTTCTCCGGTTTCCTCCCGCATACCAAAAACATGTTGGTTTAGGGCGCTCGCACACGCAGCGACCAGCAGCCAGTGGCTTGTCACCAGACTGCAAACCAAATCTACCTACGGGTACAAATAATTGACAAAAAAAAAAAAATACTGCTATGTCATCTGTCTCACCCAGATCTCATCCTGCCAGTCCAGGGATTGAACCAGTGACCCTCCAGTCACAAGTTCAGATCTCTAACCATTAGGCCACCACTGCCCCAACACGAGTGATAAAAGACAACATTCTGACCACTAGGTGTCGCACTTACTCTTGCCCCGTCTGGTTGGTAGAGACACAAGACATCAACCCAGTGATGCTATTGGCTGTGACATCCTTCTCGGCCACTGCGGCCTCATCATCCAACTGCTCCGATGTAAAGGATTGTTTTGGACCCGTTAAAAATTTAAATATTATCATTTTTTGGGACTAATATAAAGGGTTTAAATTCTATAACTTTCTAAATAGAATGTGGATGTATTTTTGTTTGAAATATTTTCATGAAAATACTACCAAGTGCACCTTTTAATATACATTGATTAATCCCATTAACAAAGTCAAATTATAGGTGCATTTTTTTAATGAAAAAGTTTTGATAAAGGTGACCATGATGGCCTTTCAGGATATGTTAGATGAGGTGATCTTAAAGGGAAATATACTTCACTTATCTGGCCTTCAATGGATGGAAACTGCTGTCAATGATGAAATAAACTCGAGCAACGCTGCTACCTCAGCACCGCAATTCAGTAAATATGATACTCGAGCAATCGTGCACTAAATCTCTTAATAACACCCTGTTCAGACCTCTCTGGAGACACAGTTTTACTCTTATTTCTTTAGCTGAATTGTTGAATTACAGAATAATTCCTGTTGAAAATGCAGTAGATATCATGTCGGCAGCTGAACCGTCTCCATGCTTCCACAGAGATCGGAGACATTGCCGGCGTTGCAGATGTCACAATCAGACAGTCCTACAGGCTCATCTATCCGCGGGCTGCAGAGCTGTTCCCTCCGGACTTCAAATTTGATACGCCTGTTGATAAACTGCCCCAACTGTGAAGACCCCAGCCCCCAGATGCTGTTATTTTCTGCTGTACTTATGATTGTGATTTTTTTCCACTTTATTTTAAATTAAAATGTGTGTTGGATTTTTGAAGATTTCTCTTGTTGCGCCTCAGACAAGTCTTCATGACAGCACAGCAGACACACATTCCAGTGCTTAACCCGTTTTCAGACTGTTCTGAGTTTCATTTGAGTGTATATACTGTACAATGTGTATATGTCCAAATGGGAGAGCCTGAACCAACGCTTGCAGTTTTAAGCTGGATTCATACTGTACACAAGTAACTTTGTTATTGTAGAGAAAACGGCTTCTATTTTTTGTTGAACTGTCCTAGGTAATTAAAAAATAAAGATGTTCAATATACCAGGGTGTTGTAACGCACAAGAAATGTTTAAATGAATCTCAAGCTGGAATTTGAACGCTGAACTTCAAACGGCATCAAAACTCAAGACCATCATTGTGGAAAAGTGGGTAGAAACTACCAGTTTTGGTCTGATGTTGAAGGTAAAAATGCAAAGTCACTATTACAAAAGTTTAATTTGTGCCTTCATGATGGGCAACAAACAATGACTGCAGAAAAGTCTTTTTACACCAGGGATGAACAGAAATAGTTGACTTGTGTATAACTGATGTACCATCCATTAAATTCTCATCTGTTCTGACAACACGCACGGGCAAAAGAATTTTAAAAAACAAAACTTTGTACAAACTAGTTTCATCATTAAGGAAACGTTCATAATTCAAAACAAGATAAAATTAATGCTGTCAATTTGTGTACATACAGTATGTATATATAAAAATACACCCCTGCCCTCCATGTGATCCAGATAAACGGGTCTGCAATACTGAAGTCGGTTTATATCACAAACATGGAAACTCACTGGAAGTCAGCCCTCTTCAGCAAAAAATGTCACACAGCTTATCGCTAGTCTTTCACTTCTGTAAAATACGTCTTTGCTCAACTTGGAACATTCAGATTTTTTTTTTTTTCCAGATTATGCAGTTTCAAGAGCCAAAGGACATTTGGGTTTTTTTGTCATTCCAACTGGGTGATTCTCTCAAGTGTTTTTCTGAGATGAATAAAATCGTGGCACCTGACACAACCAGCCATTAATGAAATTATCATATTCAGTCACAAATCACAAATGAAGGTATCAACTTTCTGTTTTCTGCTTCAGATTTTGTCCTATTAAGTTTTTTTTTTTTTTTTTTACAAAATGGACAGATTAGGCTTCAGTGTGGGTGATTTTAAGAACAAATCAGAGCTGAGAAATATCAAGACAATGATGGGGGGGGGGGCATTGCTGCAACACATGAAGAGGAAATGCTGTAGGGATAATGTTGGTGTGAACTAATGACGTTGCATTGGGTGTGTTTGTGATCCATTCATCCGTTGAACAGTTCACCACTAGAGCATCTACATTTCTGATTGGATCAACTTCAAATCTATACAGAAACTTCAAGAAATTAGGGGTTCCATTTTTGGGGTGGGGCACTTATTTTTTTTCCAGTCCCATTTTATGTTGATCAGTTTTCCTTGGGGACCCCTGATATGCAGATGTGTGGGTTACGGGAGTTTGCTCAATCAGGTTCTGTCATTTTATCAAGGAAGAGTAAGCATAAACTTCATTTGTCTAATGTACTGCAATCTACCTGATCCTGGCTGCAAACTGGCACCATGAATGAAAACCAATTGATACATTTTTCCATAAACTGCATGAATAAATGCCAAGACATCCATTTTTGTTTGGCTGCAGGTTACGGTTGTGAATTATTGAACTCCCCTCGACAAATCTGTGTAAAAGGTCTGAAGGAGTCAACAAGAATGAATATGATTAATACAAACTCGTCAATTTCAGCTGACTAAACCCTGAATAGGACTTGCTTCAGGTTACGTGTTCGGTGCTGGTTGCCATGGTGATCTAGCTGGGTTAAAAAGAAAGCCACTGTGACCCTGAAAACTGACTTCATACCTCACTGTAATCATTAACCTTGCTTCACAGTTCCTTGTGAATGGACAGTTCCTAAGTTTGTAATGTGGTTTGTTCATTCTGCTCCAGTAGATGATGGGATATGCTGCACTATAGACCCATTCAGCTGAATACCAAAATAACCACAAAAAACATATTTCATGTTTTATAAAATGTTTTCTGGCCAAGGGGGCATTTTAATTCCAGTAATGTTAACAGCTTAAAGTGACATTGAGAGCTGGCTATATGATCGTCTTAACTTTAAATAGAACTAAAGGGCACTCCCCCTCCATGGATCGCCACCTTCTCATGGTGGAGGGGTTTATGAACCTTAATAAACCCAGGAGCGATGTTGTTGGGGGGTAATTTGCTCCTGGTAGGGTCTCCTAAGACAAACTGGTCCTGGGTGAAGGGCCAGACTAAAAGCGGTCCAATGGATTCCCATGAAAAAGTTATATGAAGGACCCAGGGTGTCTAAAGGAGGCACATGGGTCCACCCTCCACTGGGCTCACCACCTGCAGGAGGGATCATGGTGCTGTGTGAACTGCTGCCCCCATGACCTGGATCTCCAGATAAGCAGTAGAAGATGGAAGGGACTAAAGGGCACCCATCTTTGTGGTGCTCGAAAAACAGACTACATTTACGTCAGAAATTAGAACCTGGGTAGTGGGTATTTAATAGATGCAAATTAGTGCATCAAAGGCTTGTCACGACATGACAAAATGGAAAACACTCTAGGCCTCATGCAAGGACGTTAGTACTAACATTTGTTCGTAAAGGTGACATACGATCAATTTACGTGAACTTGTGGGATTCACTAATCTGTTGGTACCTGTACTAAATTTCAAGACACTAACTGGTCCAGACCAGTTATAAGCAGTGACGTGGTGAGGTTCATGGCTGGTTTTACAGATTTACAATTATAAGAACCCATTATATTAATCTTCAGATGACATGGTTCCTCAAATCATCACTGACTGTGGAAACTTCACACTAAACCTCAAGTAACGTAGATTCTGTGCCTCTCCACTCTTTCTCCAGACTCTGGGACTTTAATTTCCAAATGAAATGCAAAATTTACTTTGATCTGAACAGAGGTCATCTGCTGGTGTTGGTCCACTATGTTTTATCAAGACCAAAGTCAGCGCAGTCGTCTACCAGGAAATTTTAGAGCACTTCATGCTTCCCTCTGCTGACAAGCTTTATGGAGAAGCTGATTTCATTTTCCAGCAGGACTTGGCACCCCACACACACTGCCAAAAGTATCAAAACCTGGTTTCATGACCATGGGATCACTGTGTTTGATTGGCCAGCAAACTCTCCTGACCTAAACCCCATGAAGAATCTATGGAGTATTGGCAAGAGAAGGATGAGAGACACCAGACCCAACAATGTAGATGAACTGAAGGTCACTATCAAAGCAACCTGGACCTTCATAACACCTCAGCAGTGCCACAGGCTGATCACCTCCATGCCACGCCACATTGATACAGTAATTAATCCAAAAGGAGCCCCGACCACGTATTGTGTACATGGACATACTTGTCAGTCGGCCAACATTTCTATTAAAAAACGTTTTTAAAATTAATTTCATGTAATATTCTAATTTTTTGAGAAACTGAATTTGGGGTTTTCATGGGTTGTAAGCCATAATTATCACAATTAAAATAAAAACTTAAAATATATCACTCTGTGTAATGACTATATAATATAGAAGTTTATTTTTTTTAATTGAATTACCTAAATCAACTTTTTGTTGACACTATTGAGATGCACCTGTGTAAAGTTATTTTACAAACAAGAACATACAGGTGCATCTCAAATATCAATGAAAAATTAATTTCTCTGGAGGTGATCAGACTGTGGTACTACTGAGGTGTTACAGAAGACCAGGTTGCTTAATGGCGGCCTTCAACTCATCTGCATTGCTGGGTCTGGTGTCTCATCTTCCTCTTGACAATACTCCATAGATTCTCTATGGGGTTTGGGTCAAGAGAGTCTGCTGGCCAATCAAGCACAGTGATATCGTGGTCACAAAATGAAGTTTGGGTACTTTTGGCAGTGTGGGCAGGTCTCAACTCCTGCTAGAAAATGAAATCAGCATCTCTATAAAGCTTGCCAGCAGAGGGAAGCATGGAGTGCTCTAAAATTTCCTGGTAGACGGCCGTGCCGACTTTGGACTTGATAAAACACAGTGGACCAACACCAGCAGATGACATGGTTTCCCAAATCATCACTGACTATGGAAACTTCACACTGGACCTCAAGCAACTTAGATTCTGTGCCTCTCCACTCTTCCTCCAGACGCTGGGACCCCTGATTTCCATGACAGGAGTTGGCACCTGATTTGGGGAGTCAGAGCACTCCATGCAGAGGGAAGCATGGAGTGCTCTAAAATTTCCTGGTAGACGGCCGTGCCGACTTTGGACTTGATAAAACACAGTGGACCAACACCAGCAGATGACATGGTTTCCCAAATCATCACTGACTATGGAAACTTCACACTGGACCTCAAGCAACTTAGATTCTGTGCCTCTCCACTCTTCCTCCAGACGCTGGGACCCCTGATTTCCATGACAGGAGTTGGCACCTGATTTGGGGAGTCATGTCATCTGCTGGTGTTGGTCCACTGTATTTTAACAAGTCTAAAGTCAGTGTAGTCGTCTACCAGAAAGTTTTAGAGCACTTCATGCTTCTCTCTCCTGACAACCTTTATGGAGATGCTGATTTTCCAGCAGGACTTGGCACCTGCCAACACTGCCAAAAGTACCTAAACCTGGTTTAATGACCATGGCATCACTGTGCTTGATTAGCTGGCAAACTCTCCTGACCTGAACCCCAAAGAGAATCTATGGAGGATTGTCAAGAGGAAGGTGTGAGACACCAGACCCAACAATGCAGATGAGCTGAAGGCTGCCATTAAGCAACCTGGGCTTCTGTAACACCTCAGTAGTACCACAGGCTGACTGCCTCCATGCCACACCACACTGATGCAGTAATTCATACAAAAGGAGCCCCAACCAAGTATAGAGGGGATGCATTGGAACAGAACTCTTGGAAGTTACCATAGTAACATAGCACTGAGTGGCAATCACATGTGAAGCCTTTATTTTGTTTGCAGCACAACAGTGCACAAAGTGCCTTTTTTCATGTAAAAAAAAAAAAACACCATTTGACTGTAGTGATGTGTGGGTAAAGGCCATAGAGCACATGGTAAGTGAAGAACTGATTCAGAGCCTTTATGTATTTAATTTTTGCCAATTAATACAAGATGTAATGATAAGTTTAGCTCTCCACAATGCAAGCAGGTACACTGTATACTCTGTGATTGAATAATGTGTGTATTTTTTGTTTTAATGCATACACCCTAATGCTGCCACTTGTTTTTGCCACTCAGTGTTTTTTAACTGCCATGAGTTCTGTTTGGTGACATCATATGCATATCCTATATCAAGTGCGTACATGGACATACTTTTCAGTTGGCCAACATTTCTATTAAAATTCCAAGCACAATATTCTTGGATTATAAAATCCAATATTCTACTTTTTGAGAAACTGAATTTGGGGTTTTCATGAACTATAAATCATAACCATCAAAATTAAAGAAATAAACACTTGTATATCACTCTGTGTGCAATGAATCTATAGGAGTTTAATATTTTAAACTGAATTACTGAAATTAACTTTTCAATGACATTCTAATTTGAGATGCACGTGTAAATTAGGGGCTGAATAAATGTTATAAAAACACGTAAAAGGACATATAGCCTATGGAATAAAAGTGGCTACAAACTGTTGCGTTGACATACGGAGAGATGGCAACGGGAACGTGCACACTGGCACAAGCTCAATCCAGTTTGTGAAGGATTGTGCAGTCATCTGAGGCTCCGTTTGCTGCTGCATCACTTAGTCTCTGCCTTGAATTTGAACAGGAAATATGGAGATTAAGCTATTTACATTAATGAAATAATTAGAATCATTCAGAAATTACATTTAGAACTACAAGACAGATCAGAGGACAAATATTTACTATTTCTTTATTTTATGATGACTGGTGTGACTGCCTCCCCTGACTGCACGTCACTGATAGTAAGAGTTTTAAGCAAAAGGTTTGTTATTGTAACCTTCATTTTTACTAAATGGCTCTATATTTTGTCTGAATCATGTATAAATGTAATAACTAAGATGAGACTTTATACTTTGATTCAAGTTAAAATTAAAAGCATCATTCCATCGACATCTAAATCATATCAGATGCAAACTATAAGGGCAGTGCACGGCTTTGTTATACTGCAGACCAACGCAGCGGGGACACATCTGACACAAGGTGACGGTGCTGGCTGGCTGATCAGTAAGTGACTTCATCACACTGCAGACCACACAGGATCACATGGTTATTCGGATTCTTTTTACTGCTTTCACATAAGGTGTGGGCTTTGCCTCCGGGTTAGCATGCTGGGTAGCGTCCATTTTGATACGTGATTTTGCAGAAAGCGTGAGCTGTAATTTCATACAAACTAACATTCTACCGTGAACATTAACAGGTTTTTTTTTTTTACACACACTTGAAGGCCAAATTGTTGAAATGCCTCATGCTGCTCAGCACAGTGCACACAAGTGGCACAAATGACCAAAGTGCCCTCAGCTGTGTCATGTCGGTCACTGTCAGGAGGAACATCTGCAGCAACACCACACACACTGAAATCCCTCCTATAATCCCACGGACTCTTGCATTTTTACCAGTCCTTTTATTCTGCTGCAGATGCTACTTTAATTATAGTTTCTGGATCTCAGACAGAACTTCATTTTCAATTGAGAAGTTTTTCCTCTTAGTCTCTGAAGCCATTTTTGTGAATGAAACGTCTGTCATACTCTACGGAAGTGTGGCCTTATACGAAAGGGCGTCAATTATGCCAATCTTCAGTTCTCTTGAACGCATGCCAACTTACAGGCAGAACTGCGTGTGCCGTTTACACAGGACATACGAGCGTTTGTTCAATCTGGAGTGGCTCATTCATATTAACACAGCCGAACAACAGTAATCTTGATTTACACATGTGGATACTGACACGTTCTTGCATAAGACTCATTGTGGCGTCCTCGCCTGAGCCGTTTGTAGACGGCCTTCTTTTGGCAGAAAATGGTTCTTCTATACATTTTTAACAGCTTATGGAGCTCCTCAAGTAATCAGGCCATGTTTTCCCAAAAGTATGTCATTGTGAGCACCACAAGGAGTTAAATTCACTTCCATGATAGAAGAGAAGCCAGAATCTCAAAGTGAACTTGCACTAAAAACAGATTTTAAAAAGTGTACACACTGCTGTTAAAATGTTTGTTTCTTGCGATAGAAAAAAAAAAAACAAGCCTACAATAAATAACTTCAAAAATTTTCCACCTTGAATGTGACCTATAGCCTGTACAATTCAATTGAAAATAAATATGGGGAAATATTTTAAAAAATTAACAATAAGCTGGTTATATAAGTTTGTACACCCTTAAACCCCTTTTGGATATCTGCAGTACTTGGTGTCTGTTGGGGTAGGAGTCTATCAGCATTCGACATCTTTACTTGGGAAAATTTGCCCACTCCTTACAAGTGCTCAACATCTGTCAGATTGAAAAAGCGTATTTTGTGTAGAACCTTCATCAGGTCACACCACAGATTCATTGTGGTCTCTTTTTTTATGTCACAAAACCTAGCAGTTTAACAGCAGTGTACAATTTTCATTTTCACTGTATGGTAGGATTAATACTACCACAGGTAGTCTAAATTATTAAAACAAGTCAACTTTGATCCTATTGTTAAAATAGATGAATGGATGAATAACACTAGAGGCAAAACAGATGTGATGTTTGTCTGAAAAGGTCTCTTTAAAGCATCATGTAATACTATGGGTACTGCTGATGCCGGGACATGGGGAAGCGTTTTAACTGAATTGTAGACAGACTACATCAGCCACGATGAGAAGTAGAATTGTGACGACTCTTCCTTGGTTTTCAAGTCAAGAAGCAGCAGTAGTTGTTATCACACCGTTTGCTGTATTGGATGACCCAGTGACAAGGCTTTGAGCACTTTAAACTCACTGAACACCGGTTTCACACATGACTGTTGGAGAAGATTACAGTGAAGGGAATTGGGGGGGGGGGGGGACTTCGACGAATAACAACAATCACAACATAAAATATACGACTGGATATAATCTGTACACATGGAAAAAAGAAAAATGTAGACGGTGACAGTAAATATGATTGTGATGCTCATAGAAAACATTCTCAGTGGTCAGACAACGGGTACAATGACGATAATCTGTGCAGGAGGACGTCGCTCCTTCACTCTGCAACGACACAATTTCATTTTTTTTTTTCCTTTAAAAAAAGTTCTTCATGTGGATTGTTTTTAAAAAAAAAAGTAAGTGAGGGTCCTCGGGAGGCATCTAGACTTTCTTGTCAATGGCACAGAGTTTAGCCCAAATACTCCTGAAGCTGCGCTCATCCATTCTCTTCCAACACTTTGGGCAGGTAAACTGAGTTTTAAAACGTGGCCCACAGTCACCGCTGCACTTCTGGGTTCACAGTGTTTGTGTGTACGAGTGTGTGTGCGTGACTGTGTCTGGAGGCGGTTCAGATGAGGCTAACACCAGTCAGCGATGTAATCGAAGTCGGAGAACAAGTTCTGCTCCTCGGAGTTCAGCACTCGTGGTTCCCTGGGAGGGGTTAATATCGGAGCCTCTGAGGTGAATTCCTCATCAAAGTTGCTGACGTCGTTGGTGTCCTGGATGGTCGGCACGAATGGAGGCTTCACCTTCTTAGCCAGCAGCCCATTCCAATCCATGTTCTGTCACAAGACACAGGAAAGGTCAACCAAGTGTCTTTTAAATCCAAATTATCACTGCAAATTTAATTTTTTGCCTCTTACCCTGAAGAACAGATGTTTCTTCACCTCCTCTGCATCCCTCTCTCCAGCTCCCAGACGTCTTTCTGGGCTTCTTCTCAAAAGCTGAGCACAAGGAAAGTGATGATATATTAAATAATAAACTAAATAGAACAGCAACATGCATTTCCCATTTATTTTAACATTAATGGTGCATTCCTTCTACAGTCTCAGGTGGGATCTCAAAAGTCAACTGTGGTTGGACTGGCGCTCACACCCTCTCCATGATGAGCTGTGACAGATGGGCAGCTCATTCAGCCATGGCAGCATCCCACCCAGGTGCAAAACTGAATCCTTCAGGTGCTCCTCTGTTCCTGCTGCCATTAGACTGCAAAACAGCCAGAGCCACAGACTGGAAGTGCTGTCTTAACTTAGTGTTAAGTGTTTATTTCTGTTATATTCTGTTAGGACTAGTGTTGGAGTAACACCACTAACCCATTTTTCCACTAGCACCCACTCAGCCCGACTCGCCTCGACACAGTGTGGTTGGTTTTCCATTACAACTGAGTACCATCTCAAGTGGGTGGGTTCATTACAGGAAGTCGGCCTCTTATCCCGTTATGTTGTTTACATGCTGACATTTTCACCGATAAATAACATGAAAGATGCTTAAAATCACAAAACACTCACCATCTTCCCCGTGAGCAGCCATCAGCTCAGAGACCTCCTGGAATAGCTTCTCATTTCGGCTCGCTCTGCCGCAGCAGGGCCAACGGGGCTGAAAAGTTCATAGTTGTCAAATTTGACCAAATGTAGTTTATTTTTCAAGCGCAGGGATCCAAGCGCTGCAACACCGATGGAAGAAGTGTGTGCACCAACGGGGAGACTGTTGAAAAATAACCACATTTGGTCAAATTTGACCACTATATGAATTTTTTCAGCCCCGGCGTCAGCAGAGTGTTCCAAAATGAAATACCAGGAAGTCTCTGAGCTGATGGCTGCTCACGGGGAAGATGGTGAGTGTTTTGTGACCGTGTTGATTTGTGTGTAGCCATTTACTTCATTGATTATCACAGAAATAAAGACTCATGGCCGAATTTACAAATGGCGGTTTTGAATCTTGTGAAGATGTCGCTCTCATCCAATGATGTTACACCCTGGCCAATCAGTGGCCTGCAATCTGTTGATGTCACATTTTCAGTTCGATTCAGCACGGTTGGAACCTCACTGAAGTAGGTCCCAAAAAAGTACCTGATACTTAAGGAAAACCCTACAAACCTAGCAGAGTCGAGATGAGTAGGGCTGAGTAGGTACTAGTGGAAAAGGGCCACTACTTTTGCAGTTATGTGCTGTGTAATGAAACTACAGTTTAAAAATTTAGTAATGTGTTACAATTACTGAAATTTGATCAGATGTGTTACACATTTTATTAATATGAATAGATATTTTTAGCACAAATAAATGAATATACAAACTGACACTACCGTAGCTGAGACAAGCCGTCAGTCGACGTGACCTGCTGCAGAGAGCCGAGTCTTGACTACTGAACGGAGGAAGAGATGAAGCAACTTTGTTTTTGTGGAAATAGATTATTTTCCCTTTGTCGTGGTTAAGGACAAAAGCATATTGGTGGGTTGGAAGCTAAGTGCCGGTTGAGGCCTACTGCAACCTTCAGAAGCGCTTGAAAACAGCAACAAAGCTCCAACAAAGCTAGTGCCAAGTAACGGCTAGCTATGCTAACAACACCGTGTTAGTGGATCTACGCTATCTGAACACCCACGGCTGGATGTAATGTGGAAATACTCTTGTCTCAACAGCCACAGCTGGATTCCAAGCACAGGTACAGTGCATCCGAAAGTATTCACAGCGCTTCACTTTTCCACACATTTTTTTTTGTTACAGCCTTATTCCAACATGGATTAAATTCTTTTTTGTCCTCAAAATTCTATACACAATACCCCATAATGACAACATAAAAAAAGTTTTGTTTTTTTTTAATTTCTACAGATTTATTAAAAATAAAAAACTAAGAAATCACATGTACATAAGCATTCACAGCCTTTGCTCAATACTTTGTTGATGCACCTTTGGCAGCAATTACAGCCTCAAGTCTTTTTGAATATGATGCCACAAGCTCGGCACACCTATCTTTGGGCAGTTTCACCCATTCCATCTTTGCAGCACCTCTCAAGCTCCATCAGGTTGGATGGAAACGGTCGGTGCACAGCCATTTTCAGACCTCTCCAGAGATGTTTAATTGGATTCAAGTCTGGGTTCTGGCTGGGTCACTCAAGGACATTCACAGCGTTGTCCTGAAGCCACTCCTTTGATATCTTGGCTGTGTGCTTAGGGTCATTATCCTGCTGAAAGATGAACCATCTCCTCAGTCTGAGGTCAAGAGCACTCTGGAGCAGGTTTTCATCCAGGATGTCTCTGTACATTGCTGTATTCATCTTTCCCTCTATCCTGACTAGTCTCCCAGTTCCTACCACTGAAAAACATCCCCACAGCATGATGCTGCCACCACTATGCTTCACTGTAGGGATGGTATTGGCCTGGTTATGAGCGGTGCCTGGTTTCCTCCAAACATGATGCCTGGCATTCACACAAAAGTTCAATCTTTGTCTCATCAGACCAGAAAATTTTGTTTCTCATGGTCTCAGAGTCCTTCACGTGCCTTTTGGCAAACTCCAGGTGGGCTGCCATGTGTCTTTTACTAAGGAGTGGCTCTGTCTGGCCACTCAACCATACAGGCCTGACTGGTGGATTGCTGTAGAGATGGTTGTCCTTCTGGAAGGTTCTCCTCTCTCCACAGAGGAACGCTGGAGATCTGACAGAGTGACCATCGGGTTCTTGGCCACCTCCCTGAGTAAGGCCCTTCTCCCCCGATCGCTCAGTTTAGACAGCTCCAGCTCTAGGAAGAGTCCTGGCAGTTCCGAACTTCTTTCATTTACAGATGACGGAGGCCACTGTGCTCATTGGGGCCTTCAAAGCAGCAGAAATTTTTCTGTACCCATCCCCAGATTTGTGCCTCAAGACAATCCCGTCTCTGAGGTCTACAAACAATTTCTTGGACTTCATGCTTGGTTTGTGCTCTGATATGCACTGTCAATTGTGAGACCTTATAGACAGGTGTGTGCCTTTCCAAATCATGTCCAATCAACTGAATTTACCACAGGTGGTCTCCAATTAAGCTGCAGAAACATCTCAAGGATGATCAGTGGAAATAGGATGCACCTGAGCTCAATTTTGAGCTTCATGGCAAAGGCTGTGAATACTTCTGTACATGTGATTTTTTAGTTTCTTATTTTTAATAAATTAGCAAAAATCTCAAAACTTTTTTCACGTTGTCATTATGGGGTATTGTGTATAGAATTTTGAAGAAAAAAAATGAATTTGATCCATTTTGGAATAAGGCTGTAACATAAAATGTGTAAAAAGTGAAGCGCTGTGAATACTTTCTGGATGCACTGTATGCATCTGGACAGTTTGTGACCCAGCAAGAATTAAACCAACTGATTGCCAGATACATCGTTACAGACTGAAGACGTGATAGCAGTCACTTTCCATCAGACAGCTGACTGTGATCCACTGAAGTTAAAACACATTTACTTGCTACCTGGATGAAGATTATTCAAAAATGGATTGTGATCTCCAAAAGGAATTTGAGGGACTGGATCATGTCTGTCACAGCAGACATTTGGTCTATGGATAATGGACACTTTCTTTGGATCACTGCACATTGGATTAAATCCATAATATTGAATGAATGACTGAATCTTTATTTCGGATAGATTAGATTAAAAGAAAGGAACAGAATAATATAACGGGAAATAATCCAACAAGGTCAAATTAAACAATAACTCCTCAGATTATACAGTTCAACATAAGTTATCCGAAATGGGTGATGGCTGAAGCCGCAGCTTATATTGCCAACCCATGTTCCATCTAAGAATTCAAAAAATAAAAACAAAAGTGATTACAAATCAAAAAGCTAAGACAAAACAAAACTAAACAACAGCACAACACAGACTGGATATGATAATCCTTATGTGATTTTACATGTCGTTTTGTATATATGTTTGGTGTTTCTTCCTTTAGTTTTTGTTTAAATTGTCCAAACGTTGTACATGATTTTAATTCAGGTCCAAAAGCGTTCCACAATCTGACTCCTTGCACTGAGACACAGTGTTGCTTGGTGGTAGTTCTCACTGAAGGTTTTTGAAATATACATGTTCCTCTGAAATGATATTGTTTCTCCCTTATTTGGAACAACTTTTGGATATTTGCGGACAGTGATAGATTCTTCACTTTAAACATTATTACTGCAGTTTTAAAGTCAACCAGATCTTTCAACTTGAGAGCTTTTAATTTAAGAAAAAGTGGGTTTGTTGGTTCCCTGTAAGCAGCTTTGTTTATTATTCTAATAGCTCTCTTCTGAAGCATAAAGACTGGATATATGTTTGTTTTATATGTATTTCCCCATACTTCAGTGCAATATGTCATGTATGGGAGTATTAATGAATGATACAAAGTACACAGTGTGGGTTGATTCAGCAAATATTTCACTCTGTGTAGTATTGCAATTGATTTGGATATTTTACATTTAATATAATTAATATGTGACTTCCAACACAATTTATTATCAATTATTACTCCAAGAAATTTAATTTTGGATACCCTTTCAATCTCTACACCATTTACACTGAGTTTAGATACTGAGTTGTTGTGATGGTTGTTAAAAATTATAAATTTTGTCTTAATTAAATTGAGCGTTAATTTGTTTGAATCAAACCACAGCTTAAGCTTTCCTAATTCCTTTCCGAGTGTATTCAAAAGTTGTTCCAAATTGCTTCCACTGCATAATAAATTAGTGTCATCTGCAAACAATATTAAATCAATTTTTTCCGAAACTTTACATATATCATTTATATACATATTGAACAACAACGGCCCCAAAACTGAACCCTGTGGGACTCCACAAGTAACCTTTAGTAACTGCGAGTTTTTGCTACCAACACATACATACTGATATCTGTTCTTTAAGTAACTACATAACCAGGACAGTGCTACCCCCTTAATACCATAATTTTGTAGTTTCTTTAACAATAATTTATGATCCACTATATCAAATGCCCAACAACAGCCCAACAACATCCAGGACCTTGAGGTACTCAGGGCGAATCTCGTCCACCCCCGGGGCCCGGCCACCAAGGAGATTTTTAACCACCTTGGCGACCTCAGCCCCTGTGATAGGCAAGTCATCCCCCTCGTCCACAAACCCTGCTTCCTCTGTGGAAGGCGTATCAGTGGGATTGAGGACATCCTCGAAGTATTCCTTCCACCGCCCGACGATATCCCCAGTCAAAGTCAACAGCGCCCCATCCGCACCATACACAGTGTGGACAGGGAGCTGCTTTCCCCTCCTGAGCTGCCGGACAGTTTGCCAGAATCTCTTCGAGGCCGACCGAAAGTCCTGTTCCATGGCCTCACCGAACTCCTCCCATACCCGGGTTTTTGCTTCAGCAACCACCCGAGCTGCACTCCGCTTGGCCTGCTGGTACACCTCAGCTGCTTCGGGAGTCCCACAAGCCAACCAAGCTTGATAGGACTCCTTCGTCAGCTTAATGGCCCCCCTCACCACTGGTGTCCACCACTTGGTTCGGGGGTTGCCACCACGAGATGCACCGACCACCTTGCGGCCGCAGCTCTGGGCCGCCGCTTCAACAACAGAGGTGGAGAACATGGCCCATTCAGACTCCATGTCTCCAGACTCCCTCAGAATGTGGTTGAAGTTCTTCCGGAGGTGGGAGTTGAAGACCTTCCGGACAGGGGCCTCAGCCAGACGTTCCCAGCACACCCTCACTATACGTTTGGGTCTACCAGGTCTGAATGGCTTCCTCCCCTGCCATCGGATCCAACTCACCACCAGGTGGTGATCAGTTGACAGCTCTACACCTCTCTTTACCTGAGTGTCCAAGACATATGGTCGCAGGTCTGATGACACGATAACAAAATCGATCATTGACCTGCGACCTAGGGTGTCCTGGTGCCAGGTGCACATATGGACACCCTTATGCTTGAACATGGTGTTCGTTATGGACAAACTGTGGTTAGCACTGAAGTCCAATAACTGAACACCACTCGGGTTCAGATCGGGCAGGCCGTTCCTCCCAATCACCCCCTTCCAGGTTTCACCGTCGTTGCCCACGTGCGCATTGAAGTCCCCCAGTAGGACAATAGAGTCTCCAAGAGGAGCACCCTCCAGCACCCCGGTCACAGACTCCAAAAAGGGTGGGTACTCTGAAACATCATTTGGTGCATAGGCACAAATGATGGTCAGGAACCGTTTCCCAACCCGAAGGCGCAGGGAAGCAACCCTTTCGTCCACCGGGGAAAACTCCAATATAGAGGCAGCAAGGTGGGGCGATACAAGAATACCCACCCCTGCTCGTCGCCTCTCGCCCGGGGAAACTCCAGAAAAGGCCAAGCTCCAGCCCCTCTCCAGGAGACTGGTTCCGGAACCGGAGCTGTGTGTTGAGGTGAGGCCGACTATATCTAGCCGGTATCTCTCAACCTCGTACACCAGCTCAGGCTCCTTCCCCACCAGAGAGGTGACATTCCACGTACCAAAAGCCAGTTTAGAAAGCTTGGGATCAGTCCGCCAAGGTCTCCGCCTTTGACCGCCGCCTAATCCACATAGCACCGCACCCCCATGATCCCTCCTGCAGGTGTTGAGCCCACTGGAGGGCGGACCCATGTAACTCCTTCGGGCTGAGCCCGGCTGGGTCCCATGGGAGAAAACCCGGCCACCAGACGCTAGCCATCGAACCCCTCCCCCAGGCCTGGCTCCAGGGTGGGGCCCCGGTAACCCCATACCAGGCAGGGTACACTGAATCCTTGATATAGAATTTATCATGAGAGTCTGTTGGATTGTTCTTAGTCTGGCTCTTCACCCAGGACCAGTTTGTCTTGGGTGACCCTACCAGAGGCAAATTGCCCTGGACAACATAGCTCCTGGGATCACTAGGGCACACAAACCTCCCCACCACGATAAGGTGACGATCCATGAGGGGATAAGGTGACGATCCATTGTTGGGCTGTCATGGTTGACACACCTCTGTAACATTGCATGGAGGTTGAGGGCAGTGCCTTTGGCATGGCAAACCGGGGTGGTGGTTCCTCTCTTCAAAAAAGGGGACCGGAGGGTGTGCGCCAACTTTAGAAGGATCACACTCCTCAGCCTCCCTGGGAAGGTCTATGCCAAGGTACTGGAGAGGAGAGTCCAGCCGTTGGTTGAACCTCGCATTCAGGAGGAGCAATGTGGTTTTCGTCCTGGCCGTGGCACATCGGACCAGCTCTTTACCCTCTCGAGAATTCTCGAGGGTTCGTGGGAGTTTACCCAACCAGTTTACATGTGTTTTGTGGACTTGGAGAAGGCATTTGACCGCGTCCATCATGGTTTTTTGTGGGGGGTGCTTCGGGAGTATGGGGTATCGGGCTTGCTGTTACGAGCTATTCGGTCTCTGTACGACTGTTGTGAGAGTTTGGTTCGTATTGCCAACACTCGGTCGGACTCATTCCCAGTGAGAGTTGGATCCGCCAGGGCTGCCCTTTGTCACCGATCCTGTTCATAATTTTTATGGACAGGATTTCTAGGTGCAGCCAGGGAATGGAGGGTGTCATGCTTGGTGACCACAGGATCTCATCTCTGTTGTTTGCAGATGATGTTGTCCTGTTGGCTTCATCCAGCAATGACCTACAGCTCTTGCTGGGACGGTTTGCCGCTGAGTGTGAAGCGGCTGGGAAGAGAATCAGCACCTCCAAGTCCCAGTCCATGGTCCTCAGCCGGAAAAAGGTGGATTGTCCTCTCTGGGTTGGGGATAGGCTCCTGCCCCAAGTGGAGGAGTTTAAGTATCTCAGGGTCTTATTCACAAGTGAGGGGAAAATGGAGCAAGAGATTGACAGACGGATTGGCGCAGCATCTGCAGTGATGCGGACGTTGTACCAGTCTGTTGTGGTGAAGAGGGAGCTTAGTTCTAAGGCAAAACTGTCGATTTACCAGTCAATCTATGTTCCTACTCTCACCTATGGTCACGAGCTTTGGGTAATGACCGAAAGAACAAGATCGCGGATAGTAGCGGCTGAAATGAGCTTTCTCCGTATGATTGCTGGACTCACCCTCAGAGATAGGGTGAGGAGCTCAGTCATCCAGGAGAGGCTCAGAGTAGAACCGCTGCTCCTCCACATTGAAAGGAGTCAGTTGAGGTGGTATGGGCATCTGATTAGGATGCCTCTTGGACGCCTCCCACTTGAGGTGTTTCGGGCACGTCCCACTGGGAGGAGACCCCGGGGCAGACCCAGGACTCACTGGAGAGACTATAGGGCCTTTTCCACTAGCCTCGCTTAGCCCTACACCGCACCACTCAGCCCGCGTTTGAGCATTTTCCATTAGCCCCAGCACCGGTTAGCAGGTGCTTTTTTAGTACCTGATCCAGGGCAGGGTCTAACCGAGCTGAGTAGGGCTGAGTATGGCTGTGATATGACTTTAACAGACTGGTCGCCGCTGATTGGTCAGGTCGTAACATCACGAAAGCGACTTCTTCTGCTGAATTTACTACACGACCGCCATTTGTAGTTGTTCAGCCAGTGAACACAGTGCGCCCCTTTAATACTGTATTTTCACACTCTGAAGATGTCTTCTCGTAAGGTTATCCCCTGGTCAAACGAGGAGGTGCGCAATTTTCTTTCTATATTAGCCGACGATCGCATCCAGCGCGAGTTGGACGGATCTACTTGAAATGAAAAAATATACCAGCAGGTGTCCGAGCAGATGGGTTCCCAAGGGCACATCCGTACTGCCAAACAGTGTCGGGAAAAGCTGAAAAAGCTGAAAAGCGATTACCGAGCAGTGAAGGACCACAATGCTTGAAGTGGAGCGGATCGGAAGGAGTGGAAGTGGTTTGCTGAGATGGACGCGATCTATGGACATAGGCCTGCTAGCAATGGCAGAGACACTGGGCTCGACACGGCCACAGTCACGGCCACTGCCTTGGAAACCGTGGATGGTGAGTGTTGTTTTGATATTGCGTGTCTTTTCGCCACTTTATCCTTTCTGTGCCAAGCTCACTGTTTTTAAGAAATAGGAAGGTTGTTAGATTGTGGGTAATGGTTGTTACTGAGGCTTGCCTATTGTTTTGCAGCCAACTGCAGATCCACGCTTGCTTTGTGTTAAGTATTAGCGCGAACAAAACGCTGAATTACGCTTATTGTATTCCGGTTAAAAACTTTAGAGTGTTGTGTACATGTTGCACTTTGGTGTTAAGTTTTAAATTGCGTGCATTTTCTTTCTAGAATCGCAGTTCATATCACAGGGGTCCACCTCAGTGGACATGGACACAGCGGACTCTCCTGCCTCTGCGTCTGGCGGAGCGCCAGCTGGATCGACTCTGATGTCAGCCACATCACCAGCTCCATCTGGATCACGTTCAAGTGCCGGTAAGGCACAATAACCACGATTTTTTTTTTTTTTTTTTGGTGAAACAGGTCCAGCGGAAACCAGGGTCGAAAATCCATCCATCCATCCATCTTCTATCGCTTAATCCTTTACAGGTCGCGGGGGGGCTGGAGCCTAACAAGTTATGTACCAAATTGATTAATGCAATTTCCTGTAGCTGCATATTAATTAATTGAAAATGTCTTTTTAAATGTACAAAAAGGTTATTCTTTGGTCTTCACTTATCGGTGTTCCACAACCATTTTTAGGTGTGGTGATTCAAGTGCTGTTGTAACTCCTGTTTTAGAAAAACAAATAAAGCTCATGAACTGCCGTTGAAATCAACATGCTTCATTGAAATGCTTCGCATCAGCTGACTGTATTAACCCATTCAGATTTCTGCGGCCACACTACAAGCAACTATTTTAAACATTACCCATCCATCCATCCATATTCTTAATCTTAATCCTTTTTAGTTTTGCAGGGGGGCTGCAGCCGAAGACAGCACCCTGCATGATGCAAAATCTGCTCTACTGAGGGGCAGCAACATGACAGTTCAGCTTATATACAGCAATGAAGCATAATATAATAGTGACATTCCACCACAGACTTTCACCTGTGTAATTCCATAATATATGTAGTGATCCAGCTTTAACGACCATGCCTTTCTGTCTTTCCATCTAGGCAAGAGGAAAAGGGAGAACTCCATCGCTGACCTTACATCAGCGATGGTCAACATACATGACGAAGAGATGCGGCTCTTGGAACGGCAACATGACCAGCGGCAAGAACACCATCAGGAGTACATGCAGCATTTGCGACAGGTGGCCGCAGATGTGCGGGCAGATGCGCGTGAAGCCCTGGAGCAGGACGCTGCGTTGCGAAGGGAAGAGCTCGCAGAGATGTCAACATTCAACAGAGATTTCCTGACCCTATTTGGCAGGCTTGTGGACGCATTTAGCAGTCGGCGTGTCTAACCATGTCTCCCCACGCCCAGTCTGTTTTTTTGTTTGTAAATTTTGCTTCTGGAATAAAATTGTATTGTTTGCATCAAAAGTCTGGTTTATCTGTTATGACACCATATGAGAAAAGCCAATAATTACATACACATTCCATTCTCTGTTCACTCCACATGCTGCTGTTCATCAGGTCAGGTGTATAGCCTTCTAATGGTAATTTAATTTTTAACAACACAACGAAACGTAATGTCTTGGTAGGTTTTTTTTTTTATTTTAAACAAATTTGCAATGCTGAATCCATTTCTCTTGAACGGGTACATTTTTTATGTTATAAGCAGTTGTACAGGTGTACTTTAACTTGTACAGTAGACACTGATAAAGGTAAGTACATGTAAATTGAATGTTGCATCACCAGTCAAAATTTAATAAATTAAGAAGGAATCTAGCAAAAATTTGGCACTAATAACAGACACATCGGACAAGGACACACAACTGTGTTACCAACAAGTTGTGCAAAATTTATATTCCCCTTTCCCAAAAATTAAAAATCAATTTGTAAGTAAAAGTGGGAGACCTTTACATGGGAATATGACATGTATCAGCACATGATTTATAGTTCAATTTGCATTTCCACCTAAGCGAAAGTGGCTTGTCGAGCTGGATTTTTGTGAAGATGGCCTGTGCGGTGTTTCTGCATGTAATTACATACCTGTCAAGTGATACGGTTTCGCCGTATTTTAATACGGGGAAAATGCAATTTTAGCAAATACGGGCGTATTGCCATTTCTGTACGCCAAAAACAAAAATATACGGGAAAAAAAATGATTGAGAGTGTGGAGGAACACGTCGTGTGTGTGACCCCCACAGCGTACGGGGCTGGCAGAGCGCTCAGCGTGAGCAATTATCACAACAATGAGAAGTGTGGACTCATCATTATGCTGATGGCTTAACAGATAAGCATTATGAACAACAGAGGACAGGTAGATGGAACATGCACAACATTTTATTTACAAAAAACATTTTTGAAATATGTATGCACATAAATGTGGGCGAAATTACATTTCTACCTATTGCTAGACAAGTACTGCATCACAGCATCTCGTATATCGGCACCCTGCTCCTCTGCTCCCTGTGCCGCTGCCACCACTGGTTCATCTACTGCATCATCCAATGTAGTGTCAAACGTCTCTCCATGACTCTCACACAGATTGTGCAGAGCACAACAAGTCAGCACCATAGATTTCACCAGTTTCATGTCACAGTCATTCCTCTCTCCTTCCTCCTTCCTTCTCTCCTCGTCATCAGCCATTTTCTTTGTTGTGGAGGATTCGGTCGCGTGTTTCACGTCATGAGAGTGTGGCGCCGCCTCGCTGTTCAAGAAATCCCACCCCCCGCAGGTGTGCCAGCAGGTGTGCCAGCAGTAATGTTGAAAAGCAACCGAGGCAGAACCGAATCGAAGTGAGTCGAGTCGGGTTTTCTAATCGGGGCTAATGGAAAAGCGCCTTATGTCTCCCAGCTGGTCTGGGAACGCCTTGGTATCCTCTCTGGAGAGCTGGAGCAGGTGGCTGGGGAGAGGGAAGTCTGGGCTTCTCTGCTTGAACTGCTGCCTCCGTGACCCGGACCTCCGGAAAAGCGGTAGAAGATGGATGGATATATCAAATGCTTTTTTAAGATCCAGGAATACCCTTTACAGGATTTGATATTTTTTCTATAAATTCCATTAGAGCAATTGCAGTTGTCATCTTGTCTCTGAACCCATATTGCTGCTCACACAATAAATTATTCTTCATTATGAAGTTGTCAATTCTCTCACAGAATATTTTTTTGAGTATCTTTGAAAATTGCAGCAATAATGAAATAGGCCTATAGTTTGAAAATTCCCCTCTCTCACCTGTCTTGTATATCGGAATTAATTTGGCTATTTTCATTGCATTGGGAAATATACCTGTTTGGAGAGACTGGTTACAGATATACGTCAGTGGCTTCACTAAGCATTCAATGATAGTTTTGACTAAAAGCATGTCAATATCATCACAATCCGTAGATGTTTTACTTTTAAACGATTTAACAATTTCAATGACCTCTCTCTCATCTGTGTACTTTATGAAGACGGAGTCTTTTATAGCAATATTTTTGCTTATTGTATCACCTGTAGGTGCTGTAATGGGTACTTCTCGTGCCAAATTAGGCCCAATGTTAACAAAAAATTTATTAAATTCATCTGCAGGTGAGACTCCATTCACACTCTGAGTCGTCTTTTTTTTTTTTTTTTTGAAAGATTGGTTGGGTAGCTTGTATTTCTGTTTTTATTTCCAAGAATATTGTTAAGTATTGTCCATGTATTTTTAGTGTTATCGCTGCTTTTTCTCCAGTTCTTTACTGAAATAGTCTCTTTTACTACATCTCATTATATATATTAACTTATTTTTGTATGTTTTATACCGCTGCTCTGCTTCTTTTGTCCTTTTCTTTAGAAAAGCTTTATATAGTGAATTTTTCTTTTTACACACTTTTTGTAATCCTTTGGTTAGCCATGGCTTGTCGACAAATTTCTGTTTAAGCTTTTTCTTTACTAATGGACAATTTTTTTTCATTAAAGAGCAGTTACAATGTTCATGAATGTATGGTAGGCTTCATTTACATCTGATACATAGACTTTTGTCCAGTCTTGCTTCAGCAGGTCTTCTTTAAAAGAACTGATTGCATTTTGTGATTTGTATCTGAAAGATTTAAATTTTTTTTCTGTATTGGCCGCCATGTGGCCATGGATAAGTGCAAAGACTGGCAGATGGTCACTTATGTCATTTATCAATAATCCACTTTCTATTTTCTTGTCAATATTAACAAACAGATTGTCATTAAGTGTAGCAGTGTGGACTGTGATTCTACTGGGATGTGTTATTGTAGGATATAGACTCATACTATACATATACACCTATACACATATATGCATTATACTATACACCTTTCCAAATCAAACTTTAATTTGGGTGCCGCTACTCTCACTCTGAATAGTTCTGTGAGGAACCTTGGAGTCATTTTTGATCAAGATCCGTTCTTTAATTCACATATTAAATTTGTTTCCAAGACTGCCTTCTATCATCTGCGTAATATTGCCAAGATTAGGAGTATCTTGTCTCTGAATGATGCTGAGAAACTGATCCACGCTTTTGTTAGTTCTAGATTAGATTATTGTAATTCGTTATTATCAGGTTGTCCTAAAATATCTTTAAAAAGTCTCCAGTTGATCCAAAATTCTGCTGCAAGAGTTTTAACGGGTTCCAGAAAGAGAGATCATATCTCTCCGGTTCTGGCCTCCCTTCACTGGCTTCCTATATAGTTTAGAATGAAGTTTAAAATCATTCTTTTTCACTTACAAAGCTCTTAATAATCAGGCCCCCTTATATATAAAAGCTCTGATATTACCCTATCATCCTAACAGAGCACTATGCTCCCAAAATGCTGGATTACTTGTAATACCCAGAATCTCCAAAAGTACAATGGAAGGCAAGCTCCTTTCCTGTGGAACCAGTTACTACTGTGGGTCCGGGAGTCAGACTCGATCTCTGTTTTTAAGAATAGGGTAAAAACCTTCCTTTTCAATATAGCCTACGATTAGGAAGGGATCTTGTGTCTCTTAAGCCCCCTTTTGTTTTGCTGTGAATAGATTCAGATTGCCACGTGACCTCCAATAATGTACTTTGCTTCTCACGTTAATGTTTGCTCTCTTTATATCTGTTCTTTTCTTCTTCTCTATCCCCTCACCCCCAGCCAGTCGCAGCAGATGACTGCCCCTTCTTGAGCCCGGTTCTGCTAGAGGTTTCTTCCAGTTAAATGGGAGTTTTTCCTCTCCACCGTCGCTAAGTGCTCACTCACAGGGGATCGTCTGATTGCTGGGTCTTTCTGCAATTGTGGGGTTTTCCCTACTTTTGATAGTGCTATGAAATGACTTCTGTTGTGATATGGCGCTATATAAATAAAGCTGAACTGAACTGAACATAGAATTCATGAACTCTGTAATTACATTTTGTTGAAATGGATTTAGTAAATCAATATTGAAGTCTCCACAGATTACAACCATTTTCTTATTAGTTATATTATTGTACAGCTCGACTAACTTATCTCTGAATGTCTCAACGCAAGTTCTCAGCATTCTATATATACAACTTACAATTAGATTTTTTGTTTTATCTTGGTCAATCTCAACAGTAACACATTCCAGAATCCCTGGTAGTGCAAAGGACATTGCATTTACATGTTTACACCTATACAGTTCATCAATATACAATGCAACACCACCACCCTTTTTTTGAGATCTGTTGATATGAAACATCTGATATCCCTCTATTGCCATCAAAGAAGCCTGCTGTTCATTGAGCCAAGTTTCAGAGACTGCGATAGCTATAAATTTTCTATCCAGCTGTTTTAAATAGTCCCGAATCTGTGGAAAGTTTTTGTTAAGACTTCTGCTGTTAAAGTGTATTACTGATAGTTTACCATCTATTTGCACTTGACTTTTGAATTGCTTTTCAGCGTAATATTCACAGTGATTATGAATATTATTGAAGAAGTGTTTATCGGGATCAATATCATTCTCCATCTCTTGTAGTTTATGTTAGCCTGAATTTCCTCTCTGTGTCAAATGACTTCCTCCAATTGGAGATGACTGATGTCGACTAAAGTCAGTCATGAGTTTTGTTTTTTTTAAAGTACATTATCATGTTATGTCACAAAAGGACTGTTCTTGTCATGTGTGGATATGGATTATCATAGTTTCTTAATTTTCTTAATCAGTGTTCATCTATATTTATTTAAGTCAGTGAGATCTCTTATTATTATGGCCTTTGCTTCCACAGGTGTTCCATTTAGTTTAATCCAGACTCCACAGTTTCTTGTCCATGTTGCCTGTATCTTGTTTTGTCTTTTCAGCATACGTGCTTGCCGCGCTATTTCAGCATTAGTCTTTGTTAAATGTTCATTTAGGTAAACTTCTGTTCCCCGTAGCTTTCTGGCCTGCCTCAGTATGTCATTTTTTTACTCTTAAAGGTAAGATAGACATGGACAGCTTTATGCAGTGTTGCCAACTCTCACTCCAAAATGAGGAAATTACTGGCAATTTTGTGTTGATTTTCTTCAGATTTGTTCCACATAAGAGCTCTCAAGGCAGAATAAAGCAGACTGGACATGTTCTAAAAGCTCTGTCTGAAACAATCTGTTTTCAGCCTGACATTAATAAGCCCGTAATGTAATGCATCAATTAAATTATCTTGCTATGTGTTCAAGGTGATTTAAGTATGCATTTAAAAGTAACATGAAAGTTACTTTTCCAAGTAACTAGTTACTTTAATCATGCAGTAATTGGTAAAGTAACTCAGTTACTTTTGAAAAGAAGTAACTAGTAACTGTAATGAGTTACTGTTTTTAGTAACTTGCCCAACACTGGCTATGACAGAAAACTGGGATCAGAGTATCAGCCACTATTAGCAATTCTGACTGAAAGCAACACGTATGCAGTAATTTGGGTACAGTTGGGAATATAGTACATGTTTAGAGACAGAAACTTGGCCACACTGTGCATACAACTGACTAGAAAAAAACAAGTGTACGTTTTACACTACTGCTGATGTACGGTGAATGGGAGAATCCACCTTGAATTCTTGTTGGAAATGTCAAGGCTCACCTGACTTCATGACTGAAGTACTTGTGGGTAATGTCCCAAAAACAACTTGTCGAGGGTTAAAGGAACACCGTACAGGATGGACCCATAAGAAACTGCACTTTTTTCTCCTACTTTTCCCTATTTTTTTAAGTCACAGGGAGCCACTGGTTATATACAAGCTGTATATGGTTCCAGAGCCACAGATGGCAGAGCCCTGTAGTACTGAAGCATGAGCCTGTCTACACACCCTCCTCATGATAGAGATGGCCTCAGTGGAGAGGAAGCGAGGATAGCGCACTTCATCGTTGACGATGCTGTCAAACACCTCCTCCTCATCGTCGCCAGGGAAGGGTGACTGAGAGAAGATGAAAATGATGAAGGCTAATGCTGTCAACATGCTAACAGTTTAAAAGCACAACTCAATTAACAGAAAATAAGCCCACCTCCCCAACCAGCATCTCAAAGATGAGGACGCCCAGCCCCCACCAGTCCACGGCGCGGGTATATGATGTCTCAGTTAAAACCTCTGGAGCTAAAAACTCTGGCGTGCCACAAAATGTGCTGGTGCGGTCTCTGAAGCCCATTCCTAAACAAAAAACAAAACAAAAAGGGACGCGTTCCAAAAGGACAAATTTTTATCAAGAGATTCTACATATGGCTATTAGCAATCTGTTAGCGAGGGAGATTTCTTTGGCACTAAAAGCTTTATAAGCTCTAATCATTTTCTATTTTACCTTCTTTACAAAGGCCAAAGTCAGCAATCTTCACATAGCCCTCTGTATCCAGGAGCAAGTTATCCAGCTTCAAATCTCTGCAGAAAAGAAAAAAAATTACATTTTTAGGATTTTGACACCTCCCTGGGGAAATTGTTTTTTTTCCCTCCACACTGTACCTGTACACAATCTTATGGTCATGCAAAAACTGTAATCCCAACACAACGCAGGCAGCATAAAATCTGCAAAAGTAGAAAATATAGTTGGTCAGGTGATGAGGGCTTTAGTGAGCAATACACAACACATAGAAAACCACATCATTAGATCAATACAGTCTCTCAAAATTCAAGCGGCACCATTTAAAGCATCTAAAATTATCTAATGGACTAAAAGAACGCTTTAATCCAAACTGTACCACAACATTAAAATATTACCTCCCGAGGTAGGTGTTCCAAAACATACTGATAAATAAAAGTGGAAACCAAACATCATCTGAACAAACATAAAATATGATCACAGTCTCTTCTTCTGTTACGGATTTATTACACTGCATGTCATATGATTTACCATGAGGCATATGAAAAATATTCTTCAATTATGTAACACCCCCCCCCCCCCAAATAACTAAAATCTAATGTGTTTTTCCTTGAGTATCCCAGTGAATGTTTTAGCTCAATTTTAAGAAATGTCCTTGAATAGGGCTGGGCGATTAACCAAATAGAACTGAAAGCCACCATTCGGGGTGCAAACCAACCCAATTTTGTTCATTTTGGGATTTTTTCATTTTTTCCCCTCTTTCTGTTGTAGGCATGTGTATAGACACATTTTCATGTACCACCCCTTTAAGACGTACCCACAGAGTTGCATGTGTAGGCACGTACTGCCACACCCCGGAAGCAGCGCACTTTTAATACTATTTGGAAGCAGCAAAACACTGCAGAAAAAGTAAAACAACTTGTAATGAAAAGAAATGTGGTCTCCGTCCACAAAGTACATTGCTCACAAAAAGTGAGAGATATTTGGCTTTCGGGTCAAATTTCAGGATGCACCTAAAATGCACTATAACCTTTACAGATGAACTTAATTTGACTTTCTCTAACCTACAAGATTAGCCTTTATTAGTCCCACAGTGGGGAAATTCCAGGATTGCAGCAGCACAGGGACAGCAGCACTCAGAGCAATAGTATATAAGATAAGAATAGGTTAGCCAAAGCAGTAAATAAATATACATATGTACACAGTTATATTACACAGTGCACGAGCATTGCAGCTAGATAGTTTCAACAGCATTATGGTTAGTTAAATTACCCTGCAGAATATAAATATGGACCCAGACAGAATATTTTGCATTTGAATCAACACTGTTGTTGCCACCCACAATAACTGTAATTGTCTTAGTTGTGTATTGGAGGGGAAGATCTCTGTTGTGCAAAGTTGTGACGTTTAGTACGTTTAATACGACCTCTACGAGCAGCCCTGGTTAGGTTATAAAGTCTGACAGCGGTAGGTAGGAAGGACCTGCGGAACCTCTCCCTCAAGCACCTAGGATGGCACAGCCTAATGCTAAATGAGTTCCTCAGTGCGTTCAGCATGTCCCACATTGGGTGAGACTCAGACTCCAGCAGAGAGGACAGCTTAGCCACCATCCTCTTCTCTCCTTTCTCCTCTACTGGGTCGAGGCGGCACCTCAGAACAGAGCTGGCTTTTTTGACCAGCCTGTTTAGTCTCTTCCTGTCAGCTGCCGTGATGCCTCTGCCCCAGCAGACCATTCCAAATGTGATGGCTGATGCCACCACTGAATTGTAAAAGGTCTTCAGGAGTGCCCCTTGCACTTCAAAAGACCCAAATCTCCTCAGGAGGTACAGCCTGTGCGTCACCTTCTTGTAGAGTGTGTTGGTGTTGTGTGACCAGTCCAGTTTATTGTTCAGGTGAACACCCAGGTACTTGTAAGATGTCACCATCTCAATGTCTGTTCCCTGGATGTTTACCGGTGCTGTAAGGGGTTGTCCTCTTGCCTATGGCAGTCCGCCACCAGTTCCTTGGTTTTCCTTGCATTGATTTGGAGGCAGTTCCAGAGGCACCAGTCCACAAAGTCCTGGATAAGACCTCTGTACTCCACATCACCCCATCAGAGATGAGGCTGACGATCGCAGAATCATCAGAGAACTTCTGTAGATGACAGTGTGGTGTGTTGTGTGAAAAGTCAGCAGTGTAGAGAGTGAACAGGAAGGGAGCCAGAACTGTTCCCTGGTTGTTGTTGCTAAAAACAACAATAATGCACGCACCTTGTTCACCAGTGTTGACAGGTTAACAAATCTCCCTGAACTTCTATCCAACTGTGCTTGCAATGACTTTGCCTCTTTCTTTACTGACAAAATTCAGAAAATCAGACAGTCAGTGCTTCTATGCCAGGTGCTGGACTTGTGCTTCCTCTGTGTCCACGTAGAGAAGATGTAAACACCATGACAAATTTTTTTTCCCAATCAATCATAAAATCTTGATTGACATCATACACCACCTGAAATCCACTACTTGCTGCCTTGATACCCTCCCAATAGGGTTTTTAAAAAATGTTTCATATTATATGGCCTCGGATCTACTACAGATCATAAATATGTCTCTGCATTCAGGTGTCTTCCCTCAGTGCTTAAAAACAGTTGTTATCAAGCCACTTCTAAAAAAGAGCAACCTAGACATTTCACTCATGAACAGCTATAGGCCCATATCAAACCTCACCTTTCTTAGTAAAATAATAGAAAAAGCTGTTTTTCAACAATTGTACAACTTCCTGACATTAAATAAATGTTTTGATGCCTTCCAGTCAGGTTTTTGGCCACAACACAGCACTGAGACAGCTCTAGTTAAGATCCTTAATGACATCCACTCCAATACAGATAATGGCAACATTTCAGTCTTGATTCTACTGGACCTCAGCGCTGCATTCGACACGGTCGACCAAAACGTCTTACTAGACTGGCTAAAAAACTGGGTGGGACTTTCTGGTACAGCACTTAGCTGGTTTGAGTCCCATTTAAAAGACAGGGACTATTTTGTGTCATCAGGTAATTACAAAGCCGAGTGAACAAAAATAACCCATGGAGTTCCCAAAGGTTCCATTTTGAGACCTTTGCTTTTCAACATCTATATGCTCCCACTAGATCAAATCATAAAAAACAACAAAATATATTACCATAATTATGCAGATGAAGACAAAACTGAAATAACAGTTTTTGGAGCCAAAGAAGAAAAACTCAAAGTCAGTACTCCGCTGCAATCAATGATGCTAAAAACCAACAGCCAAGCCAGAAATCTGGGTGTGGTTCTGGAGTCAGACCTGAATTTTAACAGCCATATTAAGACAGTGGTGAAGTCAGCCTATTATAACTTAAAGAACATAGCGAGGATTAGAGGTCTAATGTCTCAGCAGGATCTAGAAAAACTTGTCCATGCATTTATCTTCAGTAAACTGGACTACTGTAACGCTGTCCTCACAAGTCTCCCGAAAAAGTCCATCAGACAGCTGCAGTTGGTTCAGAACGCTGCAGCTCGAGTCCTCCCTAAGACCAAGAAAGTAGATCATATAACTCCAGTTCTCAAATCTTTACACTGGCTTCCTGTCTGTCAGAGAATAGACTTCAAAATACTGCTGTTGGTTTACAAAGCCCTGAATGGTATAGGGCCAAAACACATTTCAGATCTGCTAGTCCATTATGAACCACTCAGAGTCCTCAGATCATCAGGGTCAGGCCTACTATCTATGCCCAGAGTTAGAACCAAACATGGTGAGGCAGCATTTCCTTTTTATGCCCCTCACATTGGGAACAAACTCCCAGAAACCATCAGGGCTGCTGGAACTCTCAGCTGCTTTAAATCCAGGTTAAAAACTCTCCTATTTGCCAAGCCTTTCAGTAGAACCAACTGTAAATTTTATATTCTATTTTATCTGCTTTTGTTTTCTTTAATTACTTTTGAGTTTGCTTTTTAATTCTTATGTATTCCTTTTGCAACTTGCTCTTATGCTTTAATGTTTCTATGTAAAGCACTTTGAATTATCTTGTACACAAAATGTGCTATACAAACAAACTTGCCTTGCCTGGGGGGCCCCCGTACTGCAGATGATGTGTCAGACACACAGTCTGGGTTCTCACAAACTGTGGTTGGTCTGTGAGGTAGTCCAGGATCCACGATGACAGGTACTGGTCCACCCCTGCACACAGCAGCTTGTCCCTCAGGATCACTGGTTGGATGGTGTTGAAAGCACTGGAGAAGTCAAAGAACATGCTCCCAGGCTTCTCCAGGTGGGACAGGGAACGATGTAGGAGGAAGATCACTGCATCCTCCACCCCGATGCCATGCTGGTAGGCAAACTGAAGTGGGTCCATCACTGGTCCCTCCAGGGGGCAGAGATGGGTGAGGAGCAGCCTCTCCAGGGTCTTCATTAGGTGTGATGTGAGGGCCACTAATCTGTAACTGTTAAGGTCCTTGGGGGTGCGGAGTCTTCGGTACGGGTACCACACAGGATGTTTTCCACAGCTGTGGTACCCTCCCCACCTTCAGGCTCAGACTGAAGATGTGCTCCACAATCACACACAGCTGGTCTGCACAGGACTTGAGGAGCCTTGAGCTGATGCTGTCCAGACCTGCAGCCTTCCTCGCCTTGTTCTTCCTCAGCTCAGCTCTCACCTGGGTCTTAGTGAGGGTCAGGTTGGGGCAGGGGGGCTGTGTATTGATAGGGGGGAGATGGTGGGTCTGTAAGGGGAAAAACAGCGGGGGATGTATGGGGGGGGTGGACAGTGGGACTAGATAAAGGTGGAAGCAGCAGTGGTTGGTGGGCAGGCGGAGAAGAGGGCGGTTGGTTAAAGAACAGGCTCAGGTTGTTCATCCACTCCTTACCCCCCGCGGCCTGGGAGGAAGTATTCTGGTGCCCAGAGATGGTTTTGAGGCCTCTCCAGACACCGCTGACATCACTCTGCTGCAGCTTGTCCTCCATCTTCTTCCTGTAGCTGTCCTTCCCCTCTCTGATCTTCCCCCTTAGCTCCCTCTGTTCAGACTTCAGCTCCTCATTTCCCAACCTGAAGATCCCTTTCTTCTCCTTCAGCAGTGTCTTTATCTCAGGGTTGATCCAGGGTTTGTTGTTTGAGAAACACCGTATGGTCTTGGTGGGTACGGTGTTCTCCACACAAAAGTTGATGTACAGTAATGTCACCATGTGGATCCCAGAGCTGCTCCCACACAGTGGATTCAAAACAGTCCTTCAGAGCGTCCTCCGCCTCCTCGGACCATATCTTCACTGTGTGGGTAACAGGGGGTTGTCTGTGTACACATGCAGAAGGTGAACCAGGTTGAGATCAGATCTTCCAAGGGGGAAAAGGAGTGCTGAGGTGTAAGCGTCTTTGGTGTTTGCATAAAATAAGTCCAGTGTTTTATTGTCTCTGGTGTGACACGTGACATACTGGGTGAAAGTGGGCAGAGCAGAGGATAGGGAAGTATGGTTAAAATCACCAGAGATGAGCTGGAGAGCAGTGGGGTGTTGAGCCTATAGTCTGCTGGTGACTGTGTGGATGATGTCACCTCAGCGCTTGAGGAGGGGGGTACATAAATAACAATCACGATGACGAGTGAGAACTCTCTGGGGAGGTATGTCGGGCGCATGCTAACAGCTAGCAACTCAAAGTCCTTGCTATAGTGTTCTTTAACAGTGATGTGCCCAGGATTACGCCATCTGTTGTTCACAAACATTACCAGCCCCCCACCTCTGCCCTTGCCGCTATCTGGTGTCTGATCTGCCCGTATTAAGTGGAAACCCTCCAGTCCGATGTTAGCATGTGTTGTTAGCTCTGTTAACCACATTTCAGTGAATAGCATAATGCTAACCTTTTGATTGCACATGTCCAACTGTTCAGTGTTTCAGTACTTTTTACATAACTTGCTGTTCTCTAACAAGGTGCTTTAGGGCAAAATTCACAACAGGTGTCTGATTTATAAATCGACCAATAAATTTTCTGGTTCAATTAGAATTGGTATTTAAACAGCCCTCTGCATCATGCTGTTCACATTTTGACATCATGAGACCAAGACGACACCTAACAATTATTCAGCATTACCTCGCCATTCCAAGGCTTCAAACCGGATGTTCTCAGATGGAAGTGGCCACTGAGCTTAGAGTGTCATCAGCAGGTTGCAACAGAGATGCAGACAAACTGGAAGAGTCACAGAAAGACATAGAAGTGGACGCCCTTTGGCCACATCCCACGCTGATGACCGCTTCATTGTGAACAGCGCCCTGTGGAACCGGATGATGAATGCCACTCAACTCCAGGAACATTTAAAGGAGGTGAGAGGCACCCAAGTGTCACGTCAGACCATTCAAAACCGTTTACATCAGCGTGGTCTATGTGCTAGACGACCTGCAAGGGTACCTGAACACACCACCAGGCACGGCCATCATCATCTTGTATGGGCCAGGGAGCATTTATGCTGGACAAGAGACCAGTGGGCCTCAGGGCTGTTCTCTGATGAAAGCCGATTCACGTTGAGCAGAAATGATGGCCGCCAACAATGTTGGAGACGTCAAGGAGAGCGCTATGCATCAGTCACTGTTGTCACCATGTTACAGTCTGGGCAGGTCTAGTCCATACAGAACTGCCCTACACCTTGTGAACGGTATACTGACAAGCCAATATTACCTGAATAACATCATTAATACAGTCATTGTGCCCCTGCAAGAACATCACAGGCCTAATTTCATCTTCATGGACGTCAATGCTCCAGCTCATCGAAGTTGCATCATTAGGGAATGGCTGGTGGAGGCTGGGCTACCTCAAATGGAGTGGCCTGCACTTTCTCCAGATCTGAATCCCATAGAAAACCTATGGGATCAGCTGAGTCACCCTGTAGAGGCTCATAACCCTGCACCCCACAACCTCAATGACCTGAGGGCCACCCTTCAAGAAAAGCAGAATGCCATGCCTCAGCAGACAATAAGTCGACTTGTGAACAGCATGAGACGTTGTTGTCAAGAAGTAATTGATGCTCAAGGGCACATGACAAGTTATTAAGACACTGACATGTTTTGTTGTGATATACCCGCCACTGTTGTTGGCTTTTGTTTCAATAAGTTGTTTATGATGAGGAAATCACCAATGCATGCTTCTCCTTAAATGCCTTACTTTCATTAAAGGTTTTTTGTTTTTCTTATTTCAGACAACAATGAAAAAGATGTTTGAACTTTACCTTGACACGTTTCGACTGGCGTCTGCAATCTTCCTCAGAAGTGTTGCTGTGACGTGTCATATCAGCTGTTTTTCCTAGGCATGACCAGCCCAGTGGACCCGTCAGATCCACTGGGCTGGCTGTGCCCCCTGCCGTTCAATGGTTCTCTGCAGAATGTAGTCCCAGGTGTGAGAAAGCATAAATGTCCCTTCATCCCGATTCATGCTGTCTTTGCCCTGGTTCCTGATTTCTGTAGCCTCCTTGATCCAATGGGTCCAGGGGGCGTGGCCAGTCCAGCGGATCTGACAGTTTCGCTGGGCTGGCCACGCCTAGGAAAAACAGCTGATATACGGCACGTCACAACACTCAGCTGACGCTTCTGAGAAAGACTGCAGATGCCAGTTGAAACATGTCAAAGTAAAGTTAAAACATCTTCTTTTCATCCTTGTCTGAAATAAGAAAAACAAAAAACCTATAATTGAAAAAGAAGACAGAATGAACCTACTCGAAGCCCTACTTTCATGATATATCACAGTAGCGTGAATGTTTTACATTTTCCATAAATTTCACCTGAAAGCCAAATATCCCTAACTTTTTGTGAGTAGTGTATGTGATGATGATTGACTCTTCATTTCATCCGATCATGCCAAAAAAATGTGAGCAAAATATGTGGAAACTAACATGTAGATGCCTGAAGCTAAGTTGCTGTCATCCTCTGACGACTTGCTGCATCATCTCAACTGCCATTTTCTGCCACGATGGACAACCATAATGTACAAGCTTAGGATGCTGTCGCAAGACACATGACCCATACTGTTTGTAAATACACTGGACAATGTTTCATTTGTGTGTGAAATGACAATAGGCCTATTCTATTATGTTCATTTACTACACACCGCAGTGATATGATACCGCACTGTTGTGTAATATCGCTTGATTACGAGCCTCGTCAGGGAGGGAAAAGAAAGGGGGGAAAAATGCAGAAAAAAAACAAAAACCCACCTGAAAGGGTCAAACCGTGATGCTTCTTTAAGGTAAAATTACCCAGTCCTACCCTCAAGATTTTCCACATTGAAAAAATGTCACTGGCCTGTAATATAGTATATTGTCATCTCTACTGGGACTAGGCCTTGTATTGCAATATTGTTTGAAGCATAGACGGCAACAGTGCATATAATGCACTATATTCTTTGGTGTACAAATTTCAGTGTTATTGTTTCTGAATGGTTAAGATACTCCCATCTCAATGAGATAACCTAGTAAAATAAGTGTCAAAAAATACAGCCTTCAATGGAGAGAGTGGCTTCTAAAATATATTTATTTCATATTTATTTTATTATCTAATTTTGGTTTAATCTAATTTGATTTGATTTATTTTTGGGTGAGTATAAGAGGGGCCATTTTCATTGTTTGCCCCTGGACTCCAAAATTTGGTGCTTCATCCATGGATGCAGTAGAACACAGACTGTATTGACTTTTCATCACACACCAAACACAAGAGACAACAGAAAATACACTGCTACAGAGTCAGTAGTTATATTAGTAGGATTTTAGCCTCTTTAACCACTTGCACTCCGGGCAATTTTCCTAAAAATGCCAAAAAATAACGTGCCCAAAGTAAATCGAAAGCTGTTATTCAACCCTTTGCAGCATCTTCATGGGGTTGGTCTCATTTAAAAGAAAACACTTTGAATTTTTTGGCAAAAAAAACATAATCTCTCTACATGCTCCAGCCACTGAGTTACAGTCATCTAAACATACTGAACTTGAAGAAAAAAAAATTGGACAGTGTTTTTTTGGATACAAATGCTTGTAAATAACACACAGCTGTCCGATCCGGCTGGAAAATGCAACAGAAATGTAGAACCAAGTGTTATCCAGCCGAGATCCAAATTTGGTAACAATACCACAAAAAATGAATATTTTACACAGCTTTGTTCTCAGGCTGTTCCCAGGCGTTTTGGAACTGTGCCAAATTGTGCCAAATGGCACAGTTTGGAAAAACATCTGTAACTTTTGAATAATTCAATGTAGAATCTTCATTTTAGGCTCTAATGAAAGGTCACACTCAGGGCTGTGTCTGTGTGTGTGTGTGTGTGTGTGTGGGGGGGGGGGGGGTCGTTCCCCCCCCCCCACCAAGGACCGAGTTTGGCCCTCGCTACATGACGGATTACACTCCTTGCATGTTTTCACAGCGCCCCCCCCCTCGCTACTGTGTGTGTGGGGGGGGGGGGAGGGAACCGTGAACGGACCGTGAACGCCCCCCCCCCCCTCGCTACAGAAGAGGGCCATCGCTACATGATGGAATAGACTCATATGCTTCGGACCGTGAACGCCCCCCCCCCCCGCTCCTCTTCTGCAGCGGGGGGGGGCTTCACGGTCCGAACACAGCAAATGAACCGTTTATCGCGGCGCACGCACTTCGTACTTCGTGCGCAGTACAGTTGTAATTTACCGATCGGTCAAAAGTCATTTTTGGATTACAGTTTTCAGGGATAAATAATAATTTAGCTTATAACACCTTACCTCTTCAAAGCAGCAGAGTCGTGGCGAACAGCTCTTCCCCATTGTCAGACGAACGCGACGCTGCTCCGCTCGTGGATCCCGATCAAAACATAATTCCATTATTGCCATTTTGGCGAATGATTTACGACTTTTGTCGTCGGCCTCCATCGGTCTATGATGACGCAAGAGAATCCTAAACGTCTATTCTGCTGGAATGAGTGCAGGTCCCACTTGTGGGTGGTCTCCATGCTCCGGGGTCTGTAGTAGATTCGTCCAGCGTTCTTTGTTTTCATCTGCTGCAGCAGTAAATCTCTCTTCACCCAGCCTGAATTTCTGTGCTTCAATTGGCTCCTGCGTTCACAGTAGGCGGGTCCTCCTTCCTAGAATTTCATTCATTGGCTCTTCAAGGTTTCAGAAACCCAATTCAAGGCTCTTATTAGTCGAATGAGAGGTCAATCAGATGAACTAATCTGTTCGCGGCTGTGACTGCAGCTTTTTTTTTCAGTGGCGCTTGGAGGCCACACCACCTACATCACCACCATCATGCGTCATGCGTCCAAGCGCACACGAGGGCGCTCTCGTGCGCCCTCGTGCGTCTTAGGACGCAGAGACTTGCCCGCCCGCGGAACAACGGAGTGCAAGTGGTTAAACAAGAGCACTGAGGCAAGTGCAATATCCCCCACCTCCGTTTTCTTTGAATATACCAATATCTTCCTAAAGGAGAGTAGTTTTCAACTTCTCCATGTGAATTATTAGTGTATCTCAAATCCTGGTACCAAGCTTCAAAACATTTGGAACTGAACTGTAGGAGTTGATTTCATAAAACGGGTACCTTTTGTGGCACAGACAGATGGTTGGACAGACATCGCCATAACATAATCCCCCCTTTAAAGACCGCCGGGGGATTAAAAAAAAACAACAAAAAAAAACTTTAAGTTTCAGCGTATGAGACATTTAGAACATTTTTCCTCAGTTTACCTAGGGACAGACCACTGACAGCTGTCAGACAGCATTAAAAGGCAAATGTCACAAAGTCTGCTGCAGACTAGTTTGTATTTGAAGTTAAAATTGCTGCTTTAAGCAGTTTGGTAGCTTTGAAAAGAATAGTTAATTTCATAAAAATCATTTCCACTCAAGAGCCGACATCTCTGAATATGCAAACTATAACAATATGCCTACAGACTGCAAGGAGCTCTAACTCCTTTTCACAGTAGGAATGCAGCTCCACCAGAGCAAGAAAGTTTGATTTTAATAAGAAAAGACTGATGAAGAAACTCTAAATTACATGCATAAATATCAAATTCTACACTATTTTTCAAAAGTATTGCAAGTGGCCAGTAAAATCAAAATTTGTATGGCTCACCAAATTGTTTATATCCTTTACCTTTTATACCCACAAATGAAGCTAATAAGAAACAGGCTAAATGACATGACTCCATCAAAAGGGTAACGATAAATAGTAATGTCCCTCTACTCCTTCTAAGAATTCAAAGATGTGCTCAGATGTGTAGGAGTCACTCACACGGCCCTGGGCTCAGAGAAAACATCAGCATGGATGTGCATCATCAGGTCGCCTCCCGCCGCATACTCCATGACAAAACACACATGCTCCTGTGTCTGGAAACAGGCAAATAGGTTGACCAGGAACGGATGGCGGACGCTGTTGACTGTTTCAAAAATCCTCTTCTCACACATCAGACTGGCAAGGAAAGGAGAAACAATGGTTAAGCTAAAAAAAAAAAGTCCACAACACTTGCAAAATTATCCTGTAAAAAAACAAAAAAAAAAAAACAAAACTAGAATTGCACTCAATGTAGATGTAGATTCACGACCTGAAGCCCTATCCTAATTGGGGTGGGTGTCAGTGGTAAATTCCGAGTATCTCCCCTATTGCAATGACAACGTCTAGATTAACTAGAATCAGACCCTACCAATCTTCAGGGTCAAGGTCATTTCATATTTGGATGTTGTATGACATTATAGCTCATATTCAAATTTTGCTAGCAATAAACCTGATAATAAAGATACCATAAGGCAAGTTCAAAGGTTATAAGCCAGAATGTAAAGTTGACCCTTGGTGACCTAACTTCAGACCCTATTGATCCTCAAGGTCAAAGCCATGGTCAAGGTCATTTGACATTTGTTATGTGCCAAGACACTGTTCTAACATCTGCACAAATTTCTTGCCCTTTGCTCTTATAATAAAGTCACTATTGGCCAAAATTGATTTTTACCTTTTGTGACCCTGTAACCTTGACCTTTGATCTCGTGACCCCGATAACACAGCAATACATGTTAAGCCTGGGATTCACCCATATACCAGCTTTGGTGACCCTAGCTTCATTGTTTCTCTAGTTACAGTCCAGACAAAAAAAAGACATATGGCAGAGACCGCCCTACCCATGTCTTCAACTCTTATCAGCATGGATAATAAAGTTTCAGCTAGTCTGAATCCAGTCGCCCCAACTGCATGGACCATCATTAAGTTCAGATGATGGTAGCACCATGGTCTACTAATTTAGGAGTCAGCAACCACGACAAAGAAAAGAGCCATTTTCAGCAATTTTTGTCCAACAAAATCTGCAAGGAGCCACAAAACATACCTGGGTGAAAAACTGAATTTGAAACAAGAAACAATTAATTTGCCTGTAAACTTTAATAACAGGAGAGCAGTTTTTCTGTTATAAAGAGCTGCATGTGGCTTCAGAACCACAGGTTGCAGACCCATGATCTAGAGTTAAACTTGTTAGAACCAGTTGTCCACCTGCTGCAGGCTCAGGTTTGGGGAAACCTCCCATCCTCTGCAGATCTCAGTAGAGTAGAACAAGAACTACCACATGGACTGGAGCTACATGGATAACAGTGACTGAACATCAAAAATAAAATACTATACTAAAAAGTACATACAACACCTTCAATCAAAATCACAAGTAATGAAACGATTTTTGGGAGAGTATCCTAATCATTTACCTGTCAACTTCATCACGAGCCACAATGTCTCCCTTCTTCAGAGCTTTAATGGCAAACATCTCTCCAGTGCTTTTATATTCCGCCAACAGCACCTATAGAGGACGGGAGGAAAGGAAGCCGCCTTTATGAAGTGACTACACAGTTGAAGTTTTCAAGTTAAAAAAAATACAGCTTTTTTCACAACTGATTGTTCATTTAATATTTCAAGCAAAACCATCATTCCTTTCAACTTAAAACATGAGCACATGGAAGTTAATTAAATAAAAGTTAAATGAAAATGTTACTGCATTCTTGATCAAAATGAACACGGCATACTACAGATAGTTTTGAGATACAGACCCTCTGTCTACATGTGACGAGTCACAATTACCATTTGAACTGCATTACAATACTGTATGTACATATCAGAGATTCCACTAGTCTCCCTCTTTGTTTGTCATTATGACGGACAAAGTTGTAAAAATTCCATCATGTCAGACGACGAGTTGAAAAAGTACCTTTCCAAAGTGTCCACGTCCAAGGACAGCTACACATTTGAAGTCCTGAAGACTGAACTGGAATTGCTCTTCTTCCCTAGATAGAGATCACAGTATACAGAAGTATTTTCAGTTCTAAGAGCCTGCACAAATCAACTGCTTTAAGAAATACAACATACTAACAGCAGGGGAGTGTGTAGACACGAATTAACAGGCAGGGAGCAGTGTTTACAAACTATGTAGCCATGACTGTGCACATACACAGCACCTCACTTCTGTGACATTTGAATGTTTTGTTTTGTAGCACCTTAATGCTTGCACTTTAGCATATCCACTTTATACAGTTTCATTGCAGTTGTTCTGGTCGTGTATGAATGTTTGTGTGTTTTTGTGACCCGCTGGGGGACTACAGATGCAAATTAGCAGTATTGCTAAATCTGGCATACTTACATTTGTATTATTGTTCATTAGTATTAATGTCCCTTTCAAATAAACAAACTTAAACTGTGGTCACTGTCCTCTAACAGAATGATGTTCGACACACGAAATGAGACTCACTCAAGATGTAGAAAAGAGGACAAAAGTAGTGGTGGGCTGGTGGAAGAAGAGTCATGCTGTTCATCCCTTCCTCCCACATGTGAATTGTAGTCAAAGCTTTAAAATGGAATATGAACAATGGTGTTACCTTATCTCTGTGTTTTTCTGGAAGGTGTTGGACTCCAGGTCAGGATGTTGGACGTCCTGCTCCACCACTGTGCTGTTTCTCTTATTGAGAAAGTCAAAGGAGGCCAGTGCATCCTGCAGAAAGAAAACACAGGGGAAAGAAATACGACAAGTAAAACTTTTGTTTTAGGTTCAGCAAATGACACAGAAAGACTGATTACTGGGATATAACTTTGTTGTCTCCATGAGCCACAAAACCATAATTGGTCTTGAATACAAATGGCAATGGTCTGTAGGGATACAAACAAACAAATGTTTAAGATTCAAGTTCATTGACTGTTACAATAACAGAGATGACATGGAACGTCACGGTTTCTCTCACGGAGGCTATAGTTAAGGAAAACAAACATTTTAATGTTTTTTTCCCCCCCTCCTAATATAGGAAGCAGTAATCCTTACTCCTATGGAAAGGGCGGGTTTGAGTAATATTTATTTATTTGGGGGGGTCTGCATGGAGCTGCTTAACATGGTTGACTTGAGATTAAATACACTTTGACCTTCCCTGTGTCCTCTGTTCTCCCATAAACTTAATAACTTTTTCCACATAAATGAAACCTTTACTCTTATAAACTTGAGACTTTAAAATAAATTTGGTTGCATTTTTTCTTTTATTGGACAGATACATTTAAACGAGGGACTGAAAATGGGAGTAGGGGAGAGACATGCAGAAAAAATGGCTCTGAGCATGAATCCAACCATGAACCACCGCGATTGAGCAACATGTTCTAATGGAAAACATCATAACCATTAGGTCCACATACACTTCTTGACACCTTTTTCTGATAAATTTATGACTGAGTGTAAAGTGGAGGCTTTTCTCTTACTTTCATAACTTTTTTTTCCCATTTAAATTAAGGGTTTCTTTTACTTCCCCTAATTATTCTATTAGTCCTGATCTTTTCCATCTTGTTCTCCTCATGGTGATCAGATCACTGAATGTGGCAGTCCTAGATATCATTCAGCTTTGACTCTGTCGTCTCACTCTGCATTGGAAATACTCCAACTCGTAGGAATTAGCTGCCAACAGACGGTCTGTTCAGGAGATCAGATCAGAGGCTACAGAGCAGTACAAAAGTACCTTCTGAAGTAACAGCCTGTAAGTGTTGTCCTTTAATGTGATGAGGTACTATTAGAAATATTTAGACTTTTTTGTGCAATAGCTGTTCCCTTACTCCAAAAGTGCATTCTCAGTCTGTAAGAAACATCGTTATGCCAGTATTTATGTCTTTGTAGTCTTATTTCTGACATTTCTCTCAATGTGGTGTCCAATTTTAGGACTCAAACAGTGCTCAGCTGGAACTCTTCTTTTCTCTGCCATCAGCTCACTGACCCAATATCAGCAGGGTTTCTGCTGGTAACATTTCTGCGTAGCGTCCCGCCACACCAAAAACTGAGCCACCGTGCTAAGAAAAACATAGGCCTAAAATTTAAAAAAGAGCCACACAGGAACCAATTGTTTAAAAAAAAAAAATTTGAGAGAAAAGAGCTGTAAAAGAGACATCAAAGAGCTGCACGTGGCTCGAGCACAGCAGGTTTGCCACCTCTGACACACACACACACACACACACACACACACATATATATATATATATATATATATATATATATATGCTAAGAAAATAAATGAAGGGATGTCACTCCACAAGCGAACAACGCACGTCAAAACAGTCACTTGCACGCATCAGGAGTTCGGGAGTGCGCCACCCTCGTAACAATTCCAGGAGCCAGCCAAGTGTATCGAGCATCGCTGTCCAAGAGATAAAACTGAATCCGCAGTGCTTCTGTTATCATTATATTAGGGTGATATGTCACGTCAACCACATAAAAAGAAGACAAAAAATGTTTAAAAAACATAGACAAAAAATGTCTATGTTTTTTAAACACTCGTGGGTGGTGAAGATGGCTCTCCTGCTTCAGGTCCAAGGAAGTAAATACATGAAGACCACGACTGCTTTGACCGGCCACTACTGATTAGACGAGAGTCACCGGCATTTTTAGAAGTATTTTAATTTTGTCGCCCCGTGTCAAAACTCAGCGCAGATCATTGGTTGATTGGAATATACCGATCTATAGTTCAGTGGTTGCTGCTCTTGTCCTCCATTTTCATGAACTGGGTTGCAAAATGCACCCGACATAATTAGTACACCGCATTTTTTCATATCAGCACTCAGTAGCTTTATATTTAAAAGAAGAGTGTGGTGTGTGTGTGTTAAGTTTTTTTTTTTTTTTTTTCCCCCCAGAGGGACCTGTCAGGGACAAAAAGAAGAGTAGAGGTGCCCGTTAATGTGAGGTGAACCGGGATGCAGAAACGAGCACAGAGCGGAGCTGAACAAGGACTATGGCGAACCATTGTCTCCAGCAGCCGAGACAGTCAGAGCACTGCAGACTCTGTGCAGGAGTAAGTAAAAAAAAGTAGGCTACTCTTTTTCTTCTCGCTCTCAGACGCTCCGATATTTGTGTAATTGTGACACTGTGGGAACCCACTCAGTATGTTTCCACTCAGACTGAAGGGCATGGCAGGATGAGATGCAGAGCAAAGGTGCTGAGTGACAAGGGGAATTGCTATGGGGGGATTGGTGTGTTGATGCGAACAGTGACAAAGGGGAATGGACAAATGTATTTATGTTAATGCAGCACCCCAGGTCGCGGAGCAAGTGGTATGCTATGAAAGGAGAGGTGCCCGCGACCTGCTTTTTTATGCTTGTGATTCTTGTGAATGCGAGAGAGAGATTAATACAGTCTGATCTGCTCTGGACTGCTTCGCCTGATTATTCCTCTCTCCACACTGGTGACCCTTGATGCACAATGGAACTTGAGGCGAACACCCCGGAGACGACCCAGACTGGAGGTGCCAGCAACGCGTAAGCCGTTTTGGTCAAACTCCCAGACTTCTGGCTACACGACACAAAGTCTTGGTTCCTCCACACCAAGGCCCAGTTCGCGCTCCGTGGAATAACGGCAGATGACACTAGATACTACTACGTGGTTGCAGCACTGGACGCACGCACAACTCAGCAGGTGGCGAGCCTGCTCCAACAGCCCCCCAGCCCATGACAAATACGATGCTCTCAAAACCGCACTGACCCGCCGCTACACGCTCTCGGACTATGAGAGAGCGGAAAGGCTCCTGACGCACTCCGAGTTGGGAGACGGGTCGGCGGTCGAATTAATGGAGAAGATGTTGGCGTTGATGGGCACAGATCACGGGCATTTCCTCTTTGCCCACCTTTTCCTCCGGAACCTCCCGACGGCAGCCAGGGCGGTCCTTGCCAATTCGCCGCTGCTGGCCACGCACAACTAAGGGTGCTAGCACAAGAGGCAGATTGGATTATCCTCACCACCAAAGCCCTTGCAGTGAACGCAGCGGCGTCGGAACCCAGCGAGATGGCCAGCGGAGGCGAAGAGCCAGTGACGGTGGCTGCAGCGGAGGCCAAGAAGCACTGGGAAGACACGCTCTGCTTCTACCACCGCCGTTTTGGAGAGGATGCACGCCGATGCATGCCACCGTTCCAATTCAAGCGCTTGGGAAACGCCAGGGCCGGCAGTCGGTAGCAGCTGCGACCGCCAGTGAAGCAAGCAAGCTGCTCTATGTAACAGACTCACGATTGGGGAGACGGTTCCTCGTGGATTCCGGCTCCCAAAAGAGCCTCATCCTGCCGTCCTACGCAGACCAGCTGGCAGGAACCAGTGGCCCCAAACTGACGGTCGCAAACGGCTCAGACATTAAGACTTTTGGTGAGAGGACACTGACTGTATCCTTGCACGGCTGTACATACCAATGGACATTCGTCATAGCGGCATGCAGCTTCCCCATTTTGGGCGTTGATTTTTTGTGTGCACACGAACTACTAGTCGATGTGGCTAACAGACGCCTGATTAACGTAATGTCTTTTGATTCTCTCCCCTGTACAGCTAGAGGAGCCGGGTCCACAACACTAGCCAACGTCACAGCTCCGGGGGTAAGTTCCACACACTACTCACCCAGTTCCCACCACTCACGGTCCCAACGTTTTCGGTAACCGTCACTAAACACGGGGTGGAGCACTTCATTACCACCACGGGGCTGCCCGTTTTCTCACGACCTTGCCGCCTGACGCAGCTAAACTGGCCATAGTGCGCAAGGAGTTTGCCAACTTGGAAAAGATGGACATCATCAGACGCTCAAACAGCCCATGGGCATCCCCACTACATATGGTTCCTAAAGCCGAGGGATCGTGGCGACCTTGCGGAGATTTCTGCAGATTAAACAACGCCACAGCGCACGACTGCTACCCGATACCCCATATTCAGGATTTTTCCGTTCACCTCACGGGGCACGCATTTTTTCCAAGATAGACTTGGTCCGTGGTTACCACCAGGTCCCGGAGCGAACTGAGGACATACCTAAGACGGCAATAATAACCCCATTTGATCTTTTTGAGTTTTTACGCATGCCTTTCGGGTTAAAAGGTGCAGCGCAGACATTCCAACGCATGATGGATGCGGTGTTGCGCGATCTGCCATTTGTGTTCGTCTACCTGGACGACATCCTGGAGGCCAGCGCGTCCGAGGATGAACACGTAGCCCACCTCAGGACAGTTTTCCAGAGGTTGGAGGAGCACGGGTTAATAATCAACCCGGCGAAGTGCCAGTTCGGGGTGACAGGAATCGATTTTTTGGGCCACCGCATCTCACTGGAGGGCACGATACCCTTACCGGATAAAGTGCACGCAGTGGCAGATTTTCCCCGGCCTCAGACGGTCAGGGCGCAGCAGAAGTTTTTGGGGATGGTTACCTTTTACAATCGTTTTCTCCCCCGCGCAGCCCAGCTCATGCAGCTGTTGTACGCTGCGCTTAAGAAACGGAAACCGGCGGACAGAGTCGACTGGACTCCTGAGCGAGAGCAGGCATTTTCCAACGTTAAAACAGCTCTGGCGAATGCCGCACTACTGGCACACCCGGACCCGGCGGCATGGATAGCGCTCACTACGACGCATCGGACGTGGCCATAGGGGCCGTCGTGGAGCAGTGCGTCGCCGGTTCTTGGCAGCCGCTTGCCTTTTTCAGCAGGTCTTTGCGCGACAATGAGCGTAAATACAGCGCATTCGACAGTGAGTTACTGGCTCTCCACCAGGCCATACGCTACTTCCAGTTCTGGCTGGAAGGGGGCACCTTCACTGCGTTCGTGGACCGCAAGCCGCTAACATACGCGATGGCCAAGGTTTCGGAACCATGGTCAGCCCGGCAGCAGAGACAGCTGGCCGTGATCTCGGAGTTTACGACCGACATTCAGCATGTGGCCAGTAAACTCAACGTGGTGGCGGACTGCCTCTCTCACGCATTAGTGGCCCCAGTCTATGTGGGGATAGATTACACAGTCATGGCCGCTGCGCAGATCGGCGATGCGTACGTTTGCGTGCTCCAGTCTGGACCAACAGGGTTAAGGCTGGAGAGCAGAGTACTGCAGGATGGCCCCCCCCCCTAGTCTGTGATGCCTCCACAGGCCGCCCGCGCCTGGTGGTCCCACACACTTGGCGCTGCCGCGTTTTTGAGTCGGTTCACTCCCTGGCGCACCCAGGAGTGCGCCCGTCAGTCAAAATGGTGGGAGCAAAGTTCATCTGGCAGAGCCTGCGCAAACAGGTGAAAGAGTGGGCTGCAGCCTGCGTAGCGTGCCAACGAGCCAAGGTGCACAGGCACACAAAGACCCCCTTGGAGCCGTTCCATATCCCAGCTAAGAGGCTTGCCCACGTTCACGTGGACCTCGTGGGCCCCCTCCCGCCATTGCAGGGGTTCACGCACCTCCTGACAGTGGTGGACCGCACCACGCGCTGACCCGAAGCAGTCCTGCTAGCTTCCACCGCATCCGCAGAAACTGCATGCGCTTTTTTGACGACATGGGTGGCACATTTCAGCGCCCCTTCGGATATCACGTCCAATCGGGGCCCGCAGTTTGTTTCCGACCTCTGGTCCACCATGGCCCGGAGCCTGGGCGTCACAATTCATTGCACGGCTGCGTACAACCCCCAGGCCAATGGGTTATGTGAGCGTTTTCATAGATCACTTAGAGCAGCGCTCAGGGCTTCGCTTACGGATGCAAATTGGGCGGACCAGGTGCCGTGGGTTCTATTAGGGTTGCGTTCAGCACCGAAGGAGGATTTGGCAGCCTCCCCAGTAGAGCTGGTTTTTTCCCAGCTGCTGAGGCTACCCGGAGAATTTTTGTCGGACAACCCCGCGCCAAACACCGATCCATCCCCGCTTTCACTGCATAGCGCAGTGGCAGGGACGGTACCCGGCCCACCACTGTTTTCCCCGCGCTTTTGTGCCAGAGACCTTGAAGGACGCGTCATTCGTATTTGTCAGGCATGATGCCCACCGGACCCCACTGCGCCCGCCCTACAATGGCCCGTTCAGAGTGCTGGAACCCGGGGAGAAACATTTTGTGTTAGACTTGGGGGGACGCAGGGAAACAATCTGTATAGACAGGCTTAAGCCCGCCTTTGTTTTAGCAGACGAGCAGGCGGTGTTAGCCCGAGCTCCTCGCCACGGATGACCCCCACTGAGAACTCCCCAAGTAAATGACTCGTCAGATCAGTCACAATGGCATGCTGAAGATGCCCCCCCCCCAACGTCCCCCCACAGACGGACGCACCCCCAAGAGTGCCCCACCAACACAGCAGCACCTCGGAGCCGCCGACCCCCCATTACAGCCGCTATGGACGTAGGCTGAAGCCCAAAGGACATGAGGGTTAAGGCTCAGTCTGAGTTTCTGGGGGGGGCGGTGTGGGAACCCACTCAGTATGTTTCCACCCAGTATGTTTCCACTCAAACCGAAGGGCATGGCAGGACGAGATGCAGAACAAAGGTGCTGGGTGACAAGGGGAATTGTCATGGGGGGATTGGTGTGTTGATGCGAACAGTGACAAAGGGGAATGGCAAATGTATTTATGTTAATGCAGCACCCCAGGTCGCAGAGCGAGTGGTACGCTATAAAAGGAGAGGTGCCCGCGACCTGCTTTTTTATGCTTGTGATTCTTGTGAATGTGAGAGAGAGATTAATAAAGTCTGCTCTGCTCTGGTCCGCTTCGCCTGATTATTCCTCTCTCCACAACACACACGTTTGTCTGCTGCAACTTCAAAATTAACCAATAGCAGATTCATTTCCACTCTGTCACTGTGCTGTGACTGTAGTCTCTTCACAAACCACTACAATATTAAGTAATTTATGTTCATGATTATGTATCTGGCAAGTTATAATGGCCAAACTTCACGAAGTCAGTGACTTAAATCTGTTAGCCTTCAGACAAACTAAACCTGCCACCATTTAGATTTCAAAATATGGGAGGTTTTTCCTGTTGTCTGGTTGGCGAGGAGTGTTCTAAAAAATTGTAAATATACAGAAATATTACAACAGATCATTTTAGTTAATTTTATTTCATGAAATGTCATTTTATTCATACTTTTATACTTCTGTGAAATCAGAGTTTAAATTGTTCTGTTTTGCTCTGCAAAATTATGATCAAAAGTTTCAATTATGAGAATTTTTTTTATCCCACTGTTTCAAATTTATTAAAAATACAGTAATTTCATTATAAAAACAGACAAAAAAATTGACATAAAATAATCCACAAATTAATGATAAAGTCTCAAATATACAAACAGTCAATCTTACAAAAGGAAATTACAAATTTATGGAGGAAAACAGCTGCAAATTTAGGCAACAACAAATTCACAGAAAAAAAGTAGAAAACTATAAGAAAATAGTTATAAATTTAAGAGAAAAGCCTCAAACTTTCAAGACTAAGGATGCGTCCCAATTCACCCCTTAGACCTACCCCTCCATTTTGCACATTCACGGTGAATGGGTAAAACAGAGAGGTAGGGCTAAGGAGTAGGGTGAAGAGATGAATTGCGACACACCCTTAGTCATTACTCAAGTATTTTTTTAAGTGGGTGCTTTAGTGCTCTTACTCAACTAGCAATTTTTGGGGTCTTTACTTTTAATTATTCATTTCACAAGACACTGCTTTTACATGAGTGCAATTTCTAGCTACTATACCCACTTCTGATCATATAATTAAAGAATGCATGAGCAAATTACTATAGTATTATGAATGGTTTTTCCCTTTTGAGTGTCATGTCTTTTCTCATGTTTACGCACACTTCACATACACCTCCCAAAAATAAATAAATAAATAATTTCACTCTGCACCTGATAGACCTGCATTGTACATCGTGCATGATTCATGTATCTATATGGGTCATCATCTATTCATCTATGATGCAAATTGTTTAGGCAGTTTTACTTTCCATGATTAATCCCTTTGTCTATTATGCTGTGTGTGTTTCTGTTGTCTACTGTCATGCTGCTGTTACACTGTAATTTCCCAGCTTGAGATCAATGAAGTACATCTATCTATCTATCTAAACAAATAAATATACGCTGCCAGTGACCGATAAAGGGAGCAGCCGAAAGAAGAAAAAGACGCTGCCACCATGCCAAAGTCTTTAAGCCAGAGGACACACTGATCAGTATCTGTAATTCCTATCAAACCACTGTACCTGTACTTCTTCCTTATCGGGCAACCTATCCCGCACCGGTGGCTCTTGAATGTCGTCGGGTGCTGGGTAGCGTTTGGGTCTTGGAGTGGGCTCTCTGTCAAAGTCCAGCTTGGTCACCAGTGGGTCACTGAATATGATGATAAAACAGTTTAGTGTTGAGTATGATTGTCATGACCACTCTCTTTGATTGTGTAATTAAATATTTAAAAAAAAAAACAGAAATCTGAATCCGTTTGTGTACCTGCTGGGTGTGGGTGAACCAGGCAGGCTGCTGGGCCCGCTCTCCACTGCCTGTGGGCTGAAGGAGTTGGTGCTGACGGTTGGTATGGCTCTCCTCACCAGACGGCCCCAGGTGGCGATGTTAATGTTCATCTGAGGGGCTCGGAGGAACGTCTTACCTGATCAGTACAACAGTAGTGTGACAATGTTTAAAAACGCAGCTTCCATCACACCTGACTGAGAATGTCAGCAGTGCACAATTAAAAATTTGAGTGACTCACCTTGCTGTTTTGAGAAAATCTTCTTCTGTCTTTGTAACTTTGGTCGTCTCTCAATGAGCGGGTTGAAAAATGTTACCTAAAAAGAATGAAAAAAAATGTGATGCGATGTGATCTCAAATCAACATCACAATTAACTAAACATTATAGCTTGGTTCAGCTATTATACAGTTTTCCTCTCATATTTTATACAAATATAATAATCACTTCCCACATGCCAAAACATGCAGGTTAGGGAGTTAAGGGGTGCTTGCGCATGCAGCGACCGGCAGCTGGTGGCTTGTCACCGGACTGCAGAACAAATCTACCTACGGGTACAAAATAAGTAAAAAAAAAAAGCTTTCCATCCAACAGAAAGAACAACACTTAAATTTACTGATGATTTTCTTGCTTTTATTGTGAAAGTTCATCATTCATTTTGCAGTCAGACCAGAACAGTATTTGTCTCCCATTTCATCTACTGACATACAGCTCACGATTTTAATGTCATAATGTGAAACTCAAGTGGTGGTGGGGTGATATAGGATATTAACATTTACAGTGATAAAAACACTCCCAATTAATTTATTGTGCTGAATTTCTATTATCAAGATAATTGTTTTATTGTGATAACTGCCAGCATCCTCATATGAGCAGGCTGAGAAAGCTGTTCTTCTGGCCTGCTGAAGTACAATCCTGGTTTCTACATGTATTATGAACTACTACCACCAGGGGGAGTCTGTTTACAATCAGTTCTTCCAAAGATCTTAACCCATCACTCAATCACCATCATGGGTGAACAGGATATTTTTACATCTTATAAATACAGCTTCATTTGTTACCTGTCAAGGCAAGGTTGCTACATTTGGAGACTGATAGTTTTCATTTAATTTCGATCATTTGAATGAAGTACAATGCAGCTGTGAATCATATTCCATGTCTTTATTTGTTTAACAAACAAATAACAGTAGTTGTTAGCAAACAAGTAACAGTGGTTTATACTGTTACACATTTATGACTTTGCAGGCCACAAGGGGTGCAACGATTAGTCGATTAACAGACTAATCAATCAACAGAAAATTTATTGACAACTAATCTGATAATCGACTTATCACCTATGAACCGTTTTCCAGTAAAAAAATCTAAAATATGATTGTTTCAGGTTGTCAGACATGATAATTTGAAACTTTTCTTGTTTTTGCATTAAAAGTTGAATCATTTTTGTTTGCCAGTCTGATGATAAAATGGAGTGATGGTCTGGATGAATCTAAAGCTCTGGAGTGTGTGTCAAAAAAAAAAAAACAGCAAGGTTGTTCAGAAACACTGCTTCTGAGGCTTGATTCATTTGGCCAGAGTTACATGATCAATGACTCAATGGTTTTAAGGAAGTGAAGTATTGGCAGTATTTGTGGTGTGTTTTGGTGGAGATTTTGCATGAGAGACATGGAGCCAGCAAGGAAGAGAGGACGTTCTGCCGTGTAGCAATATTTTGAATTGATTTTGGTCAATCAGGTAGGTTTGGTAGCTTTCTGTTTGTTTTTTGTTTTGTATGTTTATATGTTATCTGAAAAACATTATCTCTCGCTCCCTCGCTCTCTCTCATATACGTATATACTGTAGATGAGCACATTACAAGGACACATTAATGTGAAAAAATTTAAATAACTTGATGACAGGGCTGTACAGCTGCGACGTGAAAATTGGTCTCTGCCAAGAATGAATGAACTGATGTAGCACCGGATGGAGGATCCACTCCAATTCTGGGCAACGAGGAAGACCGTATAATACATCTGTATAAACTTGCACTGCAGTTTCTATGCACTCCTGCATCGTCCGTTCCATGTAAGAGGATTTTCTCTAAGGCAGGAGAAATCATCTCCAAGAAGAGAAACAGACTCAGCCCACGCACCGTGGAACAAATCCTTTTCTTGAATGAAAACCAAACAGAATAACCATATCTGCATTATGTGTTCATGTTATCAGTTCATAAAACATTTACACTGCCCAGTTCCTAAGCACTTTCCCAGTTCACAAGCACTTCTACCCCAAGTCAAAAAAAAAAAATACTCTACCTATAAGTTACTGTATCTAAAAATGTACCTGTCCACTGGTTAATTACATAAGCATGTGGGAGACAGGGACCTTACAGCACAAGCATTAGCTATTAGATTGTGTTGCAGGGTTTCCTCTGGTAACATTTCCGGGTGGCGGCCCACCACGCTTGAAATTATGCCACCACTCTAAGAGGAAATATAAATTTAAGAAAAAAATATGAAGGAATGATGGTCCGCAAGCGTGCACACGAACAACGCGCATGATCGTCATCCATGCGGAGTTCAGAAGTGCCCCACCTGCATGACTGTTCCAGTCGGCAGGCAGAGTGTCTCGCCAGCGTCACTGTCCGAGAGAAACATAAGCTTATTAAAGCACTTTAAACGTGGAAAAAACACAGAAGAGGTATGTAAGCAGTGGAGGCCTTTATCATGGTTTTAACCCGCTGGTAACGGGAACAATAATGAAGAGTCGCTTAGCTAACAGGTCTGGTTAGGAGCTCAAGTCGGGTCATTTTGGCTTCTTTTTAAGTATTAGTTTTTTGTTTTTCTTATTTCAGACAAGAATAAAAAGGAGATGTGTTTACCTTTATCTGGGTTAAAATTAACTAATTTATTTATTTCCCCCTTGTCCTGTCAGGAAGCTAGGTGAACAGAACAGAACTCTGCTACACTTATTGTGCCAAACAGATTTACTTTGCCAAAAGGAGCTTTGTACAGTACCTATATGTGAACTGTATATTGTTGTAAACTCCTCTTGTAATAACTTTTAATACTTTATTTAAACTATTTTACCCATGAAAGACCCGACAGGAGGTGAATGGGGGGAGGAGGAATGGGAAAGGAACAGACAAAGAAGACAAACAAACCAACAACTAAAACAAACGAAAGACAGACTGCTTCTTCCACCAAAGAGGTCTCAACATGAATCTGGTATCCGCACCTTTTAAAGAAGAGACGTGTGTGTGTGTGAGTGAGTGAGTGAGTGAGTGAGTGAGTGAGTGAGTGAGTGAGAGAGAGAGAGAGAAAGAGCACGCGCAAAATAAGTGCGTGCATGTGAGTGGTTTGTCAAGAAACATACGAAGAGGCCGGCCAGTCACAGAAACCCCCCCCCCCCCCATCCCCCGGAAACCCCGAGCAAGCAGGCCAATGCCACCAATGCCAACAGAGCACAAACGTCCGAGGCCAACAAGCCCCAGGAGAGCTAGGCATCTGCCCCAGCAGGGATGGCTGAGGGAGACTGGGCTGGCAGGCCCACACCCCCGGACCAGCCAGCCCCCCCGCCAGGCGCCGGGAGGACAACACCCCCATCTCCTGGGCCAGAGACTGGCCTGCACCCCCGGCAGGAGCCCCCCCCAGGCACCCCCACAGCGGGTCCGCCCCCACCCCAGCGCCACCGCCGCACACCTCAGGGACCCCCATGCCCACAGAGGCACCACCACCCCCCGTGCAGGGGAGCCCACGCAGCCAAGAGGCACTACCCCCTCAATCCAGCAACTCCCAACCAGCACACACACCCATTCCCACGCATTCACACCCTCATGCTCTCATACACACCCACACGCACTCACTCTTGCCCCCACACAATCCCACACTCGCACTCCCAGACTCACCCACTCTCCCACTTTTGTACCCGCTCAATCTCGCTTCCACTCACCTTCACAGTCACCCACACTATCTCAGGTTCACCCACACACACACTCAATCGCATTCTGACCTACTCACATCCATTCGTGCTTTCCCCCACACACTCACCCACACTCATTCACCCTTATTACTTAGGGGAATTGCGATGCAGATGCAGCAAGCATGAATGCGCAGAGGCTGGGGAGACCGCCGGCGCAGGCCAGCAGCCACACCACCACTGATCCACCCCAGGGTAGCTGCGGCCACAGAAGCAGACCACCACCCCCAACGCCCACCCGAGCGACTGATCACGGGACCACCATAGGCGCTCCGAGATGCCACCCGACAGGCAAAGCGCCACACAAAACCACCCCACCATTGACATCTCCACTCATCACTCCCTCACTTTCACTTGCTCTCTTATTCAATCACTCTCTCACTCCCTTACTCACATTGATTCATTTGGCAGCACCCAGGGATTCTGACAACATGACGGGCCCCAGGACCCCTGGCAGGAGGAGGGCAACAGGAGTGGGGGAAGACTCCCTCCCCCATACCCGAATCATGATGGGTGTGTGTCAGTTGTGTGATGTGATTGTGTGCAGGTGTGTGAGCTACAAGAGTGCAGTTAAAATTGGGGGGGATGGTGGCTGAAGCACCACTAGCCACTGCGATAGGCAGCGGGGCTCCCATCCCCCCAAGCCCTCAGTGTCTAAAATGCATTTAAAATTGAGGTGAGGGCAGCACCATTGCGCAGCAGACAGAGGAATCCCCTTCACCGACACAGTGCGGCACACCCCCACCCCAAAACCCTAAGTGTATCCAAGAAGATGTATGTTCGACACAGAATCAGGGTGGGGGGGGAGTAAGACTGGGAGGGAGGCGGTCCAAAAGGGAGCCTGTCCCCCGAAGAAGCCAGCTCACAAACTGGTTCAGGAGGCCACCCACTGCCCCCAGGTCCCAACCCAGGGCGAGGGCCGCCAGGCCGAGCATCCCAGGACCCGCCAGTGTCGTGCCCCAGTGCTCCCAGCACCATAAGCAAGATGGAGCAGCCACATCCACACCCACACATCTTGCATATACGAACATACACAACAACAATAATCACAATAATGAACAATGGGTCGGATCCATACGGTGCCCCACACGCCAAGCGACACCCAACAGCACCCACCACAAGCCCACCAACCACCCACCCCGGACACACACCGACAGTGGCAGGCCGCCCTGCAGCCACAGCCACCCCGGAGCAAACCGACGGCAACACGGATGCCAACTCACGCCAATGCCCCCCCCCCACCACCCCCAAGCACCCACACACACCCGGTGCCAAGGACACCGAAGGCAATGCGACAAAGTGCCCCACCCCATGACACAATGGCAGGGAAGCCGGTAAAAGCAGGCCCCAAACCGCCAAGCCCCAGGCCACTAGATGGTCCACCGCACCCCCACCACCCAATGAGATCCCCCCCCACCCTCACACGCATCCTCCACAGGTACCCGCACACACACACACACACACACACACACTCACCATTACACATGCCCACCTACACCCACACACGACCCCGCATGCCCACACACAACACAAAGAAACCCACACACACCCACATCTGCGCCCGCGCACACACACACACAAGCCCCCACACACCCACACTCACGCACACCTGCACACACGCATGCGCACACATACACACCCATAGGCCCCGGAGGACAGGGAGACGACCCCCCCGGGACACAGGCATCAGTCCCCAGAGTGCCGCCAGGGCCCTGTGGAGGGCACGACCCTGCCACGCAAGGACATGCCGGGGCCAGCCCGCACCACCGGCGCACACCCGACCCCGACCCAGAGGGGGAACCCCCCCCCCCCCAGCACCAGGGGCCCAGTGCCAGACCCAGACCCACCCGAGAGGCAAGGCCAGCCGGCCCGGGGCAATGAACCACCACCCACAGCCCAACTCGCAGCGCCCCACTACCACCAACCCCCCCAGGCCAGACCCACAGCCACTGGCTCCAGTGGGTCACAGAAACCCCTCATTGGTCAGGGCGCAGCCAGCTGCCAGAGGCACCAAGGAGAGCGAGCCACCGCCCACAACTGCTCAGGTTATAGAATGAATAAGCAGGGACCAGAGAGAATTAAATTCAGCCAATTAGTTATTTGAGGAGGCAGACATTCTCTCCAGGCTTTGGGCTGCACGGTGGCGCAGTGGTTAGCACTGTGGCAGCACAGTTTACCCTCGGCCGGGGGATCGCGGGGATCGTGAGATCGTGGGTTCGATCCCTGCCCCCGACCAACAGTGATATGTGTGGAGTTTGCATGTTCTCCCCGTGTTGCGTGGGTTTACTCCGGGATTTCTCCGGTTTCCTCCCACATACCAAAAACATGCAGGTTAGGGATACAGGGCGCTTGAGCACGCAGCGACCGGCAGCTGGTGGCTTGTCACCAGACTGCAAAACAAATCTACCTACGGGTACAAAATAAGTAATAAAAAAAAGGCTAATATAATCTGATAAGTTATTACAGTGAGTTGTACACAAATCATTTCTTGATTTCCAATTCATAAGGACAGTTTTCTTTGCAATGCATAAAGCAGTGAGAACCATGTGTGACATCCTTGCCTCTATATTTATTTCACTTAACTCACCTAATATGCAAAGTGTGGGTGAGGATGGGATACGATACCCAAGGCATGCCGATAAGTCTTCACATGTCTTCTGCCAGAACTTTTGGACCGGTGCACAGGACCACATAGCATGCATATAGCTATCCGGGACGTTGCTGGTGCAGTGGGAGCAGATATTTGTGCGACTAAGGTCCATTTTCAACATCCTTTGTCCTGTGTAATGGGTTCTATGTAGAACTTTGTACTGTATGATTTGCAGAGTTTTGAGTCATCTTAAAAGTATTTAACCTCTTGCACTCCGGTGTACCGCGGACGGGCACGTCTCTGCATCCCAGAGCGCACAAGAGCGCCCTCGTGCGAACAGATTAGTTCATCTGATTGACCTCTCATTCGACTAATAAGAGCCTTGAATTGGGTTTCTGAAACCTTGAAGAACCAATGACTGAAAACCTAGCAAGAAGGACCCGCCTACCAACGCTGTGAATGCAGCGGGCCAATTGAAGCACAGAAGTTCCGAGCTGTTTTGTGTAAGGCTGGGTGAAGAGAGACTGACTGCTGCAGCAGATGAAAAAAAGGACCCGCAGGAAGAACCTGCTACAGACCCAGCAGCACGGAGACCACCCACAAGTGCGACCTGCACTTATTCTAACAGAACAGACGTTTAGGATTCTCTTCCATGGTCATCATAGACCGACGGAGGCCGACGACGAAGGTCGTAAATCATTCGCCAAAACCGCAATCATGGAAGCGCAGAACCGCAATAATGGAATTATAATATAATGGAACCGGTTCGCGAGACCAGAACCACGAGTCCGTAACAAGGGACCAGCGTCGCGTTCGTCTGACAATGAGGAAGAGAAGTTCGCCAGGACGCTGCTGTGAAGCGGTAAGTGTTATAAGCTAAATTATTCTTTATCCCTGAAAATTGTAATCAAAAAATGACTTTTGACCGATCGGTAAATTACAACTGTGCGGCGCACGAAGTCCGACGTGCGTGCGCCGCAGTACACGGTTCGTTCGCCACGTCCGGACCGTGAATGCCCCCACCCCCCCGCTACTCTCCTGTAGCGAGGGGGGGGGGGGGGAGCCACGGTGACTGCGCCGCGGTCGCCACATGACTATTCCGTCATGTAGCGATGGCCAATGTCCGTCCTCTGTAGCGGGGGGGGGGGGGGGGGGGACAACCCCCCCCCACACACACACACACAGCCCTGAGTGTCACCTTTCATTAGAGCCCAAGATGAAGCTTCTATATTGAATCATTCAAAAGTTACAGACGTTTTTCCAAACTGTGTCATTTGGCACAATTTGGCACAGTTCAAAAACGCCTGGGAACTACCTGAGGAAACAGCTGTGTAATATATTCATTTTTTGTGGTATTGTTACAAAATTTTGACCTCAGCTGGATAACACTTGGTTCTACATTTCTGTTGCATTTTCCAGCTCGGATCTGAAGCTGTGTGTTTTTTGCAAGCATTTGAATCCAAAAAAACACCGTTCAGTATGTTTAGATGACTGTAACTCAGTGGCCGGAGCACTAAGAGAGATTATGACTGTTTTGCCAAAAAATTCCAAGTGTTTTCTTTTAAATGAGACCAACCCCATGAAGATGCTGCAAAGGGTTGAAGGACAGCTTTCGATTTACTTTGGGCACTTTATTTTTTGGCATTTTTAGGGAAATTGACCGGAGTGCAAGGGGTTAAACATATTTGTGTCCAGGAGCTGTCAGTCTCTTAGCTAACAGGTGTGGTTAGGAGCTCGAGTAGCTTCATTTTGTCTTCTTTTTAATTATTAGTTTTTTGTTTTTCTTATTTCAGACAAGAATAAAAAGGAGATGTTTTTACCTTGACCTTAGTTAATATTAATTAACTAATTTATGTTCATTATTATGTACCTGGCAAGTTAACATGACCGAAATTCACAAAGTCAATGGCTTTAATCTGTCAGCAGACTTCAGACAAACTAAACATACCAACATTTGGATTTCAAAATAAGGGAGGTTTTTCCAGCTGTCTGGGTGGTGAGGAGAGTTATAAAGTAACTATAAATATATATAGAAATATTCTAACAGAAATAACTGCATCTTTGGTCATTAAGTTAATTTATTTCATTAAATACAATTTCATTAATATACATTAATTTATAATACATTATACATTAATAATACATTAATTTGAAATAGGAGTTAAATTACTGTTCTGTTCTGGCGCTGCAAAATTATGGTCAAAAATGTAAACTGCTATAAGGAAAAAGTAAAAAAAAATACCAGTCTGTTTCAAATTTATTTAAAAAAAAAACAGTAATTTTATTTAAAAAAAATAGACAAAAATTAGTCATAAAATAATCCACAAGTTCATAATGAAGTCTCAAATGTACAAGAAAAGTCAATTTTACAAGAGGAAATTACAAATTTGAGGAAAATGATTTCAAATTTAGATAAATTTATAGAGAAAAGTAGAAAACAATAGGAAAATTGTTATAAATTTTGGAGAAATCCTCAAACCTTCAAGACTGAAGTCATTACTCAAGTTTTTAAGTGGCTGCTCTTTGTACCCTTAACTAGAAATTTTTGGTTGTCTACTTTTAATTATTAATTTCATAGCACTGCTTTTACATGAGAAGAATTTCTGGCTACTATACCCACCTCTGGTCATATAATTTAAGTGTGCATGAGTAAATGACTATTATGGTTTTTTCCCTTCCTTACTCTCTCAATGGGAAAAAAAAGAAACACTAGAATAAAAATCACCCTTTATTGTCATTCAACTGTACAACCAATCATGTACAGTAGAACGAGATTGTGCTTTACCTATCTACTGTGTAAATCACCCACACCCCAAGTGTAGAATCAGAGGGCCACTGCCATGCAAGGCGCCGCCACAAATTTCCCTCCTCCATTCCATTATTGCTGAGCACCAAGCTGGATGGCAGGAAGTTCCACTTTTATATGGTCTTCGGCATGACCAGGCCGGGATTTGAACCCCTGCCTCCCGGGCGTGGGGCAGATGCTCTACCAACTGAGCCACCACTCCGGTCCAACTGAGCCACCACTCCGTAGTGGTGGCTCAGTAGTAATGCAAAAAGTGGTAATCAGTGGTAAATCAGTAGTTGGCCACACTATACCTGCGCCACAGCCGCCCCCAAAATGTGTTTTATAAACACATATTTTTTTTATTTTTTTTTTTTAAATTTGAAGCTTTTTGCTTAAATTTAGCAGTTTTTCATAAATCTGCAATTTTCGTTTTTATACATGTATGGATGTTTTTTCTATGCATTTGATAATTTATTAATGTATTTATCATTTTCTGGTGAATTTACGTCATTTTTCTTGTAAATTTATAGTGTTTTTTCAGTAAAATTAAAGTTAATAATATATATATATATATACACATGTATATATATATATATATATATATATATATATATATATATATATATATATATATATATATACTGTATATATAATAATACAGTAAATCTGTAATTTAATTAGCAGTGGGTCGGGGCTATTATCTAAATAAAATAAGATAAACCTTTATTAGTCCCACAATGGGGAAATGACCAATTTTAACAAACACCAATGTAACAAATAAATATTCAGTAAATGTAGTATTTGGGCACAGCCCTAGTGGACAAATTATTATTAAAGTAATTTATTATTAACTACTATCACTTAATACCATTGTATGGCATTAAATTACTTGATGTGAGTGTGGGTACCTCTGCAAACAGCATCCCCTGTGGTTCCAGATACAGACACATTCCATGACGCTGGTTGTCCAGGAAGTCCTCCAGCCGCAGGAACTTGACAGCGCAGAGCGAACGCCAGTCCCGCCAGTACACAGAGATCTCCAGCTCACGGGACTGCAGTCACATAAACACAGAAACAAACTAATGTGAAGCTCTGTACTGTAGGATATAAACAACCAAGTCAACAGCACAGGTGGGATTCAAAGGCAGGTATGTGTGCGTAGTACCCGGTCCAGCTCCAATGTAAACTTCTGGTCCCACGCCTGGTTGCTTACAGGCCTCCAGCTTGTCTGTCCGACCACTGTGTTGTCCAGCTTCAATACCGCACTGATCTCATCTGAGAAAAAAAATGGCACTGAACTATAAACAAAGCCTCGACTGTGACTGTATATCCAGCAGGTTTAATTTTGTTTTTCATTATCATTACACTTTTATACTCCTTAAATGAGGGAGAAATGGTCTGATCATTTTCAGTCAGTGTATGAGGTCAGATGTACTTACTGGAGAGCTCCTCGCTTTTTGTTGGATTCCTGGAGCTCACACTGCGGTTTCGGTTTGCTCGGCTGATGAAGGACGAGCGTGTCTCGCTGGGGCTCCAGCCAGGTAGTGGGACAGATGATGCTTTCGAACGGCCCGGGACATTTTCCAGAAGATCTTGACAGCCCATGAGCCTAACATCCAATGTGCCTGTAGGTGAGGGGAATGAGAGTACGCATCTGCTTTACACAACCTGTCCTGTTTAAAGTTGTCAGTTCACCCACTCCAGGGCACTTCGACTGACACCAAGGACTGGGTAGATGACTTACAGTGGGGCAAAAAAGTATTTAGTCAGCCACCAATTGTGCAAGTTCTCCCACTTAAAAGATGAGAGAGGTCTCCAATTTTCATCATAGGTATACCTCAACTATGAGAGACAAAATGAGGAGAAAAAAAAAAATCCAGAAAATCACATTGAAGGATTTTTAATGAATTAATTGGTAAATTCCTCGGTAAAATAAGCATTTGGTCACCTACAAACAAGCAAGATTTCTGGCTCTCACAGACCTGTAACTTCTTCTTTAAGAGGCTCCTCTGTCCTCCACTCCTTACCTGTATTAATGGCACCTGTTTGAACTCGTTATCAATATAAAAGACACCTGTCCACAACCTCAAACATTCAGACTCCAAACTCCACTATGGCCAAGACCAAAGAGCTGTCAAAGGACACCAGAAACAAAATTGTAGACCTGCACCAGGCTGGGAAGACTGAATCTGCAATAGGTAAGCAGCTTGGTGTGAAGAAATCAACTGTGGGAGCAATTATTAGAAAATGGAAGACATACAAGACCACTGATAATCTCCCTTGATCTGGGACTCCACGCAAGATCTCACCCCATGGGGTCAAAATGATCACGAGAACGGTGAGCAAAAATCCCAGAACCACACGGGGGGACCTAGTGAATGACCTGCAGAGAGCTGGGACCAAAGTAACAAAGACTACCATCAGTAACACACTACGCCGCCAGGGACTCAAATCCTGCAGTGCCAGACGTGTCCCCTGCTTATGCCAGTACATGTCCAGGCCCGTCTGAAGTTTGCTAGAGAGCATTTGGATGATCCAGAAGAGGACTGGGAGAATGTCATATGGTCAGATGAAACCAAAATAGAACTTTGTTGTAAAAACTCAACTTGTTGTGTTTGGAGGAGAAAGAACACCATACCTACTGTGAAGCATGGGGGTGGAAACATCATGCTTTGGGGCTGTTTTTCTGCAAAGGGACCAGGACGACTGATCCGTGTAAAGGAACGAATGAATGGCGCCATGTATCGTGAGATTTTGAGTGAAAACCTCCTTCCATCAGCAAGGGCATTGAAGATGAAACGTGGTTGGCTCTTTCAGCATGACAATGATCCCAAACACACCACCCGGGCAATGAAGGAGTGGCTTCGTAAGAAGCATTTCAAGGTCCTGGAGTGGCCTAGCCAGTCTCCACATCTCAACCCCATAGAAAATCTGTGGAGGGAGTTGAAAGTCCGTGTTGCCCAGCGACAGCCCCAAAACTGCTCTAGAGGAGATTTGCATGGAGGAATGGGCCACAATACCAGCAACAGTGTGTGAAAACCTTGTGAAGATTTACAGAAAATGTTTGACCTCTGTCATTGCCAACAAAGGGTATATAACAAAGTATTGAGATGAACTTTTGTTATTGACCAAATACTGTAAACGTTGGTCCTGAATTAGCAAAATCAAGTGACAACAGAAACAAACAACAGTGGTTCTGTAAATGAAATAGAAGATAGAAATCCAAACACAATCTTTTTGGGTGCAGTTACTGAAAAGGAAATTATCGAGACTGAGTAAATTTAAGAACAAAAAAATCAACGGACTGGAATGAAATTGACATGACAATAGTGAAAAAAGGAATTGTTAAGCCACTCACCCACATCTGTAACCTGTCATTTCAAACTGGTAAATTTCCAAACAAAATGAAAATAGCAAAAGTAATACCTCTCTACAAAACAGGAGATGGTCATTGTTTCACAAATTAAAGGCCAGTCTCTTTACTCTCACAATTCTCCAAAATACTTCAAAAAAATCTTCACTAAGAGACTGGATGATTTCATTGAAAAACACAACCTCCTTACAGACAGCCAGTATGGTTTTTGAGCAGATAAATCTACATCTTTGGCACTGATCAAACTTATAGAAGAAATTACTAGTTGTATAGATAAAAAAAAAGTTTGCTGTAGGAGTATTTATAGATTTAAAGAAAGCTTTTAACACCATTGGCCACAGAATACTACTAAGGAAACTGGAAAGGTATGGGATAAGAGGGGTCGGACTGAGTTGGGTGGAAAGTTATTTAAGTAACAGACAACAATTTGTACAAATTGGTGAGCACAAATCACCCTTCATGGACATCACTTGTGGTGTGCCCCAGGGGTCAGTTCTGGGACCCAAACTTTTTATCTTGTATATAAATGACATATGCCAAGTATCAAAAATTCTGAAATTTATTTTGTTTGCGGATGGCACAAATATCCTTTGCACTGGTGGGAATTTGCAGCAGGTTTTAGAGGTGGTCACAACTGAAATGAAAAAGTTAACGCAGTGGTTCAACAAAAATAAATTATCTCTAAATCTAAAAAAAAACAAAGATTATGTTGTTTGGAAATTATAAAATAAATCATGAAATAATGGTAACGATAGATGATACCAGAATAGAAACAGTACAGGAAAATAAGTTTCTGGGGGTGACGCTAGACAATAAAATCTGCTGGAAACCTCACATCAGTCACATCCGGGCCAAGTTGGCAAAATGTATAGGCATACTGGGGAAGACAAGACACATCTTGGACTATAAATCATTGGTCTTACTGTACAATTCACTGTTTCTACCTTAACTACTGTGTAGAAGTCTGGGGAAACAACTACAAGACCAACCTACAGTCAATATGCACAATACAAAAAAGAGCTATAAGGATAATAAATAATGAAGGATATAGCGACCATACCAATTCGTTGTTTTTAAAGTCACATGTCATAAAGTTCATCGATTTAGTTAAATTTAAGACAACACAAGTCATGTACAGGGCAATTAATAATCAACTCCCAACTAATATACAAAAAATATTTTAAAAAAAAGAGACAATGATCATAATTTGAGAGGAGACTTAAACTTTACAAAACCCAAGATACGAACAACCAAGAAAAGTATGTGCATATCTGTCTATGGGGTGGATTTGTGGAACAGTCTGGAGCCGGAACTGAAACTATGTACAAACAGAAATCAATTCAAAAAGAGGTACAAACATTATTTGCTGAAAGGATATATGTTAGAAGGGTAGTATTTATATGTACGATTCACTATGCTCACTCTGGGACACTATGGAATGGTGGGTGGGACAGCACTGTGTATATCTGTGTTGTTTGAGGCTGGTTTTGATGTATGGACATCAATGTATGCTAGGATGGATGGGTGTTAATGTTGGTATGTACAAAATACAGTTAATTGGGGTCTTAAATGTGGTAATTTGTATATAATTCACATGAGTGTATTTATGGAAAAGAGGAGATGGAATTAATAAGTGTTCACTTCTTCCTTCTCCCTTTCAAACACTGTATACTGTTACTTTATTGCATTTGTCATTTGTTTTGTTTTTGTTATACTTTTTTGTTCGAAATAAAGTATCTATCTATCTATACTTATTTTACCGAGGAATTTACCAATTAATTCATTAAAAATCCTTCAATGTGATTTTCTGGATTTTTTTTTTCTCATTTTGTCTCTCATAGTTGAGGTATACCTATGATGAAAATTGGAGACCTCTCTCATCTTTTAAGTGGGAGAACTTGCACAATTGGTGGCTGACTAAATACTTTTTTGCCCCACTGTATGTCAGACTGGGGTTTGTTTTCAAACTACAGATAAATTCTCTTTTTCAAAAACTGGTTCACCTCAGTCTTTTTTAAAAGTTCCAATTAAGACACTCAAAATTAAAATTCAGTATAAATCTGTGTCCAGCTGTAAAATTGATCTGGCCGTTTCTCTCCACAATCACGGCAGTATTAGACTTAAAAAAAAATTTTCTTCTTTCAGCTGCTCCCTTTTGGGGTCGCCATATAATATCATCTGATATCGCGATGATCCGCATGTTGATTTGACAAGGATTTTTTAATTGTTTTTTACACACTGGATGCCCTTCCTGATGCAACCCTCCCCATTTATCCAGACTTGGGACCGGCACAGTACAGTTTGTGCTCCCTCTGTGGCTGGGTAACCAACTTTCCTTCCCCCCATTCCATTGGAGGTCACCAACTGGCGGACTCCGGTCCGAATCTGGACCCTGAGCAGGGTTTCCACTGGTAACATTTAACTCAGCTGCCACACTAAGAAAATAAATGAAGGAATGACACTCTGCAAGCACACGCGAGAACAACACACGTCACAGTCACCCATGCGTCGGAGTTCTGGAGCGTGCTGCCCACGTGACCTTTCCAGTCGGCAGATATACTTATCTAGCATCGCTGTCCGAGAGACAAACCTGATTCCATGTCAAGGTAAAGCATGAGCTTACTTAAGTACTTTACACAAGGGGAATAAAAGCAGAAGAGGCATGTAAGCAATGGAGGCATTTATCACTTTGGGCTGCACGGTGGCACAGTGGTTAGCACTGTGGCAGCACAGTTTACCCTTGGCCGGGGGATCGTAGGGATCGTGGGTTCGATCCCAGCCTCCGACCAACAGTGATCTGTGTGGAGTTTGCATGTTCTCCCCATGTATGCGTGGGTTTACCCCGGGATTTCTCCGGTTTCCTCCCACATGCCAAAAACATGCAGGTTAGGTTAATTGGAGACTCTAAAGTGGCCCCAGGTGTGAATGTGTATGTGAATGGTTAAGGGATAGCGCCGTATCGTGGCTGCTTCATCCATCCAGGTGGTGGATGACCCTCAATTTCCCCTCTGGGGATCAATAAAGTATACTAAATCTAAAAAAAAAAAAAAAATAAATCATGGTTTTAACCTGCTGGTAATGGGAAAAATAATGAGTCAATTAGCATACAGGTGTGGTTAGGCTTCATATTAGGGTTGTCAACTGTGCAACAACAAACACTACCGAGTCTCCCATCCAAATCCCAAAGCCGTTTGATACATTTTGGAAAACAAAAGGATACTGTTTTGTTTGGACGAACTACAAAAGCACAACCGAAATACTGAATCGGCAGCTGCCCAGACATTTTACGGTACGACACCTTGGGCGCTCTCTGCAGAGTGGAGATGCAGTGGGAGGCAAAATCCCTATTTGCTGCGGGTGTCACATGAGGCGGACAGCCAGGATATCCACCACGGACAGATACGCTTCGTTTCCAGTGTGCGCCCACAGAATGATGCACTGTTTTGAAATTGTATTTACCGCCGCTCTGGCTGTACATGTCAACACGCCTCTGCAACATTGTGTGGAGGTCGGGGGCAGTGCCTTTGGCATGGCAAACCGGGGTGGTGGTTCCTCTCTTCAAAAAAGGGGACCGGAGGGTGTGCTCCAACTTTAGAGGGATCGCACTCCTCAGCCTCCCTGGGAAGGTCTATGCCAAGGTATAGATGGTCTCACTTCCGCCTCCAAAGAGAGCAGACGCCTTTTTCCTTCTCTCTTGCTCTGACTTTTTTTCCTTCCCCCCCCCCCCCCAACTATTGGATCCCAGCTTGCTGTTGTCTGTCTGCGTCTAACTGCTGACCGTCGAAAGAAATTATGGAATTAATAAGCTGGGCTTTGAACACAATTGACACTATTTTTTCAACAAGGAAAAGTGCTCCGGGGGAAGCTGTCTGCCCCGCAGGGACGGCTCCAGCGGGCTATTTACGGGACACAAGTAATTGGAGGATCTTGTGCCTAACTAATCTCTCTATCGAAGATATTGAAGATTTGTATGTCTTCGTAATAATGGTGATCGGGATCGTTCTGATTGGAACTGGGATTGTCCTGGTGTACCGCAAATTGCTGAAGATGGATACAACCTATCAAAATGCTGGCCAGGCGAGGTGCATCCATCAAATTGAAAAATTGGAGAAGACCCTGATAGCGACAAATGGAGAACTGTCTCGGAAGGTGGATTACATCATGGTCACGCTTAGGTCTATCCACGACGGACTCAACGCCCCGCAATGAAGGATTAAGTACTGAATCTACAGAAGAGAATAAAGCTCCTTCTCTGTGATCAGTTCTATTTGGCTCAATTTCCCTACAAAAATTCCTCCTGATTGTCTGCAGTCTGTTTTTTCAAAACATTGAGCACAAGGCCTTGGACAGCAGCTGCTCAGATAATCGCAAGGACGATTGCGAGTAGCCAGACAAAACATCTCCTGCCAAAGTGCCCTTGTTGTTCTTACTGATACAACACTTGCTTCAACAGTGCACTCATATTGATCCACGAACTGATAAATAAGATCCACTCACTGCTCTCTCTGTGTCCTGTGAAATCTTGGTCCGCTGATGTGCATTGAGGGCTTTTTTTTTCCCCCTTGTAATCATAATATTGATTGATCATGCAACCAGTATTCTGAATCAATGATTTTTTTGCTCCTTCCTATTGTATTATTTCTTATGCTACCTGTACCCTCCTGCTGACAGGCGCGTTTCAGATGCGCCACGGCACGGAAATGCAGGTTCATTTTCTGTGTCAAGTCAAATTCTCTCGTATGTTATCAGTGATCTGTTAATGTACTTGGCAATAAATCTTTTTCTGATTCTGATTCTGATTCAAGGTACTGGAGAGGAGAGTCCGGCCGTTGGTCGAACCTCGGATTCAGGAGGAGCAATGTGGCTTTCGTCCTGGCCGTGGCACATCGGACCAGCTCTTTACCCTCTCGAGAATTCTCGAGGGTTCGTGGGAGTTTGCCCAACCAGTTTACATGTGTTTTGTGGACTTGGAGAAGGCATTTGACCGCGTCCCTCGTGGATTTTTGTGGGGGGTGCTTCGGGAGTATGGGGTATCGGGCTTGTTGTTACGAGCTATTCGGTCTCTGTACGACCGTGGTGAGAGTTTGGTTCGTATTGCCAACACTCGGTCGGACTCATTCCCAGTGAGAGTTGGACTCCGCCAGGGCTGCCCTTTGTCACCGATCATGTTCATAATTTTTATGGACAGGATTTCTAGGCGCAGCCAGGAAATGGAGGGTGTCATGCTTGGTGACCACAGGATCTCATCTCTGTTGTTTGCAGATGATGTTGTCCTGTTGGCTTCATCCAGCAATGACCTACAGCTCTTGCTGGGACAGTTTGCCGCTGAGTGTGAAGCGGCTGGGATGAGACTCAGCACCTCCAAGTCCGAGTCCATGGTCCTCAGCCGGAAAAAGGTGGATTGTCCTCTCCGGGTTGGGGACAGGCTCCTGCCCCAAGTGGAGGAGTTTAAGTATCTTGGGGTCTTGTTCACGAGTGAGGGGAAAATGGAGCGAGAGATCGACAGACGGATTGGAGCAGCATCTGCAGTGATGCGGACGTTGTACCGGTCTGTTGTGGTGAAGAGGGAGCTTAGTTCTAAGGCAAAGCTGTCGATTTACCAGTCAATCTATGTTCCTACTCTCACCTATGGTCACGAGCTTTGGGTAATGACCGAAAGAACGAGATCGCGGATACAAGCGGCTGAAATGAGCTTTCTCCGTAGGATTGCTGGACTCACCCTGAGAGATAGGGTGAGGAGCTCAGTCATCCGGGAGAGGCTCAGAGTAGAACCGCTGCTCCTCCACATTGAAAGGAGTCAGTTGAGGTGGTATGGGCATCTGATTAGGATGCCTCCTGGACGCCTCCCACTTGAGGTGTTTCAGGCACGTCCCACTGGGAGGAGACCCCGGGGCAGACCCAGGACTCGGTGGAGAGACTATGTCTCCCAGCTGGTCTGGGAACGCCTTGGTATCCCCTCTGAAGAGCTGGAGCAGGTGGCTGGGGAGAGGGAAGTCTGGGCTTCTCTGCTTGAACTGCTGCCTCCGCGACCCGGACCTCTGGAAAAGCGGTAGAAGATGAATGGATGGATGGAGGTCCCTGAAATGATTGTTTTGTTTTATCAAATACAGATATACATTCTTGATGTTAGAATATGAAATTAAACCATGAAAAAGGTAATAAATGCATCCTTTGCAAGAGGGAAAAAAAAGTTCAAATAAAAAAAAAACACAACGTACCTACAAGTATGTTAGGATAGGATATGGAATATGTGACATAACACTACTGCTATGTCCTAATTTTTTAGCAATAAAAATTAGGTTGGTAATGACCATCGTTATGTTCAGTTACCTGTCAGTGCTGCAGGCTTCGTCAAAGTGCTGTACTGGTTCTGTGTGGAGATGATGCTGGATCTGGGACTCAGGGCCGGTGAGGACAGCAGGGACAACACTTCTACAATGCTGTTGCTGCGAGGATGGTTTCTTGGCAACTCACTGAGGCGCTGCTCCAGTGAGTATTTCAAGAGGTCGAGCTTTTGATTGGACTCAGTAAAACGAGCATGGGCCTGAGGAAAGAGAAGTACTTTGAAAGGAAATAAAGGAAGATGTGAGGAAAAAAGATGAGGGCACAAACTGTAAACGATTTTTCACAGCCTTTGACTGAAAACTCCAGTAGGTAATCCATTCTAGATGCAACTTTTTGTCAAATGTGTTAAAATTGTCTTCACATGCCAACAGCAAGAATAGCTGAAGTAGCATAAGTAAATAACCATTCTCAGTGAAGTCACAGGACTGTAAAAACATCAGGCCATCATTTCTTTAGGGCCAAATAAAATGACTGTATGGTCTGCCTGTTTACCTGCCTTCTTTCATGCTCTGTGGTTGTGCATTCATTATGTGCCTCTCCACTGGATCTGAGGATTTCCCCCCTTCCCATTTAAGCCTAATTTATGCTTCTGTGTCAAAACCACGCTGTACCCTACACGTAGCCTGACATGCACCGCTCCAAAAATGTAATTCTATCCATTGGGGCAATGTAGACCACACGACTTCTGATTGGTCCACTTTAGTCTCCTGCTCCACATTTCCTGGTTCTCGCTTCATCGTGTTGCCAAATGAAGTTGGATAAACAGACCAAATTCAAGAGAATATTGGGGAGGTTTGCCGATATGAACATTTGTATAACTCATACTAACGCCATTAACTACATAACTGTAAAATGACAAGAGCAGCAGTGGACGTACATACAGTTTTCTCCGATGTCTCTCTTTTCCCCATTGTAGCAATTGTAGTAAAAAGTGCTTTTTAAAGCATTTATTTGCTCCAACTCCATCACAATCCACTCGTCCACTGCCATTCAATAAATAAACAAAAACACAAACACATTGCTTTATGCATTGGCAGAAACCCGTTTAGGATGGCAACACCACATTCAGACCAGCGCAGAAGTATAAATACTGGCAACAGCATGCCATCTGCTCCACATAGGTTAATGCAGAAGTATAACTCACACTTTACCGTCTATGTAAATAAGACCACTCTAAGGTGAGTGCCATATTCCCTGCCTTCATTTACTTTGAAGATCTCAATATGTTACTGAAGGACAGCAGTTTTCAACTTTTCCATATAATTACTAGGGCAAAACCAAATTACGATAAGCCTATCATCCATACATATACAACAAACACAGTTGGTTACAACCCATAGTTGTAGATCAAGATCCCAAGGAGAACCTGTGTCGCAAGTCTGGTGACCCAAGAGAGCTTTACGCGTTCAACAGTAACAGGGCATGGGGAATGCTAGCCTTCACCTTTGATCCCAAACGCATAGTCAGAGGTCATGTTCTTAGGGTAAACCTGTGTACCAAGTTTGGTGGCCCATCATTCTTTGTTGTTGATATAGAGTTTATACAGCATTTAGGCATTGACCTTTGGGCCCCAACCCCACAGTGACAATCCAGGGTCATGGCATGAACATGTGTACCAGATTTGGTGACCCTAGCTTTACTCGTTCTACAGTAATAGCTCAAATGTAATGTTAACTTTGACCTTTTGACCCCAAACCCATAAAAAGGTCAGGGTGTAAGCTGTCCAAGATTTGTCTTTAATACAGCAATGGTATCAATTTGAAATGCCTATACCTATGGTTCCCAACCTTTTTCCCAGGAGTCGCCCCTGCCTGTGTCACAGAAGAGCCAGCCCCACCTTGAGCCCACACGATCATGCCAGAGGAATTAAATCATTTTAGAACATTAGGGAAAAAATAACACCATTTTTGTACTTAACCTATTCCATTTGTTTTGAAATGTAGATTTCTTTTCCTTTATACTTAAACTAAATTGAATTCTATGAACATGTGTATCACACACAGACAAAAAGTAAATGTGGCAAATGACTGCAATGGTATTAAAATATTTGTCCTTTTGTTTAAAGACAGCATTACTTTTAAACATGGCCTTTTTGACACCAGAAGGCAGTCCTGAGTCTTCATTGTTTATTGTCAGTAACAAAGTTTTCATCTTTGCCAGAGGTATGAAACAGAAATGTTAACAAGAACATGTCCCTTGTGAAAACAAACATTTCTAACAACCAAAATAGTGGGTATACACACACAAGACCGCATAAATCAGTAAAGGTCTAAAAGTCAGTCAGTATGGGCCTAATGGCAGTAGGCCTAAAAACACCCGTCATACACAAAGAACAAATATCCTTGACTGCTCTTTCTCATAACACTACCCAGCAATTAACATTGCAAAAAATAATTCAGTGATCCTTTGCTTTTTATTCTCTCCAGTGTGTTGATTCAAAAAAGAATATAAATGTGTACCATGAGCTTGCATGTCTCTGACCAGGAACAAGATGTTTGGAGTGATAGTGGTGATAGCCAGTCTAAAGTCCTGGTGGACATCCAGCCTGTTCCTTACTTTTGTTTTTATAGTTAGAAGGGCACTGAAAGCTGCCTCAGACATGTATGTAGTACCAAAAGGAAGAATGACCCTCTTGATTGCGTGTTTGGCCAGTGTAGGAGCCGTGGTCTGTCCCTTGACCATCCAAAACTTTTTGTAGCCATTTTCCTGGAAATATTTTTTTTTGACACTGAATCAGATTGAAGGTCAAACAGCTCATCTTCACAGCCCAAGTATTCAACATCCTTGTGATTGGAAATGTAGGGGTCCATCACCCAGGCTTCCTTGGATAAATATTCGTTGATGTCAGCAAAGCGACTCCTCATCTCGTCACACAGCAGGTTCATGTGGTACGTGAAGTCCATGCGTAAAGACGCACGCACGGTGCCACCGGACTGCTTCTGCAGAAGTGGAAACTGCTGCAACTCCCCTTTTGACATTTTAGTGATCCTGTACTCCAGTTTTCACACAAAAGTGTCCAGTGCGTCTTTGCATTGTAAGGTGTTTGATTCAGGTCCCTGCATCTGCTTGTTTGCTTCATTGAAAAGAGTGAATGTGTCCGCCAGGTATGCCGCTTGGATCCAAAAAGCGTCTGTAGGCTGCTCATAAAGTGGCCGATTGTGGTCATACAAGAATTCTTTAACTTTGTCTTGCAATTCAATAAAACAGACAAGCACCTGTCCCCTTGACAACCATCGTACTTCAGTGTGGAGCAGTAATGTTTGGTGCACTTTGTCCTCGCACAGTAGTGCAAAAAGTCGCTTATTAGCAGGGCCTGCTTTAATAAAGTTCACGATTTTGACAACAGTTGACAGGGTGTTACTGAGGTCTTCTGAAAGTTTTTACCTGCCAATGCTTGGCGGTGGAGCATGCAACGGAAAATGACGCATTCCGGAGCCTTTTCTTTCAGCTGTGTGTTGAATCCTTTATTTTTTTCCCCATCATTGCTGCGGCTCCGTCAGTGGAGCACGAGCACGCCACCAGGTTCTCATAAGGCAGATTGTAGGATGTGAAATATGAATCCACAGCCGTGAAAATATCCACGCCTGTTGTCATTGTTGCTAGATTTGTTGACATGAGAATGTCTTGTTTTAAGTCGCCATCATCAATATACTGACAATACACAATTAACAGCCTCGTCTGCCACCGTGGTTCTTTCATCCAGTTGAATGGAGAGGGGAATCCTCCTAAGTTTTTTGTGCAGCTGGTTTTGGCAATCTGCAGCCATTTTATCAATTCTGTCTTTGATAGTATTGTCAGAGAGGGGCGCAGTCTTGACTTTATCAACTGCTTGTACTCCACACATTTTCTCCACAGTTTTTAGGCATGCGGGCTTGATAAGCCATCTTTGTCATTCAGTCCATACAGCCAATAATATAAAGTAGAATGAAATAATGTTTTTCTTATCTACAATGTTAATCACACACATATATAGAATCAGAGGGGTCGCTGCCACGCAAGGCGCCGCCACAAATTTCCCTCCTCCGTTCCATTATTGCTAAGCACCAAGCTGGACAACAAGAAGTTCCACTTTTATATGGTCTTCAGCATGACCCGGCCGAGGTTTGAACTCCTGCTTCCCGGGTGTGGGGCGGATGCTCTACCAACCGAGCCACCACTCCAGTATTGATCAGCTGCTCACCAATATTGTGCGGCTTTTTTGCCTTTGCAATGAGCAGCGCACAGTTGAATGATGCTTCAGTGGCTCTGAGTAAATCATTACCTGCCCACTCAAAGGATTTTCTGATATCCCCATGTCTCCTTGAAAGCGCCAGGTGCCGTTTCCTCTCACAAAAATCCCGACTTGCACCAATGGTCTCTTGGTGTCGCGACTCCTGATGCCATCTCAGTTTGCTGGGCTTCATGCTGTCATTAGCTAGCTTTTCACCACAAATAACACATTCTGGTCGAAAAGAGTCTTGTGCTTCTATAAAGCCATAGTTCAGGTAACTGTCTATATATTGTCTTTTTTTTTTCTTTTTTAACTCCACAGGGTCTTCCGCACGTTTACGTTTCTCAGCCATTGTGGAGGATGGAATCAGACGAGACAGCGAGCTGTAAGACACATAACTATTTCTCCTCCAACACAGAATAGAACACAGAATAATTCTCCAAGGAGAATTCTCCAACACAGAATAAAACGCCCGAGCCCTCTATAGTAATTATGTCCTCTATAGTAAGAGGGCATAATTCGTGCCAGCCTTGACCTTTGACCCCACACCTGTAGTCAGAGGTCATGGTTTCAGAGTGAATCTGTGTACCAGGTTTGTTGACCCTAGCTTTCTGTTGCTGAGCTTTACTTGTTGTACACAGAAATAGAATAGACTAGAGTGCTCACGGCTAACATTTTGACAACAAATTTGGGTGCCATGTTGGTACTGGCTAAAGTCCTCTTGACAGCCCTTGCAGCCAGAGAGGAAATAGAGAGCGCCAACTCACGCGATTATCTGTAATTAGTGCCGCCATTTTGTTTTAGTGTAACTGGGCGCCCAGTGTCCCCGGCCAGTGTCATGACTGTATTGTGTTCTGCAGGCTTTGCTGCAAATTTAGCACAGTTTCTGTGACTTTTAAGCGCCTGTTAATGATATATGGTAGATATTGTGAACTTGTGAGGTGCAATACAATACATAAAAGAGAAATATACTAAGATTATATATATAGAAATTACACGATTGGGTGCCAATAGCCATTGAATAGGAGTGTTAGATCACTTTGACTGTTTGACAGCTCATGTCACGTGTCAGGAAAGATGCACCCCCCCCCCAATAAATAAATAAATATGTATTTTTTTACCTTCAGCCTGAATTGGCCGACTGGTATTGCTATCACTTTGTTTTTTAACCAATATTAATTTTAAATAATCAGGTTAATCTTTTTTTTTCAGCTTTTTTTTTAGCAATAACTAACATGATAAGTTTTGATAACTGGAGGTCCATTGCAAATGAATTTGTCAAAAGTACTCAAAACAGACCATTTCATCATATTTTACCATACATATCTTTATTGGTGCATCTTGTTCATAGTGGGTTTTCCATTTATTAAATAATAGTATAAGTAGCCTATAATTATATTGTATATTAAAAATACTTCAGTTCGTCATTAACACAGTGAAATTGTTATGATTTCTACTGACAATATCAATTTGACAAGTATAATAATATATATTTTAGTCAATCCAACATGCATCCACAGGTGTAGTAACATAAAAAGTCGAACTGAAAAATGTCAATCCAAATAGTGTATACATTATATACGTATAAAGTATAGCTACAGTCACAAGGTCTACACACATTGTGTACACTAAATATGTATACGAGACATGCTGATATAATTATAATAATATTTGATAATTTTCATCAATTACTAATTTTTAAAGCACTATACTGGTAACAGGTAAGGCAATACCTTGTGACAAATCACGAAAACATCTCCTAACCATATATATATATATGTGTGTGTGTGTGTGTGTGTGTAATTCAATAATGTGAAATGAGTTGTATTATGCTTGAAGACTAGTTGACATAAATTATACACTCATTTGTGTGTGACCTTGATGTATTTTCTACATTTACGAGACTTTTTTTGTTCATTTTGTCTATTGTGCAACTTCAGCTCACATCCTTGTTAATCACTGAATAATTAAAGCGGTTGATAACAGAACATTGTGTTCCTTTAGAACCTGAAGTCTTTTTTCGCTTTGTACCAGTAGAAGCAGTAGAATAGGAATGATAAGCATCAGGTTCTGGCGAAATTTCTTCTTGAAAGCAGCTCGATGCCATGTTGACTTTGCTGTCTCAAGGGACGCAGTTACACAAAAATAAAATGGCGGACACTCGCTGGCCAATAAACAAGCGCTTCTATGAGAGATGGCGCTCTCCATTTCCTCTCTGCTTGCAGCATTGTAATAATAGGACATCCAAATAATGGTTTGTTGTATTTATTTTATTTATTATCATATAAGTAAGCTGGAACGTTATAAGTTATAATAAGTAATATGGAATGTTATGAAGACAAAATTTTATGAAAATGTCCCGATTCAAGGTTGATTTTATGCTTTTTGTTGTGTTAAGTTGCAGAACGGTGCCTGAATGCACACATGCAACTTGTAAAAATATTTTAGTAAAAGGGAACACACTGTCTTTTCATCATACGTTCTTATGAAAATTCAGTGATTTTGTACTTTGTCAGTCCTTGCCTCATAACTGGTTGTGCATTATTTTAGATGCAGATCAGTAACTCCTCCATTGACAACAAGTGTAGTTCTCTTCTGTGAACTTTACTGATGCCCAACAGAGCAAAATTGGAACCGAGGCAAAAGTAGCATCAGTATATCTATATTTAAAAAAATTATTAAACTACATAATATTTTTTTGTGCTTATTTAACAATTCAATCTTAGCAGGAGAATATCAGCCTTCTCATACAAAGCTATAACAGAACAAGCTCCCCACTGCTTTGAAGACCAGTACAAATTACAGAGACTTTTCCACAGAGACTAAAAAATGGATTTTAAGTAATCAAGCTTGACAGCATTGACTCTCTCCCTTAAATGGGATTTGAAATTGTACTCTTAAATTGTTTTTATGTGTGCGGTTTCTCTTATCCTTTTACCTTTTAAACTTACTCCCTGCTTATTTCAGGGACAACAGATTCTGACACCCAACCTGAATTGCTTTCTGTGAGTGCTGTTTTTCTTTTAATATCTTCCTGCCTGCCTCAGGGACTACAGATGGAAATCAGGGAGAACGAAATAATCTGGTACAGAGCATCTTTACCCTGTGTTTAATGTTTTTACATGGTCCCTGACAAATAAACCAATAAACTAAACCAAACCATTTACCATAGTGCAACTGCAATATTAACTTTGAATTTTGACCCTTAACCCCTAGTTAGGTGAGGATGTAAATCGTCCAAGATGTGTATTAGATACAACTATTGTATCGATTTGAAAAGCCTATGTCGTTTCTTTCAGTAGTTATTGTGGTTAGAAGATTTCAGGAAAAATCTGACCTCAGAGTCATTCAATAAGAGTGAAAATGCAATATGTGCATCATCAAGGTATATCAAATCATGGTACCAAGTCTCAAAACAATCTGAACAAAATTGTAGGAGGAGTTGATTTCACAAGACAGTTACTGTCTCTGAAGTAAGGTGAAACAGGAGATCATAGGTCAGGGGCTACAATTCCTGCAAAAATGATCCCATCAGAACCAAATTGCAATATGTGCATCCTCAGTATATATCAAACCATGGTACCAAGTTTCAAAATAATCAGACCAAAACTGTGGGAGGAGTTGATTTCACAAAGTGGGACAGACAGACGGACTGACCGACCCATAACATAATCCCCCCTTTGGGCTTCGACCAGCAGGGGATAAAAAATAGTTTATCTGGAGTAATTTGTCCTCTTGCTGCCACCTACTGGCCATAGTAATTCTTCAGTTACACATATTCAGTCTAGCACAGACGTGCAGAATGAGAGAGACTGCGAAATACACACCGTTGCTGAATGTTTTCTGATGCACTTCTGCCTTGGAGACTATGTATCTGTAAGTAATATGTATAGATAATTATCAGAGTCCTATATTTTTTAGAGATGTTATTTTGTAGGCTGAAGTGTTGTTTTGATGATATATATGGGGGTGGGGGGCTCAAAAGTTCAGTGGTCAAATTTGACCAAATGTGGTTTATTTTTCCAACATAGTCTCGCCTTCGGTCCACACACTTATTCCATCAGTGTTACAGTGCTTTGAGCCCTGCAGTTGAAAAATAAACCACATTTGGTCAAATTTGAACATTATGAACTTTTTAACCTATGAACTTTTCAGCCCCCTCCCATCCCGTATGTACGCTGCTAGCTAACTCTTGCTAACTCCGTTCTAGCTTGTAGCTCATAGCTACCCTGATTAAGCTAGTACATATGGCATACAGTCTTTATTTGTGACAGGTAAACTGTGTGTGTAACGTAAGTGTTACATGTACAGATTTCTATTTCTATTAAAGTTTTGCAGAAAGAAAAGAAAGAATATGCAAACTATGCAAACGCCTTCAGTAAAGGACAAGAAATGTCAAACCTTGTGTGTTTACTGCAGCACTTTTAGCTGTTAACTGGCTGCACTGCAGGCACAGTACAATATAGAAGGGGGACCAAAGTTCATAGGCTGACCATGATGCAGTGGTCAAATTTGACCAAAATGTGGTTTATTGCACCCATACTCTTGACAGCTGTCTCACTCTCAGCTCTGCCCTCTTGTTCCTCGGCCACTGAAGCACAAATACTACTGGCTCAGCACCTACGAGCATAACTCCTCCTTAGTCAGCCTATGAACTTTTCAGCCCCCCCTCTCGTGTGTGCATGTGTAAAATTATTATAATTATAATTCAATCAATATAATAATTATATTTTTTTTCAACAAACAAGTGTAGTCATTTTCGATATTTGTTATCCTTTAAAACACTATGTCAGTTCAATATTCTTTATCTTATTCTGTTGACAAACACTGAGAAAGAAAAACAAAAAAAATCACTTGCATATACATGAGATGATTTTTAAAAGTTGCTACTTACTTGTTATCATTTTATTATTACTACAACTATTATTATTAGTTGTAGTACAAACCATTATTACCCTTTTATATATATATATATATACAGATGTGGACAAAATTGTTGGTATCCCTCGGTTAATGAAAGAAAAACCCACAATGCTCACAGAAATAACTTGAATCTGACAAAAGTGGTAATAAATAAAAATTCTATGAAAATTAACCAATGAAAATCAGAATGTTTTTGAATTGTGGTTCAACAGAATTATTTTAACCTCTTGCACTCCGGTGTACCGCGGGCGGACACGTCTCTGCGTCCTAGAGCGCACGAGGGCGCCGCGTCCTAGAGCGCACTGAAAAAAAAAGCTGCATTTCCGTTCTTCCACTACAGACACAGCCGCGAACAGAAAGCCAAAGGAGTGCTTTGATTGGTTTAGATGTGATTGACCTCTCATTCGACTAGTAAGAGCCTTGAATTGGGTTTCTGAAACCTTGAAGAACCAATGACTGAAAACCTAGCAAGAAGGACCCGCCTACCAATGGCTGCGAATACAGCCAGCCAATTGAAGCACAGAAGTTCGAAAGCTGTTTTGTGTAAGGCTGGGTGACGCACAGGCGTTCGCCAGTCTTTTTTTCTTACTATTGTTCTTATTTGTTTTGAAAAATCGTTCGCCAAAACCGCAATCATGGAAGTGCAAAACCGCAATAATGGAATTATGGTTTGACCGGGTCGCGTGACCAGAACCACAAGTCCGTAACAAGCGGACCAGCGTCATGTTCGTCTGACAATGAGGAAGAGAAGTTCGCCAGCGACTTTGCTGTTGTGGACAGGTAAGTGTTATAAGCTAAATTATTCTTTATCCCTGAAAATTGTAATCCAAATAACTTTTGACCGATCGGGAAATTACAACTGTGCGTTATCGCAACATGACGGCCCCCCCGTCATGTTGTGAACCCCGCTACTCTTCTGTAGCGGACTGCAGATATATTGCAGATATTTTAGTCCAACTGTGCGTAGTAGACCGCGGCGCACCGTCACCGCTTTCCGTCATGTAGCGATGGGCGATGTCCGTCCTCTGTAGCGGGGGGGGGGGGGGGGGAGTTGTTATCTTCTACATTACAAATATTTTAGTATAATTTTTAGTGCACTGTAGGTTATTTTTTCTTGTAAAAAAAAAAAAAAAAAGCCACACATTTTTTACGTGGCATGCTTCTTTGTGTGTGGGGGCTTGTTTGTTCATTCATTCATTCATGAATGAATAAACAACCCCCCCCACACACACACACCCCTTCACCTTTCATTAGAGCCCAAGATGAAGCTTCTATATTGAATCATTCAAAAGTTACAGACGTTTTTCCAAACTTTGCCATTTGGCACAATTTGGCACAGTTCAAAAACGCCTGGGAACAACCTAAGAAAAAAGCTGTGTAATATATTCATTTTTTGTGGTATTGTTACAAAATTTTGACCTCAGCTGGATAACACTTGGTTCTACATTTCTGTTGCATTTTCCAGCCAGTATCTGAAGCTGTGTGTTATTTGCAAGCATTTGTATCCAAAAAAACACCCAGGCCAAATTTATTTTCTTCAAGTTCAGTATGTTTAGATGACTGTTACTCAGTGGCAGGAGCACTTAGAGAGATTATGACTGTTTTGCCAAAAAATTCAAAGTGTTTTCTTTTAAATGAGACCAACCCCATGAAGATGCTGCAAAGGGTTGAAGAACAGCTTTTGATTTATTTTGGGTACATTATTTTTTGGCGTTTTTAGGGAAATTGACCAGAGTGCAAGGGGTTAAAAAAACAAACTCATGAAACAGGCCTGGACAAAAATGATGGTACCCCTAGAAAAGATTGAAAATAATGTGACCATAGGGACATGTTCAACCAAGATGTGTCCTCTAATTAACATCACAGGTGTCTACAAACTTGCAACCACTCAGTTGGCCTATTTAAAGTGTGACAAATAGTCACTGTGCTGTTTGGTGACATGGTGTGTACCACACTAAACATGGACCAGAAGAAGCAAAGGAGAGAGCTGTCTCAGGAGATTAGAAAGAAAATTATACACAAGCATATTAAAGGTAAAGGCTATAAGACCATCTCCAAGCAGCTTGATGTTCCTGTGACTACAGTTGCACATATTATTCAGAAATTTAAGATCCACGGGACTGTAGCCAACCTCCCTGGACGTGGCCGCAGGAGGTACTTGTTGAAAAATGGAAGAGACGGATAATACGAATGGTAACAAAAGAGCCCAGAACAACCTCTAAACACATTCATGGTGAACTCCAAGGTCAAGGTACATCAGTGTCAGATCACACTATCCGTCGTTGTTTGAGCCAAAGTGGACTTCATGGGAGACGACCAAGGAGGACACCACTGTTGAAAACAAATCATAAAAAAGCCAGACTGGAATTTGCCAAACTGCATGTTGACAAGCCTCAAAGCTTCTGGGAGAATGTCCTATGGACAGACGAGACAAAACTGCAACAAAACTGCAAGGCATATCAGCGCTATGTTCACAGACGCAAAAATGAAGCATACCAAGAAAAGAACACTGTCCCTACTGTGAAACATGGAGGAGGTTCTGTTATGTTCTGGGGCTGCTTTGCTGCATCTAGCACAGGGTGTCTTGAATCTGTGCAGGGTACAATGAAATCTCAAGACTATCAAGGGATTCTAGAGAGAAATGCGCTGCCCAGTGTCAGACAGCTTGGTCTCAGTTGCAGCTCATGGGTCTTGCAACAGGATAATGACCCAAAACACACAGCTAAACACTCAAGAATGGCTAAGAGCAAAACATTGGACTATTCTAAAGTGGCCTTCTATGAGCCCTGATCTAAATCCTATTGAACATCTGTGAAAGGAGCTGAAACATGCCGTCTGGGAAAGGCACCCTTCAAACCTGAGACAACTGGAGCAGTTTGCTCATGAGGAGTGGGCCAGAATACTTGCTGAGAGGTGCAGAAGTCTCTGACAGTTACAGAAATCGTTTGATTGCAGGGATTGCCTCAAAAGGTCGCAGGTGCTGTCAGGCTGCACGGTGGCGCAGTGGTTTAGCACTGTGGCAGCACAGTTTTACCCTCGGCCGGGGGATCGCGGGGATCATGAGATCGTGGGTTCGATCCCAGCCCCCGACCAACAGTGAGCTGTGTGGAGTTTGCATGTTCTCCCCGTGTTGCGCGGGTTTACTCCGGGATTTCTCCGGTTTCCTCCCGCACACCAAAAACATGTAGGTTTAGGGCGCTCGCGCACACAGCGACCAGCAGCCGGTGGCTTGTCACCAGACTGCAAACCAAGTCTACCTATGGGTACAAATAAGTAACAAAAAAAAAAAAAAGGTTGTGCAACAAAATATTAAGTTAAGGGTACCATCATTTTTGTCCAGGCCTGTTTCATGAGTTTGTTTTTTAAAATAATTCTGTTGAACCACAATTCAAAAGCACTGTCTGATTTTCATTGGTTAATTTTCATAGAATTTTTATTTATTACCACTTTTGTCAGAGTCAAGTTATTTCTGTGACCATTGTGGGTTTTTCTTTCATTAACAGAGGGGTACCAACAATTTTGTCCACGTCTGTATATGAAGAAAGAAAGGGATCAAGAAGCCCTTTGGGTTTCGACTGGTGGGCTATAAAAACTGACCTCCGACCTTGAGCTCAAGGTCTAATATTCCAGCAAAAATCATCCGATGAGAGTCAAATAGCAATATGAGCATCATCAGTGTATATCAAACCCTGGTACTATGTTTCAGAACATTTGGAACAAAACTGTAGGAGGAGTTGATTTCACAAGACAGTCACTATCTAGTAACTGAGGTGAAATAGGAGACCATAAGTCAGGGGCTCCAACTCCTACAAAAATCATCCCACCGGAACCAAATTGCAATATGCACATTATCAGTGTATATTAAACCCTGGCACCAAGTTTCAAAACAATTGGAAAAAAGCTGTAGGAGGAGTTGATTTCACAAAGTGGGACAGACAGACGGACCGCCCGCCCCATAACTTGATCCCCCTTTGGTCTTCGACTGCCGTGGAATAAAAAAAAAACAAAAAAAAACCCTAAACTTTGTAACAATGTTGCAGCAGCATTCTTTTAATACATTTAAATAGATTCAAAAACTAAACAGATTACTTCTCATAAATTTTTCAGAAACAATTTTTGCCGCTTTGCTCTCAAGATATCGAAAAAAGATTACTGGACAAATTCTGAAACCTGTGAATAACCTGCCAACAGGTGTGAGCTCTGTCCAGTTAGGAACAGCTCCATGTTTGTGTGGCTGTAGGAGGGTAGATATCTCTTACTCCGACTGCATTATCCACTGGGGTTTTAAAGATTCAATATCAGATAAAGTTTATGGAACTTGTACATGTATAGCCACCAATCTACCTCTGAATGTGCTCTCTTTTCTGTAACTTTTCCCGTGCCCAGGAGTTTCATGACATTTTTGGCTCCCTCAGCCACTGCAGACTCGATTTTGGAATGATGGCACAGCTCCTCCACCCGTAGGTCTAACGGGCTGATGATGGGTTTGTCTGGAGAAAAATAAATATAAACCTTAATTTTGATTCTAATTTCCAGTTATCGTTCAGTTTTTCTCCTCAAAAATATTACCAATCAGATCCCACTGATCATAAACTTAAACACTCACCTATCACATCATTATCAATGCTCAGCTCGTTGGTCTGGCTGGCCTTGAGAATTTGCATCCTGATGAACTCGATCTTCGTCTTGCTGTCCTGAAGCATCTGCTGGGCAGCCGCTAGTAGCTTACGGTCCTGTGAGTATAAAAAAAGGAAATCATCGTTAGTTTGACATACATTAATGACAGCATAAAAGGTTGTAACACAGTATGTTTTATGACAGGATTTGCTTTCTGACCAAAATCCCAACTTAACAGACGACACCATCCCTCTTCATTCATAGTGGTTATGAGCATTTAACACAAATAGCCAAGATGCCAGTTCATGTCCTTAATTGGGCCTACAGCATATGTGACCAGACGGAAAATTTTATTCACCAAAAAAAGAAACGGGCCTCTTATTTTGTACTGCATTTACTAGACTTCCCATATGTGTACGCACCCCCCCACACACATACACACACACACACAGAGTGGAGTAAGCAAACTCCACCCCAAATTCCTGTGAAGTTCAAGTCCCGGTTGCTGATGTCTGCGTGTGCAGGAAAGACCTCTGTCCAGCAGGCATTTCCTCTCTGACATCAGGACAGGACTATTTCCAACTACAAGGTGCCTCCATCCATCTGACAGGGAGGTCACTTACAATCACGGTGACCTCTTGTGCCCACAAATAGTAAGAGTCAGCTGATCATTTTCCACCCTTTGTATCTGCAACACGGTTACACAGTAAATGAACTCTCACTTGTCACAAGATAAATCTGTCAGCTGTTGAAATTTAAGAATGGCAACTGCTTTTCCTAAATTTTATTGATACAGTTGAGAAAACTTTATTCAGTTTTTCAAGTTTCAACAGTGCAATCATGAGTTAATTGCAAGTTTCAAGAAACTAACAACTGTGACTGCTAACATTACAGTCATATTAGAAATGGTTCTGTCCCAATCTGTGGACTTAAAAGTGCTCAAAAATAAGGGTTATACCCAAATATGAATGTTCCAGTAATTGTTCGGAGTGTTAGGTATACCATTTCATTTCAGTTACTGAGCTACTGGAATGTTTCTCTTACTAATGGAAAACTTTCTAGCATCTCATTTCCAACTGTGATCAAAAAGCTTACTCCTCCTCATTGTTCCCAAATACACTAACATTAACATTTCATAGTCCCTAAGCGAGATTTTTCTTAGGGTTTAACACAACAAGAACCCAACAAGGGGACAAATCAGAGCTTAATGGATTGTTTACTAACAGAAACAACTGAATTGTTGGATTTAATTTAAAGGGTTCACTGGACTTTTCCCACATTTTAACAGCCCACACACGCCTATGAAATATTTGTATCATATTTTGGTAAAATTTTCTTTAATTATTGCAACATCATGTGTGAATCATCTTTTGCAGCTTTTCTCAGAACGTCTGGTTTCAGTATTTCTCTCTTTAAATCTCCAGACCACATTTAATGTTGCTCTCCCTGTGAAGTCAGTATTGCCAATTAGCACTTAGCACGGCCTAGCAAGCCTGAGCCAACTAATATAAATTTATCTTAAAGAATGAATGAAATGATGCATCACTTGTGGACAGGGGTGTGTGGTTTCAGTGGCTGAGGATATGACCGGTCCCTGGAATGCAATAAGCACAAAAACATTTGTGAATGACTGGCTAAAATGCTAGCTTCAGCTAGCTGCCTTTAGTCCCTGTTAGTGATAATACGACAAGAAAATAAGCTAAAATAACATCTAAGAAGGAGTCCAGTTAGGGTGAATATAATTTATAGAGAATAGCGATCAAAATTGGCCACATTGGCAGTTAAGCTAGTGAACAGGTGGCCTGTCAGCCAAGCCAAGCTAATGCTAACCGCTTGATGTAGCATAATGGCAAAAATATAACAAAATAAGACAGTATGAGACAAGATATATTATCAACTGTGGATTAGTGAACCGGGTGGAAACATGGATATTTATTACAGCGACTGAAATCTATGAAAATAATATAAACCACACTTGGTAAACAAACTTGCCAACACTGTTAAACAGCTAAATTGAGTTAATCCCTTCCACAGCATGTGGGACACCATGTGGTTTATGGGGCAGCGCCTATCTCCGCTTCCCTGACCCTAGGCCACACAGCTACTGTAAGTAGTAAAAGCTACGGTGGGGAAGGGGGGGGGGGTTCCAGTCCTCTAGCTCTGTGTGTTAACGTTCCTTTCCCCATTCTATTATGCTGAGCACCAAGCTAGAAGGCAGAAAGTACCATTTTTATATGGTCTTTAATATGACTTGGCCGAGATTTGAACCCATAACCTTCTAGTTGTGGGGCAGATGCTCTACCAACTAGGCCACCACTCTGATGTTAAACAGCTAGGCAGGCCAATAATAGAGCAGCAGGCAGGTATCAAGTGAAGCGCTACACGGCACTAGGCTGGGTTAACTACAGTGCATACGTTAAGTATTCACAGCGCTTCACTTTTTTCACATTTTATGTTACAGCCTTATCCCAAAATAGAATAACTTCATTTTTCCCCTCAAATTTCTACACACAATATCCCATAATGGCAACATGAATTTTTTTTTTTTTTTTTAGATTTTTACAAATTTAGTAAAAATAAAAAAAAACTAAGAAATTGCATGTACATACATATTCACACCCTTTGCTCAATACTTTGTTGATGCACCTTTGGCAGCAATTACAGCCTCAAGTATTTTTGAATATGATGCCACAAGCTTGGCACACCTATCTTTGGGCAGTTTCACCCATTCCTCTGCAGCACCTCTCAAGCTCCATCAGGTTGGATGGGAAGCGTCGGTGCACAGCCATTTTCAGATCTCTCCAGAGATATTCAATTGGATTCAAGTCTGGGCTTTGGCTGGGACACTCAAGGACATTCACAAAGTTGTCCTGAAGCTACTCCTTTGACATCTTGGCTGGGTGCTCAGGGTCGTCGTCCTGCTGAAAGATGAACCGTTGCACCAGTCTGAGGTCAAGAGCGCTCTGGAGCAGGTTTTCATCCAGGATGTCTCTGTACATTGCTGCATTCATCTTTCCCTCTATCCTGACTAGTCTCTTAGTTCCTGCCGATGAAAAACATCCCCACAGCATGATGCTGCCACCACCATGCTTCACTGTAGGCATGGTATTGGGCTGGTGATAAGCGGTGCCTGGTTTCTTCCAAACATGACGCCTGGCATTCACGTCAAAGAGTCTCATCAGACCAGAAAATTTTGTTTCTCATGGTCTGAGTCCTTCACGTGCCTTTTGGCAAACTCCAGGTGGGCTGCCATGTGCCTTTTACTAAGGAGTGGTTTCCGTCTGGCCACTCTACCATACAAGCCTGATTGGTGGATTGCTGCAAAGATGGTTGGCCTTCTGGAAGGTTCTCTTCTCTCCACAGAAGAATGCTGGAGCTCTGAAAAAGTGACCATCGGGTTCTAGGCAACCTCCTTGACTAATGCCCTTCTCCCCCGATCGCTCAGTTCAGACAGCCAGCCAGCTCTAGGAAGAGTCCTGGTGGTTCCGAACTTCTTCCATTTACAGATGATGGCGGCCACTGTGCTCACTTCAAAACAGCAGAAATTTTTTCTGTCCCCTTCCCCAGATTTGTGCCTCGAGACAATCCTGTTTCGGAGGTCTACAGACAATTCTTTTGACTTCATGCTTGGTTTGTGCTCTGACATGCTCTGTCAATTGTGGGACCTTATGGCCCTTTTCCACCAGTACCTGTTTGGCTGTATTCACTTTGACTTGGCACGCTTTGTAGGCTTTTCCATTAGTACCTGGTACCAGCTTCCAGGTACTTTTTTCGTGCCCATCTGATTCAGGTTCCAAGCGAGCTGAGTTGAGCTGAAAATGTGACGTCAACAGATTGCAGGCCACTGATTGGTCTGGGCGTAACGTCATGAGAGCAACGTCTTCAACAGAATCTCCAGCCACCATTTGCAAAGATTCATCTGTGACCGTTAAATGCTGCAACAAGAGTTTGAGAAGGTACTAGAAAGAGAGAGATCTCTCCGGTTCTGACCTCCCTTCACTGGCTTCCCATAGAGTTTAGAATTAAGTTTAAAATCCTTCTTCTCACTTACAAAGCTCTAAATAATCAGGCCCCTTTTTATTTAAAAGATCTAATACTACCATATTATCCTAACAGAGCACTACGCTCCCAAAATGCAGGATTACTTGTAATACCTAGAATCTCCAAAAGTACAATGGGAGGCAGAGCCTTCAGTTGCCAAGCTCCTCTCCTTTGGAACCAGCTGCCAATCTGGATTCGAGAGTCAGACTCGATCTCTGTTTTTAAGAATAGAGTTAAAACCTTCCTTTTTTATATAGCCTATAGTTAGGGTGGGATCAGGTGCTCCTGAACCCTCCCTGAGTTATGCTGCTAATAGGTTTAGACAGCCGGGGGACCTCCAACAATGTACTGGGCTTCACTGCTTTCTCAGTCTCCACGAAATATTTTTGCTGGTCATTAACATCTGTTTGTTCTCTCCCATAGATTAAGTCCCTGTCGTACTGTTTGCTCTCTACATGTCTGTTCTTTTCTTCTTCTTCTCTATCCCCTCACCCCCAAGCCAGTCGCAGCAGATGACTGCCCCTCCCTGAGCCTGGTTCTGCTGGAGGTTTCTTCCTGCTAAAAGAGAGTTTTTCCTCTCCACCGTCGCCAAGTGCTTGCTCACAGGGGATTGCCTGATTGCTGGGGTCTTTCTGCAATTGTGGGCGTTTCCCCTACAGTTGAAAGTGCTATGAGATGACTGTTGTTGTGAAATGGCGCTATATAAATAAAGTTGAATTGAAGTGAATGAATGTTTTTTTTGCTTCTGAGTGTCATTGTTTTCTCATTTTTATACATGTGTCACATACAACCCCCCCCCCCCAAAAAAATAAAGTGTCTTTAAATCAGAGGAAACACTGAATTGCATAGACTTTTTTTTAAAGAAATGAGCATTTTGATATTTTTTATATAATCACATCACCAATAAACGCATTTCAGAAGATTAAAACCTACAAAACACAATTTTTCAATGACCCCTTTAACCACTTGCACTTCGGGCAATTTTCCTAAAAATGCCAAAAAATAACGTGCCCAAAGTAAATCGAAAGCTGTTATTCAACCCTTTGCAGCATCTTCAGGGGGTTGGTCTCATTCAAAAGAAAACACTTTGAATTTTTTGGCAAAAAAAACATAATCTCTCTACGTGCTCCGGCCACTGAGTTACAGTCATCTAAACATACTGAACTTGAAGAAAATAAATTTGGACACGGTGTTTTTGTGGATACAAATGCTTGCAAATAACACACAGCTGTCCGATCCGGCTGGAAAATGCAACAGAAATGTAGAACCAAGTGTTATCAAGCTGAGATCCAAATTTGGTAACAATACCACAAAAAATGAATATTTTACACAGCTTTGTTCTCAGGCTGTTCCCAGGCGTTTTGGAACTGTGCCAAATTGTGCCAAATGGCACAGTTTGGAAAAACATCTGTAACTTTTGAATAATTCAATGTAGAATCTTAATTTTAGGCTCTAATGAAAGGTCACACTCAGGGCTGTGTCTGTGTGTGTGGGCGGGGGGTCGTTCCCCCCCCCGCTACCAAGGACTGAGTTCGGCCCTCGCTACATGACGGATTACACTCCTTGCATGTTTTCACAGCGGCTCCCCCACCCCCCCTCGCTACTGTGTGTGTGTGTGTGGGGGGGGAACCGTGAACGGACCGTGAACGCCCCCCCCCCCCCCGCTACAGAAGAGGGCCATCGCTACATGATGGAATAGACTCATATGCTTCCCCCCGCGGACCGGGGGGCGTTCGGACCGTGAACGTCCCCCCCCCACCCCCCGCTCCTCTTCTGCAGCGGGGGGGGGGGGCGTTCACAGTCCGAACACGGCAAATGAACCGTTTATCGCGGCGCACGCACTTCGTACTTCGTGCGCAGTACAGTTGTAATTTACCGATCGGTCAAAAGTCATTTTTGGATTACAGTTTTCAGGGATAAATAATAATTTAGCTTATAACACCTTACCTCTTCAAAGCAGCAGAGTCGTGGCGAACATCTCTTCCCCATTGTCAGACGAACGCGACGCTGCTCCGCTCGTGGATCCCGATCAAAACATAATTCCATTATTGCCGTTTTGGCGAATGATTTACGACTTTTGTCGTCGGCCTCCGTCGGTCTATGATGATGGAAGAGAATCCTAAACGTCTATTCTGCTGGAATGAGTGCAGGTCCCACTTGTGGGTGGTCTCCATGCTGCTGGGTGAGCCTGGGTCTGTGGCAGGTTCGTCCAGCTTCCTTTGTTTTCATCTGCTGCAGCAGTAAATCTCTCTTCACCAGCCCGAATTTCTGTGCTTCAATTGGCTCGAGCATTCAAAGTAGGCGGGTCCTCCTTCCTAGGTTTTCATTCATTGGCTCTTCAAGGTTTCAGAAACCCAATTCAAGGCTCTTATTAGTCGAATGAGAGGTCAATCAGATGAACTAATTTTTTTCAGTGGCCCTTGGAGGCCACACCACCTACATCACCACCATCATGTGTCATGCGTCCAAGCGCGCACGAGTGCGCTCTCGTGCGCCCTCGTGCGCCCTAGGACGCAGAGACTTGCCCGCCCACGGAACAACGGAGTGCAAGTGGTTAAGTGAAAAGCAGACAATGGAAATAAACCAATATGTATCAGCTCAGACCTATAAAGATGGTTTTCTGTTACGTGAAACTTTCTCTTTGATGGTCGCTATGGAGGGTGAGAATATGTATGGGCACATAATCATACCATGTAGGATAACTAAGTAGACGGTTATGCTGTTTCATCCCATCTAGCAACAATGCTCTGCACTGTGTGTGTTTATATATTTACATATTTATTCCATCTAGCTACAATGCTCAGCACTGGGTGTGTTTATATTTATATATCTATATATTTATTCCATCTAGCTACAATGCTCCGCACTGTGTTTTTATATATCTACATATTATTCCATCTAGCTACATTGCTCCGCACTGTGTGTGTTTATATACTTGCATATTTATTCCACCTAGCTGCAATGCTCCGTACTGTGGGTGTTTATATATTTACATATTTATTCCATCTAGCTACAATGCTCTGCACTGTGTTCATATATTCATATATTTATTCCATCCAGCTACAATGCTCTGCACTGTGTGTCTGTGTGTGTGTGTGTGTGTGTGTGTGTGTGTGTATATATATATATATTTTATAGTAATATGTACATATGTATATTAGCTGCTCTTGCTTGCTTGTTTTTTTCTTGCCTTCTGATTGTTGCTCTGAGTGTTGCTATCCCTGTGCTGTTGCAATCCTGGAATTTCCCCTTTGTGGGACTAATAAAGGCTTATCTTATCTTATCATTTCACATGTGAAGGGAGTTAGAATCATACCACAACTGTTATACTGACTGATGTTGTCAGATGCTGCTACTATTGTCAGATTAAAGCAGATTATATACTGTTCAATTTAAGATTAAAAAATATTTACCATCTCGTGCTCATAAGACATTTCTCTCACTCCCAGCAGTGTCAGTAACACCTTTTTTAGATCACGTCTTGCAAGCCAAAAACCAGTGACTTTAAAAACTGTTCAAAGCATTTCTCACTGAGGGAAGTTTTGAGAGCTTCAAGTACATCATATAATGGGTCACTTCAATTCTTTCCTAATCATGTTGCAAACTTAAGGTTATGAATCCCGACACTGTAAATTTTACTTTCCCATGACTGATACTTCCACTGACTAGAATAAGACACCCATATACATACCTGAAACTAGCTCCTACCTGTACAAATAAATAAATGCTGTTGGTTCTGTTCACTTCATTATACTACAATGGAAAATTATTACAAATTTGGAAAACTGAAAAATTCTTCTGTACAACGTAAGGAATGTTATCTTGTTTATTGTGCTGTATTATTAAGATCCTGCAAGAGGAATTTAAAGATTATATGTAATTTTAAAGAGTAATTAAGGCCTCAATTTTGGACATACAAATTTAAAGCTTTTTAAGAATCCACACACTCATAATAGATCAAGGTTTTAATTTAATTGTCAAAAATAAATGAAAAGCATGTATTTCTGTCAAGAAAGGTAACAGACCTTTATGGTGTGCTGATGGTAACCTTGACATGCTCAGTCACCAAAGGCCAAGTCTGAGGAAAACCTGACTCAGGCTATCTTTTTCCTTTTTCAAGTTGTTAGAATAAGCCAACTTGAACTTAACCATTAAAAAGCAAATGACTCAATTAAATAAATCCCATTGTAAAAATTACACCTGGTACAGTGAAAGGATAATAATAGAGATAACAAAATAGAGATATCAAAATAGAGATAACACTTTAGGTCCTCAGTCTGTACGAAAGCATCTACTACAAAGTGGTTTCAATTACTACTGACCTACACAAGAGCCAAGAACATGAGAGCCTCTCAGAGCACCAGCTGTTATTACCAGCCTTGACTTTACTCACACCTTCCCACTAAATTATAGTTTTTCCTCACTCCGAGCATTAGAGGGGACCCTGCCAGCTTCTGTTAACAAACAGCAGTGTGGTGTGTCAGTGTCTTCTCATCTGTCCTCCTTCCCTGCAGTGAAGCAAGTGTGCTATCTTGCAGGGTGATATTCAAAATGGCAACTGGTCTGCCCAGTCCAATTTATGGGATCAGATTTAAGGTAACTTTCTCCAAAAACTACCTCGAGTTGAATGATTAAGAAAATATTCTACAACTAAAAACTATTGTTTTACAATACAGCAAAGCTCTTGATACATTAACTAGAAAGCCAATTGTTTTCTTATAATAAATTTAATAAAGTGAAATGTTTTATATTATGGTGCTGTGAAATGACGCTATATAAATAAAGTGAAGGGAACTCAATTATAAGTGTGTATAAAAAAAAAAAAACAACTTCTCAGTCCTCATTGGGACTCATTTTGTCAGCACGGGTCACAATTGTCAGAAGGGCTTTCTGCATGATGAATTAGAAATTAAAGAGCACAGGAAAGAGCAGGTATCCTTGATGCACTCCTACAAACGTCTGGAAAAATCGTCCAAGCTGGCCACCGATAGGAACTGCCCTGCTTGAGGTCTTATACAATGTCTGAATAACTTGGACTAGATCTTCAAAGTTAAAGCTTCTCAAAAAATGCTACAGGCCATCATGCCACATTTGATCAAATGCCTTTGTGAAGTTAAACTTATGGAAGAGGTTTGCAGAGGTTTCTCAATAAGAAGTCTGATGTTAAACATCTTTTCTACCATGTGTCTACTTGGATTGAATCCTGCCTGCTCTTCTGCACGGATGACTTCTGCCTTTGCTTTTAATCCATTAAGGATAATACATAACATGATTTTACTGGGATCGCTTATGAGCCTGACTGTGTGTCCAGTAGTTTTGGCACTTCCTCAGATTTCCTTTTTCACTGAGGTGTATCATGATAGATCTGGTCCATTCCACCGGCCACTTGATCGCAGCAAGTGTTTTTATCATCTTAGGTCCCCCGTGCTCCATCAGTTAGGCTGGGATATTGTCTGTACCTGGGGACTTTCCTCCTTTTAGTGAGTGCACTGCTTTTTCTTTTCAAAAAAAGGTTACCCAGTCCAAATCTGAGTTCTGCAGGATCATAAACATTTGTTTTGCCCCGCCCCCATAGTGACTAATCTCATCAATTGGGGAATCAACTGTACTGTATTATATATGATGCACACCACTTCTTTTCTGTTACACCAGTGTTTCATCTGGCTTAAAGACCTTGGCATGATGGCAACATATTTTTCCCGGGGTTGGGGGGGGGGAACCATGACATGATTGTAACCGGAATATGTTAATTTTACACTATTTCTTTTTTTTTTAATTCTGCACAGTAATATTGCATAATGGAACTTATAATTTCAAATATTGTACAACCAAGGCTTGAATGTTGGCCTACTGGGCCAGTTGGGGTCCCACCCAGACGTCCCGTGTTTGGACTTTTCACTGGCGTCATCTTTCCCTCTCTGAGCTCTGTCTAATTCAGGTTCTCTCTCCGTCTATGGTGGTATACAAACAGGTCAGAAAATACCAAGTGTCATGTTTTGTCCTGCATGATTTTTTTTTTCATGGTTTACATAAATAACAAAAATGTGTATTTTTTTGTATTTTTATTCTAGTGTTTCTTTTTTCCATTGACAAAGAGTAGGAAAGGGAAAAAACATTCATAACAGTAATTTACTCATGCATACTTAAATTATATGATCAAGAGGTGAGTATAATAGCCAGAAATTCTACTCGTATAAAAGCAGTGCTATGAAATTAATAATTAAAAGTAGACAACCAAACATTTCTAGTTGAGTTAAAGGTACAAAGAGCACCCACTTAAAAACTTGAGTAATGACTTCAGTCTTGGAAGGTTTGAGGTTTTTCTCCAAAATTTATAACAATTTTCTTATAGTTTTCTACTTTTCTCTGTAAATTTATCTAAATTTGCAACCATTTTCCTCAAATTTGTAATTTTCCCTTGTAAATTGATTACTTTTCTTGTACATTTGAGACTATTATAAATTTGTGGATTATTTTATGGCTAATTTTTTATCTTTTTTTAATCCAATCCAACTTTATTTATAAAGCTGTTTAAAAACGACAGTTGACACAAAGTGCTGTACATCAACGATAAATAAATATTAAAACAAAATACAGCTAAAGCACAAAACAGCACTAACAAAACAAGTCATACAATAGAGAGAATAAGAGCAAATAAAATCAATGTCTCAAACTGGGTCAAAAGCCAGAGAATAAAAATGGGTTTTAAGAGGAGTTTTAAAACTGCACAAGTGAAGAGGCCTGTCTGATGGACAAAGGCAGATTATTATAAAATTACTGTTTGTTTTGTTTTTTTTTAAATAAATTTGAAACAGAGTAGAACCGCTGTTTCTACTCTGTTTCAAAGAGGAACATAGATTGACTGATAAATCGGCAAAGCTGTCGATTTATCAGTCAATCTATGTTCCTACTCTCACCTATGGTCACAAGCTTTGGGTAATGACCGAAAGAACGAGATCGCGGATACAAGCAGCTGAAATGAGCTTTCTCCGTAGGATTGCTGGACTCACCCTCAGAGATAGGGTGAGGAGCTCAGTCATCCGGGAGAGGCTCAGAGTAGAACCACTGCTCCTCCACATTGAAAGGAGTCAGTTGAGGTGGTATGGGCATCTGATTAGGATGCCTCCTGGACGCCTCCCACTTGAGGTGTTTCAGGCACGTCCCACTGGGAGGAGACCCCGGGGCAGACCCAGGACTCGGCGGAGAGACTATGTCTCCCAGCTGGTCTGGGAACGCCTTGGTATCCCCTCTGAAGAGCTGGAGCAGGTGGCTGGGGAGAAGGAAGTCTGGGCTTCTCTGCTTGAACTGCTGCCTCCGCGACCCGGACCTCCGGAAAAGCAGTAGAAGATGGATGGATGGATGGAAATTTGAAACAGAATGTGGCAAAATTTTTACTTTTTTCCCCTCATACAATTTAAACTTTTGGCCATAATTTTGTAGAGCCAGAACAGAACAATTATTTTAACTCTGAATTCAAAAAAATATAATTATTAAAATTATATTTAAAGCAATAAATTAACTTAAATGACCAAAGATGCCGTTATTTCTGCTATAATATTTCTATATATTTATAGTTTTTTAGAAATCTCCTCACCTCCCTTATTTTGAAATCCAAATGTTGGCACATTTTGTTTGTCTGAAGGCTGTCGATGGATTAAAGTCTTTGACTTTTTGAATTTCAGTCATCTTAACTTGCCAGATACATAATAATTAACATAAATTATTAGTTAATATTGTAGTAGCTGGTCAAGTAAATCCTCAGTAATTCATTAGTCACTTTTGCCTTTCCCTGCAATGAAACCTAACCAGACCTGTTAGCTAAGCGACTCCTCATTTTTGTTCCAGTTACCAGCAGGTTAAATGCCTCCACTGCTTATATACCTCTTGTACTTTTTTCTACATTTAAAGCACTTAAATACTTTAATAAGCTCATGCTTCTCTCAGTGTGTTCTCTCAGAATGTCTCTCACTCTGCCTGCAGACTAAAACGGTCAAGCGGGCACCGGGTGAGCGAGGCGCTTCTGCGCGGATGACAATCACAAACATTGTTCGTGTGGACACTGGCAGAGCATTTCTTTCATATTTTTTTTCTTAAATTAATATATCATAGGTGTGGCGGCATACTTGCAAGGGCGGCAGGCCGCCACACAGAAATGTTACCAGAGGAAACCCTGTACGCACACTACTAAGAAAGAGAGAGAAACGGCGTTTCGATTCTCCTGTATGTCCTGTATATATAGAAGTACTGAAAAATATAAATGAATCCATTTCTCAACACTTGGCTGCTGTTGGGTCTGATGGCTCAAGTGGAGTATGGATGTATCCATTTTCAGATCATGACTGTCCATTTCACTCTCACTGGTGTCAGATGACTTGTTCTGTGCAAAGTGAAATGGCCCTCTGTCAGTGCGGGGTCCACACCAGCCCACACTCCCATCATTTATGTTTAGCATGGTTCCCAGACTTCCTTAAAGGGCCTATATCATGCAAAATCGACTTTTTTTGAGCTTTTAAGCATGTTATAATGTTAATTCCTCACCAAAAACACCCCCAAAGTGGTATTTTACTCCACTCACGCATCTCTGAGTATTCCTCCTCAACCCTGCTCTCTGAGCTGCTGCTCCGCCCTGTCCCTGATAATGACTGGCTCCCCACGTTCATACGTATGAACGTGGGTGAGCCTCCCACTCCAGGAAGTGCCTGTGCTGCCAGCACCGCCCCCAGGCTAATGCACACACCCACTTTCTCCGCGCAGCTAACGGAGCGGTGATCGGCAAAACTCTTTCACTTTAGCATTGACACTGTGAAGAAGTAGTTCCTCTCGCACCTAATCTGCTCAGTGACAACAACTGTTTGCTTTTTTACATAAGACAATGTCTTCTAAGTGGCATAAATGTGTCTTTGGCTGTGAGAGATTTAGGAGTTTGTTCAGCCTTCCTTGTTTTCGTGGGCAGAACCCATCGACACGCTGCAGCAGCCGGCTCAGGGGTTACGTCATGAAACACTAGAGACAATAAAACACTGGATTTATTCTACGCAAACACTAAGGAGGCGTACACCTCATCACAACTACCCCCACTCGGGAGATCGGATCACAACTTGGTTCATCTCCGGCCGGTGTACAAACCCCTAGTGCACAGACAACCTCCGGCCATGCACACTGTGGAGTTATGGTCTGAGGAGACAATGGACACCCTAAAGGGCTGTTTTGAAGCCACCGCCTGGAAGCAGCTCTGCGATCCACATGGTGAGGACATCGATGGCCTCATTCACACCTTCACGGGCTACCTCAGCTTCTGTGTGGACAAATCCGTTCCCACCAAGACCATACGGCGTCACTCAAACAACAAACCCTGGATCAACCCTGAGATAAAAACACTTCTGAGAGAGAAGAAGAGGATCTTCAGGTCGGGGAACAGGGAGATGCTGAAGTCCGTACAGAGGGAGCTGAGGAGAAAGATCAGAGAAGGCAAGGACAGCTTCAGGAAGAAGATGGAGGACAAGCTGCAACAGAGCGACATCAGCGGGGTCTGGAGAAACCTCAAAACCATCTCGGGGCTCCAGAATACCTCCCCCCAGGCCACAGGGGGCAGGGAGTGGGCGAACAACCTGAATCTGTTTTTCAATAGATTTGACCAACCGCCCTCCCCCCTGACTGCACAACAACCACTGCTGCCTCTAAAGAAATCAAGTCCTGCTGCCCACTCCCCACTCTACCAACACCCCCCCACTCCCAACACACAGCCCCCCATCCTGACCCTGACCAGGACCCAGGTGAGGACGGAGCTGAGGAAGATCAAGGCGAGGAAGGCGCCGGGACCGGACGGCATCAGCGCAAAGCTCCTCAAGTCCTGTGCAGACCAGCTGTGTGGGATTGTGACGTATATCTTCAACATGAGCCTGAAACTGGGGAGGGTACCACAGCTGTGGAAAACATCTTGTGTGGTACCTGTACCAAAAACTTCCCACCCCAAAGACCTGAACAGCTACAGACCGGTGGCCTTGACGTCCCACTTGATGAAGACCCTGGAGAGACTGCTCCTTGCTCACCTCCGCCCCCTGGTGGAACCAGCGATGGATCCACTCCAGTTCGCCTACCAGCATGGCATTGGGGTGGAGGATGCGGTGATCTTCCTCCTTCACCGTTCTCTGTCCCACCTGGAGAAGCCCGGGAATATGGTGAGGATCATGTTCTTTGACTTCTCCAGTGCTTTCAACACCATCCAACCGATGATCCTGAAGGACAAGCTGCTGCGCGCAGGGGTGGACCAGCACCTGTCATCATGGATCCTGGACTACCTCACGAACCGGCCTCAGTTTGTGAGAACCCGGGACTGTGTGTCCGACACGATCATCAGTAGCACGGGGGCCCCCCAGGGAACGGTGCTGGCTCCCTTCCTGTTCACTCTTTATACTGCGGACTTCTCACACAACACAACACACTGCCATCTACAGAAGTTCTCTGATGACTCTGCGATCGTTGGCCTCATCTCCAATGGAGATGAAGCTGAGTACAGAGGGCTTATCCAGGACTTCGTGGACTGGTGCCATCGGAACTGCCTCCAGATCAACGCGAGGAAAACTAAGGAGCTGGTGGTGGACTGCCGCAGGCATGGGCAGCCCCTCACAGTACCAGTAAATATACAGGGAACAGACATCGAGATGGTGACATCCTATAAGTACCTGGGTATTCATCTGAACAATAAACTAGACTGGTCACACAATACTGATGCACTCTACAAGAAGGGACAGCGCAGGCTGTTCCTGCTGAGGAGACTCAGGTCTTTTGGTGTACAAGGGGCGCTGCTGAAGTCATTCTATGACACGGTGGTGGCATCAGCCATCACTTTTGGAGTGGTCTGCTGGGGCAGTGGCATTACTGCAGCCGATAGGAAGAGACTGAACAAACTGATTAAGAAAGCTAGCTCTGTCCTGGGGCAGCGCCTTGATCCGATGGAGGAGATAGGAGAGAGAAGGACGGTGGCTAAACTGTCATCTCTGCTGGAGTCCGAGTTCCACCCTATGCAGGACATACTGAATGCACTGAGGAGCTCATTTAGCAGCAGACTACATCATCCCAGGTGCACAACCGAGAGGTTTCGTAGGTCCTTCCTACCAACGGCTGTCAGACTGTACAACCTAAGCAGGGCTGCTCGCAGAGATAGCAAAAAGACGTAACAAACTAATAGTTTTTTGAATGCAAAAGATGCAATAGACTTACACAATGGTCCTCTCCGGCATACAACTAGGAACATACCGGTCGCTATGGAGGGTGAGAATATGTATGGGCACATAATCATACCATGTAGGATAACTAAGTAGACGGTTATGCTGTTTCATTCCATCTAGCAACAATGCTCTGCACTGTGTGTGTTTATATATTTGCATATTTATTCCATCTAGCTACAATGCTCCGTACTGTGGGTGTTTATATATTTATATATCTACATATTATTCCATCTAGCTACATTGCTCCGCACTGTGTGTGTTTATATACTTGCATATTTATTCCACCTAGCTGCAATGCTCCGTACTGTGGGTGTTTATATATTTACATATTTATTCCATCTAGCTACAATGCTCTGCACTGTGTGTTCATATATTCATATATTTATTCCATCCAGCTACAATGCTCTGCACTGTGTGTCTGTGTGTGTGTGTATATATATATATTTTATAGTAATACGTACAGATGTTTATTAGCTGCTCTTGCTTGCTTGTTTTTTTTCTTGCCTTCTGATTGTTGCTCTGAGTGTTGCTATCCCTGTGCTGTTGCAATCCTGGAATTTCCCCGTTGTGGGACTAATAAAGGCTTATCTTATCTTATCTTATCTTAAATGGGCGGCAGCCACAAGAAGGAGAGGCAGAGCCTCAGAGATCGAGGCATCTTACTTCCGGGCTCGCGAAAATAACTCATATTTCATATGAAATTCATTCTCCAGTGTACCAGAAGTAATATACTATCACATACATGTATATAGTTTACTCTGAAAGGCTTAAAATAGCATGATAGAGGCCCTTTAAGGAATCCCTAACAATAGAAGCACAGCTTCTTCACCTTACCCAACATTTGCATTTGTTCCATTCCTGAGACTACCTCTGCCAGGTGTTCCAAAGCTGTGGAAATGTTCTATTCTGCAGAATAGTAGGGCATTCCAGACTTTAGGGGATAAATCTCTGCCAGCAAGGAACAGGTACTACAGTGCGAGTGCAGCACCCTTAATTTCTCCAAGTTGAAGCATATGCGGAGATAGTAGAGGTATATTTACTATAGTTACTCAACCATACTTTTAAAAACACAGCAACTGCATTATGTTACTTTACTGAATAAGGAGAGCTAAAATAAGAAAAGCAAGATTAATTTGTGTTTGGTTCTGACTTTCAACACATTCAACAAGAATGACCTTAATGAAACAAGATAGAATAAAATAAAGTAAATAGGATGTGCATAAATTAAACACTTGAATACAAAGACTACAAAGATAGGCTAATATCTTACACACAGTCAAAAGGCAGTAACAATCATAATATTTCACACACTAGCAACCAGAGAGAGAGAAAGACCCAGTTTTTATTGAAATATGGCCAGATGGTGCGAAAGTAAAAAAAATAAATAAATAAATTACCCAATATTTTTGGAGAAGATGCTAGAGAGAAAGACTGGAAGATCTCCAAAACTGATCAGGACAAACACTGCTTTTAATAAAGACCTGGATAACATTCTAGCATTCACTAAACCAATTCAACTCTTAAACGTTTTCACATTTTTTTTTTTTTTTGTTCCATTTTGCTCTGTGATTATCCCCGCAACATGGCCAGTGATCTTATTCGACCCCACTGGAAGTGATGTGATTGAAAACTATGAATAAGCTCCCATTGAAAAGTACTACTCAATTACCAATTAATTGATTGTGGAGCTTTCCCCAGCTTCAGCTTAAAGTGCGGTTACCAATATGTCGAAAGCTGCAGGAAACACCTCAGAGGGTGAGCAGCATGTTTGCTAACTACAGCAGTCTGTTAACTACATGAACTTCACCACGACAAGACCTAGGTGCATCATGTCAAGTTGTTTGGGTCAACTAGTGCGGTGTGAAAGCAACCCTAGTCAGACCTAAACAAAAACAACAAGCAGTGATACCCAAATACCAGTAGCTTCTATTACATACCGATAGGGCTGGGCGATATGAAAAAAATCAAGTCACAATAAATTTTTACCTCCACCAAAGAGGTTATGGTTACAGGGTGGTTTGTTTGTTTGCTAGCAGGATTAAGCAAAAACTACTGTATGGAGTTTGATGAAATTTTCACAAGGGCCAAGGATGAACCCATTAAATTGTGGTGATAATCCGAGAGTACATACCTCCACCAAGGACCTTGTTTGTATTTGTGCAGCAGGATTACACAAAAACTACTGGATGGATTTGGATGAAATTTTCACCAGAGGTGGTCCTTGGGCTACAGAGAAACCCATACAATTTTGGCGATGATCTGAGAATGCATATCTCCACCAAGGCTCTTATCTTCTCACAGTGTGTTAGCAAGAATACTCCAAAACTACTGGATCAATTTGGATGATTTTTTTTTTTTTTTTTTTAAACCAGAGGTGGTCCTTGGGCTAGAGAGGAACCCATTACATTTTGGTGATGATCCAAAAACGCATACATCCACCAAGGCTCTTATCTTCTCTCAGTGTATTAGCAAGAATCCTCCAAAATTACTGGACAGACTTTGATGCAGTTTTCATGAGAACTGTCTCATGGCCTATAAACAAACCCATTACATTTTGGAGGTGATCCATGAGGGACGGAAGGAGCCTTGGCAGAGGTATGCGCTCTCTGAGTGCTTTTCTAGTTTTCATATTGATCAATATATATATATATATATATACTGTATATATATATTACAACAGTGGTGGACCCTCAGGGGCAGCAAAGCCTTCTCTGCTGGCCTAAACATCATCAGAGTTACATTTACAACCTTTACAACATATTTATTCCATGAGGATGTATTAAATTATTCCCAATAATCTATTCTCTTCATTTTGTAGCTTTTCTCTTGGTTGCACTCCTTCCAGTAGTGTAATGCATGTCAGAGGGTTTTTTTGTCCAATCATATTTCAGCCATCTGTGTTGCCAGGGTCAAGCAAATCTGCCTTGGGCCTTCAGCAATTAACAGTGCACTCTGTGGGTTAAATTAACTGTTAAACTTATCTTGTTGCTTTAACCAATCAGATGTCTTCTGTACGTCCAGGGGTACGCTTAGAAGGCATCCGAGAACGTCAGCATTTTTACATCTTTTGATTGGATGGTTAGATTCCTCCACCCACAATGCAGAGGATCCTAGCTAGCAAAACATCAGTGCAAGGACTTGCTTAAGCAGCTACAATATACTGTATCTGTTTAAATATAATAGCTGTTTTTCCACCCACAATGGCTGACAGGGGAGAGGAAAATGATTTGGTCGCTGATATTTAAAAAAAAAAAATCAATTTTCCAGATGGACTTTTCAAGAAAAGCTGGTCATTGTGAAGAGAGGTCGGCCAACCCTGAAGCTAGCAGGCCCATCTCAGCCGGGGGAAGGATTTATCCGTCCTTTCCATATTAACAACGAGCGGCATCCTTGGATTACTGGCTCCGAGTAGTGCTGCAAATTATCTTGCTGGGAATGCCTGTTGTTTGCAACTGATCGAGTAGATACTTGAAGCCAGACAGGGTTTGCAAACTTGAGCTGTCTGTCACACCATGTCGATTTCGGCAGCGTTCGCCAAACATATAAAAATTGGTCTAAAACGCTGGGATACACCGAAATTTTCATTTTTGGCCGTATGCATCGGGTATCCATAACGACTTGGACATATAATTAAGGAGTAGTAACTTGAACCAACTAATGTTTAGCGTGTTGCTGACATTCACAACTTACGCGCAACAATAGTCTAACTTCTGCATAGCGCAGTCATGCCAAACTACCGTTGCCTCCCGATCCATGAATCCTAGTTTTGGGAGAGATCATCTCTGTTCAACCCAGATGATTCCTGCCCTCCGAACACCACGGCGGGGGGCGTGACTGACCTGGCAGAGCTGTCAGATCTGTCAGGACAGTCATGCCTAAAACAGCTGAGGTGACACGTCAGGAACATCAGATAACAGTTGTCATAACCTGGCTTAAAGGCACGCGAACTGACGGCGATAAAAAAGTTTATTTTCAATAAAGTGAAAAAAATAAAACCAAGATAATACATGGAGTGTGCTTTTGCTGGGAGGTGCAGCCAACAACAAAGTAAACAGCTGTGCTCTGCGCTTCAGGCGATCAGCTGACTGAATCCTCTTCCTCCGGTGTTCTGACATTTTGGCACAGTTATCAGAACAGCACAGAACAGATGATCGTAAAGACTTAAGTTAAATGTAAAAAACCCTGACAGGTCCTGTGTGCTTAGCTCTCTCTCTCTCCCTCTGTATGCATATGTGCTGCAGGCAGAGAGCCCTGTATGGGATTTTTCCTGCGAACCAATGCTGCAAATATGCCATTTGCTTCACGAATGCAGGACGTATCAGCCATACACTGGATACGTCGGAAAATTTTCAGCATACTGAAAATTAATTTTCAGAGAAGCTTGGCGAACAATGCCGTATACCAGCATGCTTCAGCATGCTCTTAACTTAGACAAAATTGATCCATAACTGATTTGACGTAGCCCAGCGTATTCTCCAGTTTTTTCGTACACTTTGCAAACACTGCCTAGATTCAAGATTCAAAGGCTTTATTGTCATGTGCACAGTTAAGAAATGCAACATTTCCTGAGCAATGAAATTCTTACTCTGTTCTCCAAACGAATGCCAAGATAATAGATACACATCAATACTAATAAGGTAATAACACACCTAATACAAATGAATACTAATAACACACGCTAATAACACACATTAGGCAATGAGGACACCTTAAACACACCTTTACACTAAATACTAATACTAATGAATACTAATAACACACATTAGGCAATTAGGACAGTTAAAGCAGTTAAACTAGAGGAAACAAGAAGAATGAAAATTGAAAATTCACTGGATGACTATAATGGACAATGGTATATTAATGTCAGAGATGATATGAACATGAGATGGCATAAGCCTATGTACAGTGTGCAAATAAGCAATGTGTAAATGGGCAATGTATAAATTAGCACCCAGTGTGAGAATTTCTCTGTAATAATACCCAGTAGACTGTACAATGATAATTTAGCAGCAGAGATGATATGGACATGAGACAGGGTGAGACTATGTACACTGTGCAAGTGAGCAATGTGCAAATTTAGCAACCAGTGTGTGAATTGTGTGTGGTGCTAGGCCCTACTCTTTTTAGTTTATATATGCTTCCGTTAGGCAACATTATTGGAAAGCACTGTATACATTTTCATTGTTATGCAGATGACACACAATTATACCTGTCAATGAAGCCAGATGATACTAATCAATTAGCCAAGCTAGAAGCCTGTCTTAAGGAAATCAAAGCTTGGATGACTTGTAATTTCCTGCTACTAAATTCAGATAAGACTGAAGTCATTCTTGTTGGTCCAAAAAACCTTAGAAATTCCTTTCCAAATCAAACTTTCAGTTTGGATGCAGTTACTCTTTCTCTTAATAGCTCTGTGAGGAACCTTGGAGTTATTTTTGATCAGGATTTGTCCTTCAATTCACATATTTTTTTTTTCCACAATATCTTTATTGAACCTTTTTTTTTTTTAAACAAACATGATACAAACAATCAAACACTAACACTAAAGTACTACAAAAAAAAAAAATGCACTAAAAAAACACCAACAACCACCAACAAAATCAAATCTTCAACAATGCTCCTCTGTTTAGTCTAGACAATCCAACACATAAGTATACATATTATGTTCACCAGTTTGGAATTTACAAGGTCCACACATATCATTCACCTTCTTCTTCAAGAGTTATGTTTAAATTTTTTACATAATCAATAAAAGGTCTCCATATATTCTCAAACACAATTTCCTTTGATTTCAGTATATATGTTATTCTTTCTAATGGAAGGTTTGTTAACATCTGTCTTAACCACTGAGTCACATCTGGTCTATGAGTCTTTTTCCATAATAGTGCAATACATTTTTTGGCATTAAGCAAACTGAGGTCTATGAATGTTCTTTCACTTTTATTAAAATTATGCTTTTCTGGGTACAGACCCAACAAAAACAGTTTAGGATTCAATATGATTTGTTTTGAGATTATTTTTTCAATTGTTACCCTCACCTCTTCCCAAAACATTCTTATTAATCTACATTCCCATACACAATGAAATAGAGTTCCTTTACTTTCCATACATTTTGTGCACGTATCTGGTATATTTTTGTTATATCTATTTAACTCCTCCGGTGTAACATACATCCGCATTAACCATTTGAAATGTATCAATTTAAGGCGTACATTTATTGATTTGGTTTGAGCTTCTGTACAAGCCAATTCCCATTGTTCCTCTGAAATTTCAGTTTGCAGATCTTCTTTCCAGTAGTTTAATCTTTTCAGTGAATTTTCACTTGAAAATAGTGTCAATGAGTTATAAAACTCTGAAATAATACCCTTTCTTTTACTATCTTTCATCAACATTTTTTCCAAGGATGAATAGATAGGTCGAGTGAGAGCTTTATTTTGATTTGATCGAATAAAGTTTCTAAGTTGAAGATATTTAAAAAAATGTGTTCTATTGAGATTAAATTTGATCCTCAACTCTTCAAAAGACATTATGTTTTCTGCACATGGCAAATATAAATCCTGAATCTTTTGTATCCCTTTTAAATTCCATACTTTAAATACAGCGTCCGCTCTCCCTGGTTTAAAATATTGATTACCCCATATTGGACTAAATTGTGACAATAACTGTGGTTCTTTTAAATAGTTTTTAGCTTCACACCATATTTTGATCATATGCTTTACAAATGGATTTTTAACTTGTTTTTGTAATTTTTTTGCCGAATCTGAGTATATGAATATGGGAAGAGGTAAAGGTAAATTGTATGATTCCATTTCAGTCCAGTGAGGGAGATCATTTGATGAAAAATAATATGTCATAGACCTCAGTTGTGCCGACCAATAATACAACATAAAATTTGGACATTTCAGACCTCCACGATCAAATGGTAAATATAATAAAGACAGACGTAATCTACCCCTCCTGTTGTTCCATATAAATTCCACTAACTTTTTTTTAATTCTTGAGAATAAATCTAAAGGTGGTGGTAAGGGAATGTATTGAAATAAATAAAGTATTTTAGGTAAGATATTACTTTTAAGTATATTAATTCTCCCGATCATCGACATTGGTAGTGACATCCATCTCTGAAGTAACTCATCAATATCTGTCATTAAGGCTTCATAATTGACACTGGCGACTGATTCTAGCTTAGGCACAATTTGGATTCCTAAATATTTGAACTGATTTACAACATTGAATTGATTTACCTCAGGGGCTGGGTAATTTCTCTGGGTCTCATTTAGCATTAATATTGAAGATTTAGTTTTATTTATTTTATATCCTGATATTTCCCCGAAATTCTTTATTAAATTCAACAAGGTCGGAATTGATTTTTTAAGATTCGACATAAACAAAATTATGTCATCGGCATACAGGGAGGCCAAGTGAAGACAGTTTGTCGGTGAGTTTGTGGGGGATGACCGTGTTGAAGGCGGAGCTGTAGTTGACAAAGAGCATCCTGATGTAGGAGTCTTTATCTTCCAGGTGGGAGAGAGAATAATGTAGTGCTGCAGCAATGGCATCTGAGGTGGACCTGTTGGGCCGGTAGGCGTACTGCAGGGGGTCCAGAGTATCCGGTATGCTGTCCTGAATGAGGGGCAGCACCACTCTCTCAAAGCACTTCATGATGACTGGAGTGAGTGCTACCAGCCTGTAATCATTCGGACAGGTCGGCGGGCGCTTTTTGGGGAGGGGGACAATGGTTGTTGTTTTGAAGCAGGAGGAGACTACGTTCTGGTTGAGGGAGAGGTTGAAGATGGATGTGAGAACGTCAGTCAGCTTGGCAGCGCACGCTCCGAGAGCCCATCCAGGGATGCTGTCTGGTCCTGCTGCCTTGCGGGGGTTTATATTCCTCAGTGCTCAGTCCTCTTAAATCATCTAGGTGTGACAGGGCCTTAACCAAGGCAGCAGCAAGACACCGGAGCACAGCTGCCAGCTGGACAAGCAACAATACTTTTAAACCTTTGGGGAAACAAGAGTGGATCTGCAGCTCACTGAACAAATGTGCAGGTAAATGGAGCTCTACAATGAAAAGGTAAAGATTTTTAAAACTATAATTTTATAGTTAAAGTTATCTTTAACGTGGTTTGTGTGAGCAGCCCTATGGAGTTTTTGCATATGACGTCAGGGGGCGTGCCGCACTGGCCCGTTAGAGTGTGCCGCCATATTGGATGGCAAGAAACAGCAGCAGCAGGGTGAAATAAACCACATAGCTCACGTGTATCTACAAACTCCGCAAAATGGTGTACTCCTGTTGTTCCCCCTGATAAGGGGATAAGCGGGGAATTAAATGGCCGGTGTGAAATGCAAAAAAAAAAAAAAAAGTTGGATTTTTGAATAATTACCTTCACTGACGTAATCTCTCACTTTGTCATAACGGGCTGCAAGGTGGAGCAGTGGTTTAGCACTGTGGCAGCACAGTTTACCCTCGGCCGGGGGATCGCGGGGATCATGACACCGTGGGCTCGATCCCAGCCCCCGACCAACAGTGAGCTGTGTGGAGTTTGCATGTTCTCCCCATGTTGCGTGGGTTTACTCCGGGATTTCTCCGGTTTCCTCCCGCATACCAAAAACATGTAGGTTTAGGGCGCTCGCGCACGCAGCGGCCGATGGCTTGTCACCAGACTGCAAACCAAATCTACCTACGGGTACAAATAAGTAACAAAAAAAAAAAAAAAACTTTGTGGTTTGGGGGCGCCTCTCTGCTTGCTACGATGCACACATGAAAGGGGAGAAAACTATTGTACATGTGCATAAAATCAGGTACATTTTAACGCGGCGCGCCGTGGAGAGCCTTTAAAAAAAAAAAAAAAAAAAAAACACGCAGCGCGCTTCACTCACCTCTGAGTGAGGAGCTGCTGTTGTTTTCCGACTCGTTCACCAGCCAAGACTTCACATCATCCACATCCCTTTCCGCTGACACGTTTTCCGATATTTTTTCCTCCTGCTCCCCTTCGTCTTTGAAAGATATCATCTCATCGTTTGCCCCCAAATCATCCCCGCTGAGCAGATTACTGGCAGTCATTGTTCTGCTAATTGCTCCAGCTGTTACCCCACACCCGCCACCTCCGTTCAACTGAGGCATTTCAGCACACCAGAGGAGCGCACGGGAGCAAGATTAAAAACACTTGTCTGCTGTTATGACTGCTGACAATGACTCCACTGAATGTGACACAGACATCGCAGACACAGTTTCAGAGGCCATAGTGTCAGTTGTTGAAGAGGATGATAGGATGTTATTATGCCAGATTGTGACTGTGTGTTCTCCTCACTCATTCTGATCGCTAAACAGTACAAGTTACGCCTGGGTTGTCACAGTGCAACTGCTGCTCTTGCCATCCAAGATAGCGGCACCTACAGCGTGTTTATGTTTACCCCAGCGAGTCACGTGAATTTTACGAGCCTACGCAAAAACTCCATAGGCTATTTTTATGATGTTTGGTATGAATGGCACTTAAATCGGAAAGATCACCACTGAAGGCCTAGCTGTAAAATACATGGTCCGCCCCTGTATTACAATAATCAATTCACTATTTCTGTCAAGCTTAAAGGTTCCTTTTTACTCATAAGCAGTGTTGGGCAAGTTACTAAAAAATAGTAACTAATTACAGTTACTAGTTATTTTCAAAAGTAATTGAGTTACTTTACCAATTACTGTATGATTAAAGCATTAGTTACTTGGAAAAGCAACTTTCACATTACTTTTAAATGCATACTTAAATCATCTTGCACACATAGCAAGATAATTAATGGATTACATTACAGACTTATTAATGGCAGGCTGAAAACAGACCGTTTCAGTAAGAACTTCACAGGCAGTTTTTTATGTTGGTGTAGCTGAACATGGAGTCAGTGTGTGGGACATATAACTGTTCATACTTTTATGATTATGGATTAATCTGATGTGCAGTGATCGAAAGAAAACATTCATTATCCACAGTCCAAATGTCTGCTGTGACAGAGACATGATCCAGGCAGTCCCTCAAATGTCTTTTTGATATCAAAATCCATTACTGAGTAATCTTTATCCAGGTAGCACATAAATGTATTCAGTGGATCACAGTCTCAGCTGTCTGAAGCCTTTTTCATGCTGCATTTCCCCTCTAGTCCGCTTTGGTCCGCATACGCTTTGGACAAGCCCGGTATACACGCAGCGCTGTTCATGCTCACTTTTTTCATCTACCCAGGCCAAGCGGTTGATGCATGTGTACAACCATCATTTGTAGTTTCACTCCCGCCCGATAGGTAGCGCCAATGCACTGATGCGCCAGGATTTTCACCAACAAAGAAACGCTGCTTGACTTCCCAGTTGTCATTCCTTTTCCACGAAGATGCTGCTGCTGCTGCTGCTGAAGTATGTATGTATGATTCATGTTTGTTTATTCTCGTCTTCCGCTTCCTCGTTGTCTTCTTCATCTATTTGTCTTGGTATGCTGCGCCGATTTCACCACCTCGTGAATGGGACGATCAGTCTTGCGCATGCGCTTTTCAACGCGTTCAGGTCGTGGGCAGGCGGCGCAGTCACAAAATTTGGGCTGCATGCAGTCGTCTGTGGTCGAGCACTGCAGACACTAGCGGAGTGGAGACGACGTAAATTTCATCACACGAAGTTTCTGGTTAAACGTACGCGGACAGCAGAGGTGCAGCATGAATCCAGCTTCAAGGAAAGTGACTGTTGATATCATGCTTTCAGTCTTTAACAATGTATCTGGGAATCAGTCGGTCTAACTCTTGCTGCGTCACAAACTGTCCAGATATATACCCAAGTCTGAAATCGAGTCGTGGCTGTTCAGCGTCGATCCACTTCACAGTGCTAGCTGTTAGCATAGCTAGCCGTTCCTTAGCACTAGCTTTGTTGGAACTTGTTGCTGTTTAATCAGGCGCTTGCAGTACTTGATCGGCACTTAGCTTCCAACCCACCAATATGCTTTTGTCCTTAACCACGAGAAAGGAAAAATAATCCATATTGTAATTTTACACAGGCTGCTGTGTGCGTCAATCAAACGTGGCCAAATGTATTCCAGCCACATGATTGGTTCCGTGTGGTGTACTCTCATTTTCATTGGCTTTTTGTGATGTCTGTCAAAACATGGAACGAACAAGTTCTATCATCGTTCTATTGACCATGTTTTATGTCAGTATTGAGGAAAAGTTATTTTTTTTTTTTTTTATTTAAGTTTTTGTAAAGGGTATACAGGTCGTTACAGCAATGCAGTGTTTACATTTTCATCACATGTTCCCTTATTTTCTGATATCTGACAACATTGGAAGATTAATTCTTACAACACCCCTTTTTTTTTTTTTTTTTTTAAAGTGAAAGAAAAAGTGAAATTAAAGAGAAAAAAAAACAAGAAACAAATAACAAAAAAAAAAAAAAAAAACAGTAAAAAACAAACAAAAAGAAAAAGTAAGTAAATAAAGATAAAAGAGCATCTGAGTAGCTTTGGAACAAAGAGCGGAACCATTATTGAAATGGTATTTGTCAAAGATTAGATCTAATGGAAGACACATATGCGGTCCAGGGTTGCCAAAAGTTCATGAACACATCCATGTCCTGTCTCAGTGCGAATGTCAACTTTTCCATCGAGTAAATGTCTTGGATCACGTTAGTCCAATCTTCAGGTGTAGGACAGTCCTTCAACATCCATTTTTTAGTTAGAGCTTTTTTGCTTGCCAATATTAAAACACTGAATAAGTATTTTTCTCCTCGTCTTTCCAGTGAGTCCGGTAGTAAACCCAAATACAAAGTTACAAAAGAAAAGGGAACTGTAATTTTGAATATTTTCCCCAATATTGTCTGTACCTTGGTCCAATATTGGTGGATAACTGGGCATGACCAAAACACATGAAAATGATTTGCAGTCTTTTCACCACACAAGCGCCAACAGTTCAATCCCTTATGGGTAAATTTGTTTTGTGCAGGTGTTCTGAAAAATCTTGCCAAGTTTTTCCATCCAAATTCTCTCCACTGCAGGGATGAGGTACTTTTCCATTGCTGTTTATTTAGCTTTTCCCATATTTCCAGTTGTAAAGTGAAATTCCCCTCTTTTTCCCATCTCTCTTTTATATAAGATGTGTTGTCTCCTTTTAAGTCTTGAAGACCTTGGTATATTTTAGAAATGTATCTGATCCCTGGGATCCCTTTATATGCCATTAAGAAGACCTTCAGAACACCTGACTGGGCCCTTTCCAAAACCTCCTTTTTAAGTATATTGTTTATGTGGTGTCTAAGCTGGAAGAACCTGTAAAGGTCTTGATTTATTAGGCCTTGTTTTTTCAAATCTTCAAAACTTCTTAAGATTTGCCCTTTAAAAAAATCGTAATATTTTATCAGCCCTTTCTCCTTCCACTTTTTAAATCTGGTGTCTGTTTTATTAGGAGTAAAGTCCTGATCATAGGCGATCCATTGCAGAAGTCGATAGGGCTCTTTAGTTTGATTCTCTCTGACTATCTTAAACCAAATTTTTAGCGGGGTCTCTATCCACGGGTTAGTGTTATTCAAAAGCTTAGGTAAGACATTGTTCCCTATTATCGCCTGTAGGGGGATGTCACTTGTTATTTGGCATTCGATCTCCTTCCATTGTGCAGTGTAGACTGGGTTACATATCTCTACTAAAGTTTTAATTTGTGCGGCTTTAAAGTAGTCCCTGATATTTGGCAGCGCAAGCCCACCTTTGTCTTTGTTTAGCTGTAGGGTTCTATATCTGATTCTAGGTCTCTTGCCCTGCCATATGAATCTTGAGATCCTTCTGTCCAGCTCCTGCCATGTTTTTTTGGGAGGTTCTACCGGTATTGTTTGGAAAAGGTATAGAAGACGTGGAAGTATATTCATTTTGACTGCTTCAATTCTTTGTGCAGTACCCAAGAATGGTATCATATTCCATCTTGCTAGGTCAGATTTTATTTTTGTCACCAGTGGATCATAGTTTAGTGATATAATTTTGTTGAGTTGTTTCGGGATATTGACCCCCAGATATTTCATAGATTCCGACTCCCAGTTAGTTTTGAGTTTGCTTAGTGAATAATGATTTGGGTCATAGTTGAATGTTAAAACTTGGGTTTTATGCATATTTAATTTGTACCCCGATAAATCTCCATACTCTGAAAAAACTGAGGTTAGTTCTGGTAAAGAAGTGTCCGGCTGCCCTAGGTATATTAAAATGTCATCAGCAAAGAGTGCTATTTTATGTTCCTTCTGACCAAGTGTAATACCTTGAATTTTTTGGTTTTGTCTTATCCATTGGCTCAGAGGTTCTATGAAGATTGCAAAGAGCAGTGGAGACAGGGGGCAGCCCTGACGACATCCTCTTTCCAGTTCAGAAGATGATGATAAATTACCGTTAATCCTTATTTTAGCTGTTGGTTTTTTATATAATGCCTGTATAGTTCTAATGAAGTTGTTATGAAAATTGAAACTGGATAAGATTCTTTATAGAAAAGACCAGTCAACCGAATCGAATGCTTTTTCAGCATCTAATCCCAATATGACTGCATTTAAGTTATATTTTTTTATATGATGAATTGTGTGTAAAGTGCGTCGAATGTTGTCTTGTGTCTGTCTTTGTCTTATAAAACCTGTTTGGTCTAAATGAATTAGGTCTGTCAGTATATTTTCTAACCTTTTGGCAAGGATAATGGTAAAAAGCTTATAGTCCTGATTTAGTACACTGATTGGTCTGTAGTTGGAGCACTCTAGTTTATCCTTTTCAGGTTTAGGTATAACTGCAATGACCCCTTCTCTCCAGGAGGGGGGGATTTCCCCTGTGTGGAGGACATAATTAAATGTTTTCAGGAGGAGAGGAGATAGTTGCTGTTTAAAGGTTTTGTACCACTCTGCTGTATAGCCATCAGCTCCTGGGGATTTGTTAGCTTTAAGTTTCATAATTGCTTTTTCCAATTCTTTAGGATGTATTTCTGACAGTAGTGTTTTATTTTGTGACTCCGTAAGTTGGGGAAGGTTTAATGTGTTTAGGAATGCCTCGGATGCGTTTTTATGTTTTTTGTGGGAGTATAAGTTCTTATAGTAATTCTCGAAGTTTTTAAGAATATCCTGAATTCTGAATTTTATTTCCTTTGATACTGGGTCTCTGATTTTGTAGATTGCTCTTTCTGTTTGATGTTTCCTCAATTTATAGGCTAGCAATTTTGCCGATTTACTGCCTGCTTCATAGTATTTTTGTTTCAGAAATGTAAGTTTCTTCTGGATTTCTATTGTGTAGATCTCATTTATTTGGTTTTTAATTTCCTTAATCTTGAGCGAGTCAGTAGAATGAGTGTTGCCTTTGTGTTCTTTTTCTAGGTTCCTAAGTTCTGACTCTAATGTGGATAGTTTTTCTTGTCTTAGTTTCTTTTGGGTTGCCAGTTTTGCAATAATCTTTCCTCTTATTACAGCTTTACATGCATCCCACAGTATTAAAGGGGATACTTCTCCATTATCGTTATCTTCCAAATATCTGAGAATATCTGATTCCAATTCATCTTTCAATGGTCCTTTCAGGACATTTGAATTTAACCTCCAAGAAAATGTATTATTTGTGTATTTTTGGATATTTAAGTCCATGTAGATCGGACTGTGGTCGGAGAGATCCATCAGTCCTATTTTACATGTTTTTACTCTTCCAATGTCTCTATTAAACATAAAAAAATAGTCAATCCTTGAGTAAGATGAATGTGGAGTTGAGTAAAATGTATAGTCTTTTACACTGGGGTTGAGTTCCCTCCACACGTCACAGATTCCCAATTCTTTTAGTAGCATCCGAGTCTTCCTGTTTTGGGTGTTATTTTGATGTGGGGAATTACCAGAAGCATCCCAGTATGGATTCAGTCTAAGATTGAAGTCCCCACCACATATCACTAAACCTTGAGCTTTAGTTATCATTAGGTCGAATACATTTTTATAAAATTTCCAGTTAGCCCCTGGGGGAGCATACACATTCAGCAGGGTGATATCTTCTCCCTCTAGCCGCCCAGTTACCAAACTGTATCTCCCTTCTTTATCTTTGTGTTCTGATTTTTTTTCAAATGTAATTTTGGTTGATATCAATGTCGCTACTCCCCTCCTCCTCCCTGATTTATATGAAGATGAAGAGATCATTTTAAACCCTTGTCTACTGAGTTTATTGTGTTCCACGTCTGTTAGGTGGGTTTCTTGTAAAAGTATTATTCCTGCTTTGTCTTTTTTCATTTTGCCTAGAATCTTGGATCTTTTAACTGGATTCAGGATTCCTTTTACATTATATGAAATTATTTTGGTTACACCCTCTTTCTCCATTGTGTTGTTTTGTTTAGTATAACTGTGTGGTGGCCCTCTTTTGTGCTACTCAGAAACTGAAAGAACATTAAAAACAAGAAAAACATTAAGAACATAGTGTAAAAAACTTTAAAACAAAAAGCTGTCATAAGAACTTCCTGAGCTGAGGTCTTTTTAAAGACCCTGTAAGAGCCTTGATGGAGTGAAGGCTCTGAGGGAAATTCCTCAAACTCTGTTACGTGTTGAGGGCCCTCTCTTACCACTGAAAGTAGTCCCATGCTTTTAACGTGAGTTTCAGAACCCAATCCAAACTTGTAATGATTTTTTTTTTTTTTCCTTTTATGCCTAAACCCTGTGAAATTGTGTGCACCCTCCCACCCCCATCACATCAAACATTCACGCAAAAACAGTATTTGTTAGTATGAGGAGAACATGTGGATTATTGTCACATTTCTATTTTAACAAGTTTTGTTTTTTTTTTTTTATTACAAAGACTTATTTGTTTCAAATAATATGATTGTTCCATGAAATGTTTTACCACATGCTGAATATGCATCTCCTTTAATGTTTGTTACCTTGTATGAGGGGGGTTGGATGTGCGGATTGATTCAAGAGGGAAAAAAAAAAAAAAAAAGGTCGCTATTCCAACCTGAAAACGGACTGTTTATCCGCGACGCTCTGGTGCTGGGTTTCCCGCTGCTGGTCCGTGGATTTTGAAGGTCTTTGTGTTGTCCATGTTTGAGCTCTGATCTTCGCACTCGGGTCTGCTGGGGGTTTAAATACCGTTACCGGGAGGCCTCTTTTCGCCATGTCAGCTGTTGCTTCTTCCGCCGAATTATAGAGACACGTTTCATCGCCGTAGAAGACCCTTAACTTCGCAGGAAATGGTGTCTGAAAGCGCAATTTCTTCTCTCTTAACACCTTTTTCGCGTCATTGTATTCCCTGCGCTTTTTAAGGACCTCCGGGGCGTAATCGTGTTCCACGTAGACTTTTCTCTCCTGGTGCATAAATCCTTTTTTCTGCCAGGCCAGTCTTACAACCTCTTGTTTTATTTTGAAATTGGAAAATCTTACCAACACCGAACGTGGGGGCGCTTCCGCCGCCGGCCTAGCGGCTAATGAACGATGTGCCTTTTCTATCTTCAAGTCGGTGGTTTGTGGAATATCCAATTTCTCTCTTAGTAAGGATTCCACGCATTCTGCCATTGAGTTAAAACCATTTTCGGTTCCTTCTATCAGACCATGAAATCTTATGTTGTCTCTTCTTTGTTTTCCTTCTTGGTCGGTTAGCTTAGCCTCTATAGCTGCTTGTCTTTTGCGTAGGTCTAGCACAGAATCTTCGAGCACTTTTATTCGATCCTCTGTTTCCAAGATTCGGTTCTCGGCCTGGTCCACTCTGCTGTTTGTCCTTTTCAATTCTTCTCTGAATTCCCGAAATTCGGCCGTAACATCTCGGCGAAATCGTCGTAGCTCCTCAAATAGTGATTTCAGGCTAACCCTTTTGTTAGCTATCACCAGTTCCTCGTCTTCTGAACGGAGATCTTCCAGTTCAGATTCTCCGGCCGATACGTGTCCTGGCCTGGAGAATTTCAGTTTCTTCTGTTTTCCTTTAGACATGATGATTTTGTCTTTTGATTTTCACTCCTCCAAAAATCCGTTAAGTTTGATTTTCAAGGTGTTATCCTGAATTGGGTCTGAGAACTTCAGTGTTAAGCTGCAGTCGCCATGGCGTCCAGACCGGAAGTCCGAGGAAAAGTTATTTTGCAAAAATTATCGTTATATCGCCCAGCCCTACATACCAACATGCGTACTTTTGATATTTATTTAATCTGATACTTAAGTTCCTTATCAGTGACGTACTGCTGTCTGCTGCCCGTTTATTCTCCTATTAGTCATCTGCTGCAATTACCGTCTCTTATGTGACTGCGCATGCAGCCAGATAGATTAATCCAGGGTCCACTTACCGAGTTGATAGCCGCGTTCGTAGTACAGATAATCCTGATCCAGAATGTTTGGGTTAGTGAAGCCAGACAACTGAAAGATACCCCGGGTATGTTGCTTTGTAGTACAGACCTCAGGAGAACCTTTTGCCTACCTTGGAGGACCCATTGGAGTACATCTGAATCATGTTCTCAGCACCCTGTTTGACTTTGAGCTCAATGTCATTCTGCCGTTTTAATGCTGCCAAGCGACTGCTGCTGGTACACATTCTTGGTTCACTGTTCGGGGTATCTGGAGTCATAGGGCATTCTAGGCACAAACAAAATGAGAAAAAAACAGGTTAACATGTGAAGATTCACTGAAAATAATTGGAGATAAACAATGTCCTTCCAAAAAAATTGTACACTTTAAAATTTCATTGGATTTACAGCAGGGAAAAAGAGCACTTGTGGGGGACACAAGAGGACATGGCACTCCACCCAGGACAGGGGGTTGGTGGGGGAGAAGGTAGTCAGAAATGGCAATGGGGAAAAGGCGAGAAGAGCCAGCTAAGGGCGCCAGAGCACTAGGGGGTATAAAGCCAAAGAAAGATGTGCCTTCCGCCCCCACTGTGCCAGGTTCACACCTGAGGACAAAGGGGTGTGAATGTATTGTATCAAGACCTGCTCTGTGACGGTATGTTAATGTGTATGTGGATGTGTGTGAATGTTTCACAGCTTGTATGTTAATGTGTACCGTGGGTGCCGGAGGCGGGAATAAAGTGTGTAAGAGAGTTTGCTCTGGCACTCAGATTCAGTCTGTTATGTTTGATGGAGGAAAATACAGTGTCAATTAAGTGTCGTCAGCTCGTGATCTCGTCTGATTCCTTCCTCCACATTCTCAACATCCATCCATCCATCTTCTTCCGCTTAATCTTTTTCGGGTCGCAGGGAGGCTGGAGCCTATCCCAGCATCTTTGGGCAAGAGGCAGGGTACGCCCTGGACAGATCGCCAGTCCATCGCAGGGCCAACACAGAGAGACAGACAACCATTCATTCTCACAGTCATACCTAAGGACAATTTAGAATCCCCAGTTTTGCTGCCAATTAACCTAACTTGCATGTTTTTGGCATGTGGGAGGAAACCGGAGAAATCCCGGAGTAAACCCACACAGACACAGGGAGAACATGTAAACTCCACAGAGATTACCATTCTCAACATGTCAACATTTTTCTCAAACATATTTCTGATGAAGCCACTGACCTGAGATTTTCACCAGTTATCAGTAACAACCCAAGTAATCAATACATACAAAGAAATCAAGGCAACTGTGTTCACAAAACAAGTTATATTTAATAAAGTGGAATGACACAGGGAATACTCCCACTCCCACTCCCACTCCCAACACACAGCCCCCCATCCTGACCCTGACCAGGACCCAGGTGAGGACGGAGCTGAGGAAGATCAAGGCGAGGAAGGCGCCGGGACCGGACGGCATCAGTGCAAAGCTCCTCAAGTCCTGTGCAGACCAGCTGTGTGGGATTGTGACGTATATCTTCAACATGAGCCTGAAACTGGGGAGGGTACCACAGCTGTGGAAAACATCTTGTGTGGTACCTGTACCAAAAACTTCCCACCCCAAAGACCTGAACAGCTACAGACCGGTGGCCTTGACGTCCCACTTGATGAAGACCCTGGAGAGACTGCTCCTTGCTCACCTCCGCCCCCTGGTGGAACCAGCGATGGATCCACTCCAGTTCGCCTACCAGCATGGCATTGGGGTGGAGGATGCGGTGATCTTCCTCCTTCACCGTTCTCTGTCCCACCTGGAGAAGCCCGGGAATATGGTGAGGATCATGTTCTTTGACTTCTCCAGTGCTTTCAACACCATCCAACCGATGATCCTGAAGGACAAGCTGCTGCGCGCAGGGGTGGACCAGCACCTGTCATCATGGATCCTGGACTACCTCACGAACCGGCCTCAGTTTGTGAGAACCCGGGACTGTGTGTCCGACACGATCATCAGTAGCACGGGGGCCCCCCAGGGAACGGTGCTGGCTCCCTTCCTGTTCACTCTTTATACTGCGGACTTCTCACACAACACAACACACTGCCATCTACAGAAGTTCTCTGATGACTCTGCGATCGTTGGCCTCATCTCCAATGGAGATGAAGCTGAGTACAGAGGGCTTATCCAGGACTTCGTGGACTGGTGCCATCGGAACTGCCTCCAGATCAACGCGAGGAAAACTAAGGAGCTGGTGGTGGACTGCCGCAGGCATGGGCAGCCCCTCACAGTACCAGTAAATATACAGGGAACAGACATCGAGATGGTGACATCCTATAAGTACCTGGGTATTCATCTGAACAATAAACTAGACTGGTCACACAATACTGATGCACTCTACAAGAAGGGACAGCGCAGGCTGTTCCTGCTGAGGAGACTCAGGTCTTTTGGTGTACAAGGGGCGCTGCTGAAGTCATTCTATGACACGGTGGTGGCATCAGCCATCACTTTTGGAGTGGTCTGCTGGGGCAGTGGCATTACTGCAGCCGATAGGAAGAGACTGAACAAACTGATTAAGAAAGCTAGCTCTGTCCTGGGGCAGCGCCTTGATCCGATGGAGGAGATAGGAGAGAGAAGGACGGTGGCTAAACTGTCATCTCTGCTGGAGTCCGAGTTCCACCCTATGCAGGACATACTGAATGCACTGAGGAGCTCATTTAGCAGCAGACTACATCATCCCAGGTGCACAACCGAGAGGTTTCGTAGGTCCTTCCTACCAACGGCTGTCAGACTGTACAACCTAAGCAGGGCTGCTCGCAGAGATAGCAAAAAGACGTAACAAACTAATAGTTTTTTGAATGCAAAAGATGCAATAGACTTACACAATGGTCCTCTCCGGCATACAACTAGGAACATACCGGTCGCTATGGAGGGTGAGAATATGTATGGGCACATAATCATACCATGTAGGATAACTAAGTAGACGGTTATGCTGTTTCATTCCATCTAGCAACAATGCTCTGCACTGTGTGTGTTTATATATTTGCATATTTATTCCATCTAGCTACAATGCTCCGTACTGTGGGTGTTTATATATTTATATATCTACATATTATTCCATCTAGCTACATTGCTCCGCACTGTGTGTGTTTATATACTTGCATATTTATTCCACCTAGCTGCAATGCTCCGTACTGTGGGTGTTTATATATTTACATATTTATTCCATCTAGCTACAATGCTCTGCACTGTGTGTTCATATATTCATATATTTATTCCATCCAGCTACAATGCTCTGCACTGTGTGTCTGTGTGTGTGTGTATATATATATATTTTATAGTAATACGTACATATGTTTATTAGCTGCTCTTGCTTGCTTGTTTTTTTTCTTGCCTTCTGATTGTTGCTCTGAGTGTTGCTATCCCTGTGCTGTTGCAATCCTGGAATTTCCCCGTTGTGGGACTAATAAAGGCTTATCTTATCTTATCTTATCTTAATAACTATTGAAAACATGAAGAAAATGAGGCACAAAAAGGCATACAAAAGCCATGAAACCAACTGAAATCCATCAGAATTTAGGAAGCCATCCCATCCCCCATCAGTGCAAATTAATTTCAGCTGGTTAAGTCATGACTGTTAGCCTTTAAAAAGGTTTGTGAATATCAGATTGTCACATCACAAAGAACTCAAGATGAGCAGAAGCAAAGAGCTCTCGCTAGACCAGGGATGGGCAGCAGGCAGCATGTGGCCCACCCCCTCACCCACTGCAGCCCACCAGTCCATTTCCGAACATCAATTATTTATTTACATCATGTTTGCCATATTTGGAACCGCATTCTTAAATGCAATTATAGAGTCCACCAGCAGAGGGAGCACTAATTGAAAACTAGGTGCCGTTCAGTGCAAGTGGTCAAGCGAGACAGCGAGGGTGAGGGAACTACAGAGGGAACAGAGCAACGGCGGAGAACGTGTTTTAAAGTATGTTGCCTGCTAAGACCACATTAATAGGCTGTAAACAGCAGTAAATGTACAAAGTAGGTTGCTTTTAAACATGAATAAATACTGCTGAGGAGCTGTAGCATTTATTCTTTTTTGGCAGGTGAACCCTTATGGACCTCGGAAGCTTTTCTTCTAATGGTGCAGAAAAAGATTCAAAGCTTTGAGGTTTTGTTCTGAAGAGCGCAACTGAAGCACTGACAATTTCAATCCCATGCCAGCAGTAAAGTTCAGAGACTGGTCATTGTAATATGCTGCTTTTTTTGTTTGTTTTTGTTTATTTATACCAGTGGCTCAAACTTTTTATTCCCCATTTTGGGGAGCCAGCTAATTAACAAGCCCACGTGCCCACAGCAATTCAGTCCCTCCAGGATTTTGTGATGTTGCGACTGCATCAATTCATGCAAAATCAGCCAATCAGCACAACCATTACGCGACCATGCAACTTTGTCTAATCACCGCAACTTTCTCGCAATTTTGGCCAATCCTCGTCAACTTCCACCAATTTCACCAATCAAATTTATCCCTGAGTGGCGCTCAAGCGCTCAGTCTGACCAATCAAATGTGTTGCTGCACCGCGTTCACTTCCATGTTTACAGTGAGTATTAACGGAACACATCAGCAAAAACGGTGTGTGAAACCTCACCAGCGAGGTTTCCAACACTGTCCCTTCCTCCGTCTCCCCCAGCCTTCCGGTGGACGTCTCGCCACATTTCCGTCCTGACCGCGTGTACCAAGTGCTGGGTTTGTGTTGAAAAATGTCCGCCTGCCCCAAAAGCACCCCATCACAGGAGCGCGTGTGTGGAGAGACGCCATAAAACCGCACACAAACAAGCAAATCTAACACTACAGCCAGTGTTTGATCATTTTATACATCTTTAGAGGTAAAATCATTACTAAATCTTGTCAATGAGCTTGAAAACTGTGAATCTCCAGTGTGGGCATGGACAAACACCACCCCACCCCCCGGTAAATGAAAGATGAGTGTTTGATGAGACAGGTGTGTGTCAAGACACGCAGCAGATAGACAGGTAGGAGTTAGACATGGAAAGAGAGAGAATATTGTCTCTAATTTATTTTTTCAGAAAAAACAGACTGATAGACAATACAGAGCAACAGAATAACATTTTTTCCTCTGTACTCGGTACAGAGTGGTTGGGGACCGTAGGGAGTTTTCAAATGAAGATGCTGCCAATAATTTCCAAAGCTACAGTGGGGAAAAAAAGTATTTAGTCAGCCACTAATTGTGCAAGTTCTCCCGCTTAAAAGATGAGAAAGGTCTCCAATTTTCATCATAGGTATACATCAACTATGTGAGACAAAATGAGGGAAAAAAAATCCAGAAAATCACATTGAAGGATTTTTAATGAATTAATTGGTAAATTCCTCGGTAAAATAAGTATTTGGTCAATAACAAAAGTTCATCTCAATACTTTGTTATATACCCTTTGTTGGCAATGACAGAGATCAAACGTTTTCGGTAAGTCTTCACAAGGTTTTCACACACTGTTGCTGGTATTTTGGCCCATTCCTCCATGCAGATCTCCTCTAAAGCAGTGATGTTTTGGGGCTGTTGCTGGGCAACACGGACTTTCAACTCCCTCCAAAGATTTTCTATGGGGTTGAGATCTGGAGACTGGCTAGGCCACTCCAGGACCTTGAAATGCTTCTTACGAAACCACTCCTTCGTTGCCCAGGCAGTGTGTTTGGGATCATTGTCATGCTGAAAGACCCAGCCACGTTTCATCTTCAATGCCCTTGCTGATGGAAGGAGGTTTTCACTCAAAATCTCACGATACATGGCCCCATTCATTCTTTCCTTTACACGGATCAGTCGTCCTGGTCCCTTTGCAGAAAAACAGCCCCAAAGTATGATGTTTCCACCCCCATGCTTCACAGTAGGTATGGTGTTCTTTCTCCTCCAAACAAGACAAGTTGAGTTTTTACCAAAAAGTTCTATTTTGGTTTCATCTGACCATATGACATTCTCCCAATCCTCTTCTGGATCATCCAAATGTTCTCTAGCAAACTTCAGACGGGCCTGGACATGTACTGGCTTAAGCAGGGGGACACGTCTGGCACTGCAGGATTTGAGTCCCTGGCGGCGTAGTGTGTTACTGATGTAGCCTTTGTTACTTTGGTCCCAGCTCTCTGCAGGTCATTCACTAGGTCCCCCCATGTGGTTCTGGGATAATTGCTCACCGTTCTCATGGTCATTTTGACCTCACAGGGTGAGATCTTGAGTGGAGCCCCAGATCGAGGAGATTATCAGTGGTCTTGTATGTCTTCCATTTTCTAATAATTGCTCCCACAGTTGATTTCTTCACACCAAGCTGCTTACCTATTGCAGATTCAGTCTTCCCAGCCTGGTGCAGGTCTACAATTTTGTTTCTGGTGTCCTTTGACAGCTCTTTGGTTTTGGCCATAGTGGAGTTTGGAGTCTGAATGTTTGAGGTTGTGGACAGGTGTCTTTTATACTGATAATGAGTTCAAACAGGTGCCATTAATACAGGTAATGAGTGGAGGACAGAGGAGCCTCTTAAAGAAGTTGTTACAGGTCTGTGAGAGCCAGAAATCTTGCTTGTTTGTAGGTGACCAAATACTTATTTTACCAAGGAATTTACCAATTAATTCATTAAAAATCCTTCAATGTGATTTTCTGGATATTTTTTTTTTCTCATTTTGTCTCTCATAGTTGAGGTATACCTATGAAGAAAATTGGAGACCTCTCTCATCTTTTAAGTGGGAGAACTTGCACAGTTGGTGGCTGACTAAATACTTTTTTGCCCCACTGTATATGCATTCAATACAATTTAGCTGTTGTAACTGATACTGTGTTAAAGTCTGTGTTTGCTGTTGCACAAAAGAGTTTTTCTGTATAGCAGAAGTTTCTGCTTAATTTACAAATCATTGTTTAATTGGAAATTTTTGACAATCCTGTGCTTTTCTTGTATTGTTATACAGAATATCACTGCAGTAAACTATGGAAAAAGAAACCATCTGCTTTAAAATTTGTAATTCTTCCCACAACTTTTAGTGCAAAAAAGACTCAAAACATCGCAACAAAAAGCTCCTTTGAATTCAGGCTTTTTGGGCCGCAACAATCATAAAAACATCCCATGAAATCCTGGAGGGACTGGCTATTTCTCTGCTCCTCCACACCCACAATGAATCCAAGAGTAAGCTAAGCCTCATTATATTTTATTTTTGGCTTTTGTTGATTATCGTCCGGAATTTCTCCTTGATCATCATTTTGATGGGGAGTTTTAAAAATTAGGTCATCCATCCATCCGTCCATGTTCTACTGCTTAATTCTTTTTGGGTCGGCTGGGAGCCTATCCCAGCATCTTTAGGTGAGAGGCAGGTTACACGCTAGACAAATCGCCTGTCCATTGCAGGGCAGATATAATTTTACCAATAATTTTAATTATAATATGATAAAACACTGAGTAGTTTTTATTTTCATTTGCATTTCACGTAAGGTTTACATGTAAATCTGGCCCTCGGAATGTAAGGAAAAAAATTTTGGGCCCTCACTACCACCAAAGTTGACCATCCCTGCTCCAGACCTTCACAACATTATTGTTGCAAAACAATGATGGCATTGGTTACAGGTGCATTTCTAAACTGCTGAATGTTTCAATGAGCACTGCTGGAGTCATCATTTGGAAGTGGAAAGAACATCATTTTACCAGAAACCGGCCATGACCAGGAGCTCCTCACAAGATTTCTAACAGAAGAGTCCAAAGAATTATCCGAAGAGTTATCCAAGAGCCAAACACTGGAGAACTTTCTGGAGAGCTCCAGAAAGACCTGGAGTTAGTAGATACTGCTTTTTCAAAGAAAACAATAAGTAATGCACACAGCCGACATGGGTTTTATGCCCGCTCACCTTGCAAAACTCCATTGCTGAAGAAAAAGCATGTTGAAGCTTGTTTAAAGTTTGCTGCACAACATTTGGGTAAGCCAGTAAAATGCTGGGAGAATATAGCCTGGTCAGATGACACCAAAACTGAACTTTTTGGATGTCACAACACACATGTTTGGAGGAGAAATGGCACTGCACATCAGCCCAAAAACCCCATACCAACAGTGAAGTTTGGAGATGGGAGCATCATGGCGTGGAGGTGTTTTTCAGCACATGTTACAGGCAGACTCCATACACAGTAACTGATGGAAAGATGAATGGGAAAATGTACAGCAACATCCCTGATAAGAACCTGTTGCTATCTGCCAAGATGCTGAAGATGAAACGAGGGTGGACATTTCAGCAAAACAATGATCCCAAACACACAGCCAAGGAAACTCTCAACTGGCTCCAGAGAAGGAAAATAAAGCTGCTAGAATTGCCCAGTCAGTCACCTGACCTTAATCCAATTGAAAATCTATGGAACGAACTTTAGATCAAATCCAATCCAACTTTATTTATAAAGCACTTCAAAAACAACAACAGCTGACACAAAGTGCTGTACATCAACGATAAATAAAATATGAAAACATAAAAACAATAAAATACAGCTAAAAAAAAGTACAAAACAGCACAAACAAAACAGTAGTCGTACAATAGAGACAATAACAACAAATCAATGTGTCTTCTATGATCTCTGATCCATGGAACCTTCAAGATTTGAAGACAGTTTGTGTGGAAAAATTGGCTAAAATTACTCCTGAGCAATGCCTGCGCTTTGTTTCTCTATACAGGAGGCATCTGGAAGCTGTTATTACCAACAAAGGCTTTTCTACTAAATATTAAATAAATTTCACCAAGTGTGTTCAATACTTATTCCCTGTGTCATTCCACTTTACTAAATATAACTTGTTTTGTGAGCACAATTGCCTTGATTTCTTTGTATGTATGGATTAATTCAATTCAACTTTATTTATATAGATTACTTGGGTTGTTATTGATATCTGGTGAAAATCTAAGGTCAATGGCTCCATCAGAAATATGTTTAATGAGACAAATGTTGATGTGTTCAATACTTATTTTCCACGCTGTATTTCCTTCCATAGTTGCATCAACTTCTCAGCAAGATCTTGAATTAATAATGGAAGTGCTGATAATGAAACTTCCCCAACTTCATTTTGGTAGTTTCTGCAATCTGCTTGGTTATCATCCTTGTTTGATACAGGCCAATAGTTTAACCTTTCTGAAACAGTAACATCTTTTCCACAACCATGGGAATTGTCTTTAGACACGGTTGTCTAAGAAATGAGAAGCTATTTACTACAACTAGTAAGGAGCTATTTAACCCCAACTATGAAACTGGGTTAGGAATTGGTGAACACATTACTAAAACATAGAAGGATAGTGGTGACCTTCATGGTGATCATCATCATCAGCTCTAATTAGCTTTTCAATCATCAAATCCAGATCTTAGCAAATTCATTTTTAAATACAAATACAACTCCAGGCAAAAATATGGAATTACCAGCCTTAGAAGATGAAGTCCACCAAAATTTTTTAGTGTGACAGTTTTTTGAATAGGGCTTCTACACATTGGTTCACAAAACACAGATTGTTAAAACTCCCTGATTGATATTTTTAGTCACACAGCTCTTACAAAACAATGTATAATTTTGCACAACTGCAGTACCTACAATACAATGTAGTTCACAAATGACGACATTTTAGCCATTTTCTTTTCAACAAAAAACAAAAAGTCAACATTAAACATGATTGACAAAGGATTTTGAAGTCAGTGAAATGAACTGCATGCATCTTTAAACCAAACCTTTTTTCTAGTTTGCAAAGTAGAACTTGAATGAAATGTGTCTGATGCAATGATAATAATTAGGGGATGTATTCTTAAAAGAAAAAGAAAAATTCCTTTTAAACCAAAGGATCCTTCTCTTGTCTAACTGGCTCTGAGTATGCTCAGTTAAAACTGCAACTATATAGGGAAATGCCTGCAGCCATCATAGATAGATAGATTAGTTTATTTGACAGGGACAGTGCAATAAACATAGACAATTAATCAATGACAATCAATCTGATGTGTTGCACATAGAGTGTATAGCTATTAGCTAATTTGCAACTCTTGTCCCATCATTATGGGCAATTCAGCAAAACAAAACAAACCAGTCTGAACATGCATAAAATTACAATTTAACCCCTGTACTGTATATGTATATGCAAATGAAGATTATGGATCCCATTTGAATTTTTCCATTAGGTGCACCATGTGAAAACAAACCACTGCCTTCTACACTCAGATTCCCCACAGTTCTGAGGGATGACATCACAATTTGGATGTTTTCTATCAAGTCTGGACCTGAACGCTGCAAGGGAAATCCCTTCTTACAGTGATCAATGCAGCAGAGAGGGGAAAAAAAAAAAAAAGACATATGAAGTGGGCAAAAAAAAAAACCTGCCTGACTTCTCTTGACCTTCAAGTTCAGTTTGAGATTACGTTGTCATAAATAAACTCACCGTAAGAAGCTATCAAAGTGTAAGTGTTGGGTGGGCAAATCTGAAACAACTTAAAGGTGTTCGAGACAAGATTTTGACCTCCTGGCCAGTAGGTGTAACACTTAAACTGGATTTACACTGACTTGGGAAGCAGTCCGTTGTGGATGCAGTGTGGACGGAGCCTTGCATACATCCCTACAAGCTCCCTGTGTGTTTTGAAGTGGCATGGATAAGAACATGATTCAAAACACAAGATTGTGTAATGACTATATAAAATAATGCAAGACCTCAAGAAAGACTCAAGCCAGATCGAGGAGGACTGATTGCAATCACGTGATAACAACAAGGAAGCGTGATGTACCAGCTCTCCATCAGGATTCTTGTGCGCTCATAATATGCAAGTAGCCCATTAAATTTAATTCAATTAAGGGTTTGTATGTTATGTCAAAGTTTTTACCTTCTCTGACACTGATGGGGGAGTAGACCTTAGAAAATAATGGACTATCCTTAAAGAGTTTTAAATGAACAGTTATTAAATACAGTACAGTGTTTCCTCAGGCTTAAAGACCTTGCCGTGGTGGCAACATATCTTTCTGGGTTGGGGGGGGGGGGAACATATGACACTATTGTAACAGGAATGTGTTATTTATACTATTTCTTCTTTCTTTTTTTTTTTTTTTTTTTAACTTTACACAGTAACTTTGCATATGGAACTTACCATTTGAAGTACTGTACAACCAAGGCTTGAATCTTAGAATATTGGACCAGTTGGGGTCTCACCCAGACATCCTATGTTTGGACTTTTTACTGGTGTTATTCTTCTCTCCTGCATCTCTTGTACCCTCTGCCTGAACACTTTCCTCTCTTCTGTCTCATCTTTCGCTCTTTGAGCTCTGTCTTATTCAGGTTCTCTGTCTATGGTTGTATAGAAACAGGTTAGAAAATACCAAGTGACATGTTTTGTCCTGCATGATTTTTTTTTGTCATGATTTACATAAATGACACAAATATGTATATTTTTTTGTATTTTTATTATAGTGTTTCTTTTTTCTATTGAGAAAGAGTAGGAAAGAGAGAAGGGGAAAAAAACATTCACAATAGTAAGTAACTCAAGCATACTTAAATTACATGATCAGAGGTGGGTATAGTAGCCAGAAATTCTACTCATGTAAAAGCAGTGTTATGAAACTAATAATTAAAAGCAGACACCCAAAAATTTCTAGTTAAGCAAGGACACAAAAAGCACCCACTTACATAAACACTTGAGCAATGGCTTCAGTCTTTAAGGTTTGAGGTTTTTCTCCAAAATTTACAAGTTTCCTTAGTTTTCTACATTTCTCTGTAAATTTATCTTAATATGAAACCACTTTCCATTCTGTAATTTCCCAGTTTGGGATCAATAAAGTACATCTATCTAAATTTGTAAGTTCCTCTTGTAAAATTATGACTTTTCTTGTACATTTGAGACTTTATTACAAATTTGTGGATTACTTTATGGCTAATTTTTGCCTATTTTTTTTTTAAATAAAATTACTGGGGATTTTTTTTTTTTTTTTTTAGAAATTTGAAAAGGATTGTGGTAAAATTTTGACTTTTGTTCCTCATACAATTTAAACTTTGACTATAATTTTGCAGAGCCAGAACAGAAAAACAATTTAACTCTGATTTCAAAGAAATATAATTATTAATAAAATTATATTCAATGAAATTCATTAAAATCATCAAAGATGCTGTTATTTCTGTTATAATATTTCTATATTTTTACAGGGTTTTTTTTTTTTTTAGAATTCTCTTCACCACCCAGACAATAGGAAAAACCTCAATTATTTTGAAATCCAAATGTTGGCAGGTTTAGTTTGTCTGAAGGCTGGAGGGTGTTGACGGATTAAAGTCACGAACTTCATGAATTTCGGTCATTTTAACTTGCCAGGCACATAATAATAAACGTACATTAGTTAATATTGTAGTGGTTGGTGAAGTAAATCCTCAGCAGTTCAGTCATCCTTGCCTTTCCCTCAATTAGCCTGCATATGAAGCCTAACCACACCTGTTTGCTAAACGACTCATTATTGTTCCTGTTACCTGTGGGTTAAAGCCACAATAAATGCCTCCACTGCTTACATACCTCGTGCTTTTTTCCCTTGGTAAAGTACTTAAATAAGCTTGTGCTTTACTCTGACACGTAACCATGTTTGCCTCACCAACAGCGACGCTGGATAGGTCTGCCTAGACTAGAACGATCACACGGGCAGCGCACTCAAGAACTCCGACGTGCAGGTGACTGTCACGTGTTGTTCACGTGTACGCTTGCAGATCATATTCCTTCATTTATTTCTTAGTATGGTGGCTCAGGTCTCTGCCATGCAGAAATGTTGCCTGCGGAAACCCTGCAGTACATACCTCTCAGTACAGGCTTCTCCTTGTGGACTGGATCTGGCATTCTTCAAAAACAGTCTCCTTGCGTTTTTTTTTTTTTTTTTTTTTTTTTGGTAAAGCAATCTGATGAGCCAGATTTGTTCTGCAGTGGTCCAGACCAGGTGGAAATTAAAACATTAATTAGAAAGGGAATTATTTGCTGCAGAGACTAGACCACAGCCGCAACAGACTGCATCCGGTGTCAGTGTAAATCCAGGGTAACCCACGATTTCCACTGACTCCAGATCCGGTCCAATGCGGCTGCAATGTGGACTCCACATCAAATAGTTCCCCATCCCAATTAATGTTCTAATCCCCACCTGGTCCAGTCCCCTACAGAACAAATCTGATGAGCCGGATGTGGATGGCTAATGAAAGGCAAGGAGTCTATTTTTGATGAATACCGGATCCAAGGTGCAAGGAAATGCCACGGTATCTTGTGGTATTTAATAACCGTTTGTTCATTAAAAACGATTTAAGGATTGTCTGTTACTTTCTGAAGTCTACTCCTCCACCACTGTGTCAGCGAAGATAAAAACTTTGACAATAACATACAAACACTTCATAGAATTAAAATTAATGGGCTACTTACGTATCAGAGCAGAAAAATCCAGGTGGAGAGTGGCTACATCACACTTCCTTGTTATCACGTGATCGCGATCGGTTCATCTCGGTCATTCTCGGGTCTTTCTCGAGATTTGGCTTTATTTTGTATAATTCTCGGCCGACCTTGTATTTGGAACTCTGTTCTTATCCATGCCGCTGCAAAGCACAAGAGGAGTTGGTAGCGACAGACGCAAGGGTCCATTCGTACTGCATCTGCAGCAGACTGCATCCAGAGTCAGCGTAAATCCTGGGTTATTCTTGCACTAACTGGTTCATAGAGACATGTGACATCACTCCAGTTATGCCATTGGATATCTTTACTGGCCATAGATAGTGGATATAAAAAGTCTACACACCCCTGTTCAAATGCCAGGTTTTTGTGATGTAAAATAAAATGAGATCAAGATAAATCCTTTCAAAACTTTTTCCACCATTAATGTGACCTATAACCTGTACAAGCCAATTGAAAAACAAACTGAAACCTTTTAAGGGGAAAGATAAAAAATAAACTTACAATAACCTGTTTGCATAAATATGCACACCCTTAAACTAATACTTTATTGCAGCGCATTTGGCTTTTATTACAGCACTCAGTCTTTTTGGGTAGGAGTCTATCAGTGTGGCACAGCTTGATATGGCAATACTTACCCACTCTTCTTTGCAAAAATACTCCAGATCTGTCAGATTGTGAGGACATCTCTTGTGCACAGCCCTCTTCAGATCACCCCCCAGATGTTTGAGTGGATTCAGGTCTAGGCTCTGGTTGGGCCATTCCAAAACCTTAATCTTCTTCTGGTGAAGCCATTCTTTTGTTGATTTGGATGTGTGCTTTGGATCACTGTCATGCTGAAAGATGAAGTTCCTCTTCATCTTCAGCTTTCTAGCAGAAGCCTGAAGATTTTGTGCCAACACTGACTGGTATTTGGAACTGTTCATAATTCCCTCCACCTTGACGAAGGCCCCAGTTTCAGCTGAAGAAAAACAGCCTCAAAGCATGATGCTGCCACCACCATACTTCACTGTAGGTATGGTGTTCTTTTGGTGATGAGCACTGTTGTATTTGTGCCAAATACACCTTTTGTAATTATGGCCAAAAAGTTCAACCTTGATTTCACTGGACCATAACACATTTTCCCACATGCGTTTGGGAGATTTCAAATGTGTTTTTGCAAAATGTAGCCGGGCTTGGATGGTTTTCTTTGTAAGATAAGGCTTCCGTCTTGCCACCTTAGACGGGAGATTGTTGTCACATGTACTAAAAAGCCAGTACTTGCCAGAAATTCCTTCAATGTTGCCGTCAGCCTCTTGGCATTTCTCCCTGACCAGTTTTCTTCTCGTCTTTTCATCAGTTTTGGAGGGACGTCCAGTTCTTGGTAATGTCACTGTTGTGCCATATTTTTTCCACTTGATGATGACTGTCTTCACCATGTTCCATGGTATATTCAATGCCTTGGGTACAGCTCTACTTGTTCCACTCGTGTGTTTCACTGTGTACTAAAGCACTTGGTATGCTGACATTTTCTGAAGACTTGTCACCAGAAACCTTAGCAGTTTTGCTCTCTGTGAGCTTATTAAGGCTCATTAGATGAATCATTAAGATGCTGAGCTTAAGGGATGATGAGCTTCATTTCCCACAGGAGTTTAAAGGAAACATTAGACAATGTTTTGATGAAACCTTCAGAGGGAATGAATCACAGATCTGCCTGCTGGTTATTGTTATCTCTCTTTGGCAGTCTCTAGCAGCACAGATTTACCAGTGTTATTTTTAGTACAGTAGATCTTAGTGCGTGTTGTATCATGTCTTTGGATTTCTGAAGTCTAAAATAATCAAATGGGGGAAAAGTCTTCTTTTTTACATACTTAATATGCTACTACACTATATGCCACCACTCCTAGTGACTAATGAAATTGCCATGTTTAAAGGTGACAGAACTATATTTTCATGAAAACACATATTTTTAAAAAAAATAACATGAAAAAAACATTTTGAAAGGTGTAGAATTAACCTCTTGAGCACCAGAACACCCAAATTTGTGGCCTAATATTGCTGCTAATAAAAAAATCTCATTAAGACTTGCTACGCTTGCAAATTCCCTTAAAGGCTGTTTTACATGAAGCATAAATTCAGTGGGTTTATATAAAAATATCTACACTGTTTTTGAAGCTTTTGTACAAGTAAAAATATCCACTGTAGATCTTGTTTGCATGTTATACTTTATTAATCCCAGAGGGAAATTCAAGGGCATCCACCTGAATGAGGCAGCCACAGTGCAGTGCCAATCCCTTCACCATTCACACACACATTCCCACCCAGGGCCACTTTAGAGTCTCCAGTTAACCTAACTTGCATGTTTTTGGAATGTGGGAGGAAATCAAAGTACTCAGAGTAAACCTACGCAAGCATGGGGAAAACAGGCAAACTCCACACAAATGGGCCCTGCTGGCTGGTGGATTGGAACCCATGACCTCCTGACAATGAGACAATAGTGCTAAGCACCACACCACCATGCTGATCTCAACATATTAGAAATATACAATGAAACAGTGAGATCTTGTTGAAGGTGATATCACTTCCTGATCCTAATGGGGAGTGAGGAAAAAAAATCAAATTTTGTGCAATAGGCACCATGATTTCTTCAATAAAGGATGATATATAGCTCAAGATTACCCAGCACCTGTGCTCCAATAATACAGTGGTGTGAAAAAGTGTTTGCCCCCTTCCTGATATCTCATTTTTTGTATGTCTGTTGCACATAAATGTTTCAGATCATCAAACAAATTTAAATATTCGACAAAGATAAGACAAGTTATTGGGCGGCAGCGACTCAGGAGGTATAGCAGGTCATCAGGTCAAATCAGGGCATCATAGAGCAAGACACTTTACCCACCTTGCCTCCAGTGTCCATAACACTGGGTATGAATGTGTATAAATGTTTGGTGGTGGCCGGAGAGGCCATTGGCACAGACTGGCAGCAACGTTTCTGTCAGCCTGCCCCAGGGCAGCTGTGGCTACAGTGGTAGTTTGCCCCTACCATTGTCTGTCTGGAGTGAATGAATAATGTATCTATTTGTAAAGCATCTGAGTGTCTATGATAAAGCGCTATATAAATCTGATGCATTCTTATTATTACTGTTAAGTAAACACAAAATACAGTTTTTAAATGAAGGTGTTCATTATTAAGGGTTAAAAAAAAATCCAAACCTACATGGCCCTGTGTGAAAAAGTGATTGCCCCCACCCTCCCGTTAAAACTTAAATTAACTGGTTTATCACATCTTTGGAAAGCGAAGTTTAATTTCTCTAGCCACACCCAGGCTTGATTACTGCCACACCTGTTCTCAATCAAGAAATCACTTAAATAGGACCTGCCTGACAAAGTGAAGTAGACCAAAAGATCCTCAAAAGCTAGACATCATGCTGCAATCCAAAGAAATTCAAGAACAAATGAGAAACAAAGTAATTGAGATCTATCAGTCTGGAAAAGGTTATAAGGCCATTTCTAAAGCTTTGGGACTCCAGCGAACCACGGTGAGAGCCATTATCCACAAATGGCAAAAACATGGAACAGTGGTAAACCTTCCAAGGAGTGGCCAGCCAACCAAAATTAGCCCAAGAGCGCAGCAACGACTCATTCAAGAGGTCACAAAAAGACCCCACAACAACATCCAAAGAACTGCAGACCTCACTTGCCTCAGTTAAGGTCAGTGCTCATAACTCTATCATAAGAAAGAGACAGAGCAAAAATGGCCAGCATGGTAGAGTTCCAAGACGAAAACCACTGCTGAGCAAAAAGAACAAAGGCTCGTCTCAGTTTTGCCAGAAAACATCTTGATGATCCCCAAGACTTTTGGGAAAATACTCTGTGGACTGCCGAGATAAAAGTTGAAAATTTTGGAAAGTGTGTGTGCCATTACATCTGGCATGAAAGTAACACAGCATTTCAGAAAAGGAACATCATACCAACAGTAAAATATGGTAGTGGTAGTGTGATGGTCTGGGGCTGTTTTGCTGCTTCAGGACCTGGAAGACTTGCTGTGGTAAATGGAACCATGAATTCTGCTGTCTACCAAAAAATCCTGAAGGAGAATGTCTGGCCATCTGTTCGTGACCTCAAGCTGAAGCACATTTGGGTTCTGCAGCAGGAAAATGAGCCAAAATACACCAGCAAGTCCACCTCTGTATGGCTTCTTAAGAAAAACAAAATGAAGACTTTGGAGTGGCCTAGTCAAAGTCCTGACCTGAATCCGATTGAGATGTGGTGGCATGACCTTAAAAAGGCCGTTCATGCTCAAAAACCCTCCAATGTGGCTGAATTACAACAATTCTGCAAAGATGAGTGGGCCAAAATTCCTCCACAGCACTGTAAAAGACTCATTGCCAGTTACTGCAAATGCTTGATTGCAGTTGTTGCTGCTAAGGATGGCCCAACCAGTTATTAGGTTTAGGGGGCAATCATTTTTTTCACACAGGGCCAGGTCGGTTTGGATTTTTTTCCTTTAATAATAAACACCTTCATTTTTGTGTTTACTTGTGTTATCTTTGTCTAATATTTAAATTTGTTTGATGATCTGAAACATTTAAGTGTGACAAAGACAAAAAAAAAAAAGGAGAAATCAGCAAGGGGGCAAACACTTTTTCACACCACTGTAGTATGTGGCTGATATTTGCTTGCAAATATATGTTGGCACAGAAAGGTGCTAACATTAGCCTCAAAAGCGAATGACATCAGCAAGTATAAATAAAATCTGGGGGTCACAGGAGATTTGTTGGGCCTTGTACATAAAACATACAAGAGCATGACATTAACAGACCAAACTGCTACACTACCAGCTGAAAATAATCGCCTGAAATGCTGGACAAGTATGTACAGTTAAGTCCATATACATTTGACACTGACTGCTTGAGGTCTGGAACTCATGGACATCACCAAACGCTGGGTTTTCCCTTTTGTTATGCTGTGCCAGGCCTTTACTGCAATTGTCTTCGATTGTTGCTCATTTGTGGCTATTTCTGCCTTTCAGTTTTGTTTTAAGCAAGTGAAATGCAAGCTCGACTGGATTGAGATCTGGTGACTGACTCAGCCAATACAGAATATTCCACTTCTTTGCCTTAAAAATACTTCTGGGTTGCTTTCACAGTATGTTTGGGTCATTGTCCATCTGTACTGTGAAGTGCCATACAATCAACTTTGCTGCATTTGGCTGAATCTGAGCAGAGAGTATATCTCTACACACTTCAGAATTCATCTGACTGCTTCTGTCTTTTGTCACATCATCAATAAACACTAGTAACCCAGTGCCTTTGGAAGTCATGAATTACACTACCTCCACCCTGTTTTATAGAAAATGTGGTGTGCTTTGGTTCATGAGCCGTTCCAAGCTTTCTCCATAGTTTGTTCTTCCCATCATTCTGGTACAGGTTGATCTTTGTTTCATTTGTCCACAGAATGTTGTTCCAGAACTGGGCTGGCTTTTTCAGATTTTTTTTTTTTTTTTGCAAAGTAATATGGCCTTTCTATTTTTGAGGTTGATTAGTGGTTTGCACCTTGTGCTGAACCCTCTGTATTTGTTTTCGTGAATTCTTCTCTTTATGGTAGACTTAGATACTGATATACCTACTTCCTTGAAAGTGTTCTTCACTTGGGTGGATGTTGTGGTGAATGTTTCTTCACCATGGAAAGGATCCTGTGATCAGCACTATCTTCTGTGGACATCCAGGGCTTTTTGAGTTCCGTGTAAATGTATGTGGATTTTCTGCACTGCTGCACTTCAATTTCATAGCCTTAAATTGATGGTTTTTGGAAAACTTGAGAAACTCTACTCATAAATGTGCAGCTTCTTGTGTAAAGTTCATACATTTTTTGTAAATTAATTTTACAAAAAAATTTAGAATTTGTAAATGTGTGCATTTTTTAAAATAAATTCTCTTGCGTCGTTCGTATTAATATGCAATAGTTAACCTGCAAAATTGTGACTTTTGAGGTATACATCTGAAAGGTCTAATGTATTTGAATTTGAGACTTTGTTTTTGTAAATTTAATATTATATATCACAATAAAGCCAAGAATTAAAACACAACTGCCTCCACCCATTTTCAGTGCAGTTCAGCAATAACTGGGCTTTAGGACAACATAGCGAGCTACTGCACAGCTGCACAGCTGATGTCACTGCTGGACAAGAGACAAGGGGAATCCTCCCTTAAATGAACCTCATCTGTATATGAAGGCAAGGGGGGGGGGAGGCTACAAAACATACTTTTGAAATTTGTTTATCATGACTTGTATATCATAAATGGGAGACCAACCAAAAACTGACACCTGAGCTGTGATATAATGAGTGGATGGAAATCAGGCTGGAAATGGAAAGCTGCTATTCCTCGGACTAGTTCTTTACGAATTAGATCATATGGGACAAATAAGTTCTACTTGTGACTTCTGGTATTAGAGCTATTGGTTCCTGACAGCTTCTCAGAGCAGGTTAGACCATTTCTGGTCTCAGATGAGTCCTGGAGAATAACCAGAACAACCCCTCAACTTTCTCCTGGAACAAAAACACATTCTGGTTGCTTGCCAAGACAAAACAACTCCTTCCTACTAATTCAGGAGACAAGTGCAATGTCTTTCACATTTGTGAGCTAAACACAATTTATGAAGTCATCTTATATCAGAAAAGCTGACTTGTATTCAGTCCATCTCCATTGTTTTGTGATGACCAGTGGCATTCCACAGGCATTATGTCACTTAAAATGGAGTCCTTGTTCACAAGATAGGTCGCAGAGTCAGGCTAAATTTGTTTCCACTTGAGATAACCATTCGCAAAGACGATCTCCCTTCCCTCCAACGCACATGAACACAAGCCCCCTCGTGAACTTCCTAATGTCAACTGAAACAAGGGAATGTGATGGCAACAGGACAACAAACACCATTCCTTCTCTTCCTGAATTCACCAAGACATTCACCACCATCAGCTACTGTAACAACCACACTGAATACACAAAGCAATTGCACTTAATTCTCTCTAAACTCCATTGCTAGAACAAATGCACAGGGGCAGGCTTCCAAAGGCCTCAGAGAGAAGAACAACTGACAGCTTGCAACTGTCACAGGAATGTGAAATGCATCAAAGTCAGTCTCTGGATAGTGACTCACCTCCAAACATGCAACATGCTCTCTGCCTGTTTGGATGTGTGCTTATGTATGTGTTGTGTGGGTTGCATCAAGAGAATGTGTAATGATATTACAGGTACATCTCAAAAAATTAGAATATCATGAAAAAGTTTAATATTTTTTGTCACTCATTTCAGAAAGTGAAACCCATATATTATATAGATTCATTACGCAAAGTGATATATTGCAAGTGTTTATTTATTTTAATTTTGATGATTATGGCTTACAGCCCATGAAAACCCCAAATTCAGTTTCTCAAAAAATTAGAATATTACATAAAATTAATTTTAAAAAATAGTTTTTTAATAGAAATGTTGGCCGACTGAAAAGTATGTCCATGTACACACTCAATATTTGGTCGGGGCTCCGTTTGGATTAATTACTGTATCAATGTGGTGTGGCATGGAGGTGATCAACCTGTGGCACTGCTGAGGTGTTATGGACGCCCAGGTTGCTTTGATAGTGACCTTCAGCTTATCTGCATTGTTGGGTCTGGTATCTCTCATCTTCCTCTTGACAATACTCCATCAAATCTCTATGGGGTTTAGGTCAGGAGAGTTTGCTGGCCAATCAAACACAGTGATGCCATGGGTCATTAAACCAGGTTTTGATACTTTTGGCAGTGTGTGGGGGGAGGGGGGGTGCCAAGTCCTGCTGGAAAATGAAATCAGCTTCTCCATAAAGCTCGTCAGCAGAGGGAAGCATGAAGTGCTGTAAAATTTCCTGGTAGACAACTGCACTGACTTTGGACTTGATAAAACACAGTGGACCGACACCAGCAGATGACATGGTTCCTCAAATCATCACTGACTGTGGAAACTTCACACTAAACCTCAAGCAGCTTAGATTCTGTGCTTTTAAACTCTTTCTCCAGATTCTGGGACTTTGATTTCCAAATGAAATGCAAAATTTACTTTTATCTGAGGAGAGGTCATCTGCTGGTGTTGGTCCACTGTGTTTTAACCTGTTTGTACAGTTTGTATATTGAATGTCCTTTAAAATTTGGTTTTACGTACATCTTTATTAGAAATTTAATATATTCATTTCACTTATGAAAAAGCTGAATAATAAAATAAAATGAAAACTTATATCAGAGAAAATTCTTCACAATATATAACTGAGCAAAATGTCTTTTTTTTCATTTGCTTTACAGAACTCACATCAAGTAATCGAGTTTATCCACATGGGCAGAAATGTTTAGGTTTACCACACAGTTAATAAGCAACTTTCGCATTACGAGTGCGCATCTGTGGACTATGTGAGTTCAAAGTTCACGACTACCAAACATTCCGGTAGCCGGCTTGCTTTTGTATACAAACAGTACTGTCACACCTGAACAATCGCCACTTAAAGTCTGCTTTAAGCTTTAAATCTCCATTATGCCAGGTGCACATTGTGCCGTAGTGAAGTGTGGGAACAGCATGCATCATCTAGAGCGGTGGAAAAAGCAAACTTGCAGCATACATGCCTGTAACTTTGGGACCAGCGTGTGTACATGTCCGCCGCCATTCACGTTATATACAGCCGTGGACAAAATTGTTGGTACCCCTCTGTTAATGAAAGAAAAACCCACAGTGGTCACAGAAATAACTTGAATCTGACAAAAGTGGTAATAAATAAAAATTCTATGAAAATTAACCAATGAAAATCAGACAATGCTTTTGAATTGTGGTTCAACAGAATTATTTTAAAAAACAAACTCATGAAACTGGCCTGGACAAAAATGATGGTACCCTTAACTTAATATTTTGTTGCACAACCTTTTGAGGCAATCACTGCAATCAAATCATTTCAGTAACTGTCAATGAGACTTCTGCACCTCTCAGCAGATATTTTGGCCCACTCCTCATGAGCAAACTGCTCCAGTTGTCTCAGGTTTGAAGGGTGCCTTCTCCAGACGGCATGTTTCAGCTCCTTCCACAGATGTTCAATAGGATTTAGATCAGGGCTCATAGAAGGCCACTTTAGAATAGTCCAATGTTTTGCTCTTAGCCATTCTTGGGTGTTTTTAGCTGTGTGTTTTGGGTCATTATCCTGTTGCAAGACCCATGACCTGCCACTGAGACCAAGTTGTCTGACACTGGGCAGCACATTTCTCTCTAGAATCCCTTGATAGTCTTGAGATTTCATTGTACCCTGCACAGCTTCAAGACACCCTGTGCCAGAGGCAGCAAAGCGGCCCCACAACATAACAGAACCTCCTCCATGTTTCACAGTAGGGACAGTGTTCTTTTCTTGGTATGCTTCATTTTTGCGTCTGTGAACATAGCGCTGATGTGCCTTGCCAGAAAGTTCCAGTTTTGTCTCGTCTGTCCATAGGACATTCTCCCAGAAGCTTTGTGGCTTTGTCAACATGCAGTTTGGCAAATTCCAGTCTGGCTTTTTTATGATTTGTTTTCAACATTGGTGTCCTGGACTTGCAGTTATGGCGGCCACGTAGGAAGACGTGTTTCACTCTGCTCTGTTCCTAAAAATAAAAAGTTGGCAAATAACTCTCTCAATTGGAACAAAACCTATCCCAGCGTTTGGGCGCGGCTATGCCGGTAAAGCCTAAGGCTGGGAAATTAGGTGGAGGAAAAACTGAATCGTCGAAACAGTCCAAGCTAACAGACTTCCACGCTCGTGACGAAGCAGAAAAATCTCCAGAGACTATGGCGGAGGAAACGAGCGGCGGAACGGTGACTGCTGGCGAGGGCACGGGTGCGGTGCTCGCTGCCATTAGCTCAATGAGAGCAGACTTTTCCTCTAAATTTGATGGGATTATAGCAGCGATAGAAGGAATGAGAAAGGAAATAAGCGACTGTATGGAACGAGTATCGCAGGTGGAGCTCCGAATTTCCAGCGCTGAGGATGACGTCACCAGCCTACAATTAAAGGTGCGCACATTGGAATTAAAAAAATAAACGTCTGGAAGATAGTGTCCTGGACTTAGAATCCCGGTCGAGACGGAACAATCTGAGGCTGGTGGGTCTCCCAGAGGGAACGGAGGGACGGGACCCATGTTCCTTTTTGGAAAAGTGGATTCCAGAAGCGCTGGACAACGCGAAGCTGCAGTCATCGGTCGTCTTAGACAGCGCCCATCGAATCGGCCCACCGAGAGAAAATAAGGCACCACCGAGGACACTGATTATGAAGTTCCTCGGCTACAGAGACAAGATGACGATCTCCAACGCGGCGCGAGCTAAAGGAGAAATTAAATACCAGGAGCAACAGGTGCGGTTCTACTCAGATTTGGCCACAGGAATCCAACAATTAAGGAAACAGTTTGACCCCGCCCGTAAAGAGCTGCGCAGCCTCGGGATTCGTCATGGAGTGATTCATCCAGCAAGACTGCTGGTCACATATAAAGGGAGAACCCACACCTTCAAGACCCCTCAGGAGGCGCAGGTGCTTATCAAGCAGATCCAAGTAGAGACTGGTGGGAGCTAAGCATGAACAAGATATAAAGGTAGAATATTTAAGCATTTGCACAGGCATCTGACTGATCTGAAGCATATAGCAAGTTTACAAAATATAGATTGTATTATATATAAAAAAAACCCCAAAAACCTATGATGTACAAAGTTGCTATAAAATTTTGGAGTTAAGTTGAAAAACTACAGAAGAGAGTAAATGTTATGTCATTAAAAGCAGTAGAGTTACGGTGATTGAGAGGAGAAAGAAAGAGTGGTTTTGACTGATCCTCGCGGGTGTGGAGCAGTCAATGGCTATAGCGGGAGACGGAATTTTTTTTTTTTGATTTTGGGGGGATTACCACGAATGTGGGGAGGGGGAATTTGTTTGTGTGTAGTTTGTGGGACGAATGTTCAACCACTCATGTTTTTGCTTCTCTGTATGAGCATGTTTATACTGCGAGGTAATCTCAAACTCCTTATTGATCATAGATCAAAGTGTTCATCTTAATTTAACTTCATGGAATTGCAGAGGTCTACAAAATTTAAAAAAACTTAAACAAGTTATGAACAAAATAAAAGACATAGGTTTAAAAATTGTGTTTTTACAAGAAACTCATCTAATAGAGGAGGATGTAAAAAGAATTAGGAGAAGATGGCAGGGAAGTGTGTTCACCTCATCATTTTCATCCCGAGCCAGGGGAGTTATGACTCTCATACATAAATCAGTCCCATTTCAAGTGAAAAATGTAATTGGAGACAAATTAGGAAGATATCTAATCATTCAAGGATCTTTGTTATTAGAAAATATAAATCTGGTGAACTTATACGGCCCCAATATAGATGATCAAAACTTCTTTGCTAATTTATTTCTTATTTTATCATCACTTACAGGGCAACATATAATAGCAGGGGATTTTAATTGTACATTGAATCCCGGTATAGATAGATCAACAGGACTCGACTGTACGCACAATGGTTGCAGGATGATCATTAATCATTTTATGAAAGAATTGAGATTGCTAGATATATGGAGAGAAATGAAACCACAAGTTAAGGCCTACTCTTGTTATTCTAATACCTAAAAGACATTCTCACGTATTGACTATTTTTTGAGCTCCACAGAATTAAGGTCCAAGATTCAAAACTGTTTCTATGATAACATTGTGATCTCTGATCATGCACCCTGCTGTCTAATATATGTAGATAAGAAATTGACAAAGGAACCAGGTAGGTGGCAATTTCAGCATAAATGGCTTCAGGATGAGGAATTTGTTAAGTACATAGAAAAACAGATAGATGAGTTCTTTGATATCAATACTACACAAACATCAGCATGTATAAAGTGGGAGGCTTTCAAAGCTTTTATTAGGGGGCATATTATTAATTATACAGGTTCAAAATCTAAGAAGACTCAAAATTCTAAATATATTTCAAATGGCCTTTAGCACTACTACTGTTCAGAAAATTATAGCAAGATTTTATCAGGGACTTCAAGCAAACAAATCCACCAATACCCTATATATTAAGAAGAAATGGGAAAAAGAAATAGGATCAGCAATAGATGATAATGACTGGGAATCATTATGTACAGTGCAATGGAAAACTACAAGGGCCTTTTCCACTAGCACGCTTTAGCGCGACACGGGACGGCTCAGCACGCTTTGTACGCTTTTCCACAAGCCCCAACACGGTTTAACAGCCGCAATTCTCAGCCCCGCTGAAGGGCAGGGTACAGCAGTGCTGAGCTGTGCCGTGTTGTGACGTTAACAGACTGGTCGCCGCTGATTGGTCAGGTCGTAACCGGCGCTGATTGGTCAGGTTGGAACCGCCCCTCTCCTCCTCCTCATCTACCAAATCTTCACGACCTTCTCAATAAAGTTTTTTAAAAAAAAAAAAAAAAAGAATCTTCACGACCGCCTTTACTCAGCACGCAACCACTGTTGGCGGTTCCTTTCAGTGTATTGCTGTGCTATTTTCATTTATTTTCTATCAAAAATGGCTTCGCGTAATAAGGGTGTTCCATGGACCAGTAAGGAGCTGCAGTGTCTGTTCACTGCATTGTCAGACGAACGTATGCAGCGCGAGTTAGACGGAGCTGCCCGGAATGAAAAAATATACCGGGAGGTCTCGACATCGGAGTCCTTTAACGGTGAGTTTTAATATTTTTTTTATTGTGCGTTTTTTCGCAAATATATTCGGTAAGACGCTCAGTTTATTTATGCAATAAAAAAGCTGTTCATTTGTGGATGATGATCGCTGCTTAATTGCAGCACACTGCGGACTCAAGCTTTTATTTTAATTATTCATGTGAACAATACGCTGAAATAAGCTTATGTATTCTTGTTCAAAACTATTGTGCTGTATTTTACTGTGTGCATTTTCCTTGTAGAATCATCCCACGCGTCCGCCGCGACAGCCCGTCCGGATTATTCAACCGAGCCTTCCTGACCCACAGCTGGCAGAGATGCTTCATTCATCCGAGTCGTGACCCAGTTTGGGAAGCTGGTGTAGACACTCAGTGGTCGCCGTGTATAAAATGTCGATTAACCTTCATGTTGTGTTGCAAAGTTTTTTTTTTCTTTTAATATTTTGTATATAATAAAATGGAATTGTTTTGGAAAGTGTGGTTTGTCTGTTATAACACTGAATTATAAAACAGTATAATTTCATAGAAATTCCATTGCCTAATCTGATCAAAATGATACTGATCTTCCTGTCAGGGTCAACCATTGTAAAGGTAATGTAATTTTTAACTAGACCAAAAAACAAATGTTTTTGTAAGCTTTCTGTTCTTTTTATTGAAATATCATAAAAAATTAGCCCCACATGATCCAGTTCTAAACTTTGGGTACATTTTTTATGTTAACTTATAAGAAGTTGCACAGTTGGACTTTAAAATGCAGCAGGAGAGACTGATCAAGCTTACAAGTCAATGTAAAAAAGTAAGTATATGTAAATTGAATGTTCTATCGGCATTCCAAATTCAGAGAATTACAATACTTTAGAAGGAGTGTAGCATCATCTAAATGGAAAATAATAATACTGTTGTTCCAAACGTTGACCTGAAGGTGAAAAACATGAATTTTTTTTAATTCAGTACATCCAAAATGCCCTAGGATGTAAAAAAAATTATTTGGTGTAGGCCAGTGTGCCACAGTTTCATTATTTAATACGAATAAAAACAAGTTTCAGCTCTTTATTTCTAGGTCATTTGGCAGTTAATTCAAAACAAAAGTGACTTGTGTTGTTGCAGCTTAATTATGAGATAAAATTAATTGTGAGATAAATCCACAGAGCGAGCAAGGCAATAATCCTTGAATCCTTTTTTGTCTCATGTAAATAAGGACTCAGTGGGTGCGTAACGTCACGGGAGTGTGGCCCCGCCTCGCTCAGAATCTGCTGCTGCCCCGCTTCTAAAACCTCCTAACAAACCATCACAGCACAAGCACAACACCAATGGAGACAGAAGCATTCCGAGCCGTACTGAAGTGAACCGAGCCGTACCGAGGTGTGCTGGGCTAGTGGAAAACAGGCACAATTCAACTACAGTGGTACCTCTACTTACGAAATTAATTCGTTCCGGAAGAATTCTCGTAACATGAAAATTCCGTAAGTAGAGGCGCGTTTTACATGTAAATGCCGTAATCCGTTCCAAGCCCCCCAAAATTCGGGCATAATTTTTTTATAAATCGTAAAAACGCATCAAAACATGTAACAAATACATGTTACAATTAGATTACTGCACAATAAACATAAAATGAGAGTTTAAAATGAGAGAAAGATTAATAAAAGAGAATAATAAAAGAGAAAGAATAATAAAAATTATGTTCATTTACCTTTTAACTGCTATCGTCGTCGACGTCGTCACCTTTTGCCTTCTTTGGTTGATGTTCTGATCCAAGGACGTTTGCTTTTGTCGGCTTGTAAGTGCTTCCTTTTGTTTTAATACCGTGCTGATCGTTGATTTATTACGGCCATATTCTTTGGCGAGATCAACCAAACGCATCCCCTTTTCATACCTTTCGATTATCTCCTTTGTTTGTATGGACAAAAAAACTCTCTTCTTCTTTTCTCCTCTTCCACTTATCTCCGTCACTTTCTTGGGGCCCATAGCGAATAAATGTTAATTCTGTACTGTACACACACGTAAAACTTTCACCTTGTTCTTAATAAAGTTTTGGAAAAAAAAACAAAAAACTTCGAGGCCAATGGGATACCAGGAAGATGCTAGGCGATAGCCAATGGCAGAGCAGCTACAGGTATGTTTACGTTCAGTAAACTATGGGAGCTGCGAGGAGGGCATACTTTTTTGCCTTTCGTATCCTGAAATTTCGTTCGTAACAAGAGGCAATATTTTCCCGTTGAGGCGTGTCGTAACCTGAAAATTCCGTATGTAGAGACGTTCGTAAGTAGAGGTACCACTGTATTTGGAGGGAATTTGGATGGAAAAATTTAATTCGTTTCTTTATCACCCCAGTCCAAAAAAAACACCAAAATCTAGGTACCGGTTGTTTGAGACTATGTGGAAATGAAGAGGCTAATCATTATCATGTATTCTGGGCCTGCCCAAAAGTTACCCCATTTTGGAAAGACACACATAAGTGCCTGGAAAAGGTTTTCTCTACCCATGTCCCCTTTGACTTCCTGTACATGTTCTTAGGTTTGGTTAGGTTCTTTGGTTTCCTAACATAGCCTCATTTGCAGATAAATATTTAATGAGAATTGTACTATTGTCAGCAAAGAAAGTCTTAACGAGAAAATGGCTCCAAACAGACATACCAAAAATTCAGGATTTACATGATATGGTATACCAGATATTTATGATGGAAAGGATTACCATGTCTTTACGACTACAAAGAGAGAAATTTGATAAATACTGGCTTAAATGGACCCAATATACAGAAAATCAAAGGAGAGACTTTAAGTAATCTATCCCATTGAAGGGAAGAAAAGAGCAAAAGCGAAAAAATTTAATACCACTTGTCCACTGTTCAGTTTATTTGTTTATATGTTATTTTTTATACTGGAAAAAAAAAAAAAAAACTTATGGGAAGATTAATCGAGGGCATTTTCTTGTGTATTATTTATCTTTCCTTTGTAATAAAGTACTGCTCTCAATGTAAACAATCTGACCAAGATCACCAATAAAAATATAATTGGGAAAAAAAAAAATCTAAGAAGACTCGAGAGGAAAGAGTCCAATTGGAACATAAAATAAAAATTCTTCAAGAAAAAGTGTATGCAGGAAGTGACCCAAAGTTAGAGAACGAATTACTGATTCTGAGAGCTGAAAATAACAAAAAATCAGCGAATAGAGCTGCCTCGAGTCTTCTAAGATTGTTTCAATCTTTTTATGAACAAGGTGAAAAATCAGGAAAATTATTGGCATGGCAGATTAAACAATTAGAATTTAAAACACCAATTACGAGTATTATAAGTAACGGACAGGCAGTTGTAGATCCTTTAGAAATTAACAGTGCCTTCAGAGATTATTATGAAAAACTATATGATACAAAAAATGAAACTGACTTAACAAAACTAAATGGGTTTTTGGACGGATTATCTATACCGTGTATTCCAAATGAAAACAGGGAAATACTGGAGTCTAAAATTAGTCAAGAAGAAGTTGGGCTAGCCATTGATAATATGAAATCAGGAAAAAGTGCAGGACCAGATGGTCTTCCAGTTGACCTCTATAAAAAATTTTAAGAATAAATTAATAAAACCATTTCTGGAAATGGTTTTAGAAACATTTCAAAATAGTAATTTGCCACTATACATGAATAATGCCTTAATTATACTGTTGCCAAAACCAGGTAAACCCTCTAATAAATGTGAAAATATGAGACCAATAAGCCTATTAAATGCCGACCTTAAGATAATCTGTAAAATTTTAGCAAGACGACTACAAGAAATATTACCAAATATTATTAACCGAGATCAGAATGGCTTTATAATGGGAAGACAAGGCTTCCATAATGTAAGAAGACTATTTAATATTATCTATTCTAATAAAGACGCACCGGATACAGCTCTCCTATCATTGGACGCCGAAAAGGCCTTTGATAGGGTCGAATGGCCCTTTCTTTTTGAAGTCCTAAAAAGGTTTGGACTTGGAAATAATTTCATAAAATGGGTTCAGATAATATACAATAATGCTACAGCAGAAATCCTAACAAACAGTCATATCTCAAAATCAATAAATATCAATAGAGGATGTCGACAAGGCTGTTCACTTTCACCTTTACTGTTTACTATGGCAATTGAACCTTTAGCGATGGCAGTACGTTTACATCCACAAATATATTTGTGGATGTAAACCAAATATATGGTTAGAAGTGGATATAGATGTAGCCGCAAATATATTTGCGGCTCGATTCCGAGTTTTTTTTTTCCCTTCCTCTCTTTTTTGACCAGTCTTTTTTTTTTTCACCCCACTTATATCACGGACACACAGATCGTCCTAAATGTCTCCTGAGCCGGTGGACGGAGCCACTGTTTATAGCAGGATACGATACAACAGGGAAGAGCTGCTAGCATTTAACCGCCACCCGGTCCCATTGGAAAAACTCGACATACCGAGAGAATTGAGGCGAAAGCGTCGCGGCTGCCGGGCTGGAGTAAGGCGGAGGACAAAAAATATAAGGTACAGACCCTCCCTTCCATCTGTTGTCATGGGAAATGTACGGTCGATACTGGGAAAGTTAGATGAGCTAGCGGCTATCTCCCGTTATGATAGCACTTACCGGGAGTGCTCTCTCCTTTTGTTTACTGAGACGTGGCTAACTGAACTAGCAGCAGATGCTAACATTGAGCTGGAGGGTTTTCACATGATACGAGCTGACCGAACACCAGACAGTGGCAAAGCAAGGGGCGGTGGAGTGATAATGTATGTTAACAACAACTGGTGCAGACCGGGACATATCACTGTTAAACAACGACACTGCAGCAAAGACTTTGAGTTGCTAGCTGTTAGCATAAGGCCTACATATCTCCCGAGAGAACACTCACACGTGATCTGCATTGTTGTTTATGCAAATCCGACGGCGAACGCTGGGACAGCGCGTGACGTCATCCATTCAGTAACCAGCAGGCTGCAGACAGAACACCCAGATGCTCTTCTCCTCATCTCAGGCGATTTTAACCACGTTTCACTGTCTCCCATTCTACCCACGTTCACCCAGTATGTCACATGCCACACTAGAGACAATAAAACACTGGATTTATTCTACGCAAACACAAAGGAGGCGTACACCTCATCACAACTCCCCCCACTCGGGAGATCGGATCACAACTTGGTTCATCTCCGGCCGGTGTACAAACCCCTAGTGCACAGACAACCTCCGGCCATGCACACTGTGGAGTTATGGTCTGAGGAGACAATGGACACTCTAAAGGACTGTTTTGAAGCCACCGCCTGGAAGCAGCTCTGCGATCCACATGGTGAGGACATCGATGGCCTCATTCACACCTTCACGGGCTACCTCAGCTTCTGTGTGGACAAATCAGTTCCCACCAAGACCATACGGCGTCACTCAAACAACAAACCCTGGATCAACCCTGAGATAAAAACACTTCTGAGAGAGAAGAAGAGGATCTTCAGGTCGGGGAACAGGGAGATGCTGAAGTCCGTACAGAGGGAGCTGAGGAGAAAGATCAGAGAAGGCAAGGACAGCTTCAGGAAGAAGATGGAGGACAAGCTGCAACAGAGCGACATCAGCGGGGTCTGGAGAAACCTCAAAACCATCTCGGGGCTCCAGAATACCTCCCCCCAGGCCACGGGGGGCAGGGAGTGGGCGAACAACCTGAATCTGTTTTTCAATAGATTTGACCAACCGCCCTCCCCCCTGTCTGCACAACAACCACTGCTGCCTCTAAGAAATCAAGTCCTGCTGCCCACTCCCCACTCCACCGACACCCCCCCCCCTCCCCACACACAGCCCCCCATCCTGACCCTGACCAAGACCCAGGTGAGGACGGAGCTGAGGAAGATCAAGGCGAGGAAGGCGTCGGGACCGGACGGCATCAGTGCAAAGCTCCTCAAGTCCTGTGCAGACCAGCTGTGTGGGATTGTGACGTATATCTTCAACATGAGCCTGAAACTGGGGAGGGTACCACAGCTGTGGAAAACATCTTGTGTGGTACCTGTACCAAAAACTTCCCATCCCAAAGACCCGAACAGCTACAGACCGGTGGCCTTGACGTCCCACTTGATGAAGACCCTGGAGAGACTGCTCCTTGCTCATCTCCGCCCCCTGGTGGAACCAGCGATGGATCCACTCCAGTTCGCCTACCAGCATGGCATTGGGGTGGAGGATGCGGTGATCTTCCTCCTTCACCGTTCTCTGTCCCACCTGGAGAAGCCCGGGAATATGGTGAGGATCATGTTCTTTGACTTCTCCAGTGCTTTCAACACCATCCAACCGATGATCCTGAAGGACAAGCTGCTGCGCGCAGGGGTGGACCAGCACCTGTCATCATGGATCCTGGACTACCTCACGAACCGGCCTCAGTTTGTGAGAACCCGGGACTGTGTTTCCGACACGATCATCAGTAGCACGGGGGCCCCCCAGGGAACGGTGCTGGCTCCCTTCCTGTTCACTCTTTATACTGCGGACTTCTCACACAACACAACACACTGCCATCTACAGAAGTTCTCTGATGACTCTGCGATCGTTGGTCTCATCTCCAACGGAGATGAAGCTGAGTACAGAGGGCTTATCCAGGACTTCGTGGACTGGTGCCATCGGAACTGCCTCCAGATCAACGCGAGGAAAACTAAGGAGCTGGTGGTGGACTGCCGCAGGCATGGGCAGCCCCTCACAGCACCAGTAAATATACAGGGAACAGACATCGAGATGGTGACATCCTATAAGTACCTGGGTGTTCATCTGAACAATAAACTAGACTGGTCACACAATACTGACGCACTCTACAAGAAGGGACAGCGCAGGCTGTTCCTGCTGAGGAGACTCAGGTCTTTTGGTGTACAAGGGGCGCTGCTGAAGTCATTCTATGACACGGTGGTGGCATCAGCCATCACTTTTGGAGTGGTCTGCTGGGGCAGTGGCATTACTGCAGCCGATAGGAAGAGACTGAACAAACTGATTAAGAAAGCTAGCTCTGTCCTGGGGCAGCGCCTTGATCCGATGGAGGAGATAGGAGAGAGAAGGACGGTGGCTAAACTGTCATCTCTGCTGGAGTCCGAGTTCCACCCTATGCAGGACATACTGGATGCACTGAGGAGCTCATTTAGCAGCAGACTACATCATCCCAGGTGCACAACCGAGAGGTAGGTCCTTCCTACCAACGGCTGTCAGACTGTACAACCTAAGCAGGGCTGCTCGCAGAGATAGCAAAAAGACGTAACAAACTAATAGTTTTTTGAATGCAAAAGATGCAATAGACTGACACAATGGTCCTCTCCGGCATACAACTAGGAACATACCGGTCGCTATGGAGGGTGAGAATATGTATGGGCACATAATCATACCATGTAGGATAACTAAGTAGTCGGTTATGCTGTTTCATCCCATCTAGCAACAATGCTCTGCACTGTGTGTGTTTATATATTTACATATTTATTCCATCTAGCTACAATGCTCAGCACTGGGTGTGTTTATATTTATATTTATATATCTATATATTTATTCCATCTAGCTACAATGCTCCGCACTGTGTTTTTATATATCTACATATTATTCCATCTAGCTACATTGCTCCGCACTGTGTGTGTTTATATACTTGCATATTTATTCCACCTAGCTGCAATGCTCCGTACTGTGGGTGTTTATATATTTACATATTTATTCCATCTAGCTACAATGCTCTGCACTGTGTGTTCATATATTCATATATTTATTCCATCCAGCTACAATGCTCTGCACTGTGTGTCTGTGTGTGTGTGCGTATATATATATCTTATAGTAATATGTACATATGTATATTAGCTGCTCTTGCTTGCTTGTTTTTTGTTTGTTTTTTGTTTTTTTTGTTTTTTTTCTTGCCTTCTGATTGTTGCTCTGAGTGTTGCTATCCCTGTGCTGTTGCAATCCTGGAATTTCCCCGTTGTGGGACTAATAAAGGCTTATCTTATCTTATCTTATATGGAATTAAAGTAGGACCAACAGAACATAAAATCTCCCTGTATGCTGATGACATAATTTTGTTTATGTCGAATCTTAAAAAAATCAATTCCGACCTTGTTGAATTTAATAAAGAATTTTGGGGAAATATCAGGATATAAAATAAATAAAACTAAATCTTCAATATTAATGCTAAATGAGACCCAGAGAAATCACCCAGCTCCTGAGGTAAATCAATTCAATGTTGTAAATCAGTTTAAATATTTAGGAATTCAAATTGTGCCTAAGCTAGAATCAGTCGCCAGTGCCAACTATGAAGCCTTAATGACAGACATTAATGAGTTACTTCAGAGATGGATGTCACTACCAATGTCGATGATCGGGAGAATTAATATACTTAAAAGTAATATCTTACCCAAAATACTTTATTTATTTCAATACATTCCTTTACCACCACCATCAGATCTATTCTCAAGAATTAAAAAAAAGTTAGTGGAATTTATATGGAACAATAGGAAGGCTAGATTACGTCTGTCCTTACTATATTTACCATTTGATCGTGGAGGTCTGAAATGTCCAAACTTTATGTTGTATTACTGGTCAGCACAACTGAGGTCTATGACATATTATTTTTCATCAAATGATCTCCCTCACTGGACTGAAATGGAATCATACAATTTACCTTTACCTCTTCCCTTATTCATATACTCAGACTCGGCAAAAAAATTACAGAAACGAGTTAAAAATCCATTTGTAAAGCATATGATCAAAATATGGTGTGAAACCACAAAATATTTAAAAGAACCACACTTATTGTCACAATTTTGCCCAATATGGGGTAATCAATATTTTAAACCAGGGAGAGCGGCTGCTGTATTTAAAGTATGGAATTTAAAAGGGATTCAAAAGATTCAAGACTTATATTTGTCAGGTTCAGATAACATAATGTCTTTTGAAGAACTGAGGACCAAATTTAATCTTAATAGAACACATTTTTTTTTTAAATATCTTCAGCTTAGGAACTTTATTCGATCAAATCAAAATAATGCTCTCATCCGACCTATTTATTCATCCTTGGAAAATTTTTTTACGAAAGATAGTAAGAGAAAGGGTATTATTTCAGAGTTTTATAACTCATTGACATTATCCTCAAGTGAAAACTCACAGAAAAGACTGAATTATTGGAAAGAAGACCTGTAAACTGAAATTTCAGAGGAACAATGGGAATTGGCTTGTACAGAAGCTCAAACCAAATCAATAAATGTTTGTCTTAAATGGATACATTTTAAATGGTTAATGCGGATGTATGTTACACCGGTGGAGTTAAATAGATATAACAAAAACATACCAGATACGTGCACAAAATGTATGGAAAGTAAAGGAACCCTATTTCATTGTTTATGGAAATGTAGAAAAATTAGAATGCTTTGGGAAGAGGTGAGGGTAACAATTGAAAAAATAATTTCAAAACAAATCATATTGAATCCTAAATTGTTTTTGTTGGGTCTGTATCCAGAAAAGCATGAGTGAAAGAGCATTCATAGACCTCAGTTTGCTTAACGCCAAAAAATGTATTGCACTATTGTGGAAAAAGACTCATAGACCAGATGTGACTCAGTGGTTAAGACAGATGTTAACAAACCTTCCACTAGAACGAATAACATACATACTGAAATCAAAGGAAATTGTGTTTGAGAATATATGGAGACCTTTCATTGATTATGTAAAGAATTTAAACATAACTTTTGAAGAAGAAGGTGAATGATGTGTGTGGACCTTGTAAATTCCAAACTGGTGAATGTATAATATGTATGCTTATGTAATGGATCGCCAAGACTAAACAGAGGAGCACTGTTGAAGACCTACCTTTGTTAGTGGTTGTTGGTGTTTTTAGTACATTTTTTTTAATTACTTTAGTGTTAGTGTTTGATTGTTTGTGTTATGTTTGTAAAAAAAAAAAAAAAAAAAGGTTCAATAAAAAAAATTGTGGGAAAAAATAAAACAGTGGTGTTCTCCTTGGTCGTCTCCCATGAAGTCCACTTTGGCTCAAACAACGACGGATGGTGCGATCTGACACTGATGTACCTTGACCTTGGAGTTCACCATGAATGTGTTTAGAGTTGTTCTGGGCTCTTTTGTTACCATTCATATTATCCGTCTCTTCCATTTTTCATCAAGTTTCCTCCTGCGGCCACGTCCAGGGAGGTTGGCTACAGTCCCGTGGATCTTAAATTTCTGAATAATATGTGCAACTGTAGTCACAGGAACATCAAGCTGCTTGGAGATGGTCTTATAGCCTTTACCTTTAACATGCTTGTCTATAATTTTCTTTCTAATCTCCTGAGACAACTCTCTCCTTTGCTTCCTCTGGTCCATGTTTAAGTGTGGTACACACCATGTCAACAAACAGCACAGTGACTACTTGTCACCCTTTAAATAGGCCGACTGACTGATTACAAGTTTGTAGACACCTGTGATGTTAATTAGAGGACACATCTTGATTGAACATGTCCCTATGGTTACATTATTTTCAATCTTTTCAAGGGGTACCATCATTTTTGTCCGGGCCTGATTCATGAGTTTGTTTTTTAAAATAATTCTGTTGAACCATAATTCAAAAGCACTGTCTGATTTTCACTGGTTAATTTTCATAGCATTTTTATTTATTACCACTGTTGTCAGATTCAAGTTATTTCTGTGACCATTGTGGGTTTTTCTTTCATTAACAGAGGGGTACCAACAATTTTGTCCAAGGCTGTACATTCCCCACGGAGCTGAAGGATCCGGACGGACATAATTGTTGGATTAAAGCAGTAAGTCTATATTATAACATAATTAAATAGTGCTGTGTATTGTTCAAGTTCTAGCCTAACTGACACGAGTCTAAACCCTGAAGTAGTAGGTACAGACAGGCAGGCCTGGATCTAGGATATAGTTCTTTGTATATTGGTAATGAAGCTTGATCTACATACACATGTAATTAAGGCCACTGATAAGTAGGCTGGTATAAAATAAAATTGCAAATCATTGAGAACGTGTGGTACTTAAACTATAGTAGTATCGACCTATAGATCTAAGTAAGCAGGCCTGCTATGTCAGCATACATACAGGGGGGCCATTTTGGCCAATTTCTGCAACGTGGCCGCAAATGCAAGCGCACCTAGTTCATCCTTGCGTTTGCAGGTACAACCGGGAAGACCCCTACGCATACAATATGCTCGTAGATCAGGAACTTAAATTAAATGTATCGATAGAGCATGTTTGGTAGCCACGTTCCCATGATGCTTTGCATGAGCCAAGATGCGAAAGTCGCTTATACTTGGCAGTCTAATAAAGTGACAGAAATATTCATTGCTTATTTTTATATTTTTTTATGTTTACATTTCATCAGTTCTTTATTTAGCGATCCACTCGCTCTTATTTTGAAGGGTTTCAAGACCGGATACAAGCTCTTATTTTTAAAGTTTGTTCACTAAGTGAGCGGTTACCTGTCGAGGTCAGACTCGAATGTTCATCTTCTCCTGCCCCCACCCCCGGCCCATTTCCTGTAGTAAGCCTACATTTGTGAGGCCTACATTTATTCTGTTATCTTCCTTTTCATCTCTGCAGTTTAGATTTCCATGTGAGCATGCAGAGCCATGTTGAGTTTCCGCTCAGACTTTATCAGTGGTCAAGCTGTAGACAGACCTGTCCCACAGCGGCAGCAAATATTAACGTGACAAATACTCGAATACACACGATACAACTATTTTATGGGTGGCTAAGTATACCGATACAATGAATATATTCGGTATATCGCCTAGCCCTACTTTAAATGTAACGAAAGGACCAAACATTAACCACATCTGAGATTACAACATTCATATACTGCACCCATGCATAGATATCAACACCACCACCACAAACTGTTTTTTTCTGGTGGTGTGGGGGGGGGGGGTCCTCACAGTGACAACCCTCTTGTGGAAAAGGGCGCAGATATGCAGCTATCCCGTGTTGGCCCCCTTGTGGCCAAGGTTTTTTCTTAGAAAATATTCAGTTTAGATATCAGAAATTTCAGTCTCTAACTTGAAAGTGGTAAGAGATAATGGCTTAATGTAAATGAGAAAAATGTAGAATAGGATCCAAAGTTTATAATGGGAGTAAATTTACTCATCTAATTTGCATAATGTGACGGCAGCCATACTGGATTACATAACTTTACACACTACACCTGCGATTGTGGCACAGGTGTAGTGTGACCAACTACTGATTGGAGTGTCATGGGTTCGATTCCCGCTCTGTCTGCAGTCTGCATGTCAAAGAGTCCTTGAGCAAGACACTTAACCCCCAGTTGCTCCTGGTGGCCAGGCTAGCGCCTGTGTGCGTATGGCAGCTCTGCCGCCATCAGTGTGTGAATGTGTGCATGAATGGGTGGATAGCAGGATCTGTAAAGCGCTTTGGTCATCCAGAGATGAGAAAAAGCACTATATAAGTGAACGCCATTTACCATTCAACTGTCAGTAAAACTGAACTTCACATATTTACATAGAGGATTTTTTAATTATTTTTTTTTTTTGTTATCTAATCCTCAAAATATATGAACCAGAAAGTTAGTAGAATGTAAAACAGTGATAAAAACATCAGACCTACAGCGCGTCATGCAGGGCCATTCGTCCATGTGCTCATCCTGGTCACTTATTTCATCTTCTGTCAGTCATTTTCACTTTCTCTCCCACGTCCAGAAACTCTCACATTTATCTTCTGATTTATTCCACCTCAATTTCAGTTAGGCAACGCCGCTGAACCAGTAATAATGCATCATCTGTGACATGCTGCTCAATCGACCGCAGACACAAGGTGGCCGTCTGCCGGTCCATCTTGTGCTGTCACAGATGGCAAATATTACCCTTCAGAATCGTCCTCAGAAGCTAAATAATCCCTTTAAGAATCCCAGTTGGCAAGATTCAGAACAAGTGCTTCCTCAGCGTTGAAATACATTGCGCAATCATCCCAGCTTCTCTTCTTCTGCATTCTGAAACTAGCTTCTGGCTCCGGCGAAAATGGGCAAAGTCGTCCAAGGTGGAATTGTGCTAGGATTTTAGCTATACGTGTCTGCCATCTAGTGATGTGAAATTGTTAGTACATCTGGGATTATTTTTTGAGTTTTTGAACTACTTTTTTCCACACCATGTGACAGATGCGTATCTGCGACCTTTTCCACAAGAGGATTAAATCATGTAATCAAACTGTTATTTAAAGGGTTAATATTCATCGGCCATGCTTACTGCAGCGGAATAGGAAGTTTTGGCCAAGTTAAAACAAGTTAATCAACCAGTGTTAGTGGACTTAAGACTGTAGTGGTCAGACAGAATTAAATTATAAACATAAATAATACCATCCATGAGTTATTCTGACCATTAACTGAGCTCACTGTCCAAAACCTTAAACCAATTATTTCCATTTAGCATACAACAGCACACTCCCTAATACTTTTTTTTACTGCAGGAATAAAACAACTGATAGATGGAGTAACTAGACCATCAATGAGGGAGAAGCTCATTCTGATATGATGAAATCACCTCAAAGTGCTCAGATCACTTGGTCTTTGACCCTGAACTTGACATTGAGCCATAACTGGATGCAGACCCACCTGAGGAAAATTATGTGTGAGTTTGGTGTCCGGGCAATTGCTGAGGAAGAGTTGCAATATTTTTGGAAATCACATAATCAGTGTGTGAATGTGTGTGTGAATGGGTGGATGGCAGGATCTCTAAAGCGCTTTGGTCATCAAGATATGAGAATAAAAGCGCTATGTAAGTGAATACCATTTACCATTTACATAAGATACCAGATTTCTTGACTGTTGGCCTTGATGTTGTGCACAGCCTAGATGCAGACCCACTTGAGGATCATTGTGCACGAGTACTTCTCTAGGAGAAGTGTTAAGTTTCATGAATTCACAAGTGCCCAGATCTCCTGACATTTGACAACAATCTTGACATTGAATGCAACCTGGATGCAATCCAACTTGAGGATCACTGTGTACGAGTTTGTTGAGAATCGGTGCAATTGCCTAGGAGTAGCAATTTTCACAAAAATCACAGATCTGCCCAGATCTCATCTCCTGACCTTTGACCCTGATCTTGAACTTGACCTTCAGAACAGCCTGGAAAACACCCACCTGAGGATCATTGTGAGCAAGTTTGCTGATCATCGGGGTAACTGCCTGGGAGGAGTAGCAATTCCTGTGAAATGTGGATGTATGGACAACGAATGCCACACCATTACATTAACTCCTTTTGGCATCACCGGTATGAACCAACAAGAGCACTCTGAGGCGAGTGCAATATCCCCTGCCTCTGTTTTCTTTGAAGAACCCAATACTTACAGACGGAGAGCAGTGTTAAACTTCTCAATATAATTACTGTGACGGAACCAAATTATGATAAACCCATCATCCATGAATATATAACAAAGTATACAACCCATAAGTCAGGATCCCGAGGTGAATCTGTGTAGTAAGTTTGGTGACCCGAGAGAGCTTCACATGTTCTATAGTAAGAGAGCATAGGGAGTGCCAACCTTGACCTTTTGACCCCAAACCCATAGTCAGAGGTCAGGATCCCAAGGTAAACCTGTGTACAATGGAGATCAACAGAGGTGGGGATGGACGCATTGTTTACACACGCGAACAGCTGATTCCACTGAGGAGGCCAGTGCTGCTGCCTGGAGCAAAGCTCCTCATCCCGGATGAGCTAAAGAGGAGACGCCGCGGGCGAAGGGCTGGAGCGAAGGGGAGGGGGAGGAGGAGGAGGAGGAGGAGGAGGAGGAGGAGGAGGAGGAAGAAGCATAAGCTGGCTGTACTGATGGTCATCACCGGGAATGTGCAATCGCTCGGAAATAAAACAGATGAGCTTACAGCGCTGGTCATGACGAAAAAGGAGTATCGTGAGTGTAGTATCATGTGTTTTACAGAGACATGGTTACACTCACAGATTCTGGATGTAAACGTAGCGATACCTGGCTTCAAGACAATATGGGGGGACAGAGACGTGATAAGCAGCAGGAAAAGAGGGGAGGAGGGGTGGCACTTCTTGTTAATGAAAGGTAGTGTAATCCTGGACACATTCATGTGAAGGAAAAGTGCTGCAGCCCAGACACTGAACTGCTGGCTGTGAGTATGCGACCTTATTATATACCACGAGAAATGAAGTGTGCCTTAACTCTTTCAGTGTGTCTGTCGCCGAATTGCAACATAACCCCTAGTGGTCAAGAGTGGAAAATATTTTTTGTCAATGAAATAGTTCAGATTTCCAAGGCTATAACTTGAAAGTGGTAAGAGATAATGGCTTACTGTCACTTAGAAAGACGTAAAATATGATCCAAAGTTTCAGATAGGAATAAATTTATGCATCTAATTTGCATAATGTAGCGGCACCTCTTTAAATTCCATAACTCAGTCAAAACTGGACTTTGGACATATTTACACAAAGAATGGTTCAGTCTTTTGACATCGTTTTTTGTACAGAGGTACCTCATCATCTTATCTTCAAAATATATGAACAAAAAATCAGTACAATATTAAAAAAAAAAAACACAGAAATTCCTCACTTACCGGTGGATAAGGGGACTCGCTCGCTGCCGTGGTCGCTGCGTTTTCACCCATCGTGGTCGTTATTTTGCGTTTTGTCGGTCATTTACGGTCTCTACCACATCTACAAAGTCTTATGATTATCCCACATAAATTTCGCCTGTATCCCGTGGCTATTTTCCACATACAAAGCCGACTAAGTGACGGTGCACAATGACGGAAGGCAGCCATATTAGCTTTCTGGGCTAAAATGCTAAAAACAGGAAAAGGAAATGAGGAGTTCTTCTTCTTTGGTGTATTACATGTCATCCATTGAGTCCTCCAACGAATGTCTGCCGCCTTCTGAAACTGGCAGATCAGTACAAATCAGTACAAATCCTCAATGTCGCTGATCATGTCAGAGTGAGATGACAGGCGCAGCGTCGCGCTCTGCCACTAGGGGCACGCAAAATCTCACACTCAAAAGGTTCATTATTATCATCTATGTCCCCCCGTCAGCTAACGCAGCGGTGGCCTGTGACGTCATCAGCTCCACTGCAGCCACATTACTGGAGAAGGACCCAGACGCATTTATGGCCATCACGAGTGATTTTAATCATGTCTCAGTGGGGAAAAACATGACCAAACTTTCACCAGTTTGTTGACTGTCCCACCAGAGAAAACAAAACACTGGATTTACTATATGCCAATGTCAGAGATGCATATAGTGCAACAGCTCTACCCCCCAGTGGCAAATCAGATCACTGCATGGTCATGTTATCACCCAAGTACATTCCCCTTGTGCAAAGGCAACCTGCTTATACACGGACTGTGAGGAGGTGGACACAGGAGGTTGCTGATGCACTACAGGACTGCTTCGAGATGACAGACTGGGGCATACTTTGTGAACCACATGAGGTGGACATAGACAATATGACCGACCACATCACAGAATACATTAGATTCTGTTAAGACAACCATGCCAGCTCAGACTGTACACTGCTTCTCCAACAACAGACCATGGGTCACGAATGACCTGAAAGCACTTCTATACAAAAAGAAAAGAGCTTTTAGGGCTGGAGACAAGGAGAAGCTGAGGGGAGTGCAGCATGAACTCAGAGAGATGCTGAGGAGGTGCAAGGACAATTATAGGAGGAAGTTGGAAGATAAACTCAGGCAAAACAACGCTAAAGATGTGTGGGAGGGAATGAAGAAAATAACTGGGTGCAAGGGGATGGTCAGGCAGCCATCTGGGAGCCAGAGAGCTGATGAACTGAATCTGTTTTTTCATAGGTTCAACTCACAGTCCGTCACCCCAACAACACAACCAGACCCCCACATACCCCTCCTCACCCACCCTCCTGTGCAGAACCTCTCTCCATCTCCACCCTCCTCCTCCTTGGGGGATACCAGGACCCTCCCTCACTTCACGGTGACTACAGACCAGGTTAAGAAACAGTTGGAGAGACTCCGTCAGAGGAAGGCAGCAGGCACTGATGGCATCTCCACCAGAACCCTGAGGACCTGTGCCAACCAGCTAGCTCTGGTACTGAAACACCTGTACAACCTGAGCCTGAGTCTGGAGAGAGTACCGGTGCTGTGGAAGACATCCTGCCTGGTTCCTGTCCCCAAGAAGTCATCTCCATCGGACCTGAACAACTATCAACCAGTTGCCCTGACATCTCATGTGATGAAGGTCCTGGTGAAACTGGTCTTAGCCCACCTGAGACCAAAGGTGAAGATGTGGCTGGACCCTCTGCAGTTTGCTTATCAGCCCGATTTAGGAGTTGAAGATGTTGTCATCTACCGTGGGGCAAAAAAGTATTTAGTCAGCCACCAATTGTGCAAGTTCTCCCACTTAAAAGGTGAGAGAGGTCTCCAATTTTCATCATTCATCATTGGTATACCTCAACTATGAGAGACAAAATGAGGGGAAAAAAATCCAGAAAATCACATTGAAGGATTTTGAAAGAATTTATTTGCAAATTATGGTGGAAAAATAAGTATTTGGTCAATAACAAAAGTTCATCTCAATACTTTGTTATATACCCTTTGTTGGCAATGACAGAGGTCAAACATTTTCTGTAAGTCTTCACAAGGTTTTCACACACTGTTGCTGGTATTTTGGCCCATTCCTCCATGCAGATCTCCTCTACAGCAGTGATGTTTTGGGGCCGTCGCTGGGCAACACGGACTTTCAACTCCCTCCAAAGATTTTCTATGGGGTTGAGATCTGGAGACTGGCTAGGCCACTCCAGGACCTTGAAATGCTTCTTACGAAGCCACGCCTTCGTTGCCCGGGCAGTGTGTTTGGGATCATTGTCATGCTGAAAGACCCAGCCACGTTTCATCTTCAATGCCCTTGCTGATGGAAGGAGGTTTTGACTCAAAATCTCACGATACATGGCCCCATCATTCTTTCTTTTACACGGATCAGTCGTCCTGGTCCCTTTGCAGAAAAACAGCCCCAAAGCATGATGTTTCCACCCCCATGCTTCACAGTAGGTATGGTGTTCTTTGGATACAACTCAGCATTCTTTCTCCTCCAGACACGACAAGTTGAGTTTTTACCAAAAAGTTCTATTTTGGTTTCATCTGACCATATGACATTCTCCCAATCCTCTTCTGGATCATCCAAATGTTCTCTAGCAAACTTCAGACGGGCCTGGACATGTACTGGCTTAAGCAGGGGGACACGTCTGGCACTGCAGGATTTGAGTCCCTGGCGGCGTAGTGTGTTACTGATGGTAGCCTTTGTTACTTTGGTCCCAGCTCTCTGCAGGTCATTCACTAGGTCCCCCCATGTGGTTCTGGGATTTTTGCTCACCGTTCTCATGATCATTTTGACCCCACGGGGTGAGATCTTGCGTGGAGCCCCAGATCGAGGCTCCATTTTCTAATAATTGCTCCCACAGTTGATTTCTTCACACCAAGCTGCTTACCTATTGCAGATTCAGTCTTCCCAGCCTGGTGCAGGTCTACAATTTTGTTTCTGGTGTCCTTTGACAGCTCTTTGGTCTTGGCCATAGTGGAGTTTGGAGTCTGACTGTTTGAGGTTGTGGACAGGTGTCTTTTATACTGATAACGAGTTCAAACAGGTACCATTAATACAGGTAACGAGTGGAGGACAGAGGAGCCTCTTAAAGAAGAAGTTACAGGTCTGTGAGTGCCAGAAATCTTGCTTGTTTGTAAGTGACCAAATACTTATTTTCCACCATAATTTGCAAATAAAATTCTTTAAAAATCAGACAATGTGATTTTCTGGATTTTTTTTTTCTCATTTTGTCTCTCATAGTTGAGGTATACCGATGATGAAAATTGGAGACCTCTCTCATCTTTTAAGTGGGAGAACTTGCACAATTGGTGGCTGACTAAATACTTTTTTGCCCCACTGTACCTGCTGTAACGAGCCCATCTGCACCTGGATGGCAGAGGAGATACTGTGAGAATCACTTTTTTTGATTTCTCCAGTGCGTTTCACACCATCCAGCCACTGCTGCAGGTGATGGGGGCTGACAGCTCTGTGATCTCCTGGATTACCGACTACCTGACAGGCAGGCCACAGTTTGTCCGGCTGGGCAGTGTCTTATCTGGAGTGGTGGCTCGTGATACAGGAGCTCAACAGGGGACTGTGCTCTCTCCTTTTCTCTTTACCTAATACACCACTGACATTCAGTACAACACAGAGTCATGCCACCTGCAGAAATTCTCTGATGAGTCAGCTGTTGTGGGTAGGAAATCTTTCCTGTCGCATGCCATTTCACTGTACAATAACTCACTATAATGTTGTATTCTGGTCATAACAATGCTGTCACACTGCACCTTACAGTCTAACTGGTACCTCACATTTCACTCTGCTCCTGATAGTCTTTCATTGTGCAACGGGATGATTCATGTGTTTATACGGGTCACCATATATGAAGCTATGATGTATATAGGTTTTATAGTTGTGTTAGTTTTACTTTCCATGGGTAATCCTTTTGTCTGTCATGAATGTGTTTCCGTCGTTTGGTTGTCTACTGTCATGCTGCCGTTACACTGCAATTTCCCAGTTTGGGATCAATAAAGTACATCTATCTATGTACCGGGTTTGGTCGCCCTAGCTTTACTCTTTGTACAGTAATAAGGCATAAGGAATGTTAACCTTGACCTTTTGACCCCAAACCCATATTCAGAGGTCAAGATCCCAAGATGAACCTGTGTACCAGGTTTGGTGGCCCTAGCTTTACTCGTTTTATAGCAATAGTAAATTTAGCATTTACCGCAGTGCAAATGGAATAAGTTAACACTGACTTTGACTCCAAACCCATAGTTAGGTCAGGGTGTATGTCATCCAAGATGTCTCTTAGATACAACTACTGTATCAATTTGAAAAGCCAACATCACTTCTTTCAGTAGTCATTGCGTTTAGAAGATTTTGATTAATCTGACCTCTGACCTTTGATCTCAAGGTCATCCGATGAGAGTCAAAATTGCAATATGCGTATCATCTGCGTACATCAAACCATGCTACCAATTTTCAAAACATTTGGAACAAAACTGTAGGAGTTGATTTCACAAGACAATTACTGTGGATGAAGTGAGGAGCTACAATTCCTGCAAAAAAAAAAATTTAAAATCATCCTATCAGAACCAAACCACAATATGCGCATCATCAGTGTATATCAAACCCTCGCACCAAGTTTCAAAACAATTGAAACAAAACTAAGATTTCACAAAAGTGGGACGGACAGACGGACCCATAACATAATCCCATTTCTCTCTTCGCCCAAAGGGCTCTTCGACCGGCGAGGAATAAAAATGGTTTGTTCAATAACAGTCCCCACAAAATATCCCTCTACAACAAATGTCACACTATAATTGCAAGTAAAAACTTGCTGTTATATTAGGACTTTGTTTTTCTACCATTTTATTGTACAAAATATTACAGCCATTTGATTTAGTGCAACAAGAATCTACATTAGCTCTGTGCTCATCTTTACTAAGTCAGCTCTAGTGTGTATGCAGTTACCTAAGAGCTCCTCAGGGTCTTTGACCACAATGTGGGCATTAAGCTCTTGTAGCTCTTGGTGAAGCTCCTCAACCTTCTTGTTTGATTTTTTTAGCATGTTGTCAACATAAGCCAAGCTCTTCTTGTCTGTGGTGACCTTAAAAGAGGAGATAAGAAAATTTGATAAACATTTAGTGGATTAAACTTCACTGGTTTGAAATCATAATTGTGAATGGCATTTCAAGTCAGGCCTCACCCCATCTCATCTGGATTAGTCATTAATAAATTGGAGATACAGAGTTTCAAGGCATAGTATATAACAAGAAAGGTAAAATATACGATAAGCAATCAGTATTATAAGCCTTAACCTCAAATACTGTCCTAAACAGGTGACTTCATCATGGAGCTGGGCAATATGGGTCAAAAAAAAAAAAAAAAAATTTTTTTTAAAATTGCATCTCAATATAATTATACAGTATCTCAATACTTGATACATTTCTCGAGCCAATTTGAGTATCAAGACATTGCCCAGCCCTACGTCATCATTTATCATCTCTCTAGAAACCAACTGTATGGATGTATTACTTAAAAAAAAAAAAAAAACATTTGTGGCGTACCTTTCGCAGATTCTCTGCACCTTCTTTAATCTTTAGCTCCTTACGGATCTCACGGCGGATCTGCTCCTTGATCTCGTCCAGCTTCTGTTGGACCATGGTGTCAGACAGGTCCAGGTTGTTTCCCAGACCAAGTCGTTCTGCCACCAGTTGGCCCCTGGCATCCCCCTGGAGGAGTACATGGGAGGAGGAGGATGGGAAGAAAAAGGGGAGATAAGAGAAAAGATGTGGAATGTGATTTGGAAGTGGAAAAGCAAGGACAAAGGAGCAGGAAAATTGAATGGTTGAGAAAAAGGAGAGGACAGAAGGTCACACAACAAAACGAACAAAGTAGTATTAAAGTGTAATTTTATCAACAGATAACAGCACTGTAAAAATACCAAGTACAAAGAAAAAAAGTCCTCACTTCCAAGTTCAGATTGACAAAAAATATATTTAAAACTAGAAAAGCACTCAGAGAGCGCATACCTCCACCAAAGTGCCTTCTGTCCCTCATGGATCACCTCCTAAATGTGATGTGTGTAATATTGATGTATAGGCCTAGAGCAGGGGTCCCCAAACTTTTTCCTTTGAGGGCCACATAACTTTTGCCTTCTCTGATGGGGGCCGGGGTCAGTTTGTGACAGAAAAAGTGTGACGATCGCAGGGCTGCCTAAATGTAAACATTTATTGTTTTCCAGAAAACCACACATAACCAAATATTACATAACCCTTTCCGAGATCTTCGCAGGAAAAAAGTCAGAAAATAAATATAATGAAATAAATAACACTATTTATGAAATAAATAATAATCAAATAACCCTCTCTGGGTTCTTCACAGAAAAAAGTCCATGGAACATTAACTTTCTGTTGTGCCGTGCACAATCTTAACAGGTAAAAGTTCAGCTTAGTTGTCAGAGCAGAATCTCTTACTTAAATGATTCATATGAGCAGTCTCTCAAAGTACTTGTGTTTCTTCCTTATAATCCTTTTGTCCTCTACTGGGACAGTCAGAGCACTCAGCTTAAGCAGGAAACAGAACAATCACGGGATTGATATGTATGGACTGAGATCAATATGTAAATGTGCCTTACATTCTCTTTTGTCCTATTGTCATACAGCCCCGGAGCAAACAGAGGAATTCAGCGCCAGTGATCAAGCTATTGATATGTGTGACTTATGTAAATGTGCCACGCATTCTCTCTTGACTGTGATGTAAAGGTGCCATGTATGCTTTCTTGTCAGTATAAATGTGCTCGCTCAAAGCTCACTGTATCGCTTTTAGGGAACGCACTCAGAGCTCACTCACAGCGCACAAACAGAGCGCTGAGTGAGTCTCGTGATGGAGGAATAAAACACCTTTAACCTTCAGCTTGTCGTGTCCGCCTGCACTTATTCCGTTCCTCCACACTTGGGGGGGGGGGGGGGGTCAGATAGGGGCACAGACTGCAGAAAGGTGGAATAGAATGTCACGTTCTATGCGTGTATTAGTCTCGATCGCGTGACCAGACTGAGAAAAAAAAATCATAATGTGTCTCTGGTATTGTTCAGGGGGCCGGGCCAAATGTGGAGGCGGGCCGTATCCGGCCCGTGGGCCGTAGTTTGGGGACCACTGGCCTAGAGCCACTTCTGGTGAAAACTGAATCAAACTCTTCCAGCAGTATTGGAGTATTCTTGCTAACACACTATAAGAAGATGAGAGCCTTGGTAGAGGTATCACCAAAATGTAATGGTTTCCTCTGTAGCCCAAAACCATCAGAAGTGAAAATTTCATCCAAATCCATCTAGCAGTTTTTGTGTAATCCTGCTGCACAAATACAAACAAAGCCCTTGGTGGAGTTATGCACTCTCAGATCATCACCAAAATCTAATCATCTGCTCTCTGTGCCATTACACACCTTTCCTGAAAATTTCACCAAAATCCATTCATAACTTTTTGAGTAATGGTGCTAACAGACAGACAGACAGACAGACAGACAGACAGACAGACAGACAGACAGACAAACCAACGCCAGCAAAAACATAACCTCCTTGCCGGTGGATGTTTCCCCCTGTATCCATCCTGACCGCATGTACGAAATGCTGGGTTTGTGATGAAAAAAGTCCGGCTGCCTGAAAGCCCCCTGTTGTGGGAGCGCACGTGAGGAAAGACTCCGTAAAACCACAAATAAATAAATAAATGAATAAATAAATAATTCTTCAAAAAAATTCCTGGATCCAGGTCATGATCCGGATCACCACCAAAATCTAATCATCTGTTCCCCGTGCCATTACACACCTTTCCTGAAAATTTCATCAAAATCCATTCATAACTTCTGAAGTAATGTTGCTAACAGACAGTCAGACAAACAAACCAATGCCGGCAAAAACATTACATCCTCCTCTTGGCAAAGGTAATAAAAATTAAACATTGTCCAGTAGGGCTGCCACGGTGGAGGAATTTCCCCTGCGGTGACGGTGGATAGCTCAACACCACGATATGCGGTATTATTGCAAATGTTTTTAAGACCCCGTGGTCTTGCAATTTAAACAGGGTTCATAACTTATGTGGCAAACAATGGAAGCTGTGAGAAAGTCGCTGCAGCTCCACTCTCCACTTATGCATGTGACAACTGTGCGGAGCTCCCGTCTTCCTACAGGCATGAACTGGTGATTCTGTTTAAAAAAAAAAATAAATAAAAAAACTCGATCATTTTCATAAATCAGTGGTGTTAATTCCAGTATTTCAACTACAGGGTGTGTGGACTGGTTGGAGACTGCAGCGACATTCAGCTTATTTAAACAGGACAGCCTCCGCACAGGACCATGCGTGGCTCTCGTCTCTGTGATGTTTGCCGCTGTCCGAAAAATCACGTTCAAACAAGCAACACACTATCCAGTAGTTGTTTCGCTCTCGGAGCTCAATTGTCAGGGTCATAAACGCTCCGCTCAGAAGAAAATAGCACGCTTTGTGCCCTTTCAGTGCTCACTGTCATGGCTGTATTTAGCAAGGAGTCCATCTAGAACAGGGGTGTCAAACACATTCTACAGTATGGAGGGCCAAGACCCTGCATGTTTTGCTTCTACCCAGTGTCTTCAGCAGGTGTTTTCACTGATCAGCAATCAGTGGGAAGAAATTCAGTGAAATCACCTGTTGAAGACACTGGGTGGAGGTAAAACCTGCAGGGTCTTGGCCCTCCATGGAATGAGTTTGACACCTGTGATCTAGAGAGTCCCCCACACCCCGGATGCAAACATGCTGTTGACAATAAAAATACACTTAACATTTAACAATGTATTTAATAATCAATAGGGGTGCATAAGTGAACAACGAAATTTAGCTACACACACAAAAAAAAGTGAACAGAGCATCTACGGATCCCCGTAATATTGATGGCAATGGTCTTGACTGCTGAAGTTTACAGTTTTATTTTCTTATTTTAGCACAGTACACATTAAGTAAAACACACAAACTACGACCACTGTAAGAGCTTATGCCCCATTATGGGTCCACAAACCAATTAACGTTAGTGTTCGTAGCTTGACTGTCTCTGCTAAGCACTTTAGCTTTACTGACAATTCCACAGGCAGGCACAGGAAGCGAAAACAAAACCACCGTTATCAAAATAAAACCCTGCTTTTTTACTTCAGTGCATAAAATAATAAACCTTTCGGGGGGGTGTACACCGCGATTGTTCGGTGTCCTTCGCAGTAGGCTTGTCCACAGCATGGTACTACATAAATGCGGTTATCCTGACACCCCTATTGTCCAGTGCTGTGTGTTTATATACCGTGTGGGTTACGTGGGTCGTAACGACATCCTTAGCTTGTCTGTCAGTACACATCCGCACACACTCCAAACCCTGTCTTGAACCACACACTTTGCTTGCTTTTTCTTGGCATTTTCAGATGAAATAATGTCAACCATCACATACTATGTGGATGGAGACCACATTTCTTTTCATTCCAAGCACTTTTACTTGAGTGCACTGCTTCCGGGGTGCAGAGGTGCATGGCCACACACGTAACTCCCAGAAGACGTCTTAAAGGGGAAGTACGTAAAAAGATCAATAAAAATAATTTTCAAAAAAAAATCCCTGGATCCACATCATGATCCGGATCACTACCAAAATCTAATCATCTGTTCCCTGTGCCATTACACACATTTCCTGAAAATGTCATCAAAATCCATTCAGGCTCCAGCCCCCACCGCGACCCGAAAAGGATTAAGCGGAAGAAGATGAATGAATGAACTTTTGGAGTAATATTGCCAACAGAAAGACAGACAAACCAACACCAGTGTTCTGCCATTTTACCATACTTATCAGAACGGCCATACCCTGGGTTACTACGCTTCCACAGCATGCACACGCATGCGTAGTAAGAGGAAATACGTTCCCGCTCATAATTTCAGCATACGATACAGCTGACGGAAACAGCTGACAGCACTGCACCCTGATTGGCTGATCCAAAAATGCGGCGTGTTTTCACTGAGTGTCTATTTATACATATTATAGTATATACACTACTCAAAAAGTTAGGGAGATTTGGATTTCGGGTGAAATTTATCAAAAATGTAAAAAGTTCATGCTACAGAGATATTATATCATGAAAGTAGGCAATTTAAGTAGAAACAGGCAATGGTGATTTTCTCATCTCAATTTATTGAAACAAAAACCAACAACAGTGGTGGGTATACCACAACAAAAAATGCCAATGTCTCAATAACTTGTCATGTACTCTTGAGCATCAATTACAGCTTGATAACGTCTCATGCTGTTCACAAGTCAACGTATTGTCTGCTGAGACATGGCATTCCACTTTTCTTGAAGGGTGGCCCTCAGGTCATTGAGGTTGTGGGGTGTAGGGTTACGAGCCTCTACACGGCGACTCAGTTGATCCCATAGGTTTTCTATGAGATTGAGGTCTGGAGAAAGTGCAGGCCACTCCATTTGAGGTACCCCAGCCTCCAGCAGCCATGATGCAACCTCGATGAGGTGGAGCATTATTGTCCATGAAGATGAAATAGGGCCTGTGTTGTTCATGCAGGGGCACAATGACTGGATTAATGATGTTATTCAGGTAGTATCAGCTTGTCACTGTACCATTCAAAAGGTGTAGGATAGTTCTGTATTGACTAGACACACCTGCCCAGACTGTAACATGGTGACAACAGTGGCTGAGGCACAGCGCTCTCCTTGACATCTCCAACATCAATGGCGGCCATCATTTCGGCTCAATGTGAATTGACTTTCATTAGAGAACAGCACCGAGGCCACTGGTCCCTTGTCCAGCATAAATGCTCCCTGGCCCATGCAAATGATGATGCCTGTGCCCGGTGGTGTGTTCAGGTACCCTTGCAGGTCTTCTAGCAAGCAGACCACACTGATGTAAATGGATCTGAATGGTCTGACGTGACACCCAAGTACCTCTCACCTCCCTTAAATGTTCCTAGAATTGAGTAGCATTCATCATCTGGTTCCACACAGCACTGTTCATAGTGAAGCGGTCATCACCGTGGGATGTGGCCAAAGGACGTCCACTTCTATGCCTTTCTGTGACTCTTCCAGCCTCTCTGTATCTCTGTTGCAACCTGCTGATGACACTCTGTGACACTAAGCTCAGTGGCCACTTCCCTCTGAGAACATCCTGTTTGAAACCTCGCAATGGAGAGGTACTGTTGATCAATTGTTAGGTGTCATCTTGGTCTCATGATGTCAAAATGTGAACAGCGTGATGAAGAGGACTGTTTAAATACCAATTCTAATTAAATCAGAAATTTTATTGGTCGATTCATGGATCAAACAGCTGTTATGAATTTTGCCATTAAGCACATTGTTAGAGAACAGCAAGTTATGGAAAAAGTACTGAAACATTGAACAGTTGGACATGTGCATTCACAAGGTTAGAGAAGGTCTAATTAAGTTCACCTGTAAAGGTTATAGTGCATTTTAGGTGCATCCTGAAATTTCCCAAAATCAAATATCCCTAACTTTTTGTGAGTGGTGCATTTCCTGCTGTTAAAAATTACTCAATACAGCTGACAGAAGGTAAGCAATTATGTAATGCTAGTGGCATATTTGCAGTGCAACTGATTCTGACAAAGTATGCTAAACCGATAGCTGTATCTATTGGTTTGCCACAGGGGTATGGTATTCTGATAAAGTATGGTAAAATTGCAGGACACTGGAAAAAAAAATACCTCCTCTCTTGGCAGAGATCCAACAATTTACATTAAAAAGTGACATGGTGGGGTTTTTTTTTTTTTTTGCATGCTGATAGGAACCATAGGATGATTTCGGGCTTGTGTGCAGATAGCCCAGAAAGGATTAAATAAGGGTCCAGTTTAGTCCACTGGGTGTCTGCAATGAGTAAAAATTGCAGTCAAGATATTAATTACACAATCCTTTCACTAATATCGGCCACAAAGTGTATACTGATGTTGAGTTTGAACATCTTTACAACAAGGGTTTTGATCTTCTGTAGAACCACCAGATGAATTTGTGTCATGTTCCTAGAAACAGTTTCTTGATTATAAACCAAGCAGTCTAGCCAGAGCACAGATTATGAGCAATCAGCTGTAGCTAAAGGAACATTGCTACTGTTGGGCTGTACATTGTAAAGTGTTAAAAAAAAGATTAAAAGGTAAAAAAAAAAAAAAAAACAACTTATTAGCATGGTTATACAGCAAATCTGCACCGACTCAAAACTACAGAGGAAAAATTGCTTCTGAATCTTAACTACAGGGTGGGCCATAAGTTTCCATACATTGGGAAAATAAATAATTTTATTTTTTATGTTCTTTTTTATGTTTAATCTTCTTTTAATGGTTTTTCATTTATGTATGGAAATGTGTGGCCTGTAGATTCTCAAATCATAACAAAATCAGAAGATTAAGAAAAAGAAAAAACAAAGTTTAACAAGTTACACACACCAAACAAACCTCTAAAACGGCTTACTTTCACCTACTTAATATTGACAAAGTTACGAACATCTTATCCCACACAGATGCAGAGAAACTAACCAATGCCTTCATCACTTCTAGATTAGGTCACTGTAGTTCGCTACTGTCAGGTTGTACTAAATACAACAAAAAATACATACAAAAAAAAAAAAATCCCCAGCTAATCGAAAATGCTGCAGTAAACAGAAAGCAGATGACTGCGGTGACTCTGGACTTGATAAAACACAGTGGACCAACACCAGCAGATGACATGGCTCCCCAAATCATCAGTGACTGTGGAAACTTCCCACTGGACCTCAAGCAGCTTTGATTCTGACCTCTCCACTCTTCTTTCAGACTCTGGGACCCTGATTTCCAAATGAAATACAAAATTTACTTTCAGCTGAAAAGAGGTCATCTTTAGGTCTTCAGGATTGTGGAGCACATCTTGAACTTGAGCCTGAAGTTGGGGAGGGTACCACCGCTGTGGAAAACAGGTACCCATGCCGAAGACTCCGCACCCCAAGGACCTGAACAGCTACAGACCAGTGGCCCTCACGTCACACATGATGAAGACCCTGGAGAGGCTGCTCCTTGCCCATCTCTGGCCCCTGGTGAGACCAGCGATGGACCCACTTCAGTTTGCCAACCAGCATGGCATCAGGGTGAATGATGCAGTGATCCTTCTCCTACATTGCTCCCTGTCTCACCCGGAGAAGCCTAGGAGCCCTTTTCCACTAGTGTCAGTTTGGCCCAGTTCAGTACGGTACGCTTTGTAGGCTTTTCCATTAGGGACTGTAATGGTTACCGTCCCGATTTTTTGAACCTGCTGGAGAGTGGTTCTAACCGTAATGTAAAAACACTGAAGGCCACTGATTGGTCCGGGCGTAACATTATGAGAGCGGCGTTTGAGGCTGAGTCTACAGAATCGCGAGCCGCCATTTGAAAAGATTTGTCCGTGAGCCACCCAGCAAGCAAGCGATATAAACAATGATAGAATGGCTTCACAGAAATCAGACCCACAGAAATCAACACCACGGTCCAGCAGAGTTTTCTGTGCCTTTCGGCTGATGAAAGAATCCCAAGGGAAGTAGACGAAGCCACCCGAAATGAATTTACGGCCGCGGGAGCACCCAATTTCAGCAGTTGAAAACCGTGATATGAGGATATAGAGGATGGTGAGTGATGCGATATGATGTGATATTATGCATCTTTTACATTATTTATCCCAGCAGTGGAAAGTTCACTTTGAACAGACAAAGCTGTTGCTTGTGTGCAAACAATGAGCTAGCTAGTTAGCCGTCAATGCTAAGTCAGTGCCCTCCTTGTATTTTTGTGCTTGTGTTGACAATATCTGATGAAATAAGCTAGTTGTAATCCTGGTTAAAAAGGTGTTTTTTAATATGTTGCACTTTCAATTCAATTCGGCATCAGCGCAAAGCTCCTCAAGTCCTGTGCAGACCAGCTGTGTGGGATTGTGACGTATATCTTCAACATGAGCCTGAAACTGGGGAGGGTACCACAGCTGTGGAAAACATCTTGTGTGGTACCTGTACCAAAAACTTCCCACCCCAAAGACCTGAACAGCTTCAGACCGGTGGCCTTGACGTCCCACTTGATGAAGACCCTGGAGAGACTGCTCCTTGCTCATCTCCGCCCCCTGGTGGAACCAGCGATGGATCCACTCCAGTTCGCCTACCAGCATGGCATTGGGGTGGAGGATGCGGTGATCTTCCTCCTTCACCGTTCTCTGTCCCACCTGGAGAAGCCCGGGAATATGGTGAGGATCATGTTCTTTGACTTCTCCAGTGCTTTCAACACCATCCAACCGATGATCCTGAAGGACAAGCTGCTGCGCGCAGGGGTGGACCAGCACCTGTCATCATGGATCCTGGACTACCTCACGAACCGGCCTCAGTTTGTGAGAACCCGGGACTGTGTTTCCGACACGATCATCAGTAGCACGGGGGCCCCCCAGGGAACGGTGCTGGCTCCCTTCCTGTTCACTCTTTATACTGCGGACTTCTCACACAACACAACACATTGCCATCTACAGAAGTTCTCTGATGACTCTGCGATCGTTGGTCTCATCTCCAGCGGAGATGAAGCTGAGTACAGAGGGCTTATCCAGGACTTTGTGGACTGGTGCCATCGGAACTGCCTCCAGATCAACGCAAGGAAAACTAAGGAGCTGGTGGTGGACTGCCGCAGGCATGGGCAGCCCCTCACAGCACCAGTAAATATACAGGGAACAGACATCGAGATGGTGACATCCTACAAGTACCTGGGTATTCATCTGAACAATAAACTAGACTGGTCACACAATACTGACGCACTCTACAAGAAGGGACAGCGCAGGCTGTTCCTGCTGAGGAGACTCAGGTCTTTTGGTGTACAAGGGGCGCTGCTGAAGTCATTCTATGACACGGTGGTGGCATCAGCCATCACTTTTGGAGTGGTCTGCTGGGGCAGTGGCATTACTGCAGCCGATAGGAAGAGACTGAACAAACTGATTAAGAAAGCTAGCTCTGTCCTGGGGCAACGCCTTGATCCGATGGAGGAGATAGGAGAGAGAAGGACGGTGGCTAAACTGTCATCTCTGCTGGAGTCCGAGTTCCACCCTATGCAGGACATACTGGATGCACTGAGGAGCTCATTTAGCAGCAGACTACATCATCCCAGGTGCACAACCGAGAGGTTTCGTAGGTCCTTCCTACCAACGGCTGTCAGACTGTACAACCTAAGCAGGGCTGCTCGCAGAGATAGCAAAAAAGACGTAACAAACTAATAGTTTTTTTTGAATGCAAAAGATGCAATAGACTTACACAATGGTCCTCTCCAGCATACAACTAGGAACATACCGGTCGCTATGGAGGGTGAGAATATGTATGGGCACATAATCATACCATGTAGGATAACTAAATAGACGGTTATGCTGTTTCATCCCACCTAGCAACAATGCTCTGCACTGTGTGTGTTTATATATTTACATATTTATTCCATCTAGCTACAATGCTCTGCACTGGGTGTGTTTATATTTATATATCTATATATTTATTCCATCTAGCTACAATGCTCAGCACTGGGTGTGTTTATATTTATATATCTATATATTTATTCCATCTAGCTACAATGCTCCGCATTGTGTTTTTATATATCTACATATTATTCCATCTAGCTACATTGCTCCGCACTGTGTGTGTTTATATACTTGCATATTTATTCCACCTAGCTGCAATGCTCCGTACTGTGGGTGTTTATATATTTACATATTTATTCCATCTAGCTACAATGCTCTGCACTGTGTGTTCATATATTCATATATTTATTCCATCCAGCTACAATGCTCTGCACTGTGTGTCTGTGTGTGTGTGTGTGTATATATATATTTTATAGTAATATGTACATATGTATATTAGCTGCTCTTGCTTGCTTGTTTTTTTTTTTTTTTGTTTTTTTTTTCTTGCCTTCTGATTGTTGCTCTGAGTGTTGCTATCCCTGTGCTGTTGCAATCCTGGAATTTCCCCGTTGTGGGACTAATAAAGGCTTATCTTATCTTATCTTATCTTAATTCAACTTAATTTATATAGCGCCATTTCACAACAACAGTCATCTCATAGCACTATCAACTGTAGGGGGAACCCCCACAGTTGCAGAAAGACCCCAGCAATCAGCCGATCCCCTGTGAGCAAGCACTTGGCGACGGTGGAGAGGAAAAACTCCCTTTTAACAGGAAGAAACCTCCAGCAGAACCAGGCTCAGGGAGGAGCAGTCATCTGCTGCGACTGGCTAGGGGGTGAGGGGACAGAGAAGATGAAAAGAACAGACATGTAGAGAGCAAACAGCACGATGGGGACTCAGCCTATGGGAGAGACCAAACAGATGTTAATGACCAGCAAAAAAAAAATAAAAATACTTCATTGAGAGTGAAGAAAGGAGTGAGGCCCAGTGCATTATTGGAGGTCCCCCGGCTGACTAAACCTATTAGCAGCATAACTAAGGGAGGGTTCAGAAACACATGATCCCTCCCTAATTGTAGGCTATATCAAAAAGGTAGGTTTTAGCCCTATTCTTAAAAACAGAGATCGAGTCTGACTCCCGAATCCAGATTGGCAGCTGGTTCCACAGGAAAGGAGCTTGATAACTGAAGGCTCCGTCTCCCATTGTACTTTTGGAGATTCTAGGTATTACAAGTAATCCTGCATTTTGGGAGCGTAGTGCTCTGTTAGGATAATACGGTAGTATCAGATCTTTTAAATAAAAAGGAGCCTGATTGTTTCACTTTCGTGCTGTGCATGTACTTAAGTTGTGTGTATTTTCGTTGCAGAGTCCGAAAAGAAATCTGCTCTGACACTGGCAACGTTTGGCACGACACAGCAATGTGTTATGACTTGTAAGTTGCACATCCAGTATTTATACTCAAATCCTTTGTTTTTTAAGGTCAAGCAAAGGTAAAGTGCCATAATTAAAGTAGAACAATTTACACTTAATATGAAAGGGACTGGACTGAGATTTATTTGATTGTGTGAATATTAATTACAGAATAATTGAAAATGAATGACACATCCAATAGTAGCCACTGTAAAATAAACCGCTTGTTTATTTATTTATATATATATATATATATATTTTTTTTTTTTTTTAATTTTTTTTTTTTTTATCAGATCACTTGTGTGATCCTTTGAGTTATATTCATAAGAGTGTATGTTGCACTTTGGGGAATGGGAGTTGTTCAGTCACCATTATATTTTAGTTTATATGTGTAGTTTATAGTCTATCATCAATAAACTCATGCAGTAACAGGACAAATTACAAATATTTGAGACTCACTGTAGTGCTTCCTTTTATATTTTAGCAATACAAGTACAAAACACCGCCCACACTTGGAAACTAGGGTGACACAGCGGTGGCTAAACTTTCATTGATAAAAATTACATAGTTTGACTGAGCGACTCCATACTCGGGGATGCACACCTTCAATTAAAAGTATTAGATTCCATTCAACTGAAGGTATTAACTCATTCTGATTGCTGAGGCCACAGTAAAAACAAATGATTTTAAACATAACCCAGCCCTTGTAAAATCTGTTTTGCTGAAGCGCAGCTACATGAAAATTGTGGTTAAATACAACAACAAAGTACTTTTTTGTCACATTCCACCACTGGCTTTTAACAACAAGTTTATTTCTCAAATATGTTTTAAACTTGCTTTAATTAACCACCACCCATTTCTGTCTTTTGTCTAGGCAAGAGGAAAACGATCCACCCCAAACTGGACCTTGCGTCGCTATTTAGAGATGCAGGCTGAAGATCTGTTGAACCGGGACCAGTGTGAGCGGCACATCCAGTTGCTTCTCAGTGAGGCAGCGTGGCCGGTGTGTGTGACCCATTCTAATTTTTTTACAGTTTCAATTTTGCACATTCTAAATAATCTGGATTTGCTGCTGATTGTAATAAGCAATTTATTGACTTATGTGTTTGCATCATGATTTTCTATTTTGTCTGTTAAGACACCGGTGGGAAAAGAGTCAACAGTACAAACCATTTATCAGTGATGCTGAAAATAATGACTCATTTTTAAGAAAAAGTAATCAAAAACTTATATTTACTGAAGACTGTATTGTTGGATGTGCCAGTGCAGAAGACACTGCACACTTTGTGATAGTACCAGTATATGGAGGAATTCTGGGCTATATTAGCATCTGGATTTCCTAATAATGGGTTATGGCAGGGGTGTCCAATCATACGCCATGGAGGGCCAAGATCCTGCAGGCTTTACCTCCAACCAGTGTCTTCAACAGCAGATTCCACTGAATTTCTTCCATTGACTGCTGATCAGTGAAAACACCTGCTGAAGACACTGGGTAGAAGAGAGAACCTGAATGGTTTTGGCCCTCCATGGCACATGATTGGACACCCCTGAGTTAGGGTTTAATGGGATTTAAAATTTTAACACAAACTGCTTTATGGCTCATAATTCTGTTGGCAGACTTACACCAAACCACAAGTGATTTCTCAAACTGCTGGATTGTTCTTAGACAGCTTTTCCAATCTTTTAGTATTTAATTTGTGTCACTTGGTGGTAACCTTCATACATAAAACAAAAGTGGAGACAGATCTGCAAAAAGTACAAAGGTTTATTGTCAAAATTCCTAGTGCCATACTAAATGAATACATGTATAGTTCACTGTTGATGCAGAGAATACATATTTTTATACAGTATCTACATGTAGTCAGCAATACTCAATATGATATACAGTATATCCAGTAAGTCCATGTATTTTCCATGTCACCTTGTGACTGAGTTATTTTAATTGCTTTTAATCCTAGATCCAGTTTGTTTTGCCTTATAATGTATCATAACTGTTAAATATATCTTATTATACCTAACTCAGGACCGTTTACCTGTTGAAAACTAACTACAATATGGCAACTACAATATGGTTTGTGAAGCCAGGGTGACATCTCATCACTGGGAGCCTGTGTTGAACACTCAGACCCACGGTTTGAAGCAATAATTTTGCCACAGGAGAGCCATCTGAAACACACACGCAGAGAAAACATATTTTAATACCTAATAGCGATAACTTGCCGACATTACAATGTAGTATGGCGAACTTAAAGCAAAGTAGCATTCGCAATCATTAGCTTACCTTCATATGTGATGTAGTTTGTATCCTCATGTCTTCCGCTTTATACTGCTCTATATGGTTTCCTAAACGCTTCAGTACTCTTCTAGAGTGTGTTGTCTCGCCGCCTATGGCCTTCTGCTCTCCTTTTCATCTCCTTTTCTGCCTTTACTCTGGCAAAAAAGCCAGACACAGTAGTTACCTCGTATTCTGCCATCTTGTGTTTTGCCTGGGTCACTTGGTTTATGTAACGGGAGGGTTGCGCCGCCTCCCTGTAACAAATCCCACCCACATCAAGCGGTACTCTGGTGTAATGGAAACATAAGCGGACCGAACTGAACTGACCTGTACCATACCAGGCCAAAGTGACACTAGTGGAAAAGGGCCATAAGAGGATCATGTTCTTTGATTTCTCCAGCGCTTTCAACACCATTCAACCAGTGATCCTGAGGAACAAGCTGCAGTGTGCAGGGGTGGACCAACTCATTGTAGATTCTGGACGACCTCACAGATTGACCACAGTTTGTGAGGACCCAGAACTGTGTGTATGACGCCATCATCTGCAGTATGCCCCCCCCCCCCAAAAAAAAGTTCTGACAACTCTGCAATCGTTGGTCTCATCTCTGATGGGGGTGATTCGGAGTACAGAGGACTGATCTAGGACTTCGTGGACTGGTGCCTGCAGAACTGCCTCCAGATCAATGCGGAGAAGACCAAGGAGCTGGAGGTAGACTACCACAGGCGTGAACACCTCCCCACAGCATCGGTAAACATCCAGGGAACACACATTGAGATGGTGACATTATACAAGTACCTGAGTGTTCACCTGAACAAAAAACTGGACTGGTCACACAACACCAACGTACTCTACAGGAAGAAGCAGAGCAGGCTGTTCCTTCTGAGGAGAACCAGGTCTTTTGGAGTGCAGGGGGCACTCCTGAAGACCTTCTACACCTCTGTGGTGGCATCAGCCATCATGTACAGAGCGGTCTGCTGGGGCAGCAGCATCATGGCAGCCAGCATTAAGAGACTAAACAGGCTGATTAAAAAAAAAAAAAAAAAAGCCAGCTCTGTTCTAGGGCGCTGTCTTGACCCAGTGGAGGAGACAGAAGAGAGGAGGATGGTGGCTAAGCTGTCATCTCTGTTGGAGTCCAAGTCCCACCCCATGCAGGACACGCTAAATGCGCTGAGGAGCTCACTTAGTGGCAGGCTGTGCTATCTCATTGCTCGAGGGAGAGGTTTTGCAGGTCCTTCCTACCTGCTGCTGTCAGACTTTATGATCTGCTCTGCTCATGGAGACCATACATAACACCACTACTTTGCTACTACTACTACTTTCTTGACTTCGTGTGGTAATGTATTGTCACCTCCTGTTTTGCTGGCTTTCGGTGTGGCAACTACACTTAGCTCTCCTTCTCCTGAGGATTACTGCCTTTATTTGCATTTTAATTGCCTTTTTTCATCTGCTGTCACCTCTCACTGTTGTTTAACAAGCCTCTTGCACTTGTGTGGGCACTCAGTGTCACCTAATCACCCTCTTTAGCTTTCTGTTCACCTTTCATCTGTGTTTGTGTTAGCTTCAGGTTAGCCACTAGCTATGGTTACTAGCCCTCCTTCCTTCTCCTCTGGTGTGCTCTTTATGTCAGATGTTTAGCTATGCCTCTGCCTCTTTTAGTGATAATGGTAAATGTAATAAATGTCTTTTTTGAGGCGCTTGAGGTGAGGCTGTGTGATTTGGAATCCCGGCTCCGCCGCATTGAAACACCATCAGCGCCAGTTAATAATGACAGATTACTGTTAGCCGCAGTGGAGCGTCGTAGCATAGAGCCTGCTAGCTATCCCTCGGCATTCACCTCCAGCAGCCAGGAGAGAATGGGTGGGTGACTGTGAGAAGGAAGCACAGTCGTAAGCTCCTGGTTGATCACCTTCCCGTTCACATTTCTAATCGATATTCCCCGCTCAGCGACACACCCGCTGAGGAAAAAAATGATCATTGGTGACTCTGTAAGGCAAGGCAAGTTTATTTGTATAGCACATTTCGTGTACAAGACAATTCAAAGTGCTTTACATTAAAAACATTAAGGCATTACAGGAAGTTGCAAACATAAGAAGTTAAAAGCTTACTAAAAATAAATTAAAGAATCAAAAACAAGTTAAAATAGAATAAGACAGAAAACGTGCAAGAAATAAAAGTTACAGTACATTGTAGGAGATTAACAATTGTTCTACTGAAAGGCCACAGCAAATAGGAAACAGGAAAGTTTTTAACCTGGATTTAAAGCAGCTGAGAGTTTCAGCAGCCCTGATGCTTTCTGGGAGTTTGTTCCATATGTGAGGAGCATGAAAACTGAACGCTGCCTCAACATGTTTGGTTCTAACTCTTGGCACAGATAGTAGGCCTGACTCTGATGACCTGAGGGTTCTGGGTGGTTCATAATGGACCAGCAGATTTGAGATGTATTTTGACCCTAAACCATTCAGAGCTTTATAAACCAACAGCAGTATTTTAAAATCTGTTCTTTGACAGACAGGAAGCCAGTGTAAAGATCTGAGTACTGTTATGATATTATCTACTTTCTTGGTCTTAGTGAGGACAAAGACTCAGAAATGTGAACCTAGAGACTCCAGTGGCCATAGTCAAATGCATTCCCAGGGCCAGAGCAGGCAACATTGAATCAAATTTGAAAATGCTGGCTAAAAGTAACTGTAAATACTCCACGACTGTTAGCCATCCAAGCATGAATGCCATCCGACTCCGGCAGTCGGAAGTCACAAAACTTGGTGTGGAAACGTGTGTAACTTTGCCAAAATGATGTGGGCTTCTGTAGTATTCTCTGAGGCCCCTCCCCAACCTGACCAGTGATGATATGTTTAGCCACGTGTCATCTTTCAACTGCTGGGGTGTCTGTGTGGTGTCCTGCAACCGATGTGGGCTACACAATTGGAACTCATTCTGGGGAAAACCTGATCTTGTTCGGTGAGATGGCATCCATCCCACTTTGGATGGTGCCTCTCATTTATCTAACAATCTGGCATCATTTTTATCCAAAGCTCCAAAGCCTTGACTACTACTCAGAATTGGAACCAGGAAGCAGAGTTGCAGTCTTTCACGCCTCTCTACAGCTTCTCTCCATCTGCCACCCCTCAACTTAGCCCCCATCTCCTCCATCAGAGAATCACTGTCTGCTCCCTCTAAAATAAATAAAAAATATAATGTATAAGCACCCCAAAGTGATTAAACAAAAAGCTGATAAAACCCAAATTAAACATGTAGCCTCTAAATCTAATGACTTGGCCTCTGTTCCTCCTCATAACTTAAAAATTAAATGCAGTTTGTTAAATATTAGGTCTCCAACTCCCAAGTCTCTGCTAGTCCATGATCTGTTAATTGATCATCAGATTGATTTACTATCCCTTACAGAGACTGGGTTAAGGCAAGAAGATTATGCTGGTTTAAATGAATCAACTCTCTCTGGTTATTTAAACTGTCAAAATCTCATAAGATCTGGAGGAGGAGTATTAACAATTTACCATTCCAAATTACTAGTGAATGTAAAGCAAAAAAACAAAACAAGTTATAATTCCTTTGAGGGCCTGATCCTCAGTATTGGACATTTTAGCAATTTTAGGTTAAAACCAATTTTATTTGCCATAGTTTATCGTCCTCCCACAGCTTACTCAGAATTTTTAATTGAATTTGCAGAGCTCTTAGCTGCTTTAGTGCTTAAATTGGATAATTATAGTAGGGGACGTTAATATACATGTAGATGTAAATAGTGATTACCTTAATATGGCATTTAATTCAATATTAGACTCGATAGGGTTTTCTCAGAATGGAGGAAATTCTTCCCATTATCTCCACCACACGTTGGACCTTGTGCTAACATATGGCATAGAAATAGAAAATCTGGTAGTGTCTCCTCATAACCCTGCACTGTCAAACCATTGTCAGTTAACTTTTGATTTTACTATTTCTGACCATTTGACTCCTAAAGAAAAATATTACTGCAGCAGATGTCTCTCAGATGATGCCGTTACCAAATTTAAGCAGACTGTTTCCTCAATGCCATGTGTCAATACAACGGAGATAAGCTATGGAGATTTTACTCCTTCTGTAGTTGACAGCATGTTAGAAGCGTTACAGCTTCTCTGCATCAGACTCTATAATAATAAGTTTATAATAAGTTTATTTATAGAGCACTTTTCACAGACAGAGTCACAAAGTGCTTAACATGATAAAAAACAAAATAAAAACACAGGCACATAAAACAGTAAAAAAATAAAAACTAGACATGGTGGCCCCTTTAAAAAAGGAAAAGTCTAATCAGAGATTTCTGACTCCTTGGTCCAACACATCAGCTGTCAACTGATCACCACTTGGTGACGAGTTGGATCCGATAGCAGGGGTGGACGCCACACAGACCCAGTAGACCTAGACGTATAGTGAGGGTGTGTTGGGAATGTCTGGCTGAGGCCCCTATCCAAGAGGTCTTCAACTCCCACCTCCGGAAGAACTTCGACCACATTCCGTGGGTGTCTGGAGACATGGGCTACGGTCACACTGCAGGTCTTCAAGCTAAATTCCGATTTTTTGCTGAGATCTGATTTTTTTGTGTGGGCATTCATATTATAATTTAAATGCGACCGACCCTAATCAGACTCCAGCGTGAACGATCTACAGCTATGAAGTTACCTGCATGCGCAGAAGAAAACGTAACATTAGACACAGCGTTGTGTTTACGGAAGTAAATATGATCCCCGAATGATTGAGGGGGAACAACTTCCTCACCTTGATGCGGTGCAGCAAAATAAAATGTTAAAATCATTCAGAAATGATTATGCATAAAATAAATATGAGACCAGCTTCGTTCCTCTACATGCCAGATGACCGCTGTGATCAGCTCTGCTTTAACAGAACTGATCGATTAAACAGCTCTCTTGAAAATGAGACCCCGTGTCTCAATGGGATTACCTGTATAAATAAGGTTAACAATAAATAATCCTAGTGATTACAATAGGGCTCTCGCCCACCAACGTTTTCAGGCCCTAAGAAACAGCGTGGCTCGTACCGGCATAACACTGGTCCCGCAAAGGAAGGAGAAGCCACCACAGACTCCCTTCTCCTGTCCTCCTATCCCCATATCTGGCCATTCCACTCCAGTCATGGCAGAATTAATGTTACATTTTAGATATTACAGCAGCCAGGACTGACAGTGTGCTGTGTACAGGAAAAAAGGAATTTGCAGCGTCCAGTAAATGTGCCATTACTGTGTGCCTGCTTGTCTGGCGGCTTTAGCCCCGAACTCCCCCCCCGAAATTTTGAAATTGTTATGTAGTCGGAGCTGACAAAATTATGATCCAGTGATAAAGGGAAGAAGATAGATTATAAAGAGAGGACAAATCAGCTGTGTTTGCCATGCTTGCGGCATCGTCCACCACAGAATTGTCACGTCTGTCTCACTTCAGTGAGGAAAAAGTCAGATGAAATACCACATGACTGTTCAGACTGGGGTCGCTTTGGAAAATATCAGATATGTATCCAAATTAGGACCACATATGAAAGTGGCCTTGGTCTGGTGCTGGGGGGGAAAAAAAAAAATCGGATGTGTGCTGTTCAGACTGCCATTAAGGGTCACATTTGTAAAAAAAAATAAATAAATTAAAAAAAAAAAAAAAATTGGAATTGAGCATTAAAACCAGCAGTGTGAACATAGCCATGGAGTCTCAATGGGCCATTGTAGCATTATCAGCTGATATGAAATAAGGAAAAATTCATCTTTCCTTGGAGAAGAGGTAAGGCCTCCCTTTGCTTACCTTTCACCTAAAGACCACAGCTTTGAAGCCACATTCCATGAGTAAATTGACTCTCAAACCCCATTTCCGCGCCAGGAACGGCTTGGATTCCTTATCGTAAATTCAGTGATGTACATCCCCACAAGACAGTTTGATGTTTTAATAGCCATTTGAAGTTTACCAGATCCACAGATTAGACTAATCAAGTTCCTCACTAAAACTCAAAAAAGTCCAACATTGCCCTCCAATGGATAACACATGAATATTTCTCTCTGAAGTTAAACTATGAATTGTGAACAATGAAATTGTGAAACTTATCCATCTTTTCAAGGCTCTCATTTTTCAGAAGATACTTCTCAGGACACACTGGAAGATTAGGAGTGAACATACAATTCTGGTTTGAAATGTTTTATTAATCATTGATTTGACTGTATTGTAGGTTTGGAAGTATGTCACACAAAACTTTATTCAATGCATGTCAATATGGAAATGCATGCTTACTGTAGTAAGAATGAAAAATAGTCATTAATCACTGGCATTTAGTTTAGCTTATATATAATGTGAATTCCAGTTTAATCATTTTTCCCCCTTTCATAAGCTCACGCAAGCCATCTGACTTGCATCAGCCAATCACCTATTGGTTAGTTACAGACAAAGAAACTCTTCCTGATTAGACAAGAGTCCATTCTAGTCTCCCGCTCTAAAAGGTAACTGGTCCTTTTTACCACCAGTCAAATTTCGTTCTTCTGTAAAGTGCCCAACTTAAAAGTCGGGAACTCAAGGTTTTTTGGTTTGTTTTTTTAAGAGAAGCTCTCGTCTCAGTTTGTTCTGTCTGCACTTTTCTCTGGGGAGGGACTGATTTTTTCCTTCCTTCTTTTGAGCTCAATCTTCATTATTGCCTGGAGTGAAACTCAATCCTTCTCTCTTCAGACCTACTTTTAATAATTTGTTAAGCTTTCTCTATTTTTTTCCTTAAATCACCGTGTCAAAGAGGACTGATCTTGATTTTTCTAACATTTAACTAGAAACTTACTCTCAATTACCACGACAATGGAAGAACTCGGATATTTTTATTCTTTTCTTCAAGTTTTGTGACTTTGATCAGACTCTGAACGATCTACAAACTTCAGGGACCCATGTGATTCCGCTGAAATCCCGTGTTTGTCCCATCCGAATGACATACAAATCAGCCACATATCTCAGCGTCTCCAGGTCTCAGCTTCAAAGATGGTTGAGTGTTGGGAAAAAATTATCTGCCCGCAGATAATTTCCATGCTATCTGATGACCAGCCAGAATCCCGTTGATATCAACTGATCATGTAAGCAAGACCCATTGTCTATCTGCTGGGCTAAATACGATGTCCATCCCAATTGAAGTATGCCAAAATTTCTCATAATGCAATCCAGGTCATAAACTCTGACCAGAGTCATAAAATTGAGGAGAAGCAATATCCATCTTTTCATTAACCTCTTTTCCTTTTTAGAGTAACCCAAACTTTCCCTTTTCATATAAATCAGCTTTTATCATTTTCTTCATAAAATTGCATTCAGTTTTCCTCACCATTCTGTTACAGTTATTTTACAGCTTTTCATTTTCCATCACAGTTCCAATTTAAGCTATGGTTTTCCTTGGTTCCACAAATGCTTAATAATACACATTATGCAGTAATGCCTAGACAGTTTAATGTGGTGCTTTATACTTGTTGATCATTTCACATTGCCTTCGAAGTCATTTGAATGCAATGCTTTATCTAAGCTGAGTTTGATCATTAAACTGCTAAAGGTACATATATTCAAGTTTCTGCTTGATTTTTTTTTTTTTTTTGGTGCGTCTGTTCTCTCAAGTCACACAGAACAATTCACGAACGCTTGACACCGATTCATAGTGGGTACAAAGATGACTGGTGCCCCATGAGCTTATGTGTGCTGGTAATGAAGTGAAACCTCATTCCCACCCACTCATATCTAAATTAAATAATCTTTGAACCTAATAACAATAAATTCCTACAGCCATGTTCTCCACCTCCATTGTTGAAGCAGCTGTCCAGAGCTGTGGCTGCAAGGTTGTCGGTGCATCTCATGGCGGCAACCCGTGAACCAAGTGGTGGACACCAGTGGTGAGGGGGGCCATCAAGCTCAAGGAGAAATTCTATCGAGTTTGATTGGCTTGTGGGACTCCCGAAGCAACTGAGGTGTACCGACAGGCCAAACGTAGTGCAGCTCAGGTGGTTGCTGAAGCAAAAACTCGGGTATGGGAGGAGTTTGGTGAGGCCATGGCACAATACTTTCGGTCCGCCTCGAAGAGATTCTGGCAAACTGTCCCGCGGCTCAGGAGGGGGAAGCAGCTCCTTGTCCACACTGTGTACAGTGCAGATGGGATGCTTGCTGACTTCAACTGGGGACATCATCGGGCGGTGGAAGAAATACTTCGAGAATCTCCTCAATCCCACTGATACGCCTTCCACAGAGGAAGCAGGGCTCGAGGATGAGGGAGACGACTTGCCCATCACAGGGGATGAGGTCACCAAAGTGGTTAAAAAACTCTTTGGTGGCCGGGCCCCAGGGGTGGACAAGATTCATCCAGAGTACCTCAAGACCCTGGATGTTGTAGAGCTGTCATGGTTGACATGCCTCTGCAACATTGCGTGGAGGTCGGGGACAGTGTCTTTGGCATGGCAAACCAGGGTGGTGGTTCCTCTCTTCAAGAAGGGGGACTGGAGGATGTGTTCCAACTTTAGGGGATCACACTTCTCAGCCTCCCAGGGAAGGTCTATGCCAGGGTACTGAAGAGGACATTCCAACTACTGGTCGAACCTCCAGGAACAGCAATGTGATTTTCATTCCCGCCGTGGCACACTGGACCAACTCTTTACCCTCTCGAGAATTCGAGGGTTCATGGGAGTTTGCACAACCAGTCCACATGTGCTTTGTTGACTTCAATAAAGCATTCAGCAGCGTCCCTCATGGTCTCTTGTGGGGAGTGCTGCAGGAGAATGGAGTATTGGGCTTGTTGTTACGAGCTATTCGGTCTCTGTACGACGGTTGTGAGAGTTTGGTTCGTATTGCCAACACTCAGTTGGACTCATTCCCAGTGAGAGCTGGACTCCGCCAGGGCTGCCCTTTGTCACCGATCCTGTTCAGAATTTTTAAGGGCAGGATTTCTAGGCACAGCCAGGGAACGGAGGGTGTCTTGCTTGGTGACCACAGGATCTCATCTCTGCTGTTTGCAGATGATGTTGTCCTGTTGGCTCATCCAGCAATGACCTACAGGTCTTATTGGGACAGTTTGCTATGGAGTGTGAAGCGACTGGGATGAGAATCAGTACCTCCAAGTTCGAGTCCATGGTCCTCAGCCAGAAAAAGGAGGATTGCCCTCTCTGCGTTGGGGACAAGCTCCTGCCCAAAGTGAAGGAGTTAAAGTATCTCGGGGTCTCATTCATGAGTGAGGGTAGAATGGAGCGATAGATTGACAGACAGATCGAAGCAGTATCTGCAGTGATGCAGACGTTGTACTGGTCTGTTGTGGTGAAGAGGGAGCTGAGCTCTAAAGCAAAGCTGTTGACTTGCTGGTCAATCTACGTTCCTACTCTCACCTATGGTCATGAGCTTTGAGTAATGACCAAAAGAAAGAGACTGCAGATACAAGCGGCTGAAATTAGCTTTTTCCGTAGGATTGCTGGACTCACCCTTAGAGACAGGGTGAAAAGCTCAGTCATCTGGGAGAGGCTCAGAGTAAAACCGCTGCTCCTCCACATCAAAAGACGCCAACTGAGGTGGTTTGGGCATCTAATCAGGACGCCTCCTGGATGCCTCCCACTTGAGGTGATCCGGGCACGTTCCACTGGGAGGAGACCCTGGGGCAGCCTCAGGACATGCTGGAGAGACTACGTCTCCCAACTGGCCTGGGAACGTCTTGGCATCCTCTCTGAAGAGCTGGAGCAGGTGGCCGGGGAGAGGGAAGTCTGGGCTTCTCTGTTTGAGCTGCTACCTCCGCAACCCGGACCCCCAGAAAAGCAGTAGAAAATGGATGGATGGATGGTTCAACACAGAAACACGTAGCTTAAAACAGAAGACTCTTCAATTAGAAAGAAACTGGCGCTCCACCAAATTAGATGAAATCTATCTAGGTTGGAGAAATCTACTTCTAATCTATCTATAAATTCAAGGAATCTCTGTCTCTCTCTCTCGTTCTGTCTGTCTGTCTGTGTGTCTCTGTGTGTTCAGGTTCAGGTTACTTTATTTGTACCCGTAGGTAGATTTGTTTTGCAGTCTGGTGACATCCATATATACAAGCCACAAATTACATTCAACATAGACACAAACACAGGCACATATGAAGCTGACTATAAACATGATAAAAATACTCAAGTCTCCATCAATCAGGGTATAAAAACACAAAGAGATGGGAGAAAAACCAGAGGTAAGAGAGAAGGTTCATATTAAAAGTTAAAAACTAGTCAAAGAGGTTAAAAACTCAAAGGTCTAAAACCCAATAAAATATTTAGAACCCAAGTGACATCCTACAAAAATAAGTAAATATAAAATGGAGTTAATAAATAGGTACCTAAATTATGTGCAATATGTTTTTACAGCTTGTTCAACTCTTTGACAGCAGCAGGGACAAAGCTGTTTTTGTAGCGCTGGGTTCTACTTTTTGGGACAGCAAACCTCCGTCTTGAGGGAAGAAGCTGAAAGTGGCAGTGCAAAGGGTGGGAGTCATCATTTAAAATGGAGGTAGCCATCCTCTGTACTTGTCTGGTGTACAGGGATGTCAGGCTCAGCTGTGGCTCACCAAGCAAACGACTGGACCATCTAACTACCTGATCCAAGGATTTCCTCTGTTTCAGTTTTATCTGACCAAACCATGACACTAAAGAAAAGGATAAAACAGATTCAATAAAAGCCCAATAAAACATTGTCATTATGGTTCGGTCAACTTGGAAGCGTGCAAGTTTTCTCAAGCAATGCTAATGTTGCTGACCCTTTTTGCACACCCTTTCACAGTTCTCTTCAAACTTTAAATTACTATCAATAATCGTCCCAAGATATTCGTAGGATTGTACACATTCGGTGGTCTGGCCTTTTAGTACGGTGACTTTGTGCCTGGGATTTTTCCTCCTAAAGTCAATAATCATGTCTTTAGTTTTTGTCGTATTCAGCTGCAGGTAGGAATCCTCACACCAGTGAACAAAATCATCAACTACTGGGCCGTGGCCACTCTCACCATCCTGGAGGAGACTGACAATAACTGAGTCATCAGCATACTTTATAATGTGTCTGTTGTCATGTCTGCTCCGACACATGTTTGTGTACAGGATGAAGAGTAGTGGTAACAACACACACCCCTGAGGAGAGCCAGTAGAAGAGCACTTTAGGTCCGACAATGTACCATTGACCCTTACTCTCTGCGTCCTGTTGGTTAAGAAATCCAGAATCCAACCCACCAGATTATTGCTCAAATCAAATTGCTGCAGGAGCCTTTCAACTAAGATATGAGGTTGGATTGTATTGAAGGTGGAGGAAAAGTCCACAAATAAAAGTCTGGTGTGTGTCCCATTAAAATCCAGATGTTTAAAAAGCATGTTAAACAGCGTGACAGTGGCATCCTCCACTCCTCTGTGAGGCCTGTAGGCAAACTGCAGAGGATCCAATGCATGCTCAGTCTGCTTTAGGACCTCACATCTGACCAATTTTTCAAAAATTTTCATTGAAATTGAAGTCAAAGCAACTGGTCTAAAGTCGTTTACCAATTTAGGACAGCTGGATTTTGGAACGGGAACAACCACGGCTTCTTTCCAGATCTTAGGCACATGTTGTGTCTGTAAGGACTTATTGAAAATGTAATGAAATATAGGACTCAGTTCATGTGCACAGGACTTTACCAAGCGCCCACATATATTATCAGGGCCCTGACTTTTGTTCACTTTTAAAGCGCAGAACTCCCTTTTAACATCCTGCACCTCAATATTAAAGTGCTGATTGTCTTTGAGTTTCTGTTTCAAATCTTTGGTTTCAGTGCTAAAATCAAAGGAGTCAAAACGACCATAAAAACAATTAAGAGCATTAGCCAGCTCTGTGTCTGAATTAAAACCATCTAAAAACACACGATTACTGCGCTCTGTGCTCTGAATGCCTGCAATAGTTTTCATACTGGCCCAGGCTGAACCAAGTTTCTTTGCTGCCATCTTGCTTTCCAACTCTGATTTATAATTCTGTTTTGCTCTTAAAATTTCGGCCTTCAGCTCCTTTGTGGCAACATGTAGCTCAGAAACAGACCCCTGTTTAAAGGCAAGTGCTTTCCTCTGTAAGCAGGATTTAACTGATTTTGTAACCCATGGTTTGTTGTTGGGATATATTTTGACACGTTTACGTGGAACAATCTTATTTTTACAGAAAGCCATGTATAAGCATGTGACGTCCACCAAAGAGTCCAAATCATCCCCGCAGGACAGTGTGAACATCTCCCAGTCTGTACAGTCAAAGCATTCCTGGAGGCTGTGCACTGAATCTTCTGTCCACACATCAATGTCTCTCGTCTCCACCTTGCCTCTTCTGAGAGCAGTTTTATATGTGGGCAGCAAATGTACACAGTTGTGATCTGAGGATCCTAAAGGAGGAAGGGGGAGTGATTTATAGGCCCTCTCAATGGATCCATAGCACAGGTCCAATGTCTTTTTTCGCCTGGTTGGGCAGGAGACATACTGATAAAAGTTTTTAAGTGTCTTCTTTAAAGAAACATGGTTGAAATCCCCAAGAATGAAGTGTGTGTGTTCCTCAGATATCTCTCAAACCGTTTGTCAGACTGGCCTAAGATATTAAACGTGCTTTGCTGAGATTATGAGGGTGTGTATCCCCCAATATAGAGTCACTCAGTCAAAATATGTAATTTTTATCAATAAAAGATTAGCCACCGCTCTGTGACCGCTCTGTGTCTTCATGCCCTAGCTTCAAGTAGTGTCGGCGGGGTTTCGGATTGACTTTGTGCTCATTGGATAATATGCTGCATCACGGCCATGCTGATTGGACAATACACAGCATCACGACCATGCTGATTGGATAACACACAGCATCATGACCTGTCAGTCACCACAACGCTTCACAATAAGTGCTTCTTTGCTGAGGTTAAGAGGGTGTGCATCCCTAAGTATGGAGTTGCTCAACTTTATAGCATAAAGTTGCTGTAGCTCTGTGTGTGTATTCGCTGCAGGCAGCAGCTGAGCAGAGCTCTGTAGGGTTTTTCCTGTGATCAAACGCTGCAAATATGCCATGAAAGGGTAGCTCCAAGTTAGAAACTCTCAAGTATTTCCTTTATCACTGGATCGTTATTTTGTTGGCTCCGACTGCACAACAACTTCAAAATTTCAGGGGGGCTGAAACCGTGAGACAAGCAGGAACACAGTAACGGCACATTTATTCTGTTTACCTTTTGTTCTTATTAAAGACAAAAATAGAAAGGAGATGTTTTTACCTTCTTTACATGTTTCGACTGTTCACTGCAGCCTTCGTCAGAAGTGTCAGCTGATTGCTGCCAGGTGTCATTTTATCAGCTGACTTTCGTAGGCGGGGCCAGCCCAGTAGACCTGACAGATCCACCAAGCCAGCCCTGCTTTCCGCCGTCTGATGGTCTCTGGGGAATGTGGTCCCAGGTGTGGGAAAGCATAAAGGCCCCCTCATCCCGGTTCATGGTATCTTTTCCCCGCTTCCTGATTTCTATGGCCTCCTTGATCCCGCATTTGTGTCTGTTGCTCTCCGATCCAATAATTTTTGTGTCGTCCCAGTCCATGATGTGATTATTCCTTTTGCAGTGGTCTGATATTGCTGATTTTAATGTTTCTTGTTCTGTCTTTTCTTTTTGTGATCTTGTGAGTCATCCTTGTGTTTCCTTCTCACATTGCTTCTGGTGTTCTTTTTTCCTTGTGGTGAATGATCTTCCCTTCTCTCCAATGTAGGTTTCGTTGCATGATATTTCATATATTACATTGCATTTTTTTACTTGTTCTATTTTGTCCTTGGGGTGTACTAATAACTGTCTTAATTTTTTGTGTGGTTTTACTGCTGTGTTTATTTTGTATTTTTTCATGATCCTTTGAATTGGTTCCGTTATCCCTCGGATGTATGGTATAGTTATGGTGGCCTTTTTTTTTTTTTTTTTGTTACTTATTTGTACCCGTAGGTAGATTTGGTTTGCAGTCTGGTGACAAGCCACCGGCTGCTGGTCGCTGCGTGCGCGAGCGCCCTAAACCTACATGTTTTTGGTATGCGGGAGGAAAACGGAGAAATCCCGGAGTAAACCCACGCAACACGGGGAGAACATGCAAACTCCACACAGCTCACTGTTGGTCGGGGGCTGGAATCGAACCCACGATCTCATGATCCCCGCGATCCCCCGGCCAAGGGTAAAACTGTGCTGCCACAGTGCTAAACCACTGCGCCACCGTGCAGCCCAAAGTCCTTGTTTTCGATTTCGGCTTTTGTTCTGTGTCTTCTTTCCTGTTTGTTTTCTTTGTTTTTGACTTGCTGTTTCCCTTTGTTTACGGCCCATACTGGATATTGGTAGCGTATGAGTGCATGTTTTATGTGGTTTTCCTCCTCCTGTCTGACTTCTTGGTCTGTGATGATGGTGGCCCATTCATATAACGTCCTGACAACTGATAGTTTGTGTGCTGTGGGGTGTTCTGATGTCCATAGTAGGTATTGATCTGTGTGGGTTGGTTTCCTGTAGACTGTGATTTTTATACTGCCGTCATCGTTGTGGTGGATTTTCATGTCCAGAAAGGCTATGGTGCCATTTTCTTCTTCTTTGTGTGTGAATTTTATATTCCCAGTGCTGTCCATGCTATTCAGATGGTCAGTGAGTTCTTGCGTGTGTCCTTTCCTTATTTTCTCCAAAATGTCGTCCACGTATCTCTTCCAGAGGGTGGGTTTACATTGCATTGTTTACATCATGGACTGGGACGATGCAAAAATTACTGGATCGGAGAGGAACAGACACAAACGCTGGATCAAGGAAGCCATAGAAATCAGGAAACGGGGAAAAGATACCATGAACTGGAATGAGGGGGCCTTTATGCTTTCTGGGACCACATTCTCCAGAGACCATCGCACGGCGGAAAGCGGGGCCGGCTCGGTGGATCTGACAGATCGGCTGGGCCGGCCCCGCCTACGAAAGTCAGCTGATAAAATGACACCTGGCAGCAATCAGCTGACACTTCTGACGAAGGCTGCAGTGAACAGTCGAAACATGTAAAGAAGGTAAAAACATCTCCTTTCTATTTTTGTCTTTATTAAGAACAAAAGGTCAATAATTAAAAGACAAAATGAACCTACTGGAGCTGGCACATCTACTGGATGCTGCAAATTCCTTTTTCCCTTTAAACAGCACACCATGAGTCCTGGCCACTGCGTAGTTCTAAAGGATAATTCAGCATATCAATGGCTGCTATCAATCAACCTCCCATCTGCAGGATTTTCTGATTTGCGGATCTCACTTTGGATGATGACAACAAGGAAGGGCTCAAATCTGTCTACAAGACAGTCCCGCCCCTTATAGTGACAGAAAATTATTCTGATGGGGAAAAAAATACCATAGCATCCTGCAAGACAACTTTTTTTTTTTTTTTTTTTAAAGTTTTCTTAAAAAAAAAAAAAAAAGTGCATTTTTCAGATAGGAGGTTTTGCGTTTCGGCCATCGATATGTGGAGAACACTTGGGGAGCAGCCAGATCGGCTTATCGCAGTCATTCCCAGGGAACCAAGCCATGCCTGCCTGATTAATGGGACGGCGTCTCGGCTGCTGCTTCACCCGTGCCACTGCTGTCCTTTGCAGCACCGTGGGTTCAACATGGCGCTCCTCCCGGTGCATGGCTATCTAAAAATTAAAAGTTAAAAATACCACCATGATTGTGGAGCAGGATGGCTAGATCAATTGCATATGATATGCGCACACTTTGAGTAAACAACAACCGTGACAAAACCCGCCCAAATAACAAAATAAATCATTTTTTATTTTCTGACAAATGGCCAACACTGATGCAGCAGTTGCAGCCAAATGGGTCATTCTTCTGAGTATAATAATGTTGGGTGTTTTGTACTTATAATATTGCTAAAATATAAAAGGATGCACTACAATGGGTCTCAAATATTTGTAAACGTGTCCTGTTATAGTATTGCATGAGTTTATTGATGATAGACTACAAACTACAATATAAACTATCCATTCATTCATCCATCCATCTTCTTCTGCTTAATCCTTTTCAGGTCGCCGGGGAAGGGGGGGGGGGGAGCTGGAGCCTATCCCAGCATCTTTGGGCGAGAAGCGGGGTACACCCTGGACTTTTTGATACTGGTGTAAAAATGAATATCGAAATATTTGGGCTCCGATACGCTGCCAACGAAAGTTACACGTTACCATAGAAACGACAAAACAGACATGGCGCGGGAAGCAGCGCTCTGTGCTTGGAACGTCTGCGTCTAGTTGTGAGGAAGTAATTTAGTTTTAAGGCTGTTTCAGACTGCTGCCATCTTTTAAAAAAAAAAAAAAAAAAAAAGGTGCAGTGATGCAGATAATCTGCCCGCATTCCCCCCCCCGCCCCCCCCCCCACACACGTCAACACAGTTTCAGTGAAAAGTTTTACTTCACCCTGAAGCAGTGTTGACGTCCAGACTCCAAAGTGTCCAGAGGTTTATTTTTGTTCCCTTGTGGCTGCTTCAGATTCATTTATTCAACCAACCGAAAGAAAAAAAAAAATCTGTTAACAGCCCCAGTAACACAGGTAAATTGAGCCAAAGAGAGAGAGACGGGAGGTCTGATGCAGCAATCATTTACCTGCAGAAGTGTCTTGTTTGGGAAAATGGCAGACAGGTAGGGCAAATGATGAAACAATACTTTTAAATTACCCCACTCCCTCCCTGTTTTATTTAGACCCTCTTCCTGGCCTTCCTTAAAATGACCAAAACCCCCTCATGCCCCAGAGCATAGAAATGAGGTGAAGACAGAAGTAATGTGGTGAATGAGTGTCTGTGGTTATATACTGCTATAGCTGCTTATACTGTAGTTTAGGGTTTACGTTTTTAAATCTACTAAATTAGTTTCATTAGACCTTGGTTGCATAGTACTGTACATTTATAAGGCAATGTTTTCAGGACTATTCAGATGTTTTAAGAAAAATCTTTATAATTTTCAAAACTATGGGCTATATGTAGTCTGCAGTACCAACTTTACTCTCATTTGCTTGTTACCGTTCCCTCCTGAATTTGTTTTCTTTTCTCATTTTTTAAACATCTTTTCAAAAAGGTATTTTTTTTTAATTTTGAATGTTTCTGGTGACAAATTCGTGACCTTCATGCTGCTATCATCTTGTAATTTCCCCATTGTGGGACTAATAAAGGTTTATCTTGTCTTATTTCTATTAAAATCCCTTTTTAAAAATTAATTTTATATAATATTCTAATTTTTTGAAAATCTGAATTTGGGGTTTTCATGAGCTACAAGCAACAACCATCAAAATTAAAAGAAATAAACACATGAAATATATCACACTGTGTAATGAATCTGCATAATATGAGTTTCATTTTTTTAAATGAATTACTGAAATAAATCAACTTGATGACATTCTAATTTGTTGAGATACACCTGTACTTTGCTTTGAAAGTACCCAGTAGTCAGTCAGTGAAGTGAAAAGAACTCATGAACAGAAAAAAAGAAGCAAAAGCATGCATCAATAATCGTTTTAGCTTTGCATTGCAGCCCTCTGAATTGTAATTGAATTCATTTGTGAGGTGGCTAGAGATTTCCACCCCAAGCAGCTGTAAGTGCAAACAACTGCCCAAACAGGTAAGGTTTAGTACTCTGGGCAGGGCGCTCACTTATTTGGCATCATTCCAGCAAAGTGGTCCCTTTTAAACTTGATCCAACCCACTGTGTGCGTTACTTTCCCCGCTGCTGTCAGTCATCATTGACCTGCATATTTAAAGCTCCCACCTTGACTAAAGAAGGATTAGAAGTCACTTCCTGAATGCTTCGGCTCTAAAGACCAGAGTACATTCTGACATCCTAGTAGTTGATCTGAGGATCTGTGAGCATCCAAGAACTGTGAATGATTACCATATCTTTTGGCTTGGAAACATTTTATCAGTCTCAATCAAGATGTCAACATGATCCATGGTTACAAATGTGAATTAACTGCATTCATTCAACCTATTGTTTGCCAAACTAAGTAAGAAAACAACAACAACAACAACAATGCAGTAGTAAGTGGTTTGAGGTCCACCACTAGGTCATGACCCAGTGGCTGGGGACCACTGCATTAGCATATTAAAAATACACCCCAATTGTTCAAGCCATCTTTTGCAAAATGCATACTGCACAGGTTGATATTGTGCTAACGATAAATTTTCAATATATTTTGCAGCCCTGTTTATAGATCATAATATCAGAGTCAGCATTCAGATAAAGTTGTACAATTAATCAAATTGTAATTGCATTGCAGTGCTGTTGGGAAATTCAAATATTTGTGACCCGTGCTGGCAAAATGAGTCGGAATGCGCACTGCATCATTACGAGCTGCAGGCAGGAGAAGTCATAAATCATGACTCTTTCTTTGTTTGCTAGCGGCAAGTCCCAGGAAAACCCCCATGAGTACCTGGTATCAGTGGAAAGCTTAGAAAATGTACTTTCTAAAAATACATATGTTTTTGCAGAAGACGTAACTCCCGACCAACCAAACATGAGTTTTAAACCTAGCCAAAATATAAACAAATCTTTTTCCAGGTCCATTTTTGCGCTCTTCCTACAAATTAAATATCATTTTGAAGGTCTTTCAATACAGAATATGGAAAAAACATTACCTCAGTTTTGATAATTTCCTCAGTGACTCATTTTGCCAGCATGGGTCACATTTAATCATGATTAATCTTTGTTTTTCCACAGTAAATTCAGGATTGATGGCAATTTAATTGCAGATTTTAAATAAGTCCCAGATATACTTTAAACGATTTTTTTCCCTAAATTTATGCTCTGACACAAAAACAGACCCTCTGTACAGGTTCATCGGTCTGGAGTGCTGATCAGTTTTAACCATGACAAATTAAGGTTTTAAAAATGTATAAAACTTCACAAATTAATAAAAAATAACCAGAAAAAAAGGAAAAAATATCAAACAATACTCATCCAATTAAATTCAAAGCAACAGGCAAGACAGAGCAAAAAAGAAATAATCAGGTTAAGTTTGTATGTATTTAAAAAAAAAGACAAAGCAAACCAGTTTCATAAGCAATTTTCTGCTTTGTACACAGATGTTCACAAAATCATTTCTATTTTAAATATCTTAGTCACTTTACAAATTTTCATTACAAATACAAAAATTTCTAATAGATTCACAAACCTGAATTTCTCACACATATATTTTTACTGGGTTATAACACTATTTGCAACAAACACTGCAATCATTTGATTATTAGTTTGAGTTCAAAATATTGCTGGCACTAAAATGACTCCATACACTCAGGCTTGATCGGTCTGCGCAGCAGCAAGGAGCTCTTCACACTTTTCAGCTCATCAAATCATCTTTGAATTTGGCCAGTAATAAGCGAGGATGGTGTGTGCGTGTTTTCTGTAGGCCAGGAGATTCAGAACATGCATGCGCTAATCATGTGTTAATAAACACAGCACCATTAAATGGGATTAAATTAAATGTTAACTCATTATTAATGCATTAATGGTGACTGCACTACTAACTGTAAAAAATGCTGCAATTATATTTTGCAAACACAAAGTTTGTATTTTTATGCAACTTAATACATGAGTTGGAAAAATAAATATTTAAAATTACCAATTTGCTCTGAATTTTTCTTGATAGCAAAGTAAGTGGACTCATGACACCATCCATTTAAAAAACTAATATATAAATAATCAAAATGACTTTGCCAATTGCAATATTTGGGGCCCTAATCGCAGTTACATTTTCCTCAGATTCTTTTGACTCTTTATTCTCTTCCAACACAATTTAATTTTATTGAGCAAATCTGATTTCTTGTTAAATTTACTTAACTGTGAAATAAGCTTAATCAGGTCAGGATTTATGCTGATAAAACAGGAAGAGGATGTTGGCTCTACATTGAATGCTCAAAAAGAAAAAGACAAAAAAAAAGTTTGTCAGAGGGGTAAAAACAAAAGTTTCACACAGAGCTACAGTCAATGTGGAAAACCCGCTTTTACACGGGGTAGAGATCAGTGAGAGATTGTTCAGATCTAGCCAATTTTTGATTTATCAATGATCTTCAGTGATCTCCAGAGTCACCACAGTCTCCTTCAAAGTTTTGATTCAGTCCAAAACACACAAGGATCTCCCACATGATCCCAAAGACCAAAAATTGTCCCAATCTCTCAGGATCACCGTGCTGTGTAAAGGGGCCCTAAGGTGCAGTGATATATTGATGTACCATTTGGAAAGCTTGGCCAGTGAGACCAAGAAAAGTAGGGGTGGGGGAAATGATTGATACATCGTGATAGTGTGATATTTCACCACTGGGGCAATTACTTGGAAGGAGAGGCAATTTTCATCAACTCATTCAAGTGCTCAGGTCTCCTGACCTTTGACCTTGAGCACAACCTGAATGCAGACTCACCTGAGGATCACTGTGAATGAGTTTGGCAAGCATCAAAGCAATTTCCTAGGAGAAGTATCGATTTTGCATGAAATAACACAAGTGCCCAGATCTCATGACCTTTATCCTTGAGCGCAACTTGCAGACTCGCCTGCAATATGCGCATCATCAGTGTATATCAAACCCTGGTACAAAGTTTCAAAACATTTGGAACAAAAGTGTGGGACAAGTTCATTTCACAAACCAGATGAGACGGATGGATGGACAGCCAGTTATCACCATAACAACATCCCCCTTTGCTCTTTGACCAGTGGGAATAATAAAAAGTTTTATAAATGTTTCACAGCAGTGGTGTTCTAGGAAACATAATTGCTATAAGACAAACACAAAGCATTACATTTTCTGAATATCAAGGTTATTAGTGTATTAATAAGGTATTAGTTGCTTTTTTAAAAAAATAAGGTATTAGTTAAAAATACAGCACAGTAGGGTGGTCCAAATTCTATAGGAAAAAATGCTTTTAAAATGATGCTCAACATGGCTGCCCCCTTTTCTTATAGCAAATAATGAAACAAAAAGGCCCATGTTTTAATAACTACTATATTGAGGGGTGGCTACCAAAGTTGGATTTGGGAATGGTGAATGAATACTGAAAACTGGTAAAAGAACACTCTCTTCTCAGGTCTCCACATCCTCTGCCACAATTATCCAGTGTGATGGACCTTAGTGAGTCACGAGTGGCAGCAGCATTTAGGCAATAGTATATAGATTAAATAAATATAAAGTATATATAAAGTATTTATAGATAAATATATAGATTAAATAAATATAGTTTAATAAATAATCACTTTACAGGACTAATGCTTCGTTAGGGTTTTACAGATGTTGGACTTACCACAAATTCTTCAGTTTCAGCCAATTCCATTTCTAGATCAGTTGAACAAGCCAGTCCACGCATATTCTGTTGAACAGCAACACTACCATCACATTAACTCAAGTAACTTTCTGTCTTCTTGTAGGAGCAAGGCTATGCTATGCCACAGAGATTCGGGTACACTAGAGCCAGCTAAGGCTCCGGCCAAAGACGCATTCATTCATTCTGCTAGTAACCAAATTTATCCAGCTTGCACACTTTCTTTCTCACACAGACTATTGACATCAGTGGGGAAGATAAACTGTCTGAGCAGCGACAGCCAAATCCCTCTTAGCCTCTCACTCTGTGAGGTCAGAGCAGCCCAAAATGGGACCTAATCTCACTCCAGGCAAAGGGCCGTGGCTAAAATTAACCCAAGTTAAAAACACTGGCTGTTCACTGCAGCTTCCACCTTGAAAAGCAAGTTGTGTGTGCCAGAGAAAAAGATCAAAAACAGCACCTCAACAACAAATTTAAGAAAGATTACACCGCGTTCCAAATTATTATGCAAATGATATTTGTCTCTGATTTTCCTAAATAGTAGATGCAAATGACAATCAGTATAATTTTCAAGTCATCAACCCTTAAAGCATAATTCAAATTTTAGTGAACAATCCTCCCAATTATAACTATTTTTTTTCCAAAAATAAAAAAAAAACTCAAAATACACTGTTCCAAATTATTATGCACAACAGAGATTCACAACATTTTATTGGTTGTAAAGAACTGAAAATGGTCATTTGTTGAATTTGCAGCATTAGGAAGTTATATTTACTGAAATCGAAAGCTATTTCAACCAAAAACATCTTAACAGGCCAGGTTACATGTTAACATAGGCCCCCCTTCTTTGATACAACCTTCACAATTCTAACATCTATTGAACTTGTGAGTTTTTGGAGAGCTTCTGCTTGAATTTCTTTGCAAGATGTCAGAATAGCCTCCCACAGCTGCCAGTTTGATGTGAACTGCCTCCCACACTCATAGATCTTTTGCTTGAGGATGCTCCAAAGGTTCTCAGTAGGGTTGAGGTCAGGGGAGGATGGGGGCCACACCATGAGTTTCTCTTGTTTCATGCCCATAGCAACCATTGACACAGGTCTTCTTTGCAGCATGAGATGGTGCATTGTCATGCATGAAGATAATTTTGCTACAGAAGGCACTGTTCTTTTTGTACCATGGAAGAAAGTGGTCAATCAGAAACACTATATACTTTGCCGAGGTCATTTTCACACCTTCAGAGACCCTAAAGGGGCCTACCAGCGCTCTCCCCATGATTCCGGCCCAAAACACAACTCCGCCTCCTCCTTGCTGACGTTGCAGCCTTGTTGGGACATGGTGGCCATCCACCAATCATCCACTATTCCATCCATCTGGACCATCCAGGGTTGCACGGCACTCATCAGTAAACAAGATTGTTTGAAAATTAGTCTTCATGTATTTCTGGGCCCACTGCATCCATTTCTGTTTGTAAGCATTGGTTGGGGGTGGTCAAATAGTAGGTTTATGCACAACTGCAAGTCTCTGGAGGAGCCTACACCTTGAAGTTCGTGGGACTCCAGAGGCACCAGCAGCTTCAAATACCCGTTTGCTGCTTTGTAATGGCATTTTAGCAGCTGCTGTCTTGAACCGACAAATTTGTCTGGCAGAAACCTTCCTCATTATGCCTTTATGCTGCACAAACCCATCTGTGCTGTGAATCAGCCACAAATTTCTTCACAGTACGATGATCACACTTAACCCTCTGCCTGTGAAGGTTGCCAAACTGCGACATAACCCCAGTGGTCAAGAATGGTAATGATTTTTTTCAATAAAATATTGAAAGAGAGCTTTCCAAGGCTATAACTTTAAAGTGGTAAGAGATAATGGCTTACTGTCAATTAGAAAGATGTAGAATATGATCCAAAGTTTCAGAAAGTAGTAAATTTATGCATCTAATTTGCATAATTCCGGGGCATCCATATTGAATTCATAACTGGTCAGAAGTGGACTTTGGGCATATTCACACAAAGAAGGGTTCTGCTTTATGTCACCGTTTCTTGTTTGGGGTTTTTTCTTATCTTATCTTTAAAGTATTTAAAGTATATGAACCAGAGGAAGATGGCGGAGAGACATAACGCTTAAACAGAGAGCTCTCCCTAGCCGGATTAAAAATCATCGGTAAATGGCCAACTCGACATAAGCGGATCAATAAACTAAGGGATGAAAACACGAAGGAGCCGGGCACAAGGACAAAAGCAGAGTAAAATTAAAGAATTCCTCTTCAACAACGCAGGAGAAACCGCTGAACACGGGGCTCAAAAAAACGAGGTGACCGCAGCAGAGAAAATGGAGGACACACTCGATACCATGAACACTGGCATCGCCAGTTTGGGTAAAGAGTTGAGAGACTTCAAACGGCAGCTACAACAGGATTTAGCGGCTCTTAAGGAGGAGCTGAAAAAAGAGATTAAGGAGGAAATTATGGGCCTCCGAAGAGAAATGGAGCGCAAGCTAGCAGAAAACATGGAGGAGCTGCGCTCCCAGCGGGCGTGTATGACAGAAGCGCAGGCCCGAATATCAGAGCTGGAAGATTGGAATAGCGAGGCAAGCGAACAGCTGCAGACCCTGACGGCACAAATGCAGAGGATGCAGGAGAAAGTAACCGACTTGGAGAGCAGGTCCAGACGGGGCAATATACGCATCTTCGGGATCCCGGAGGGCATTGAAGGCAACTCGATGACGAAATTCATGGATCAGTTCTTAAAAAAAGAGCTGGAACTGCCCAGCGAAGCGGATCTGCAGATTCAACGAGCGCACAGAGCCTCGGCACAGAACCCGAACCCACGCTCTACACCCAGGTCAGTTGTGGTAAACTTTCTGAAATATGATGTAAAGGAAAGAATCCTGACACGAGCGTGGAAAAAAAAAGATACGAATCGGCGACAAGCAGATATTCTTTGATCATGACTACCCGGCAGAAATTGTGCAGCAGCGGAAGAAATATGCCAACATTAAAAAAACGCTGAAAGAAAAAAAAATTAGATTCCAAACGCCGCTAACGAAGATGAGGATTCATTGGGAGAACGGCGTAAGAACCTACAACACAGCCAGAGAGGCAGCGCAGGACATGATGGAGCGGGGCCTTGAGGTGTACGTGCCGGAGGAAACGGTAGGAGCAGCGGAGGCCCTGAACGCATCACGACAGCCGGAGTGGAGGCGAGTGAACGGCAAAAGACGGGGGGAGACGTGGCGCAGCGGGCCCAGGAAAGACTACAAGGCTTTCAACTGAAAGCCTAGATTATAACAAAGATTAAGAAAGACACAGAAGAAATGAAGGCCAAGAAGACAAGGTAAAAGAGAAACAGACGGCTAGGAGAGGTTTAAGTGATATTTGTTGGACATTTCTAGACTAATGACTATTTCTTGGATAGTAAATACAGGTCTAGGGAGGGCCCTACACTCGGTGAGGACAATCCCTCCACCCACCAACAGGGACCAGTGGGCAGAAGAAAGGCCCAAAGTACGGACGTTGAGATTTTTTAATGTGTTTTTATATAAATATGTGTTATTTTTGTTGTTAAAGGGGCTAGGAGCACAGGTTAAAAAAATGGAAAAACATGATTATGGGTAAAAATCTTAAGATAATAACACTAAACGTGAATGGTCTGAACTCACCTGTTAAAAGGGAAAGAATAATAAGAAAATTCAAGAAAGAAAAAGCCGAAATTATATTTATGCAAGAGACACATTTGAGCAAGACAGAACATGTGAAACTAAAGAGATTTGGCTATAAGAACTCCTACTACAGTTCATTTAAGGGAGGAACTAAAAGGGGGGGTCATGATACTAATCTCAAATAAAATACAATTTGAATGTGAACAGGAAATCCAGGATAAAGAAGGCAGGTATGTAATAATAAAGGGTAGCATAGATGGAATGCAGATCACGTTAGTGAACATCTATGCCCCACCAGAAAGTGACAAGGGTTTTTTTCAACATCTGTTTGATCTCATAGCAACACACAGTGAAGGAGTCCTGATTTGTGGAGGAGACTTAAATGCTGTCATGGATCATGAAGTTGACACAACAAGTGTTAAGAAGACAAAAAAACATGTAACAAAATTCATAAGAACCTCACTGGCAGAAATGGGTATGGTAGACATTTGGAGGGACCTGCACCCACTCGAAAAAGACTATACACATTATTCAGCAGTCCATAAAGTGCACTCTAGAATAGATTACTTCCTTATGAATGAAGGTGACAGACACAGGGTGAGAAATTGTTGGATTGGAGGGGCAGAAATATCAGATCATAATCCTATATACATGGAAATAAATTTAAACAATAGAAAACGACAAACAACATGGAAACTTAATGTAGGACTGTTAAATGATGATAAAATGAAAGAAAGAATAAAAGTAAACATAAATGAATATATCCAAGAGAATGACAATGAAGAAGTAGACCCAACAATACTATGGGATGCACTAAAAGCCGTGTTAAGAGGTAAATTAATTGTTGAAACAGGAAAAGCAAATAAGACTAAACTGGAAGCATATGAACAAAGATGTGAGAGACTGAGGGAATTAGAACATAAACATCAAAGCACAAATGACCCAAAAATATATCAAGAAATTAAAGAAGAAAAAATAAAGATAAAAGAAACACAAATGGATGAAATTGAAAGGAAAAATAGATATCTAAAGCAAAAATATTATGAAACGGGACCAAAAGCCACAAAACTGCTGGCAAAACGGTTAAGAAAACAACAAACAATGAATAATGTATATAAGATTAAAGACCCCACCACAAATAAAACCACAGTTAACCCAGAAAACATCGAAGAAATATTCCATAATTTCTACCAAGAACTATACTCGCAACCTGAAGAAACAAATACTAAAGATATTAAAAAATTTCTATACACATTGGACTTGCCATCAATAGGAAATCAACAAAATGGAAAGCTAACAGCAGAAATAACAACAAGAGATTAGAGATGTGATTAAGTCACTTAAAAACGGTAAATCACCAGGTAGTGATGGATACCCATCTGAGTTTTATAAACTGTTTATAGAAGAACTCACGCCACAACTCCTAAAGTCATTTAATTGGACGCTGAACAACAACAAAATACCTCCATCATGGAACGAAGCAATCATTTCAGTTATTTTAAAACCAGGGAAAGATAAAGAACAATGCGGAAACTATAGACCAATCTCTTTATTAAATGTAGATTATAAAATATATACAACAATTATATGTAAACGAATAAAGACATTCTTGACGGAATTGATAGAAGATGATCAAACTGGTTTCATAGAGGGACGCCAAACACATGACAATATCAGGAGAACAATACATATAATTAATCAAATACATAAAGAAAAGAAAAGCGCAGTAATAATGAGTTTAGACGCAGAAAAAGCATTTGACAGGGTTAACTGGAAATTCCTATATAGTGTACTGGAGCGCTTTGGATTTAACGAAAAATCAGTACAATGCATAAGGACGCTGTATCAAGAACCTGTGGCAAGAATCAAGATAAACGGTAGCTTAACAGACAAAGTAAATATACAAAGATCAACTAGGCAGGGATGCTGCTTATCGCCCACCTTGTTTGCTCTGTTCATAGAGCCACTGGCTCAAGCGATACGACAAAATAAGAAATTAAAAGGTGTAACAATAAAGGGGGCAGAACACAAGATTGGGCTATTTGCAGACGATATTATAGTTTACCTTGAACAACCAGATGAATCAATAATGGAAATGATGAACTTGATAGAAAATTTTGGAAAATTATCAGGATACAAGATAAACATAACAAAAACACAAATACTGACATTCCACTATAACCCTCTAAACCAGATAACTGATAAGATCAAACTAAACTGGAAACAAAAAGAAATAACATACCTTGGAGTGAACATACCTAAAGATCTAAGCAAAATCTATAAAGCAAACTATGATAGGTTGGAACAAGAAATAAAAAAAGATATTGATAGATGGTCAATCTTAAATATGGATCTGAATTCAAAAATTGAGACAGTCAAAATCAGCATACAACCTAGATTACTTTACCTCTTCCAGGCTCTACCAACAGAGATTCCAGATGCCCAATTCTCAAAGTGGGACAGGATGATATCGAGATTTGTTTGGGGAGGTAAAAAACCAAGAGTGAAATATAAAACTCTCCAATTACCAAAAGAGAAAGGAGGCATGGGCCTACCGAGTCTAAAGGAATATTACTACTCAGCACAAATAAGATATATCATATGTTGGTGCGACGAGGGATATGAGGCAAAATGGAAAGAAATGGAAAAGGAAATTGAGGGACTCCCAGTACAAAGCATAATAGGAGATAAAGATGCATATAAGCAAATCAAACAAATAGACCCAATCACTAAATTTACTTTAGAACTGTGGTATAAAATAGTACAAAAGTATAATATAAAGGAAGACATAAAACTATTGAAATGGGTAGCATTTGACAGTCAGTTTGAACCGGCAAAACAAGATAGGGGATACAAAAATCTGGTGAACAAGGGAATCACAGCATGGGGCAATATCGGAAAAAAAGATCTCGGGAGCTTTGTAAACATCAGGAGAAAATTTAAACTAGAAAGATCGGAATTCTTCAGATATCTGCAGATGAGAGACTATTATATGAAGAAGATTAGGCATAACCTCCAAACAGATGTGAGCGAGATTATACAATTCATTTTAAGCTCATATACAGGAAATAAAACAAGAATTATTTCAAAGCTATATCAGAAACTTATGGCAAACAATCATTCAAGTAACTATATAAAGGAGAAATGGGAGAAAGAGCTCAATTTAAACATAACAGAAGAAAGCTGGCAGGAAATATGGAAAACACAACACACATCAACAAATTCAAGAACATGGAGGGAATTTGGATGGAAAAACCTGATTCGCTTTTTCATTACACCACAGATTCAAGGAAAGTATACAAATACCCAATCTTTATGCTGGAGGGGATGTGGGGCTCAAAATGCAGACCACTCGCATATGTTTTGGAAATGCTGCAAAATCTCATCATTCTGGAAATCTATACATGTGACAATACAGAGGATATTAGGATATAATATACCAATGAACTGTAACCTGATGTACCTATGTGATCTTAAAAGAGACAATGTTATACAGGCGGAGGACAGATATCTAGTTAAAATCTTGTTGATTGCATGTAAAAAAACAATCACAAAAAAATGGCGATCAGAAGTTCTTCCTGACCAAGAGCAATGGACTGACATTATTGAGGACATACGTATGATGGAAAAACTAACATATCGACAAAGAATGCAAGAAGGACTATGGGAAAAAAAATGGCGGAAATGGACACACTACAAAGTGCAACAACGAGACAGATATTGAAAGAATAACCAACGACGCTGGAAAAACCAGAAGAATTAAGAGATGGAAACTAAAAACTTGATGCTCCAACATTTGTCCCCCCCCCCCTTTTTTTTTTTTTTTTTCCTTTTTTCTTTTTTACTCTAGCCCCTTTGTTTTTTTTTTTAAATGTAGACTGTGATCTGAATGCAATATATATAATGAAAAATGAATAAAAATCTTAAGTTACAAAAAAAAGTATATGAACCAGAAATTCAGTGGAATGTACACAAACCGTAATACAATCAGACCTACCTATACGCTGGTAGCGTGTTCATTTGTCCACTCTCGTCATCTATGGTCCTTATTTCGTTTTCCGACAGGCAACTTTGCTTTCTCTTCCACATCCAGAAAGTCTCACATGAATCTTGTTATTTATTCCTCCGCAATTTCTGTCATAAATGCCCTGATTGTTTGCAATTTCATTCACAAACACCGCTATCATCCCACTGGCGACCGGCCACAATTAGCTGTGGAGGTCTTTTTCTTCTTCTCAGTTTTTTTTTTCCCACAATATTTTTTATTGAACCTTTTTTTTACAAACACAACACAAACAATCAAACACTAACACTAAAGTAATTTTAAAAAAAATAAAAAAATAAAAATTGTACTAAAAAACACCAACAACCACTAACAAAGACAGGTCTTCAACAATGCTCCTCTGTTTAGTAGGCAATCCATTACATAAGTATACATATTATACATTCACCAGTTTGGAATTTACAAGGTCCACACACATCATTCACCTTCTTCTTCAAAAGTTATGTTTAAATTCTTTACATAATCAATGAAAGGTCTCCATATATTCTCAAACACAACTTCCTTTGATTTCAGTATGTATGTTATTCTTTCTAGTTGAAGGTTTGTTAACATCTGTCTTAACCACTGAGTCACATCTGGTCTATGAGTCTTTTTCCACAGTAGTGCAATACATTTTTTGGCGTTAAGCAAACTGAGGCCTATGAATGCTCTTTCACTCTTATTAAAGCTATGCTTTTCTGGATACAGACCCAACAAAAACAATTAAGGATTCAATATGATTTGTTTTGAAATTATTTTTTCAATTGTTACCCTCACCTCTTCCCAAAACATTCTAATTTTTCTACATTCCCATAAACAATGAAAAAGGGTTCCTTTACTTTCCATACATTTTGTGCACGTATCTGGTATGTTTTTGTTATATCTATTTAACTCCACCGGTGTAACATACATCCGCATTAACCATTTAAAATGTATCAGTTTAAGACGTACATTTATTGATTTGGTTTGAGCTTCTGTACAAGCCAATTCCCATTGTTCCTCTGACATTTCAGTTTGCAGGTCTTCTTTCCAATAATTCAATCTTTTCTGTGAGTTTTCACTTGAGAATAGTGTCAATGAGTTATAAAACTCTGAAATAATACCCTTTCTCTTACCATCTTTCGTCAAAAATTTTTCCAAGGATGAATAAGTAGGTCGGATGAGAGCATTATTTTGATTTGATCGAATAAAGTTCCTAAGCTGAAGATATTTTAAAAAATATGTTCTATCAAGATTAAATTTGATCCTCAGTTCTTCAAAAGACATTATGTTATCTGAACATGACAGATATAAGTCTTGAATCTTTTGAATCCCTTTTAAATTCCATACTTTAAATACAGCATCCACTCTCCCTGGTTTAAAATATTGATTACCCCATATTGGGCTAAATTGTGACAGTAAGTGTGGTTCTTTTAAATATTTTGTGGTTTCACACCATATTTTGATCATATGCTTTACAAATGGATTTTTAACTTGTTTCTGTAATTTTTTTGCCGAGTCTGAGTATATGAATATGGGAAGAGGTAAAGGTAAATTGTATGATTCCATTTCAGTCCAGTGAGGGAGATCATTTGATGAAAAATAATATGTCATAGACCTCAGTTGTGCTGACCAGTAATACAACATAAAGTTTGGACATTTCAGACCTCCACGATCAAATGGTAAATATAGTAAGGACAGACGTAATCTAGCCTTCCTATTGTTCCACAAAAATTCCACTAACTTTTTTTTAATTCTTGAGAATAGATCTGAAGGTGGTGGTAAAGGAATGTATTGAAATAAATAAAGTATTTTGGACTTTCGGTTATGGCTGCCATGTGAGAAGGACACGTCTCACTCTGCTCTGCTTCTGGAGAAAAAAAATCGGCAAATAACTCTCTCATTTGGGACAGAACGTATCCCAGCGTTTGGGCGAGGATATGTCGGTGAAGCCTAAGGCTGGAAAACCAGGTAGAAGAAAAAGCGAGCCGCCGAAACAGTCCAAATTAACAGACTTTCAGGTCTGTGACGCAGCAGATAATGCTCCAAATATGGCGGAGGAAGCTAACAGCGGTGCGGTATCTGCGGGAAGCGACACAGGTGCGGTGCTGGCGGCCATGAGTTCAATGAGAGCGGTTTTTCCTCTAGATTTGATGGGATTATGGCAGCGTTGGAAGGAATGAGAAAGGAATTGGGTGACTGTGTAGAACGAATGGCGCAGGTGGAGCTTCGTGTCGCTAGTGCTGAAGATGACGTCACTTGCCTCCAATTAAAGGTGCGCACTTTGAAAAAAAAAAAATGTCTGGAAGATAATATTCTGGATTTGGAATCCCGGTCGAGACGGAACAACTTGAGGCTGGTGGGTCTACCGGAGGAATCTGAAGGTCGGGACTCATGTTCCTTTCTGGAAAAGTGGATTCCGGAGGCACAAGGCAGCGCGGAACTGCAATCAGCAGTGGTTCTGGAAAGCGCACACCGTATTGGCCCACGGAGAGATAAGGGACCAGCGAGGACCTTAATTATGAAGTTTCTCAGCAACAGAGACAGGATGAAGATCTTCAACGCTGCGTGAGCTGAAAGAGAGATTAAACACCAGGACCAGCAGGTGCGGTTCTACCCAGATTTGGCCACAGGAATCCAACAATTGAGGAAGCAGTTTGATCCCGTACGTAAGGAGCTGCGCAACCTTGGGATTCGTCATGGTGTAATCTATCCTGCGAGACTATTGACCACGTATGGGGGCAGAACCCACATCTTCAAGACCCCAGAGGAGGCGCAGGAGTTCATCAAGAAGATCCAAGAAGAAGAGACTGGTGGGAGCTAAGCATGAACAAAATATAAGGTAGAATATTTAAGCATTTGCACAGGCATCTGACTGACTTGAAGCAAATAGCAAGTTTACAAAATATAGATTGTATTATATATTAAAAAAAAAAAAAACTATGATGTACAAAGTTGCTAAAAATTTTCGAGTTAAGTTGGAAAACTACATAGGAGAGTTAATGTTACGTCATTAAAAGCAGTAGAGTTAGGGTGATTGGGAGGATGAAGCAGGAGTGGCTTTGGCTGTTCCCCGTGGGTGTGGAGCGGTCGATGACTATATCGGGAGACGGAATTTTTCTTTTGATTTTGGGGGGTTTGCCACAAGTGTGGGAAGGGGAAATTTGTTTGTGTGTAGTTTGTAGGATGAATGTTCAACCACTCATTTTTTTGCCTCTCTGTTTGAGCATGTTTACACTGCAAGGTAATCCCAAACTCCCTATTGATCATAAACCAAAGCGTTAATCTTAATTTAACTTCATGGAATTGCAGAGGTCTACAAAATTTAAAAAAACTTAAACAAGTTATGAATAAAATAAAAGACATGGGTTCAAAAATTGTGTTTTTACAAGAAACTCATCTAATAGAGGAGGATGTAAAAAGAATTAGGAGTAGATGGCAAGGAAGTGTTTTCACCTCATCATTTTCATCCCAAGCCAGGGGAGTTATGACTCTCATACATAAATCAGTCCCTTTTCAAGTGAAAAATGTAATTGGAGACAAATTTGGAAGATATCTAATCATTCAAGGATCTTTGCTATTAGAAAATATAAATTTGGTGAACTTATATGGTCCCAATATAGATGATCAAAAGTTCTTTGCTAATTTATTTCTTATCTTATCATCACTTACAGGGCAACATATAATAGCAGGGGATTTTAATTGTACATTGAATCCCGGTATAGATAGATCAACAGGACTGGACTGTACGCACAATGGATGTAGGATGACCATTAATCATTTTATGAAAGAATTGAGATTGTTAGATATATGGAGAGAAATGAAACCACAAGTTAAAGCCTACTCTTGTTATTCCAGTACTTACAAGACATTCTCACGTATTGATTATTTTTTGATTTCCACAGAATTAAGGTCCAAGATTCAAAACTGCTTTTATGATAACATCGTGATTTCTGATCATGCACCCTGCTGTCTAATATATGTAGATAAGAAATTGACAAAGGAATCAGGTAGATGGCAATTTCAGCATAAATGGCTTCAGGATGAGGAATTTGTCAAGCACATAGAAAAACAGATAGATGAGTTCTTTGACATCAATACTACACAAACATCAGCATGTGTAAAGTGGGAGGCTTTCAAAGCTTTTATTAGGGGACATATTATTAGTTATACAGGTTCAAAATCTAAGACGACTCGAGAGGAGAGAGCCCAATTGGAACATAAAATAAAAAGTCTTCAGGAAAAAGTGTATGCAGGAAGTGATCCAAGGTTGGAGAATGAATTACTGATTTTGAGAGCTGAATATGACAAAAAAATCAGTGAATAGAGCTGCCTCGAGTCTTCTAAGATTGAAGCAATCTTTTTATGAACAAGGTGAAAAATCAGGAAAATTATTGGCATGGCAGATTAAACAATTAGAATTTAAAACACCAAATACCAGTATTATAAGTAACGGACAGGTAGTTATAGATCCTTTAGAAATTAATAGAGCCTTTAGAGATTACTATGAAAAATTATATGATACCAAAAATGAATCTGATTTAACAAAACTAAATGGGTTTTTGAACGAACTATCTATACCGTGTATTCCAAATGAAAACAGGGAGATATTGGAGTCTAAAATTAGTCAAGAAGAAGTTGGGCTAGCCATTGATAATATGAAATCAGGAAAAAGTGCAGGACCAGATGGTCTTCCAGTTGACCTTTATAAAAAAAATTAAGAATAAATTAATAAAACCTTTTTTGGAAATGATTTTAGAAGCATTTCAAAATAGTAATTTACCATCATACATGAATAATTCCTTAATTATACTGTTGCCAAAACCAGGTAAGCCCTCTAATAAATGTGAAAATATGAGACCAATAAACCTATTAAATGCCGACCTTAAGATAATCTGTAAAATTTTAGCAAGACGAATACAAGAAATTTTACCAAATATTATTAATCGAGATCAGAATGGCTTTATAAAGGGAAGACAAGGCTTCCATAATGTAAGAAGACTATTTAATATTATTTATTCTAATGAAGAAGCACCGGATACAGCTCTCCTATCACTGGACGCCGAAAAGGCCTTTGATAGAGTCGAATGGCCCTTTCTTTTTGAAGTCTTACAAAGGTTTGGACTTGGAAATAATTTCATAAAATGGGTTCAAAAATATACAATAATGCTACAGCAGAAATCCTAACAAATAACAATATTTCAAAATCAATAAAAATCAATAGAGGATGTCGACAAGGCTGTCCACTTTCACCTTTACTGTTTACTATGGCAATTGAACCTTTAGCAATGGCGATACGTTTACATTCACAAATATATGGAATTAAAGTTGGACCAACAGAACATAAAATCTCCCTGTACGCCGATGACATAATTTTGTTTATGTCGAATCTAAAAAAATCAATTCCGACCTTGTTGAATTTAATATAGAATTTGGGGGAAATATCAGGATATAAAATAAATAAAACTAAATCTTCAATATTAATGCTAAATGAGACCCAGAGAAATTATCCAGCCCCTGAGGTAAATCAATTCAACGTTGTAAATCAATTTAAATATTTAGGAATCCAAATTGTGCCTAAGCTAGAATCAGTCGCCAGTGTCAACTATGAAGCCTTAATGACAGATATCAATGAGTTAATTCAGAGATGGATGTCACTACCAATGTCGATGATCGGGAGAATCAATATACTTAAAAGTAATATTTTACCTAAAATACTTTATTTATTTCAATACATTCCCTTACCACCACCTTTAGATTTATTCTCAAGAATTAAAAAAAAGTTAGTGGAATTTATATGGAACAACAGGAGGGCTAGATTACGTCTGTCTTTATTATATTTACCATTTGATCGTGGAGGTCTGAAATGTCCAAATTTTATGTTGTATTATTGGTCGGCACAACTGAGGTCTATGACATATTATTTTTCATTAAATGATCTCCCTCACTGGACTGAAATGGAATCATACAATTTACCTTTACCTCTTCCCATATTCATATACTCACATTCGGCAAAAAAAAATTACAAAAACAAGTTAAAAATCCATTTGTAAAGCATATGATCAAAATATGGTGTGAAGCTAAAAACTATTTAAAAGAACCACAGTTATTGTCACAATTTAGTCCAATATGGGGTAATCAATATTTTAAACCAGGGAGAGCGGACGCTGTATTTAAAGTATGGAATTTAAAAGGGATTCAAAAGATTCAAGATTTATATTTGCCATGTGCAGATAACATAATGTCTTTTGAAGAGCTGAGGATCAAATTTAATCTTAATAGAACACATTTTTTTAAATATCTTCAACTTAGAAACTTTATTCGATCAAATCAAAATAAAGCTCTCACTCGACCTATTTATTCATCCTTGGAAAAAATGTTGATGAAAGATAGTAAAAGAAAGGGTATTATTTCAGAGTTTTATAACTCATTGACACTATCCTCAAGTGAAAACTCACAGAAAAGATTAAACTACTGGAAAGAAGATCTGCAAACTGAAATTTCAGAGGAACAATGGGAATTGGCTTGTACAGAAGCTCAAACCAAATCAATAAATGTACGTCTTAAATTGATACATTTCAAATGGTTAATGTGGATGTATGTTACACCGGAGGAGTTAAATAGATATAACAAAAATATACCAGATACGTGCACAAAATGCATGGAAAGTAAAGGAACCCTATTTCATTGTGTATGGGAATGTAGAATAATAAGAATGTTTTGGGAAGAGGTGAGGGTAACAATTGAAAAATTAATTTCAAAACAAATCATATTGAATCCTAAACTGTTTTTGTTGGGTCTGTACCCAGAAAAGCATAACTTTAATAGAAGTGAAAGAACATTCATAGACCTCAGTTTGCTTAATGCCAAAAAATGTATTGCACTACTGTGGAAAAAGACTCATAGACCAGATGTGACTCAGTGGTTAAGACAGATGTTAACAAACCTTCCATTAGAAAGAATAACATATATACTGAAATCAAAGGAAATTGTGTTTGAGAATATATGGAGACCTTTTATTGATTATGTAAACAATTTAAACATAACTCTTGAAGAAGAAGGTGAATGATGTGTGTGGACCTTGTAAATTCCAAACTGGTGAACATAATATATATATTTATGTAATGGATTGTCTAGACTAAACAGAGGAGCATTGATGAAGACTTGATTTTGTTGGTGGTTATGGGTGTTTTTAGTGCATTTTTTTTTTTTTTTTTTTTTTGGTAGTACTTTAGTGTTAGTGTTTGATTGTTTGTGTCATGTTTGTTAAAAAAAAAGGTTCAATAAAGATATTGTGGAAAAAATAAAGTATTTTGGGTAAAATATTACTTTTAAGTATATTGATTCTCCCAATCATCGACATTGGTAGTGACATCCATCTCTGAAGTAACTCATTAATGTCTGTCATTAAGGCTTCATAGTTGGTACTGGCGACTAATTCTAGCTTAGGCACAATTTGGATTCCTAAATATTTAAACTGATTTACAACATTGAATTGATTTACCTCAGGAGCTGGGTGATTTCTCTGGGTCTCATTTAGCATTAATATTGAAGATTTAGTTTTATTTATTTTATATCCTGATATTTCCCCAAAATTCTTTATTAAATTCAACAAGGTCGGAATTGATTTTTTAAGATTCGACATAAACAAAATTATGTCATCGGCATACAGGGAGATTTTATGTTCTGCTGGTCCTACTTTAATTCCATATATTTGTGGATGTAACATACTGCCATCGCTAAAGGTTCAATTGCCATAGTAAACAGTAAAGGTGAAAGTGGGCAGCCTTGTCGACATCCTCTATTGATATTTATTGATTTTGAAATATTGCTGTTCGTTAGGATTTCTGCTGTAGCATTATTGTATATTATCTGAACCCATTTTATGAAATTATTTCCAATTCCAAACCTTTGTAAAACTTCAAAAAGAAAGGGCCATTCGACCCTATCAAAGGCCTTTTTGGCGTCCAATGATAGGAGAGCTGTATCCGGTGCGTCTTTATTAGAATAGATAATATTAAATAGTCTTCTTACATTATGGAAGCCTAGTCTTCCCTTTATAAAGCCATTCTGATCTCGGTTAATAATATTTGGTAATATTTCTTGTAGTCGTCTTGCTAAAATTTTTCAGATTATCTTTAGGTCAAAATTTAATAGGCTTATTGGTCTCATATTTTCACATTTATTAGAGGGTTTACCTGGTTTTGGCAACAGTATAATTAAGGCATTATTCATGTATGGTGGTAAATTACTATTTTGAAATGCTTCTAAAACCATTTCCAAAAATGGTTTTATTAATTTATTCTTAAATTTTTTATAGAGGTCAACTGGAATACCATCTGGTCCTGCACTTTTTCCTGATTTCATATTATCAATGGCTAGCCCAACTTCTTCTTGACTAATTTTACACTCCAGTATCGCCCTGTTTTCATTTGGAATACACGGTATAGATAATCCGTCCAAAAACCCATTTAGTTTTGTTAAGTCAGTTTCATTTTTTGTATTATATAATTTTTCATAATAATCTCTAAAGGCACTATTAATTTCTAAAGGATCTACAACTGCCTGTCTGTTACTTATAATACTGGTGATTGCTGTTTTAAATTCTAATTGTTTAATCTGCCATGCCAATAATTTTCCTGATTTTTCACCTTGTTCATAAAAAGATTGCTTCAATCTTAGAAGACTCGAGGCAGCTCTATTATATTCAGCTCTCAGAATCAGTAATTCCTTCTCTAACTTTGGGTCACTTCCTGCATACACTTTTTCTTGAAGAATTTTTATTTTATGTTCCAATTGGACTCTCTCCTCTCGAGTCTTCTTAGATTTTGGAACCTGTATAACTAATAATATGCCCCCTAATAAAAGCTTTGAAAGCCTCCCACTTTATACATGCTGATGTTTGTGTAGTATTGATATCAAAGAACTCATCTGTTTTTCTATGTACTTAACAAATTCCTCATCCTGAAGTCATTTATGCTGAAATTGCCACCTACCTGGTTCCTTTGTCAATTTCTTATCTACATATATTAGACAGCAGGGTGCATGATCAGAGATCACAATATTATCATAGAAGCAGTTTTGGACCTTAATTCTGTGGAGATCAAAAAATAGTCAATACGTGAGAATGTCTTGTAGATATTAGAATAACAAGAATAGGCTTTAACTTGTGGTTTCATTTCTCTCCATATATCTAGCAATCTCAATTCTTTCATAAAATGATTAATGATCATCCTGCATCCATTGTGCGTACAGTCTAGTCCTGTTGATCTATCTAAACCGGGATTCAATGTACAATTAAAGTCCCCTGCTATTATATGTTGCCCTGTAAGTGAAGATAAAATAAGGAATAAATTAGTAAAGAAATTTTGATCATCTATATTGGGACCGTATAAGTTCACCAAATTTATATTTTCTAATAACAAAGATCTTTGAATGATTAGATATCTTCCAAATTTGTCTCCAATTACATTTTTCACTTGAAATGGGACTGATTTATGTATGAGAGTCATAACTCCCCTGGCTCGGGATGAAAATGATGAGGTGAATACACTTTCTTGCCATCTTCTCCTAACTCTTTTTACATCCTCCTCTATTAGATGAGTTTCTTGTAAAAACACTATTTTTGAACCCATGTCTTTTATTTTATTCATAATTTGTTTAAGTTTTTTTAAATTTTGTAGACCTCTGCAATTCCATGAGGTTAAATTGAGATTAACGCTTTGGTCTATGATCAATAAGGAGTTTGAGATTACCTCGCAATGTAAACATGCTCACACAGAGAAGCAAAAACATGAGTGGTTCAACATTCATCCTACAAACTACACACAAATTCCCCCTTCCCACATTCGTGGTAATCCCCCCAAAATCAAAAAAAAAATCCCATCTCCCGCTATAGCCATTGACTGCTCCACACCCGTGAGGATCAGTCAAAACTAGGGATGGGCATAATTTACCGATTAACCGATAATTGATCATTAAGAATTTCACCGAGGAAGTTCATTTTCGTCGACAAACCGTTTTTTTTTTTTTAAACAATCCGAGGTTATTAGTGCACGGCCGTCCTCAAACAATGCAATGGCAAAATTTGGGCACCAGGGGGCAACATTACACCATCGCCGTACCCTGGCGTGCCTCAGTTGATACATGCGCGCTTCCGTAGGGCAATCGCCAAATCATGAAGCGATTACGGCGAAGTGTTGCGTGGGACCATTTCAATTTAAAAAATGACCAGGTGTACTGCAATTACTGCAATGCAGCATACAAAAATACCTCATCGACAGGGTCCATGGAACACCCTTATTACGCGAAGAAACCGCCAACAGTGGTTGCGCGCTGAGTAATGGCGGTCGGTGAAGATTCTTTTTTTTTTTTTTTTCAGAAACTTTATTGAGAAGGTCATGAAGATTCGGTAGAAGACACACACACACGTGTAAGTGTACATACATACGTAGATGTAAATAAAGTGTACATAAATATGTTTTTAGAACTCTTTTATTCTTATAACAAGATACGTAACTCAAGATGAAAATGATTTACTGCACAGGTTAATGAGAGCTTTACTGCTCCTCAGGTGCTAGAGGCGCAGGATCGTCGAGGGAAGCTGCAGGAGGCGGCGTCGTGGCTCGACGGGAAGACTATTTCGCACAAAATGGCACAAGAGAACAGCAAAAAGTTCCGCGCGGCTAGACTAAGTAACACGAGCGATAGAGCAATGAATGCGGTCTTCGTTTGTTGGGTGGCCGCTCGGCAGGGACAGAAGCTGGGTAAAACGTCTCGGCCAATCAGCTTGCGGGGTGAAACGTCTCGGCCAATCAGCTTGCGAGATTCCCGAGCCGAGCCAACATGACAACAGCGAACAGAGAGAGAGGTGGATTTGAGTTGTGCGGCTGTCCGTGCACCTGATGTTCTAATGTAGTCTACCTGCCTTGTTACGTACCTAAAAATGTTAATGATTAACCGATTATTAATCATTAATTCTCCCGACGATCGGTGAAGAAAATTTCACTGAATGCCCATCCCTAGTCAAAACCACTCTTTCTCCTCTCAATCACCCTAACTCTACTGCTTTTAATGACGTAACATTAACTCTCTTCTGTAGTTTTCCAACTTAACTCCTAAATTTTATAGCAACTTTGTACATCATAGGGTTTTTTTTTAAATATATAATACAATCTATATTTTGTAAACTTGCTATATGCTTCAGATCAGTCAGATGCCTGTGCAAATGCTTAAATATTCTACCTTATATTTTGTTCATGCTTAGCTCCCAAGTCTCTTCTTGGATCTTCTTGATGAACTCCTGCGCCTCCTCAGGGGTCTTGAAGATGTGGGTTCTGCCCTTATACGTGACCAGCAGTCTTGCAGGATAAATCACTCCATGACGAATCCCAAGGTTGCGCAGCTCTTTACGGGCGGGATCGAACTGTTTCCTTAATTGTTGGATTCCTGTGGCCAAATCTGGGTTGAACCGCACCTGTTGATCCTGGTATTTAATTTCTCCTTTGGCTCGCGCCGCGTTGGAGATCGTCATCCTGTCTCTGTAGCTGAGGAACTTCATAATCAGCGTCCTCGGTGATGCCTTGTTATCTCTCGGTGGGCCAATTCGGTGTGCGCTTTCTAAGACGACTGATGACTGCAGCGCCGCGTTGTTCAGCGCTTCTGGGATCCACTTTTCCAAAAAGGAACATGAATCCAGACCCTCCGTTCTCTCCGGGAGACCCACCAGCCTTAGGTTGTTCCGTCTCAACCGGGATTCTAAATCCAGAACATTATCTTCCAGACTAGGGATGGGCATAATTTACTGATTAACCGATAATTGATCATTAAGAATTTCACCGAGGAAGTTCATTTTCGTCGACAAACCGTTTTTTTTTTTTAAACAATCCGACGTTATTAGGCCTAGTGCACGGCCGTCCTCAAACAATGCAATGGCAAAATTTGGGCACCAGGGGGCAACATTACACCATCGCCGTACCCTGGCGTGCCTCAGTTGATACATGCAGGCTTCCGTAGGGCAATCGCCAAATCATGAAGCGGTTACGGCGAAGTGTTGCGTGGGACCATTTCAATTTAAAAAATGACCAGGTGTACTGCAATCACTGCAATGCAGCATACAAATATACCTCATCGACAGGGTCCATGGAACACCCTTATTACGCGAAGAAACCACCAACAGTGGTTGCGCGCTGAGTAATGGCGGTCGTGAAGATTCTTTTTTTTTTTCAGAAACTTTATTGAGAAGGTCATGAAGATTCGGTGTACACACGTCGAGGGAAGCTGCAGGAGGCGGCGTAGTGGCTCGACGGGAAGACTATTTCGCACAAAATGGCACAAGAGAACAGCAAAAAGTTCTGCGCGGCTAGACTAAGTAACACGAGCGATAGAGCAATGAATGCGGTCTTCGTTTGTTGGGTGGCCGCTCGGCAGGGACAGAAGCTGGGTAAAACGTCTCGGCCAATCAGCTTGCGGGGTGAAACGTCTCGGCCAATCAGCTTGCGAGATTCCCGAGCCGAGCCAACACGAGAACAGAGAGAGGGCTCTCCGTGCTGATTCCTGATGTTCTAATGTAGTCTACCTGCCTTGTTACGTACCTAAAAATGTTAATGATTAACCGATTATTAATCATTAATTCTCCCGACGATCAGTGAAGAAAATTTCACCGAATGCCCATCCCTATTCCAGACGTTTATTTTTTAATTCCAATGTGCGCACTTTTAACTGTAGGCCGGTGACGTCATCCTCAGCGCTGGAAATTCGGAGCTCCACCTGCGAAACTCGTTCCATACAGTCGCTTAACTCCTTTTTCATTCCTTCTATCGCTGCAATAATCCCGTCAAGTTTAGAGGAAAAGTCTGCTCTCATTGAACTAATGGCAGCGAGCACCGCACCTGTGCCGTCTCCAGTAGTCACCGCTCCTCCGCTAGCTTCCTCCGCCATATTTGGGGATTTTTCTGCTTCATCACGGACGTGAAAGTCCGTTAACTTGGACTGTTTCGTTGATTCAGTTTTTCCTCCACCTGATTTCCCAGCCTTAGGCTTTACCGGCATGTCCTCGCCCAAACGTTGGGATAGGTTTTGTTCCAATTGAGAGAGTTATTTGCCGATTATTTTTTTTTTTTTAGGAGCAGAGTAGAGTGAAGCACGTCCTTCTACACGGCGGCCATAACCGGAAGTCTCTTCTCAGTTTCTTAAAAAAGAAGATTCTTCCTCTGTGGTGTATTCCGTGTCCTTCAACGCTCGTCTGCCATCTTGGGTATGGGCATGATAAGGAAAAATTGTCCACAGAGCCGGCAGTGTTTTTGGCAGGTGATTACAACTTGACAAACGTAGTGCTGCGCCGTGCCACTAAGGGCACGCAATATATTCACAGTGAAGGGGTTAAGATTTCATGAAATATCTAATGTTTTCATACCTTGCCCAAGGCATTGCACTATTTGATACTTTTTGGCAACAGAGAGATCCTTTTTCTTTCCCATATTGCTTGAAACCTGTGGCATGCTTAACTAGAAAAGCACTCATAGAGCACATACCTCCGCCAGGGCTCCTTCCGTTTCTCATGGATCACCTCCAAAATGTAATTGGTTTGTGTGTAGGCCTATAGCCACTTGTGGTGAAAATTGCATCAAAGTCTGTCCATCAGTTTTGGAGTATTGTTGCTAACACACTGTGAGAAGATAAGAGCCTTGGCTGAGATATGCATTCTCAGATCATTAGCAAAATATAATGGGTTCCTCTCTAGCCCAAGAACCACCTCTGGTGAAAATTTCATCCAAATCCATTCTGTAGTTTTTGTGTAATCCTGCTGCACAAATACAAACAAAGCCCTTGGTGGAGGTATGCACTCTCAGATCATCACCAAAATCTAATCATCTGTTCCCCGTGCCATTACACACCTTTCCTGAAAATTTCATCAAAATCCATTCATATCTTTTGGAGTATTGTTGCTAACACACTGTGAGAAAATAAGAGCCTTGGCTGAGGTATGCATTCTCAGATCATTAGCAAAATATAATGGGTTCCTCTCTAGCCCAAGAACCACCTCTGGTGAAAATTTCATCCAAATCCATTCTGTAGTTTTTGTGTAATCCTGCTGCACAAATACAAACAAAGCCCTTGGTGGAGGTATGCACTCTCAGATCATCACCAAAATCTAATCATCTGTTCCCCATGCCATTACACACCTTTCCTGAAAATTTCGTCAAAATCCGTTCATAACTTTTTGAGTTATGTTGTTAACAGACAGACAGACAGACAAACCCCAGTAAAAACATTACCTCCTTAGCAGAGGTAATAATGTGGAACATCCTTCTTAAGTAGCTTTCCTTCAATTGGGGTCACCTGGTAAACTAATTATGACAGGTGTCTTGAGATTGATATCAATGATCCAAAAAGCCATGAGACACAATACCATCCATGAGTTTAATTGAAAAACCAAAAATTTTATGTTTATGACACTAAAATCTTATCTATTTATAAATACACAAAGTCTCCGTTGGTGTGTTTGTATGTGTGTGTGTGTCTGTTCCACGCATATCTCTTGAACTGTTCGTCAGACTTACCTAAGGTTTTATATATGGTTTCCTGAGGTTAGGAGGGTGTGCATCCCCGAGTATGGAGTCCCTCAGTCAAAATATGTAATTTTTATCAATAAAAGTTTAGCCACTGCTCTGTCACCGCTGTGTCTCTTCATGCCCTGGCTTCAAGAAGTGTGGGGGGGTTTCAGATTGACTCCGTGCTGATTGGATAATACGCGGCACCACGACCATGCTGATTGGATAATACGCGGCACCACGACCATGCTGATTGGATAATACGCGGCACCACGACCATGCTGATTGGATAATACGCGGCACCACGACCATGCTGATTGGATAATACGCGGCACCACGACCATGCTGATTGGATAATACACGGCACCACGACCAGTCAGTCACCACAGTGTTCCCTGGACAAAACAAGGAAGTGAAAAACGACAAATCTGACTAGAAAAACTTAACACTGAAGATTTAATGCTTAAAAAATTATACCATAAAGATGCCATAATTGCATAGGTCTAAAGGATAATTCGGCATATGTAGAGAACATGAGGTGCGCGACCAGACTGGGCAGAGCGTCAGCGGGACTAGGTCTGACAGATCAACATAGAACATACCGAGAGAAGCAGAGGCCAGACACGACCTGGCTCAAAGGCACGTTAACTGATGGCAATTTTTAAAAAAAAGGTTATTTTCAATAAAGTGAAAAAAGATAATGCATGGAGTGTGCTTTTGTCCTGAGGCTGATTTATCATGGAAAACTGCTAAGCTCTGTGGTTTGAGCGATCAGCTGATTGAATCCGCCTCCTCCATGTTCTGACATTCTGGCATATCTATCAGAACAGCTGATATACATACAGGACATAGCAGGAGAATTGAAATGGCATTTCTCTCTGTCTTCAGTGGTGTGCACAATATAAAAACAAAAGGAATAAGGCTGGAAAAACGACAACAGCAGTCAATGTACAGTAATGCTACCCGTAGTGCATCATCATCATCATAGCAGTCTGGCTGGTGGGAAAGCAGCAGCTGAACCAGTGGATCGCAGTCCTTCGCAGGCACACAGGTAAAGCAGCAACCAGTGCGTCTCAAATATTTGTAAACGTGTCCTGTTATAGTACTGCATAAGTTAATTGATGATACACAGAAGAAATTCAATATTACACTGAACTCCATCACTGAACAGTGATATAAACTAATTATGATGACTGAATAACTCCCATTCCCCAAAGTGCAAGATACACCATTATCTTGAATATAAATGATAAAAGATCACACAAATAAGTGATCTAACAAACAAGTAAACAAGGGATCTGAAACAGTTGCTAATATTGGATGTCCTATTCATTTTCAATATTTAGGTATTCTGTAGTTAATACTCCCACAATCAAATAAATCTTAGTGCCATTTACTCCCTTTTACACACGTGGACAAAATTGTTGGTACCCCTCTGTTAATGAAAGTAAAACCCACAATGGTCAGAGAAATAACTCGAATCTGACAAAAGTGGTATAAATAAAAATTATATGAAAATTAACCAGTGAAAATCAGACAATGCTTTTGAACTCCAAGGTCAAGGTACATCAGTGTCAGATCGCACCATCCGTCGTTTGATCCAAAGTGGACTTCATGGGAGACGACCAAGGAGGACACCACTGTTGAAAACAAATCATAAAAAAGCCAGACTGGAATTTGCCAAACTGCATGTTGACAAGTCACAAAGCTTCTGGGAGAATGTCCTATGGACAGACGAGACAAAATTGGAACTTTCTGGCAAGGCACATCAGCGCTATGTTCACAGACGCAAAAATGAAGCATACCAAGAAAAGAACACTGTCCCTACTATGAAACATGGAGGAGGTTCTGTTATGTTCTGGGGCTGCTTTGCTGCATCTGGCACAGGGTGTCTCGAGTCTGTGCAGGGTACAATGAAATCTCAAGACTATCAAGGGATTCTAGAGAGAAATGTGCTGCCCAGTGTCAGACAGCTTGGTCTCAGTCGTAGGTCATGGGTCTTGCAACAGGATAATGACCCAAAACACACAGCTAAAAACACCCAAGAATGGCTAAGAGTGAAACATTGGACTATTCTAAAGTGGCCTTCTATGAGCCCTGATCTAAAGCCTATTGAACATCTGTGGAAGGAGCTGAAACATGCCATTTGGAGAAGGCACCCTTCAAACCTGAGACAACTGGAGCAGTTTGCTCATGAGGAGTGGGCCAAAATATCTGCTGAGAGGTGCAGAAGTCTCATTGACAGTTACAGAAATCGCTTGATTACAGTGATTGCCTCAAAAGGTTGTGCAACCAAATATTAAGTTAAGGGTACCATCATTTTTGGCCAGGCCTGTTTCATGAGTTTGTTTTTTAAAATAACTCTGTTGAACCTCAATTCAAAACATTGTCTGATTTTCATTGGTTAATTTTCATAGAATTTTTATTTATTACCACTTTTGTCAGATTCAAGTTATTTCTGTGACCATTGTGGGTTTTTCTTTCATTAACAGAGGGGTACCAACAATTTTGTCCATGGCCATTTGTCTATTATTTGTCAAAGTCTAACATATAATTGCCTACATATAGGCTACACCTCTTTGTATTCCACTTTCAAACACAGCCTACATTTAGGCCTGTAAAGCCTGATTGGGATACCTGTTTCAGACAGGAATACTTACGTTCTACGGGCAATGCACTAGTTTGCATAATAATTTGGAACACAGTGTAGACAGTGAAGAAATGTGTTCAGTGACTTGATGGTGAAGTTTCCCTCTAGTGCATTCAAAATTTTTCACAAAACCAAGAGGTCATCAAAAGTCATTGCAAAGAACAAGATGATGATATGGGCTTGAGCCAGACTGTCAAGAGCTTTTTTAAAATGGATCCAGATGCTATAGTGCTTTATAAATCTGTTTTGCCAATATAATTGGCTGATTCCCAACCTTACTCCACACACAAAGCATTTAAGATGCACTCCGGCGGGCTCTAAAACCACCTCAAAAACAAATATGTAATGCCCAAAATACAGTGCTGTGAAAAAGTATTTGCCCCCTTCCTGATTTCTTATATTTTTGCGTATTTGTTACACCTGTTACACCATCCACAGCACTGTAGATCAGCAAATAGCCAACATCAATCAGTAATATCAGTCAAGCTCTAACACAGGCTATATTGTTGTATATCTGTGTCATGATAATGATAGTCAACAAACAATCATGATTCAGGTTATAGAAAAATTTTAAATGGCAGACTACACAGTTACAACATGCAGAGTATTCTAGCATTAACCCCCACATACTATGGTTTATTTTTGAAATAAACAAGTGACAGAATGGCCATTTGACTGGCTCCAAAAGATTTACATTCTCCCTAAACTTTTGTGTTGAACTATTGAGAGAAGACATTAAATTTTTTACAGTCTACAATAATAATATTTTGGTCTGGTATATGCAGGTATTGAGAATACTCCATCTGGAAAAACTGACCTACACCCTTCATGACAATGGAGAGGGTTTTACTGAGATATGGCAACCTGTCCTGGATAACGTGCTGGTGGTGGACAGGATTTTGGTGTTCACCACAGTCAATCTGAAAACTTGGTGACAACGTGGTGATGATGGTCGGTCAGGTGAGGTTTTGTTTTTTGATACCCATCATTTGTTTTTTTGGTTAATGTGGTTCTATTTGAAAATGGCAGTAAAAAGAAGGGACTTTTTTTTTTTTTTTTTTTAAATCTTTTATGACTTATTCATGTAAATTTCATTAACGTATATTTTGCATTGTCATATAATACTGATTACTCCAGAGCCTTGATATCAGCATTGGCAAGTCAAATATGAATCAATGATGAATCAATCCTAAAATCCTCTCAGAGTAAAGTCACTGCAGTTACAGTACACATATCAGATGTTAACGTAACTGTCTACATTTTTTCTCCTTACAGTTGGCTACCCAATTCTGTTTTTACGCATTATTTTGCAGTTGCTGTATGCATGTAAATCACAACTCAGAGGACTTCTGTGGTACAGAAATTTTGCAGTTATTAGGAACAAACATACCCTTAATTTCAATGTGATTATTCTTCTGTATCTGTATACAGAAATGTGTGCTCATCCTCATTTAACAACTGGTTTAACCTCTTGCACTCCGGTGTACCACGGACGGGCACGTCTCTGCGTCCTAGAGCGCACGAGGGCGCACGAGAGCGCCCTCATGCGCTCTAGGACGCACGAGGGCACTGCGTTCTAGAGCGCACTGAAAAAAAAGCTGCATTTCCTTTCTTTCACTACAGACACAGCCACGAACAGATCAGATATGATTGACCTCTCATTCGACTAATAAGAGCCTTGAATTGGGTTTCTGAAACCATGAAGAACCAATGACTGAAAACCTAGCAAGAAGGACCCGCCTACCAACGCTGTGAATGCAGCAAGCCAATTGAAGCACAGAAGTTCGAAAGCTGTTTTGTGTAAGGCTGGGTGAAGAGAGACTAACTGCTGCAGATGAAAAAAGGACCTGCAGGAAAAACCGTCACAGACCCAGCAGCACAGAGACCACCCACAAGTGCGACCTGTGTGACAGGGACTGCCATTCGCGCATCGGCCTGTTCAGCCACAGGCGGTGCTTTTTTTTTTTTTTTTTTTTTTTTATTCCAGCAGAATAGACGTTTAGGATTCTCTTCCACGGTCATCATAGACCGACGGAGGCCGACGACAAAGGTCGTAAATCATTCGCCAAAACCGCAGTCATAGAAGCGCAAAACCGCAATAATGGAATTATGTTTTGACTGGGTCGCGAGACCAGAACCACGAGTCCGTAACAAGCAGACCAGCATCGCGTTCGTCTGACAGTGAGGAAGAGAAGTTCGCCAGCTATGCTGCTGCTGTGAACAGGTAAGTGTTATAAGCTAAATTATTCTTTATCCCTGAAAATTGTAATCAAAAATGACTTTTGACCGATTGGTAAATTACAACTGTGCGGCGCACAAAGTCCGAGCGCCGCGGTACACGGTTCGTGCACCACGTCCGGACCATGAACACCCCCCCCCCCCCGCTACTCTTCTGTAGCAAGGGGGGGGTGGGGGCGGTGACTGCGCCGCGGTCAACACATCGCCACATGACTATTCCGTCATGTAGCGATGGCCGATGTCCGTCCTCTGTAGCGGGGGGTGGGGGGAGTTGTTACCTTCTACATTACAAATATTTTAGAATAATTTTTAGTGCACTGTAGGTTATTTTTTCTTGTAAAAAAAAAAAAAAAAAAGCCACACATTTTTTACGTGGCATGCTTCTTTGTGTGTGGGTGCTTGTTTGTTCATTCATTCATGAATGAATGAATAAACACCACACACACACACACAGCCCTGAGTGTCACCTTTCATTAGAGCCCAAGATGAAGCTTCTATATTGAATCATTCAAAAGTTAGACATTTTTCCAAACTGTGCCATTTGGCACAAATTGGCACAGTTCAAAAACGCCTGGGAACTACCTGAGAAAAAAGCTGTGTAATATATTCATTTTTTGTGGTATTGTTACAAAATTTTGACCTCAGCTGGATAACACTTCTACATTTCTGTTGCATTTTCCAGCCCGGATCTGAAGCCGTGTGTTATTTGCAAGCATCTGTATCCAAAAAAAACACCCAGGCCAAATTTATTTTCTTCAAGTTCAGTATGTTTAGATGAGCACTTAGAGAGATTATGACTGTTTTGCCAAAAAATTCAAAGTGTTTTCTTTTAAATGAGACCAACCCCATGAAGATGCTGCAAAGGGTTGAAGAACAGCTTTTGATTTACTTTGGGCACGTTATTTTTTGGCGTTTTTAGGGAAATTGACCGGAGTGCAAGGGGCAGGGATGGCAACAGGAAATTCTGATTTCAGCTGAAATCTAATTTGGTCGATTGACTTATGGGGGGCCGGGGGGGGGCAGCCCCCCTGAAGCTGGGAGGTTTTCAGTAAAACAGAAGTAATTTAGACTGAAAAAAATGATTAAAAAAATGAAATACTAGACTTAGTATTGTTTACTACGGTAAACTCTCGGCGCCACGCCAGTCGGCTGCCTTTTGCAACAGCGGCTCGATTCCGAGTTTTTTTTTTTTTTTTTTTTTTCCCCTTCCTCTCTCTTTTGATCACTTTTTTTTTTTTTTCACCCCACTTATATCACGGACACACAGATCGTCCCAAATGTCTCCTGAGCCGGTGGACGGAGCCACTGTTTATAGCAGGATACGATACAACAGGGGAGAGCTGCTAGCACTTAACCGCCACCCGGTCCCACTGGAAAAACTCGACATACCGAGAGAACTGAGGCGAAAACGCCGCGGCTGCCGGGCTGGAGTAAGGCGGAGGACAAAAAATATAAGGTACAGACCCTCCCTTCCATCTGTTGTCATGGGAAATGTACGGTCGATACTGGGAAAGTTAGATGAGCTAGCGGCTATCTCCCGTTATGATAGCACTTACCGGGAGTGCTCTCTCCTTTTGTTTACTGAGACGTGGCTAACTGAACTAGCAGCAGATGCTAACATTGAGCTGGAGGGTTTTCACATGATACGAGCTGACCGAACACCAGAGAGTGGCAAAACTAGGGGCGGTGGAGTGATAATGTATGTTAACAACAACTGGTGTAGACCGGGACATATCACTGTTAAACAACGACACTGCAGCAAAGACATTGAGTTGCTAGCTGTTAGCATGAGGCCTACATATCTCCCGAGAGAACACTCACACGTGATCTGCATTGTTGTTTATGCAAATCCGACGGCGAACGCTGGGACAGCGCGTGACGTCATCCATTCAGTAACCAGCAGGCTGCAGACAGAACACCCAGATGCTCTTCTCCTCATCTCAGGCGATTTCAACCACGTTTCACTGTCTCCCATTCTGCCCACTTTCACCCAGTATGTCACATGCCACACTAGAGACAATAAAACACTGGATTTGTTCTACGCAAACACTAAGGAGGCGTACACCTCATCACAACTCCCCCCACTTGGGAGATCGGATCACAACTTGGTTCATCTCCGACCGGTGTACAAACCCCTAGTGCACAGACAACCTCCGGCCATGCACACTGTGGAGTTATGGTCTGAGGAGACAATGGACACTCTAAAGGACTGTTTTGAAGCCACTGCCTGGAAGCAGCTCTGCGATCCACATGGTGAGGACATCGATGGCCTCATTCACACCTTCACGGGCTACCTCAGCTTCTGTGTGGACAAATCCGTTCCCACCAAGACCATACGGCGTCACTCAAACAACAAACCCTGGATCAACCCTGAGATAAAAACACTTCTGAGAGAGAAGAAGAGGATCTTCAGGTCGGGGAACAGGGAGATGCTGAAGTCCGTACAGAGGGAGCTGAGGGAGAAAGATCAGAGAAGGCAAGGACAGCTTCAGGAAGAAGATGGAGGACAAGCTGCAACAGAGCGACATCAGCGGGGTCTGGAGAAACCTCAAAACCATCTCGGGGCTCCAGAATACCTCCCCCCAGGCCACGGGGGGCAGGGAGTGGGCGAACAACCTGAATCTGTTTTTCAATAGATTTGACCAACCGCCCTCCCCCCTGTCTGCACAACAACCACTGCTGCCTCTAAGAAATCAAGTCCTGCTACCCACTCCCCACTCCACCGACACCCCCCCCCACTCCCAACACACAGCCCCCCATCCTGACCCTGACCAAGACCCAGGTGAGGACGGAGCTGAGGAAGATCAAGGCGAGGAAGGCGTCGGGACCGGACGGCATCAGCGCAAAGCTCCTCAAGTCCTGTGCAGACCAGCTGTGTGGGATTGTGACGTATATCTTCAACATGAGCCTGAAACTGGGGAGGGTACCACAGCTGTGGAAAACATCTTGTGTGGTACCTGTACCAAAAACTTCCCACCCCAAAGACCTGAACAGCTTCAGACCGGTGGCCTTGACGTCCCACTTGATGAAGACCCTGGAGAGACTGCTCCTTGCTCATCTCCGCCCCCTGGTGGAACCAGCGATGGATCCACTCCAGTTCGCCTACCAGCATGGCATTGGGGTGGAGGATGCGGTGATCTTCCTCCTTCACCGTTCTCTGTCCCACCTGGAGAAGCCCGGGAATATGGTGAGGATCATGTTCTTTGACTTCTCCAGTGCTTTCAACACCATCCAACTGATGATCCTGAAGGACAAGCTGCTGCGCGCAGGGGTGGACCAGCACCTGTCATCATGGATCCTGGACTACCTCACGAACCGGCCTCAGTTTGTGAGAACCCGGGACTGTGTTTCCGACACGATCATCAGTAGCACGGGGGCCCCCCAGGGAACGGTGCTGGCTCCCTTCCTGTTCACTCTTTATACTGCGGACTTCTCACACAACACAACACATTGCCATCTACAGAAGTTCTCTGATGACTCTGCGATCGTTGGTCTCATCTCCAGCGGAGATGAAGCTGAGTACAGAGGGCTTATCCAGGACTTTGTGGACTGGTGCCATCGGAACTGCCTCCAGATCAACGCGAGGAAAACTAAGGAGCTGGTGGTGGACTGCCGCAGGCATGGGCAGCCCCTCACAGCACCAGTAAATATACAGGGAACAGACATCGAGATGGTGACATCCTACAAGTACCTGGGTATTCATCTGAACAATAAACTAGACTGGTCACACAATACTGACGCACTCTACAAGAAGGGACAGCGCAGGCTGTTCCTGCTGAGGAGACTCAGGTCTTTTGGTGTACAAGGGGCGCTGCTGAAGTCATTCTATGACACGGTGGTGGCATCAGCCATCACTTTTAGAGTGGTCTGCTGGGGCAGTGGCATCACTGCAGCCGATAGGAAGAGACTGAACAAACTGATTAAGAAAGCTAGCTCTGTCCTGGGGCAACGCCTTGATCCGATGGAGGAGATAGGAGAGAGAAGGACGGTGGCTAAACTGTCATCTCTGCTGGAGTCCGAGTTCCACCCTATGCAGGACATACTGGATGCACTGAGGAGCTCATTTAGCAGCAGACTACATCATCCCAGGTGCACAACCGAGAGGTTTCGTAGGTCCTTCCTACCAACGGCTGTCAGACTGTACAACCTAAGCAGGGCTGCTCGCAGAGATAGCAAAAAGACGTAACAAACTAATAGTTTTTTTTGAATGCAAAAGATGCAATAGACTTACACAATGGTCCTCTCCGGCATACAACTAGGAACATACCGGTCGCTATGGAGGGTGAGAATATGTATGGGCACATAATCATACCATGTAGGATAACTAAATAGACGGTTATGCTGTTTCATCCCACCTAGCAACAATGCTCTGCACTGTGTGTGTTTAGATATTTACATATTTATTCCCTCTAGCTACAATGCTCTGCACTGGGTGTGTTTATATTTATATATCTATATATTTATTCCATCTAGCTACAATGCTCAGCACTGGGTGTGTTTATATTTATATATCTATATATTTATTCCATCTAGCTACATTGCTCCGCACTGTGTGTGTTTATATACTTGCATATTTATTCCACCTAGCTGCAATGCTCCGTACTGTGGGTGTTTATATATTTACATATTTATTCCATCTAGCTACAATGCTCTGCACTGTGTGTTCATATATTCATATATTTAGTCCATCCAGCTACAATGCTCTGCACTGTGTGTCTGTGTGTGTGTGTGTGTGTATATATATATATATATATTTTATAGTAATATGTACATATGTATATTAGCTGCTCTTGCTTGCTTGTTTGTTTTTTTTTTGTTTTGTTTTTTTCTTGCCTTCTGATTGTTGCTCTGAGTGTTGCTATCCCTGTGCTGTTGCAATCCTGGAATTTCCCCGTTGTGGGACTAATAAAGGCTTATCTTATCTTATCTTATCTTAGATAAATCATTAAATTTAATGAAAAGTTAACTTACTTTTTCTTCAATGTTATCTCACCATCTTTAGTCCAACATATTTAACAGTTCTATAAGAGTTTATTACACTATTTACACTGGTCACCAAGTCACTTCTAATGTGAAACTTTCTTCCTTTTGGCAGCAAGCTGTGTCAGTCTCTGAACTTTGAACTTCATCTCCTTTTCTGGTTTCTTCAGAAACTGAGTGTTTCTGTTACCTCGTCGAACTTTGAGCCAATTTTCACCTTTACCGTCACTTTTCTCTCAAGCCAATTCCATCGGAACTTATTTTTGACACTTTTGTCTATTTCTAGCACTGATGACTCCTGATCCTTTGATAAAAATCTCATAATTCTGCTGAAAACAATACCGAAAGCTCAGAATTCCAACACGAACCAGTGATGTGATTTGGGGTTGGGGAAATTATCTGAAAATTTAGCAGGGGGTCTGGGGGACACAGTCCCCCAGTCGGGTCCGGGGCAGAGCCCCGGTGGGGGGGCAAGGGGGGCAAAGCCCCCCGAAGCTCCTGGGTTTTTATGATTTTTAAGTACCAGAACTGTGCTTAAATGACATAAAACAAACAGCTGAATGCCACTTATTACTGTATAATATTGACTTATGTTCCAAGAAGATAGCATTCCTAAAATATTCCAACAAGCATTATCCATCACATGCTTTAACACTTGATCAAATCAAAATCAGTTAATTTTATCTATGCCAAAGTCCCCCAGTGTGTAACATCTTTGACTGCTTTATCTACTGTAGAAGATTGTTTCAAAAACGCTGATCCCAAAGAATAGTTGCTCCACCGAATGGCAAGGTAGTGGGCATGTTTTTTCACTTTTGATGCGTGGTCTGACAGCGCCACACATCCACGCGATCCATAGTTAATCAGCTCTTTACAATACACACAAAAAGCTTTTCCTGCCACGTCTGGTTTCTTCAAAAATTGTCCGAGTGTTTCTGTTACCTCGTCAAACTTTGAGCCAATTTTCACTTTTACCGTCACTTTTCTCTCAAGCCAATTCCATCGGAACTTTTTGACACTTCTGTCTATTTCTGCCACTGATGACTCCTGATCCTTCGATAAAAATTTCATAATTCCGCTGAAAATATTACCGAAAGCTCAAAATTCCAATGTCAACACACCGATGACAAAGCATACAACGAGCCATTTCATTGGTCCAAATTTGCAACTATCCAATCGCAGGGCTGTTTACACATAACATCCGGGTTTATCGCGGGAAACTCACCCAGGAAAACGCCGAGCGCTAATGTATTGTGTTGATTTTCGCTAAAATCGGTAACAATAAGGTACCTTACCATCCATCTTCCATCTTCTACCGCTTTTCCGGAGGTCCGGGTCGCAGAGGCAGCAGTTCAAGCAGAGAAGCCCAGACTTCCCTCTCCCCAGCCACCTGCTCCAGCAGCCATGACTTTTTGACAAAGCAACAACGAGCCATTTGATTGGTCCAATCATTTCCAACTATCCAATCGCAGGGCCGTTTACAGCAGTAGCATGAGTACATAACATCCGGGTTATCGCCGGAGACTGTCACTCAGGGAAGCGCCGAGCGCTTTTGTAATCATATTAATTTTTGCTAAAATCATAAATCGGAGGAAATCCGCGGATCGGCGGAAAATTGCCATCCCTGTAACACACTGTGAGAAGATAAGCGCCTTGGCTGAGGTATGCATTCTCAGATCATCACCAAAATATAATGGGTTCCTCTCTAGCCCAAGAACCACCTCTGGTGAAAATTTTATCCAAATCCATCCAGTAGTTTTTGTGTAATCCTGCTGCACAAATACAAAAAAGCCCTTGGTGGAGGTATGCACTCTCAGATCATCACCAAAATCTAATCATCTGTTTCCCGTGCCATTGCACACCTTTCCTGAAAATTTCATGAAAATCCGTCCATCACTTTTCCTTGCTAACAAACAGACAGACAGACAAACCAACGCCGATGAAAACATAACCTCCTTGGCGGAGGTAAATATTCCAACAAGCATTATCCATCACATGCTTTAACACTTGATCAAATCAAAATCAGTTAATTTTATCTATTCCATAATAGAAATAAAATTCCAACATACCATTACTTTTTATAATTTCAGCATTCATTTCAGATCACCAGTTTCAATCTCCATTGAGTCTTGAGCAGCTCATTTTCCTCCCCCACGCAGCCCAGCTCATACAGCCTTGTACGCTGCACTCAAACGGAAACCGGCGGACAGAGTCGACTGGACTCCTGAACGGGAGCAGGCGTTCTGAGATTAAAACAGCGCTCATTACCCACGTCTCGGACATGGGCATAGCGGCCGTCGTGGAGCAATGTGTTGCCGGTTCTTGGCAGCCGCTCACCTTTTTTTTAAGCAGGTCTTTGCACGACAGTGAGCGTAAATACAGCGTGTTCGACAGAGAGTTAATGGCTCTCTACTTGGCGTACGCCACTTCCGGTTCTGGCTGAAAGGGCACACTTTCACTGCGTCGTGGACCATAAGCCGCTAACGTACTTAACGTACATATAATATACAAATAAAGCGGAATTCGGTGAATTACCGGAAAAATCACATCCCTGAGAACAAGCCGAAATGAATTTTTGACAAAGCATACGAGCCATTTGATTGGTCCAATCGTTTGCAACTATCCAATTGCAGGGCTGTTTACAATACAGCAGTAGCTTGAGTACATCCGGGTTATCGCGAGACTTCGGGGAAGCGCCGAGCGCGTATGTTTTTTTTTTTCCAAACTTTATTGAGAACAAGATAAAGGTACAAAATTATGACATAGATGATAAAATCGGCAGAAATCCGCGGATCGGCGGAAAATTGCCATCCCTGAAGGGGTTAATGCTCGTCATCACATCAGCTACATCACCTCACTAATTTTCACCAAAATTTTCAGAATCAACACTAGGGCTGGGCGATTAACCAAAATAAAGCTGAAACCAACGTTCGGGATGTACAACAGACATACTACTTTGGTCCAAATCAGTTGATAAGTTTGTTACTTTGTATTATTTTCTCCTTGGTTCGGTTCCCTTTCACACAGGCAAAAATTCAAACAGACCAAAAGATTAAATCCTGCAAGATTTACGTCAGAAAGTTCTCTGTTCTCAATGGTCAGATTTTGACTTTTTTGACTTTCAACTTTTTTTTTTGTCCCCAAAGGGAAATTCTTTTTCACAGCACTGCACTCATTTGACAACAAATACAACAAATTAGGGCTGGGCGATGTATGGAATATATTCGTTGTATCTGTACATACACCACCGGAGTGGTGGACTAGTTGATATAGCATCCGCCCCACAACCAGAAAGTCGTGGGTTCAAATCCCAGCTGGGTGATACTAAAGACCATATAAAATGGTACTTTACGCCTTCCAGCTTGGTGCTCAGTATAACAGAATGGAAAAAGGAAAGTTAACACACACAGCTACCAGACGACTGACCCCCCACTGTAGCTTTTAGTACTTACAGTAGCTGTGTGACCTAGGGTCAGTGAAACGCCCCATACACCACATGGTAGGGCTGTCGTGGTAGAGGAATTTCCCCTGCGGTGACGGAGGACAGCTCAACACCACGATATGCGGTATTATTGCAAATGTTTTTAGGACCCTGTGGTCTCATAATTTAAACAGGGTTCATAACTTGTGTGGCAAATAATGAAAGCTGTGAGAAAGTCGCTGCAGTTCCGCTCTCAACTTTATGTCCGTGTGTGACAATTGGGCGGAGCTCTGGTCTTTCCAGGCATGAAATGGTGATTCTGTTAAAAAAAAAAAAAAAAAAGATCATTTTCATAAAGCAGTGGCGGGAACTCCAGTATTTCAACTACAGCATGTGTGGACTGGAGAATGCAGTGACATTCAGCTTATTTAAACAGGACAGCCCCCGTACAAGACTCTGTGTGGCTCCTGTCTCCGTGATTTTTTGCTGCTGTCCGAAAAATCACATTCAAACAAGCAATGCACTACGCAGTAGTTGTTTCGCTGTCGGAGCTCAATTGTCAGGATCATAAACACTCCGCTCAGAAGGAAATAACACGCTTTGCTCCCTTTCAGTGCTCACAAACACTTCCACCACTAACTGTCTGCTGGAGTCCATCTGGAGAGTGCCCCACACGGTGCTACCGCCGTAAGCACCCGGTCCTATGGAAGCTTCCACAGTACCGGGTGCTGCCGCCGTCAGTACCGGGTGCAAACATGCTGTTGGCAATAAGAATACACTTAACATTTAATAATTTATTTATTAATCAATGGGGCACATAAGTGAATAAAGAGATTTAGCCACACACAAAAAAAGTGAACACTGCGGTTGTTGCGGTTGTTCGTTATCCTCCATGGTAGGCTTGTCCATAGCGTGGTATTATATAATTGCGGTTATCGCAATAGCCCTACCACATGGTGTCCCACATGCTGTGGAAGGGATTAACTTAACTGTACAATTGGTCGCCCATGGCTGCCCCACACCCTGCATGCTGGCAGACAAAGAGAGAAATAACAGAATAAACGTAGGCTCACCTTAAGCACAGGAAATGGGGGGTGGGTCAGGAGAAGATAAACATTAACATTTCACATCTGAACTCTTCAGGTAACTCACTTAGCAAATGAACTTTCAAAATAACACCTGCTATCAGGTCTTGCAACCCTTCAAAATAAGAGCAGGTAGATCACCAAATAAAGAACTGATGAAATGTAGACATAAAAAAATACAAAAATAAGCAAGAAATTATACTTCTGTCACTTATTAGACCGCCAAGTATTAACTGTGTGGTAAACTGAAACATTTGAGGTACAACTGTTAGATGAAACAATTGTTGTCTTGGTCTCTTGATGTCAAAACGTGAACAGCATGATTAAGAGGACTGTTTAAATACCAATTCTAATTGGACCAGAAAATTTATTGGTCGATTCATGGATCAAACACCTGTTATGAATTTTGCCCTTAAGCACCTTGTTAGAGAACACCAAGTTATGTAAAAAAAAAAAAAAAAAAAAACACTGAAACACTGAACAGTTGGACATGTGCATTCAAAAGGTCAGAGGAAGGTCAAATTAAGTTCACCTGTAAAGGTTATAGTGCATTTTAGGTGCATCTTGAAATTTGACCCGAAAACCAAATATCCCTAACTTTTTGTGAGTAGTGCAAGTACAGGTACTTATCCCTTACCCTTAAATGCATCTACAAGCTAGTGATGACGTCATGGCTATCACGACTTCAACATACTGTCTGGGAAAAAGCATTATGTCTGGAAAGAATGGGGACTGTAATTGGCTCAGTCATTCCCTCCCCTACTTTCCTCAATTGCTCCCTACAAAGGAAACAAAAGTTTGCACATATCCTGCTGAAGAAGCTCCTGGGCAACTCAAAGGTATAAAGGAGGACACAGTTTATCATATGTTGTGTGAGCAGTGTGTATGGGGAAAGGTGGTGGTGTGGAGGTGTCCTTCAGCTCACTGTCATGCAAACGCTGTTTGTTGTGTGTGCCCAGTGCCCTGCGGCGACAGCATGAGGACACCCAAACGGGCCTATTTTACTGTGCAACAATGCAAGGAAATCCATGAAAGGCCAATCAGATAAGGCAGAAATTAATTGGCTAGCAGTCCAACACAGCCTGTATTTTAATTTGAGATCGAACAAAGAGAACTACATTGAATGATATAGAGGAAATGCATATTTCCAAGATTCACTTTACCTCTACTTTCTCTTTCATGGCAATCCTACTTTATGCTGCCTGTGTGGCGTTGATATTTTTTTTTCTTGTTGCTATAATGGTTCACTCAGTGAGGGGTGTGACACAATACTGTGAACGCCAGTCTTATTACGTTCAAAGACGAGCAAAGCAGGAACTGTAAGCAAATGTTTCCACTCATAGTACAATGCATACAGTCTATGATGGATAGAGGAAACTTGCTCTTGTCAGTAAGGCTCTTGTAGCTGCACTGGGAAATATTCAAGACTCACAACACAGGAAGACTGGAAACCTTGACGCCTGTAGGGGTGTACCCAAACATTTGATTATCTAGATATCTGTTGACTGAAAAATTATTTTACTTTTAACTGCGCTATAAGGCTGCATTCACACCAGGATAGTCCAGGGGTCTCGGTTCGACTCAGTGGGGGATGGCGAGAATTTTCACACCTTCGTTTGGTTTGCATTCACACAGCACTTCACTCAAGCAGACCAAACTGCTTGGACATCGTCACGCAGTTGCAACAGCTCCTCGTTTGTGGTACTGTAGCCAAAGCCACCACTGCGTGAAAAATTTGCCCATTCGCGTTTGATGTGAAGGCACCTTTACAGTAAACACCACTTTCTCTTTTCACTGTGTGCTGCTGTGGTTACACAAACGCAGAGGAGCATGTCTGCCCTTTGGTCCGCTGGATACTCCGTTTGCATTCACACGACAAGCGAAGCGTACCAGACTGCGTTTGCAAGCAAACCGAGACACCCCCCCTCCCCCATTTTCAGGGGGACCAGAGTTCGCTTGTCTGGTGCTGCACCAGAGTTCCAGGTGCATTCAGACGGCGCCAAAGGAACTGAACTCTCCATCAGGGTTTCCTCTGGTAACATTTCTCGGCGGCGGGCCACCTCACCAGAGATTTTACCGCCTCACCAAGGAGATATGAATTTATTAAGAAAAATATATGAAGCAATGACTTTCCGCAAGCGCGCACACAAACAACATGCGTGGCCATCATCCGCGTGGATTTAGAAGTCCCCCGCCCACGAAAGTTTTCCAGTCAGTCAGCGTCTCGCTAAGCGCGACTGTCCGACAGAAACATGAGTTTGTTAAAGTACTTCAAACGCGGAAAAAAATCATAAGAGGTATGTAAGCACTGGAGGCATTTATCATGGTTTTAACCCGCTGGAAACGGGAGCAATAATGGAAGAGTCGCTTAGCTAAGAGATGTGGTTAGAATTCATATGCAGCCGGCTTCATATGAAGGGAAAGGCAAGGGGGACAGATGAATTGCTGAGGATATAAATATAGGATTTATAGGATATAAATAAATAGGATATAAATATTTATTCCATCTAGCTACAATGCTCCGCACTGTGTGTTTATATACTCATATATTTATTCCATCCAGCTACAATGCTCCGCACTGTGCGTCTATATATATATATATATATATATACTGTACACTACCGTTCAAAAGTTTGGGGTCACCCAGACAATTATTTTGTGTTTTCCATGAAAAGTCACACTTATTTACCACCATGAGTTGTAAAATGAATAGAAAATATAGTCAAGACATTGACAAGGTTCGAAATAATGATTTGTATTTGAAATAATATTTTTTTCCTTCAAACTTTGCTTTCGTCAAAGAATCCTCCATTTGCAGCAATTACAGCATTGCAGACCTAACATCATTGCACAAGGGTTTTCTAATCATCCATTAGCCTTCTGACGCAATGAGCAAACACATTGTACCATTAGAACACTGGAGTGATAGTTGCTGGAAATGGGCCTCTATACACCTATGTAGATATTGCACCAAAAACCAGACATTTGCAGCTAGAATAGTCATTTACCACATTAGCAATGTATAGAGTGTATTTCTAATTAGTTTAAAGTTATCTTCATTGGAAAAAAAGTGCTTTTCTTTCAAAAATAAGGAAATTTCTAAGTAACCCCAAACTTTTGAACGGTAGTGTATATATATATATATATATATATATATATATATATATATATATATATATACACAGTATATATATATATATTTATATTAATATGTACATATGTATACTAGCTGCTCTTGTTTTTTCTTGTCTTCTGATTGTTGGTCTGAGTGTTGCTATCCCTGTGCTGTTGCAATCTTGGAATTTCCCCATTGTGGGACTAATAAAGGCTTATCTTATCTTATATATTTCACCAGCCACTACAATATTAAGTTACGTTCTGTAGGAATTGCAGGAATGAAGAGAATGGCAATTTCTCTCTTTTCTCGCACGAGCAGGCGTGCCGTTTTTATTCTCCAGCGGCAGTGACAAAAAGCAACTGCTAAAAACGCCTCTCTTTTTCATTCTAAACTGAGGTCCTTCAGCTGCTGCCTAGAGGTGCCTGATGAGAAAGCCTGAGAGCACAACTATAACTGCCTAAACGGACCATTCTGTACATGAACACATATTGTGGTGAATTATGTCTTTAGAGTCCGCTACAGTTCCCTATTATGTACCTGGCAGGTTAAGATGACTGAAATTCACGAAGTCAATGACTTTAATCTGTCAGCAGCCTTCAGACAAGCTAAACGTGCCAACATTAGATTTCAAAATAAGGGAGGCTTTTCCTGCTGTCTGGGTGGTGAGGAGATTTCTAAAAAACTATAAATAAAAAGAAATATAACAGAAATAACGGCATCCTTGGTCATTTAAGTTAATTTATTTCATTAAATACAGCTTTATTAATATTTTTTCTTTGTAATCACAGTTAAATTATTGTTCTGTTCTGAGTGCAAAATTATGGTCAAATATGTAAATCATTATAAGGAGAAGGTAAAAAAAAATTACCATAGTCTTTCAAATTGATCTAAAAAAAAAAACACAGTAATTTTGTTTTAAAAAAGACAAAAATTAGTCATAAAATAATCCACAAATTTATAATAAAGTTTCAAATGTACAAGAAAAGTCAATTTTACAAGAGGAAATTACAAATTTGAGGAACATGGTTTCAACTTTAGACAGTTTTCTACTTTTCTCTGTAAATCTAAGAAAATTGTTATAAATTTTTGAGAAAAATCTCTAACCTTCAAGACTGAAGTCATTACTCAAGTTTTTAAATGGGTGCTCTTTGTGCCCTTAACTCAACTAGAAATTTTTGGTTGTCTACTTTTAATTATTAATTTCAAAGCACTGCCTTTGCATGAGTAGAATTTCTGGTTACTATACCCACCTGATCATATAATTTAAGTGTGCATGAGTACATTACTATTATGAATGTTTCTTTCTCTTCCCTACTCTCTCAATGGAAAAAAGAAACACTCGAATAAAATTACAAAAAATACACATATTTTTGTCATTTATGTAAACCATGGCAAAAAAAAAAAATCCTGTAGGACAAAACATGACACTTGATATTTTCTAACCTGTTTGTATACCACCATAAACAGAGAGAGACCCTGAATTAGACAGAGCTCAGAGAGGGCAAGATGAGACAGAAGAGAGGAGCCAAGGAGAGTAAAGTGTTCAGGCAGAAGAAAGAGAGAAGGATAACACCACTAAAAAAGTCTAAACACAGGATATCTGGGTGGGACCCCAACTGGCCCAATATTCAAGCCTCGGTTGTATAATACTTCAAATGGTAAGTTCCATATGCAATGGTACTGTGTAAAATTTTAAAAAGAAATAAATGGTATAAAATTAGCATATTCCAGTATGTTTACTGCCCTCCCCAGGGGAAAATATGTTGCCACCACGCCTAGGTCTTTAAACCACAGGAAACACTGATCCACGGAATACACACTTTGGTCCTTTAGTCTGGACCAAACAGTAGCCATGTGAATGCAACCCAAGAAGTAAATCTGTGCCAGATATTGCTGCCTAGATCAGGGATATGCAACTTGTAGCTCCAGAGCCACAAGGGGTCCTTGTTCTCTGCCCCCCCCCCCAAAAAAAAAAAAAAAATTTACGATGCCCCTAAAATGCACTGTAAGTTTTACAGGTTAACTTGATTTGACCTTCTCTAACCTTTTCAATGCACATGTCCAACTGTTCAGTGTTTCGATGCTTTTTACATAACTTGCTGTTCTCTAACAAGGTATTTAACAGCAAAATTCACAACAGCTGTTTGATCCATGAACTGACCAATAAATTTTCTGGTTCAATTAGAATTGGTATTTAAACAGTCCTCTTTATCATGCTGTTCACATTTTGACATCATGACACAAGACAACGCCTAACAATTGATCAAAAGCACCTCTCCATTGCAAGGCTTCAAACAGGATGTTCTCAGAGGGAAGAGGCCACTGAGCTTAGAGTGTCATCAGCAGGTTGCAACAGAGACAGAGACTGGAAGAGTCACAGAAAGGCACAGAAATGGTAAATGGCACTCACTTATATAGTCCTTTTTCTCATCTCTAGATGACCAAAGCACTTTAACAGATCCTGCTATCCACCCATTTACATACTGATGGCAGCGGAGCTACCATGCACCGGCGCTGGCCTGACCCACCAGAAGGCACCCAAGTGTCACGTTAGACCATTTAAAATGTTCACATTAGCGTATTTTTCTTCTTCGCTGAGATTTTTTCTTCCTGGTCAGTGATGGTTTTGGCTACAGCGCCCCAAACAAACAGCTGTTGTAACTGCGTGGCGTTGTTCAGGCAGATTGGTCGCTGCAGGGTGAATGCTAACCAAACGAAGGTATGAAAATTCTCAGCATTCCCCGTCCAATTGAACCAAGACCCCTGGACTATCCTCATCTGAATGCAGCCTTAAAGTACTTTAAACGCGGAAAAAAAGCAGTAGAAGTATACAAGCAGTGGAGGCATTTATCGTGGTTTTAACCCGCCAGTCATCATCATCATCATCATAGCAGTCTGTCGTGGGCGACAATGACTGTTTCATTTAGGTCTGATCAGATTCCTCCACACAGCTCTATCCTTAGCCTTCCGCTGCCAGGAACTCCTGTCTATGTCCAACTTCTTCAAGTTTATTTTTACAGTGTCTTTAAGTCTGAGCCTTGGTCTACCCTGATTGCGTTTGCCCTCGCATAACTGTGAGTAAAGTAACTGCCAAGGGAGACGCTGGTGGTCCATCCTCTCAACATGTCCGAGCCATCTCAAGTTTGTCTGTATTAGCACGTCCTCCACTGATGGTAGACCAGCTTGTTTCAACACTTCTATGTTGGTTATCTTGTCTTTCCATGAGATGTTCATTATGGCTCGAAGATGTTTCATCATGTACGCGTCGAGTTTCTTCACCTGCACTCTGTAGACAGTTCTAGTTTCAGCACCGTACAATAGAGTAGCCAGTACTGTCGCTCTGTACACTTTGCATTTCACACAGATGTCGATTGTTCCACAGTCTCTCCCTCAAGTTTCCAAACACAGCGCTCGCTCTTCCCGTTCTGAGAGATAGTTCATCCTCCAGCCTAGCAAAAAATAACAAAAAGATGGCGGTGCGCGTCTGCGCAGTAGCTCTTTGCTCCCTATTTTTGTTTGTATGTATGCTGTTTTTGGATATTGGACCTTGTGAAGCTGGATTTGTGTACAGTACTTTCCATAATGGCGGTTTAGCGCCACAGTTCCCCCCATACAGTGTTTGTGTGTACGTTTTCAGATTCCTTGACCATGAAAACATATGAGTAGCAATTGGATTGACAATGATAGGATTAGTGGTTCAGTAGTTATTCTTGAAAATGGCATTTTCCGTAATGGCGGCCACAGTTCCCCCCATACAGTGTTTGTGTGTATGTTTTCAGATTCCTTGACCATGAAAACATATGACAAGCAATTGGATTCACAATGATAGGATTAGTGGTTCTGAAGCGGCATGAAATAAAGCGGCGTTGGTGAAGGTTTTAAGTAGAGTTTATTACATCATACCGCCTTCACAGGATCCCCGCTCCGGTGCAAGTGTGAGCAGACCGGAGCGGGATCCTCAGGCTCTCAGAGAGGACACACAGTGTGTGTCAGCAGCAGTTGCAGGAATCAGATTGAGAGTGAGAGAATGAGCATGGATTACAGTGCAGTATATATACCCAACTACAACAATACATAAAAGAGCATTCCCCAGCAGTTGGTATGATCAAGGAGATTGCAGAACAGGCATGAGACATTTGCATTTGAGAGACATACATCACAATAGGCAGATTGCTGGCCTCTGCTCCAGCTGCAAGACAAAGAGGTTACAAGGCACATCTACATATTGATCTCAGTCTCTAGGTCACAGTAAGGACAGGACGCATGAACACAATGCGTGAAAGGCACATTAACATCACAGTAGTGAGCCAGAAGAAGCGGGGCTGCCTGTAGACATTAATACACACATTTCACTGTTCTGTTAATTGCTCTAGCCGAGCGCTGTGTCTGTCCAGTCTGTTGTGGGGGTTACACCAACCCGCCACGCGCTCCCTCCCAGAGGGCTCGGCAGGTGGCCAAGGTCTCGATCATGCAGCTTGGGCAGCGAGCAGGAGAAGCTCTGTGCAGGCGGGGGGGGGGGGGGGGGGGGGGCGGGTGCCGGCCGGGAGCGGTGAAATCGTCCTGGCCGCGCAAAAATTGCTTGTTGTTCCGCGATGTCGAGGGGCTGTCCCGTTGAACTTGCAGAGATCACAAGAAGAAAAATTAGTCTCTGACTCCTCTCGTGGCCATGAAGAAAAGCAGGAGTGGCTGTAAGAAAAAAAGGAACAAAAGCAGAGGGACTTGGCGTGTTGACTTTAGATGCAGGCGCAACCCTAAAGCCTCGGGAACCGCAGACAGCTGAATTCCCCTTGTGTGCCGTGGCTAAGACCATAAAATCCAGTGAGCAAGCTGCATGCCTCAGGTGTACGAGCAAGCCTGAAGGGCCAGTGTCCAGCAGAAGGAAGGCGGTCAGTGGAGCCGTATGTGTCCCGTGCGTGGTGCGCCGTCCTCGTAACTCCCCGGTGCGTGCGCCGGGGTTCCGTGATGGGTGGGCCAGCTGGAGAGGAGAACCAGGGTCAGGAATCTTGGTGGAGATAGGCGCAGACAGCGCCGATAAACATCTATGATGAGCTGTGGCTGCAGATTAGTCATGGTGCGTTGGAGCGTTGAGGGAAGATAGACGATCTTTGTTCCTCGGGCTCGGGTAGATGAGTAGGATCGCTGAGAGGGAGGAGTAGCGGTGAGAGGGAGAAAACATTCTGTGTCCCTCGGCCGGTCCAGCGTAGACGTCCCGATCTCAGGCAAGGGTCGCGCCATGACGTTTTCTGCAGTTTTCCCGGTCGTGGGTGATGTCCGGAGAGTAGTTCGCCTGTGTTGGCTCCACGTCGAGGTCTCCCTGAAGCAGAAGGGAGGGCAGCTCGTTTGTGTCAGGCTGCTGTGTTCGCTGGCAGCGTGTTTTTTTCAGCGTCGGGTCGCCAGCGTGGCCGTCCAGACCAGAAGGTTGTGTTGCACAAAGCGTGTGCATTCTTGGGGTCACCAGTGAAGCGGCATGAAATAAAGCGGCGTTGGTGAAGGTTTTAAGTAGAGTTTATTAAATCATACCGCCTTCACAGGATCCCCGCTCCGGTGCAAGTGTGAGCAGACCGGAGCGGGATCCTCAGGCTCTCAGAGAGGACACACAGTGTGTGTCAGCAGCAGTTGCAGGAATCAGATTGAGAGTGAGAGAATGAGCATGGATTACAGTGCAGTATATATACCCAACTACAACAATACATAAAAGAGCATTCCCCAGCAGTTGGTATGATCAAGGAGATTGCAGAACAGGCATGAGACATTTGCATTTGAGAGACATACATCACAATAGGCAGATTGCTGGCCTCTGCTCCAGCTGCAAGACAAAGAGGTTACAAGGCACATCTACATATTGATCTCAGTCTCTAGGTCACAGTAAGGACAGGACGCATGAACACAATGCGTGAAAGGCACATTAACATCACAGTAGTGAGCCAGAAGAAGCGGGGCTGCCTGTAGACATTAATACACACATTTCACTGTTCTGTTAATTGCTCTAGCCGAGCGCTGTGTCTGTCCAGTCTGTTGTGGGGGTTACACCAACCCGCCACAGTTCAGTAGTTATTGACAAAAATGGCATTTTCCGTAATGGCGGTTTAGCGCCACAGTTCCCCCCCATACAGTGTTTGTGTGTACGTTTTGAGATTCCTTGACCATGAAAACATATGACAAGCAATTGGATTCACAATGACAGGATTAGTGGTTCAGTAGTTATTGACGAAAATGGCATTTTCCGTAATGGCGGTTTAGCGCCACAGTTCCCCCCATACAGTGTTTGTGTGTACGTTTTCAGATTCCTTGACCATGAAAACATATGAGTAGCAATTGGATTGACAATGATAGGATTAGTGGTTCAGTAGTTATTCTTGAAAATGGCATTTTCCGTAATGGCGGCCACAGTTCCCCCATACAGTGTTTGTGTGTACGTTTTCAGATTCTTTGACCATGAAAACATATGACTAGCAATTGGATTCACAATGATAGGATTAGTGGTTCAGTAGTTATTGACAAAAATGGCATTTTCCGTAATGGCGGCCACAGTTCCCCCCATACAGTGTTTGTGTGTACGTTTTCAGATTCCTTGACCATGAAAACATATGACTAGCCATTGGATTCACAACAATTGGATTGACAATGATAGGATTAGTAGTTTAGTAGTTATTCACGAAAATGGCATTTTGCGTAATGGCGGTTTTCTTGTGGACGGTGATCCGGATCACCACCAAAATGTAATCATCTGTAGGACACCCCATTTCTGACAATCTGTGAAAATTTCATGAAAATCCGTCCATAACTTTTTGAGTTATCTTGCTAACAAACAGACAAACCAACGCCGATGATCACATAACCTCCCCCTTTGGCGGAGGTAAAAAGTCAATTTTATAAGAGAAAATTACAAATGTGGAAAATGGTTGCAAATTTAGATAAATTTACAGAGAAAAGTAGAAAACTACGTCAAACAGGTTCATTTTGTCTTCTTTTAATTATTCATCCTATTTTTTTTTCCCTTTGAAAGACAAAAGTAAAATAGAAAGATGTCTTTACCTTCTTTACATGTTTCAACTGCACTGCAGCCTTCATCAGAAGAGTCAGCTGATTGCTCCCAGGTGACATTTATCAGCTGATTTTCGTAGGCGGGGCCAGCTCAGCAGATCCGTCAGATCCACCGAGCCGGCCCCGCCTCCCGCAGCATAAAAATCACAGTCTACAGGAAACCAACCCACACAGATCAATACCTACTTTGGACATCGGAACACCCCACAGCACACAAGCTATCAGTCGTCAGGACATTATATGAACGAGCCACCATCATCACGGAACAAGAAGACAGACAGGAAGAGGAAAACCACATAAAACATGCACTTATACGCTGCCAATATCCAGTATGGGCCATAAACAAAGGGAAACAGCAAGTCAAAAACAAAGAAAATAAACAGGACACAAGACATAGAACAAAAGCTGAAATCAAAAACAAGGACACCATAACCATACCATACATACGAGGGATCACGGAACCAATTCAAAGGATCATGAAAAAATACAAAATAAACACAGCAGTCAAACCACACAAAAAATTAAGACAGTTATTAGTACACCCCAAGGACAGAATAGAACAAGACAATAAATGCAATGTATTATATGAAATATCATGCAGATCATGTAACAAAACCTACATTGGAGAAACCGGAAGATTATTCACCACAAGAAAAAAAGAACACCAAAAGGAATGTGAGAAGGAAACGCAAGGACGACTCACAAGATCACAAAAAGAAAAAGCAGAACAAGAAACATTAAAATCAGCTATATCGGACCACTGCAAAAGAAATAATCACATCATGGACTGGGACAACACAAAAATTATTGGATCGGAGAGTAACAGACACAAACGTTGGATCAAGGAGGCAATAGAGATCAGAAAGCGGGGAAAAGACACCATGAACCGAGATGAGGGGGCCTTTATGCTTTCTCACACCTGGGACCACATTCTCCAGAGACCATCTGACGGCGGGAGGCGGGGCCGGCTCGGTGGATCTGACGGATCTGCTGAGCTGGCCCCGCCTACGAAAATCAGCTGATAAATGTCACCTGGCAGCAATCAGCTGACTCTTCTGATGAAGGCTGCAGTGCAGTTGAAACATGTAAAGAAGGTAAAGACATCTTTCTATTTTACTTTTGTCTTTCAAAGGAAAAAAAAAAAAATAGGATAAAGTAGAAAACTATAAGAAAATTGTTATAAAGTTTGGAGAAAAACCTCAAACCTTCAAGACTGAAGTCATTACTCGAGTTTTTAAGTGGGTGCTCTTTGTACCCTTAACTCAACTAGAAATTTTTGGTTGTCTACTTTCAATTTTTAAGTTCATAGCACTGCTTTTACATGAGTACAATTTCTGGCTCCTCTACCCACCACCTCTGATCATATAATTTAAGTATGCATGAGTAAATTACTATTATGAATGTTTTTCCCCTTCTCTTTCTCAATGGAAAAAAGAAACACTAGAATAAAAATACAAAAAATACACATATTTTTGGAATTTATGTAAACCACGACAAAAAAATCCTGCAGGACAAAACGTGACACTTGGTATTTTCTAACCTGTTTGTATACCACCATAGACAGAAAACCTGAATTAGACAGGGCTCAGAGAGAAAAATGAGACAGACAAGATGAGCCAAGGAGAGGAAAGTGTTCAGGCAGAGGGTCCAGGAGAGGTGAGAGCAGAGGAAGGAGAGAGGATGACACCAGTAAAAAGTCCAAACACAGGACGTTTGGATGGCACAATACTGGCCCAGTATTCCAAGATTCAAGCCCTGGTTGTACAATGCTTCATATGGTAAGTCCATATGCAAAGTTACTGTGCAAAATTTAAAAAAAAGAAATCAATCGTATAAAATTAACATATTCCGGTTACAATAGTGTCATGCGTTTTCTGCCCCCCACCCCCCCGCCCCCGGAATAATATGTTGCCACTGCGCCAAGGTCTTTAAGCCAGAGGAAACACTGCGTAAGTATTCACCCCTTTCAGGTCAGTATTTAGTAGATGCACCTTTGGCTGCAATCACAAGCACTGTGTCTGCGTGAATATGTCTCAATCAGGCTGTCGCATCGGGACACTGCAATTTTTCTCCATTCTTCCTTGCAAAACAGCTCAAGCTCTGTCACGTTGCTCGGGGATCAGGTGTGAACAGCTCTTTTCATGTCCAGCCACAAACTTGAGATCTGGGATTTGACTTGGCCACTCCAGGGCATTCACCTTGTTGTCTTTGAACTATTTCTCTGTAGCTTTTGCTGAATACTTGGGGCCATTGTCTTGCTGGAAAATAAACCTTCTGAGTCGTAGTTCACTTGCAGATTGAATCAGATTATCCTCCAGGATTTGGCAATATTTTTCTGCATTCATGTTCTACCTATACTAGCCTTCCAGGGCATGCTGCTGAAAAGCATTCCCAGAGCACAACGTTGCCACCACCATGCTTCGGGGTAGAGATGGTGCTTTTGTGGTGATGTGCATGCAGTGTTTGGTGGTTGCCAAACATAGCATCTAGTCTGATGGCCAAAAATTTTTGTCTCATCAGACCAAAGAACCTTCTTCCAATTGACCTTGGAGTCTCCCACATGCCTTTGGGCAAATTCCAGGCAAGATTTCATGCAAGCATTTTTCAACAGTGGCTTTCTCTTTGCCACTCTCCATACAGTCTGGACTGGTGAAGAACCCAGGCAACAGTTGATGCCTGTACAGTCTGGACCACTGAAGCTTTCAAATCCTTCAGAGTGGTTTTAGGTGTCTTGGTGGCCTCCCTCATCAGTTATCTTCTTGCTCAGTCACTCAGCTTGAGAGGACGGCAAGCTCTAGACAGATTTAGAGAAGTGCCATACTGCTTCCATTTCTTAATGATGGATTTAACTGAACTCTGTGGGATGCCCAGTGAGTTGGGAATCTTCTTGTAGCCATCTCTTGTCTAATACTTTTCAATGATCTTTTCCCTGAGTAGCCTGGAGTATTCTTTTGTCTTCATGCTGCAGTTGTAGCAGAAATACTGATGAACCAGAGACTGGACCTCCCAGACACAGGTGTCTTTATACTCCAATCACTTGATTAATCAATATTACACAAAAATGAGTTTGGTATTGTGATTATAGTAACTGGGGCTGTGATACGTCTTATGCCCTCCGCGTAGCCCTTGGCTTCAGAAAGCTTTTAATTTACAAGAAACAAACCTAATTTGAGAAAAAAAATGTGTTTATGAGAAAAGTTTCATCTCTATAAGAAAAGCTGCAATTTTACTAGAAAAAGTCAAATTTGAGGAAAAAAATGCTGCACATTAATGAGACAAATTTAAGTGGGGAAAAAGTCAACTTTCTGAGACAAAAGCATCAATTTTTCAAGAAATCTTTTAATTTATAAAAAAATCTCTCAGAAAAGCAAGAACAAGTTATTATTCTGCATTAATAGAAGAGAACAAGAATAATCCCAGGTTTGTTTTCAGCACTGTAGCCAGGCTGACAAAGAGTCAGGACTCTGTCAATCCTAGCATTCCCTGAGAGCTTACTAGTCAGGACTTTATGAACTTTTTCAATAATAAAATTTCATCTATCAGTGAAAAAATCAGTCAGATTCTTCCCACCGTTAACTTAAAGGCCAAATGTCACGTAATTTTTTTTTCTAAATGACAACGAATTTAGATAAAATACACATAGCTTAAACCAAATATTCATACCGGAGACCATATCACCCACCTGTATTTACATAATTGCACAAAATACACCAGGTGAAGGCCCCACCTTGCTTGCTGGCTTGTGACAGCCAGTCCAGACGACGCCCATGTTTTTGACATCACCAGTTGTACCCTGGCTGCCCTGCCTATCCACATTCACACTTATCAACATTGGACAATCATGACGGAAAGTGACAGCGATTGTGAACAAATTAGTTTAGTTTTGTCTTTTTTTTTTGTCTTTTTTTTGTCAGTGGTTCAGACAGTGACAGAGGCATAGAACCTTACAGGTTCGAGCCGTCCGAGACGGAATCAGATGCTTTGTCTGATGACAACAGTTCCACCGATGACCAGAGAGCAGAACCAGTGGAAAATGTCATTGAACTGGACATTAATCGCCTCCAGAATTGCGAAGCCGAAGGGGGTCTGTCCAGGGCGCCCCATAAATATTGATTTTTCGGAAGCCATTATTATTACAGTGGAGGAGAGCCGCTGCTGTCAAGAAATTGACCAGATCAATATGAAAATGGAGGCGCATACCTGTCAAGGGAGACGTTTTCGCCGTATTTTAATACCGTAAAACTATAAGGGACAGCGGAGTAATAATGGACATTTCTCTGGGAAATGTTTTCATACCTGTCAAGTCAGACGTTTTCGCCGTATTTTGGTGCCAAGCGCGGCTGTGGGGGACGGCGCAGTGGTGGACACTTTTCTGGGAAATGTTTTAAATGTAGTTCGTGTTGTTATTGTCAAATATTTTAAGGAAAATACGGGGAAAATGCAATTTTAGCAAAAACGGGCGTATTGCCATTTCTGTACGCCCAAAAGAAAAAATACACTGGAAAAAAAACTGTGTGTTGAGGAGCACTCCTGTGTGTGATCACTCACAGCTGGTGCTGTCAGATCGCTCAGCGGGAGCTATTCGCACTACCATGAGATGAGATGAGAGAAGTGTGGAGTCACTCATTAGTTTAATTGTCTGGGCGGGCTGATCGCTCAGCGTGAGCTATTCTCACTACTGTTCGAAGTGTGGAGTCAATCATTAGTTTAATTGTCTGGGCGGGCTGATCGCTCAGCTTGAGCTGTTCTCACTACAATGAGAAGTCATTAGGACAATGGTTTAACACATTGAGCTGTGCAGCGGTTGCGGAACAGACAGATCGCCTGACAAATACAGAATTCTGCCTTTTTTTTTTTTTTTTTTTATTTAGCGCCGGACGCTGAGTTGTGTTGTTATTGTCAAATATCCATGAATCCTTAAAATATTTGACAATAACAACACGAGTTGCATTTGGGGCATTTCCCAGAGAGGTGTGCCTTGTTGCTCCACCGTTCCTTATAGCCGCTTTTTACGGTGTTGAAGTACGGCGAAAACGTCTCACTTGACAGGTATGAAAACATTTCCCAGAGAAGTGTCCCTTATTACCCAGCTGTCCCTGATAGTCCCGTTTTAAGGTATGGGTGAAATATCCAATTTTTTCTTTCTTGTTGCTCACTTCAACCTTCCAGTCTCCACATAAACAATCAATTGAAATACCCCAAGCATCAAACTAGGGTACAATCGATTTCGTCACTTCCGCCTTCTTCCCCAGGCGATTCCAGGGGCCGTGTCAGGCCAAGCGCGGCAGTTTTAAATTAACGAATATTCCGTTGTTACTGAAGCATATGCACCAAGACCCGAACGGATCGGTTCCCTTTTATATCTAGTTTCAAGATATTTAAAGTACCCTGTTACGTGACATTTGGCCTTTAAATACAGTAACTACTACAACTCCTTCAACTGAAATCTGTTTGGATGAGTTTTCTCCAATTGACCTTTTCATCATCATCATCATAGCAGTCTGTCGTGGGCGACAATGACTGTTTCATTTAGGTCTGATCAGATTCCTCCACGCAGCTCTGTCCTTAGCCTTCCGCTGCCAGGAACTCCTGTCTATATCCAGCTTCTTCAAGTTTATTTTTACAGTGTCTCTAAATCTGAGCCTTGGTCTACCCTGATTGCGTTTGCCCTCGCATAACTGTGAGTAGAGTAACTGCCGAGGGAGACGCTAGTGGTCCATCCTCTCAACATGTCTGAGCCATCTCAGGTTTGTCTGTATTAGCATGTCCTCCATTGATGGTAGATCAGTTCGTTTCAATACTTCTATGTTGGTTATCTTGTCTTTCCATGAGATGTTCATTATGGCTCGAAGGTGTCTCGTCATGTACATGTGGAGTTTCTTTACCTGCACTCTGTAGGCAGTTCTAGTTTCAGCACTGTACAATAGAGAAGGCAGTACTGTCGCTCTGTACACTTTGCATTTCACACGGATAGACACATGTCGATTGTTCCACAGTCTCTCCCTCAAGTTTCCAAACACAGCGCTTGCTCTTCCCATTCTGAGAGATAGTTCATCCTCCAGCCTAGCATTCTCTGAAACAGTACTCCCTATATACTTGAAAGTCTTGCACTTGACTAGTGGCTCTGTACCAATGCTGATCTCTTCTGGTAGTGATGTTGATAACTGGAACTTTGGTGGTTAGATAAAATAATTTTCTCATCCAAGCCTTCAATTTGTCTTTTAGACCCTATTCCTACCAGGTTATTTAAAGAAGTCTTCCCATTTAATTGGTAGCTCTATTCTTCAAATAACACAACATAACAAAAATTATTTTTGTAAGTTGTCTGTGTTTTTTCAACTGATTTAAGACAATTTTGTACCGCTGAATCTGAAAATGACATCCGTTTCTCTCGATCAGGTCAGGTTTTTATGCTAAGCTGTAAGCAGTTGTACAGCAGTTGTACAGTTGTACTGTAAATTGAATAGTAGACATTGATAAAGGTAAGTACATGTAAATTGAATGTTACGTCATCATTGATCAAAATTCAGAGAATTTCAAGAAATAAAAAAGAATTTTGCAACATAGAAAGCAAAAATACCCATACATGTAAACAAAAACGTAAAAAAAAAAAAAAAAAAAAGCATGTGGCCACAGTTCAAAAAGTTGACCTCACTGAGCAAAACCAATGTGATTTTTGGATTCAGCACATCAAAATTGTCCTTAATCAGCTGAAAAAACTTAGACAATAATTTGGTGTTGACCAGTGTAATCAATTCTTCATTAACATTAGGCCATGTACCACAGGCTTTTAAAACTGCTGTAATTAAACCCTTACTCAAAAAGCCAATGCTGGATCCAGGAGTTTTAGCTAACTGTAGACCAATCTCTAATCTGCCTTTCATTTCAAAAATATTAGAAAGAGTTGTTGCTACACAATTATTTGACCACTTGCAGGGAAATGGTTTATTTGAAGAGTTTCAATCTGGGTTTAGAATCCATCATAGTACTGAAGCAGCCTTAGTGAAGGTCACTAATGACCTCCTTATCGCATCTGATAATGGACTTGTTTCTGTACTTGTCCTTTTAGACCTTAGTGCAGCTTTTGATACTACTGATCATAATATTCTACTTGATAGATTAGAACACTATGTTGGACTTAATGGAACTTCGTTGCAGTGGTTTAGATCTTATTTATCTGATAGGTTCCAGTTTGTTCATGTCAATAATGAGTTTTTTTCCAACTCAAAGCTCAGTCATGGAGTTCCACAGGGATCTGTGCTAGGCCCTACTCTTTTTAGTTTATATATGCTACCATTAGGCAACATTATTAGAAAGCACTGTATACATTTTCATTGTTATGCAGATGACACACAATTATACCTGTCAATGTAGCCAGATGATGGTAATGAATTAGCCAAGTTAGAAGCCTGTCTTAAGGAAATCAAAGCTTGGATGACTTGTAATTTCCTGCTATTAAATTCAGATAAGACTGAAGTCATTCTTGTTGGTCCAAAAAACCTTAGAAATACCTCTCCAAATCAAACTCTTAGTTTGGATGCAGTTACGCTTTCTCTGAATAGTTCTGTGAGGAACCTTGGAGTTATTTTTGATCAAGATCTGTTTTTCAATTCACATATTAAATTTGTTTCTAAGACTGCCTTCTATCATTTGTGTAATATTGCAAAGATTAGGAGCATCTTGTCTCAGAGTGATGCTGAGAAACTGATCCATGCTTTTGTTAGCTCTAGATTAGATTATTCTAACTCTTTATTATCACGTTGTCCTAAAACATCTTTAAAAAATCTTCAGTTGATCCAAAATGCTGCAGCAAGAGTTTTAACAGGTACTAGAAAGAGAGATCATATCTCTCCGGTCCTGGCCTCCCTTCACTGGCTTCCCATAGAGTTTAGAATTAAGTTTAAAATCCTTCTTCTCACTTACGAAGCTCTAAACAATCAGGCCCCTTTTTATTTAAAATATCTGATACTACCCTATTATCCTAACAGAGTACTACACTCCCAAAATGCTGGATTACTTGTAATACCTAGAATCTCCAAAAGTACAATGGGAGGCAAAGCCTTCAGTTATCAAGCTCCTCTCCTGTGGAACCAGCTGCCAAAATGGATTTGGGAGTCAGACTCGATCTCTGTTTTTAAGAATAGGGTTAAAACCTTCCTTTTTGATATAGCCTACAATTAGGGAGGGATCATGTGTCTCTGAACCCTCCCTTAGTTATGCTGCTAATAGGTTTAGACAGCCGGGGGATCTCCAATAATGCACTGGGCTTCACTCCTTTCTTCACTCTCAATTAAATATTTTTGCTGGTCATTAACATCTGTTTGTTCTCTCCCATAGATTGAGTCCCCATCGTGCTGTTTGCTCTCTACATGTTTGTTCTTTTCGTCTTCTCTATGCCCTCACCCCCCCCCCCCAGCCAGTCACAGCAGATGACTGCCCCTCCCTGAGCCTGGTTCTGCTGGAGGTTTCTTCCTGTTAAAAGGGAGTTTTTCCTCTCCACCGTCGCCAAGTGCTTGCTCACAGGGGATCACCTGATTGCTGGGGTCTTTCTGCAACTGTGGGGGTTCCCCCTACAGTTGAAAGTGCTATGAGATGACTGTTGTTGTGAAATGATGCTATATAAATAAAGCTGAACTGAATTGAAGTAGTATCAAATTTAAGAAAATAAATTCATTTTACTAAAGTGAAACAGTAGTGACTAGAAAAGCACTCGAAGAACGCATACCTCCACCAAGGCTCCTTCCGTCCCTCATGGATCACCTCCAAAATGTAATGGGTTCGTATGTTGGTCACGAGCCAGTTCTGGTGAAAATTGCAGCAAAGTCTATCCAGTAGTTTTGGAGTATTCTTGCTAACACACTGTGAGAAGATAAGAGCTTTGGCGGAGGTATGCATTCTTGGATCATCACTAAAATGAAATGGGTTCCTCTCTAGCCCAAGGACCACCTCAGGTGAAAATTCCATCCAAATCCATCCAGTAGTTTTTGTGTAATCCTGCTACACAAATACAAACAAGGCCCTTGGTGGAGGTATGCACTCTCAGATCATCACCAACATTTAATGGGTTCATTCTTGGCCCAAGGGCTACTTCTGGTGAAAACTTCATCAAACTCCGTACAGTTGTGGCGCTGACACAAGACGTTATGTAATGTCAACATTGTCATACCTAGGGTGTTGTCTGGCAAAGGGTTCAATAATATGGAAGGCCATCCTATTCAAATTGTTTCCATGATGTGTAGTTACATTTCTGGAGAGGTGTATGTCAGATCAACATAAGCATTGCAGCCCAGCTGAGCTCTGGGAGGAGCAGAGGTTTGTTGGAAGGTGCTTGATATTGCTGTTGTAGTATAATCAGATTAAACACTGCATGCTTTATTCACCGGGGATTGCTGGTAGTCATAAGAAAACATGAGCTTGATAAGTTTTCTGCCCTCAATATATCGCCATTTGCATGTGTTTGTTGAAAGGGGTGTTGGGGGGGGGGTGGGATTGATTCATATAAGAATCTAGATACTCATTTTACATGATCCAGAATTGATTCACAAAAATTAATTGATTTTTTTTAAATTATTATTAGATTATTTTTTTTTCCTGGTGGTGCCAGGGTCCCGTCACGGGACACGTATTGCCACTTCGGGATACGCAATTACACACTGATGCTGCCGACGCAGGAGAAACACGCAGAGTAGCTTACTAGCTAGCAGCTGGATGAAACAGTCAAATAAAGAAAAAAATCAAGCAGAAAAAAATTCAGCCAGTCTCATCTTCAATGAAGGCAAGTGTGTGTGCGCATTTTTGTTTCTACAACATTCCGGGAAAGAAAGCGCTAGACATGATACATGTAATATGTAAAATTTGCAAAACAAGTCAAGTACTTTGGTAACACCACAAAGGCCAGGGCTCACATTAACCACCATCACTCAGAGTTGAAAGAAGTGGAAAAAGTTGTAAGTCCTCCTGTTGAACAACGCACACTGCACCACTTTAGCAAATGCCCAGCAAATTCTGAACAGGCAAAAAAGAAAAAAAAACACGAAATCTTGTAACAGCACTTTATTTTATAACTTTAGTTTTTTTAAAGTCTCTGAAGAATTTAGATACTTAAGTTTATATTTGTGCAGGTTTAAAATTAATGTTTCTTATCTTACGCATCAACTGCATTCACTTCTTATTGAATTTGTTCACTGCATTAAGTTACTGTATAGGTAACTGTACACTGACTGCATACAGTCAGGTAGCACTAGGGCTGTGCGATATGATGATATATATCGGATGACGATATAAAAACGTCTATCATTTCACAGACTACTCTTATCGTTTATATTGTTATTTCAAATGCACATATTCCCATTTATTCAGTAAAGCTCCTCACCACTACTCGTCAGCGCCCTGTCTCTCCTCTGCAGTGTGAACAGCAGAACAGGTGTGTCATGGGTGGCTAGGCTTCTGTCTGGTGGATGCTAATGCAAACTCCAAACTACCAGTTCAGATAGCTGCTCCATTGCAGAGTAAACTAGTTTGAAAATGAAACTCACTCACCTGGAGACAGGAGGACCGGGAGCTCTTCAGCTGAATCAGGATTTCGGAGTCATTTACCAACAGTTTCCTGCCACAGACGTGCTTCTGACGAGGCTAACAAGCTAGCAACAAAACACCCATCGAAGACAGACATTTTCAAGTGATCGCAGAGCTACGACCGCTCTTGGAACGTGACACAGTGAGAAGCAGTGCACTGCCCGTCCCAGTGCAGGTACTGACAACTCAGAGTTCTGGAAATGGGCATTCCAGAGGGAACTGGCAGACCCATCGGGAATTTCCCAGTCAACCCTGAGCCAGCTGTGCGAAATGGCATTATCCAGCCGTCACCCAGGAACGTCATATTCCCCATACAATGCAGTTGAACAGGCCAACATCAAAGCGCAATTTGCAGAGAGAGCCAGTTTTCCTAATGATTCTAATTAACAGCATTGTTGAAAACAAACTACAAGCTGGCATTGTATGGATGGTTGGCTTCTTGGTAAGTAAATTCATGTAACTGTCCTAACAATAACCCACCTCATGCGCAACGCGCCTGTGAGCCCCACAAATACAGTGCATCCAGAAAGTATTCACAGCGCTTCACTTTTTCCATATTTTAAGTTACAGCCTTATTCCAAAGGGATTAAATTCCTCATTTTTCTCAAAATTCTACACACAATATCCCATAATGACAACGTGAAAAAAGTTTTGTGGGATTTTTTTTTTTATTTATACAATTTTTAATGGCCAATTCCTATAGATGAGGCCATGTAAAAATGAGCTCAATCGGAGCAGGTCCCTAGGACTAGTTCGTTCAAATGCGAGGTGTGACTTTTTTCCAAATTGGAGGTCGGGCGACTTTGAGGCAAGATGGTGGCCTTCCTGTTGGCGATGGGTATGGGCCACAATTATGTTTTTTGCATGTCTTGAGGTGATGCACACCTCACCCAAATTTTATGTCTCTACAGCAAAGTTTATGGTCTCCAGTTTCCACTGACCTTGTACATTTGGCCCCTCCCACAAAAATTAGGGGGGGGCACATATGTTTTCCAGTTTATCGAATTTTTTACCAGGTCTGAGGGGTTTGCCAAAAAAAAAAAAAAAAAAATAAAATAAAAAAATAAAAAATCACGTTTTGGTTAACGTTCAGAGGGTGAAAAATGCGATCATTTAGGCGGAAAAATAATAATAAACGGCGCAATTACAATAGGGCTTTCACCAACTGACATTGTCAGTGGCTCAGGCCCTAAAAACAAGCAAATAGAGATGAGTTACCAACAAATGTTGACCACGATAAAGAGTTCTTTTAGTGCCCAGCACATGAAAGTCACCACTGAAGTAAAAGCAAATATTAGGTTGAAACTGGCTGGCTAACGAAACCTGAAAGCTCCCAGTCCACCAACAAGTGTCCCACTCAGACTAGACAACAATGGAAAACTTGAAGCCACTATCCTTGCTCATGCTTAAAAATCCAAGCCCTCACCTTTTCTGCAGGGCCTCACTCCCACACAACACCTGACACCCTGTCTATCACAGCTGGCTACAGAGCATCTGCCACAGATCGGTTCTCCAATACAGCCAAAAATAGAAAAAGAAGCTAGCAAACATGGATCCTAGAAGTACACCCTCCAGAAAAAGCCTCACATAAACAAATCCACTATATGCCAAACAGTGTGATATATATTCAGGCTATTTCTACGCTGCTTTGCCGGCAGGGGTCCACAAACCTGGAGTTACAAAGTCACAGAGGTGAGCAAATGTTTGACTGCACCTGTCACTCTGCTGTTGATCCATTTCCAAAATGTTCTCATGTGCATGTTTTGCTTTAATTTCCTAGATGGATGAAAATTTTGGGATTTTAGCAGTAAACACACCAGCATCAAGAGTTACAAAATTCAATTCTGTCAGTTCTTCAACACTAATAAATACGAGTCTAAAAAAAATCTTTAGTAATCTGCAGTAAGAGCTGTTTTTAACATCAATCATCACCAACATGCTCCACATGGATCAGATTTCACAACAGATTATTTTGGTTACTTTTGAGAGTGAGAAGAGAAACAATCTAACTTTTAAAACAACCACATCTAACCACATAAGTGAAAATGTGATATATTAATCCAACTAACCCAAAACAATAATTTAGATAAGTTAAATGCAGTCCAGTAAGAGAAAATAACTTTCATTTTATCAGAGTATGCAGCATACACACAAAAGATTTAATTAAACCAGTTGTTAATTACTTTAACTCCAAGCTTTGCGATATAAATGTATCTGCTCTGCAGGGGTAGATTAACTAATGATTTGCTTAAGACAACTCCAGATACAGCAACTGGAAATTAGTTTTTCACGTCAACAATGATGCCAAGGATATACAACTAGTTTCCTTTGCAACACAACAGCATGGTTAATAAAGACATGATTTGAGGAAACAAGTTTTTTTTCCTGGATTTAGTTCAGAATTGCAACAAATACCATTCAGAATTATTCTCACAACATGGATATAATTTAAGCTGGTTTCATGCTGCACCTCTGCTCTCCGCGTACGTGTAACCGGAAACCTCGTGTCACGAAATTTACATCATTGTCTCCACTCCACTAGTGTCCACAGTGCTCGACCGCGGACAGCCCAAATTTTGTGACCGCGCTGCCTGCCCACGACCTGAACGTGTTGAAAAGCGCATGCACAAGGCTGAATGTTCCATTCACGAGGTGGCGATATCAGCACTGCATACCAAGACAAAGTAGACGAAGAAGACGAGGAAGCGGAAGATGAGAATAAACATACATGAATCATACATAAATACTTCAGCAGCAGCAGCAGCATCTTCGTGGAAAAGGAGTGAAAACCAGGAAATCAAGCAGCAGAAACCAAGCAGCATTTCTTCACTGGTGAAAATCCTGACGCGTCAGCGCATTGGCACTACCTGTCAGGCAAGGGTGAAACTACAAATGATGGTTGTACACATGCGTCAACCGCTTGGCCTGGGTACATGAAAAAAGTGAGCATGAACAGTGCTACGTGCGTGCTGGGCTCGTCCTAAGCACATGCGGACCAAAGTGGACTAGAGGGGAAATGCAGCATGAATAAGGCTTTAGGATAGTCTCCTCTTGTATTTTGCTATTGACATTTCATTACATACAATACAACGCTATGTAACATCATTCAAGACGTGGTCACACTCCAGTAGTTCAGGGGTTTCCAACCTGAAATTCTTTTGCTCATAACTAGAGGCACCCTGTGGTTCTGCCACAAAAAAAGGTGCAGATGTAAAAGGAAACCTTTCAGAATTCAGTAATGCTGCATTGATTAGCCAATCAATTGATCAGTCAGTGGAAAGAAAATTGACAGTTAATTTAATAATCAACAAACACCCATGGCAATTTCCCAGTAAAAAAAAAAAAATATACAGTGGGGTAAAAAAGTATTTAGTCAGCCACCAATTGTGCACGTTCTCCCACTTAAAAGATGAGAGAGGTCTCCAATTTTCATCATAGGTATACCTCAACTATGAGAGACAAAATGAGAAAAAAAAAAATCCAGAAAATCACATTGTCTGATTTTTAAAGAATTTATTTGCAAATTATGGTGGAAAATAAGTATTTGGTCAATAACAAAAGTTCATCTCAATACTTTGTTATATACCCTTTTTTGGCAATGACAGAGGTCAAATGTTTTCTGTAAGTCTTCACAAGGTTTTCACACACTGTTGCTGGTATTTTGGCCCATTCCTCCATGCAGATCTCTAGAGCAGTGATGTTTTGGGGCTGTCACTGGGCAACACGGACTTTCAACTCTCTCCAAAGATTTTCTATGGGGTTGAGATCTGGAGACTGGCTAGGCCACTCCAGGACCTTGAAATGCTTCTTACGAAGCCACTCCTTCGTTGCCCGGGCGGTGTGTTTGGGATCATTGTCATGCTGAAATACCCAGCCACGTTTCATCTTCAATGCCCTTGCTGATGGAAGGAGGTTTTCACTCAAAATTTCACGATACATGGCCCCATTCATTCTTTCCTTTACACGGATCAGTCGTCCTGGTCCCTTTGCAGAAAAACAGCCCCAAAGCATGATGTTTCCACCCCCATCCTTCACAGTAGGTATGGTGTTCTTTCTCCTCCAAACACGACAAGTTGAGTTTTTACCAAAAAGTTCTATTTTGGTTTCATCTGACCGTATAACATTCTCCCAATCCTCTTCTGGATCATCCAAATGCTCTCTAGCAAACTTCAGATGGGCCCGGACATGTACTGGCTTAAGCAGGGGGACACGTCTGGCACTGCAGGATTTGAGTCCCTAATGGCGTAGTGTGTTACTGATGGTAGCCTTTGTTACTTTGGTTCCAGCTCTCTGCAGGCCATTCACTAGGTCCCCCTGTGTGGTTCTGGGATTTTTGCTCACCGTTCTTGTGATCATTTTGACCCCACGGGGTGAGATCTTGCGTGGAGCCCCAGATCGAGGGAGATTATCAGTGGTCTTGTATGTCTTCCGTTTTCTAATAATTGCTCCCACAGTTGATTTCTTCACACCAAGCTGCTTACCTATTGCAGATTCAGTCTTCCCAGCCTGGTGCAGGTCTAAAATTTTGTTTCTGGTGTCCTTTGACAGCTCTTTGGTCTTGGCCATAGTGGAGTTTAGAGTCTGACTGTTTGAGGTTGTGGACAGGTGTCTTTTATACTGATAACAAGTTCAAACAGGTGCCATTAATACAGGTAACGAGTGGAGGAAAGAGGAACCTCTTAAAGAAGAAGTTACAGGTCTGTGAGAGCCAGAAATCTTGCTTGTTTGGAGGTGACCAAATACTTATTTTCCACCATCATTTACAAATAAATTCTTTAAAAATCCTTCAATGTGATTTTCTGGATTTTTTTTTTCTCATTTTGTCTGTCATAGTTGAGGTATACCTATGATGAAAATTGGAGACCTCTCACATCTTTTAAGTGGTAGAACTTGCACAATTGGTGGCTGACTAAATACTTTTTTGCCCCACTGTATATACTGTATATATACAGTATATACTATATATACTGTATATATATACACACTACCGTTCAAAAGTTTGGGGTCACCCAGACAATTATTTTGTGTTTTCCATGAAAAGGCACACTTATTTACCACCATGAGTTGTAAAATGAATAGAAAATATAGTCAAGACATTGACAAGGTTAGAAATAATGATTTGTATTTGAAATAATAATTTTTTCCTTCAAACTTTGCTTTCGTCAAAGAATCCTCCATTTGCAGCAATTACAGCATTGCAGACCTAACATGATTGCACAAGGGTTTTCTAATCATCCATTAGCCTTCTGATGCAATGAGCAAACACATTGTACCATTAGAACACTGGAGTGATAGTTGCTGGAAATGGGCCTCTATACACCTATGTAGATATTGCACCAAAAACCAGACATTTGCAGCTAGAATAGTCATTTACCACATTAGCAATGTATAGAGTGTATTTCTGATTAGTTTAAAGTTATCTTCATTGAAAAAAAGTGCTTTTCTTTCAAAAATAAGGAAATTTCTAAGTGACCCCAAACTTTTGAACGGTAGTGTATATATATATATATATATATATATATATATATATATTTTATTTTATTTTTTTTATTTATTTTTTTTCCCCAGTTTTCAAATGTGAAAATTTGCCACTTTCTTGACTTTGCATTATAAGCTGAATAATTTTTGGTTTTGTACTACTGGTTTGACAAACCAAGCCATCTGATGATCCAGGCTGCCAATCCCTATTCTACATGCATAACTGAGTTGATAGAGGCAAACCTCATTCTGCATTTTATTTAATCTACCAAATAAGGAGCTAGACTTCATCAGAAAACCAAAAAAGTAAAAACTGGACTCATTACGCATAGTAGTATAATTACACTGATTAGATGTTTAGCATCTATCCAGAAAGGTCAAACAGCATGTCTGATGAGTATATATTATAATGGGGAGATTAAGGCATAATGTTATATGGGTTTTGTTTCGATAATGAAAGTGCCGATTATAAATAGAATTCATACAAAAATGGCAAGTTGTACAGATGAGTTATGCACAGGGATGATTATTATTTTATATAGAACTAGCATTGATGCCCGCTGAATATGGCACGCACTGTTTAACGGTGGTGGGACTACACTAGCAATAGCAAGCAAGTTTTGTCCACATACAGACGTGGACAAAAATTGTTGGTACCCCTCTGTTAATGAAAGTAAAACCCACAATGGTCACAGAAATAACTTGAATCTGGCAAAAGTGGTAATAAATAAAAATTCTATGAAAATTAACCAATGAAAATCAGACAATGCTTTTGAATTATGGTTCAACAGAATTACTTTAAAAAACAAACTCATGAAACAGGCCTGGACAAAAATGATGGTACCCCCAGAAAAGATGGAAAATAATGTGACCATAGGGACATGTTCAACCAAGATGTGTCCTCTAATTAACATCACAGGTGTCTACAAACTTGTAATCAGTCAGTCGGCCTATTTAAAGGGTGACAAGTAGTCACTGTGCTGTTTTATGACATGGTGTGTACCACACTAAACATGGACCAGAGGAAGCAAATGAGAGAGTTGTCTCAGGAGATTAGAAAGAAAATTATACACAAGCATGTTAAAGGTAAAGGCTATACGACCATCTCCAAGCAGCTTGATGTTCCTGTGACTACAGTTGCACATATTTTTCAGAAATTTAAGATCCACGGGACTGTAGCCAACCTCCCTGGAGGTGGCCGCAGGAGGAGACGGATAATACGAATGGTAGCAAAAGAGCCCAGAACAACCTCTAAACACATTCATGGTGAACTCCAAGGTGAAGGTACATCAGTGTCAGATCGCACCATCCGTCGTCGTTTGATCCAAAGTGGACTTCATGGGAGACGACCAAGGAGGACACCACTGTTGAAAACAAATCATAAAAAAGCCAGACTGGAATTTGCCAAACTGTATGTTGACAAGCCACAAAGCTTCTGGGAGAATGTCCTATGGACAGACGAGACAAAACTGGAACTTTTTGGCAAGGCACATCAGCTCTATGTTCACAGATACAAAAATGAACCATACCAAGAAAAGAACACTGTCCCTACTGTGAAACCTGGAGGAGGATCTGTTATGTTCTGGGGCTTCTTTGCTGCATCTGGCACAGGGTGTCTTGAATCTGTGCAGGGTACAATGAAATCTCAAGACTATCAAGGTATTCTATCAAGGTACTGGACTATTCTAAAGTGGCCTTCTATAAGCCCTGATCTAAAGCCTATTGAACATCTGTGGAAGGAGCTGAAACATACCGTCTGGAGAAGGCACCCTTCAAACCTGAGACAATTGCAGCAGTTTGCTCATGAGGAGTGGGCCAAAATACCTGCTGAGAGGTGCATAAGTCTCATTGACAGTTAAGAAATCGTTTGATTGCAGTGATTGCCTCAAAAGGTTGTGCAACAAAATATTAAGTTAAGGGTACCATCATTTTTGTCCAGGCCTGTTTCATGAGTTTGTTTTTTAAAATAATTCTGTTGAACCACAATTCAAAAGCATTGTCTGATTTTCATTGGTTAATTTTCATAGAATTTTTATTTATTACCACTTTTGTCAGATTCAAGTTATTTCTGTGACATCTGCTTAGATTCAAATTATTTTCTGTGACAATGCATCTGGCATGCATTAAGTATATATATATATATATGCTGCACCAATGAACATTTTAGACATCTGCTGAGATGTTAAGTTGCTAATTTGTACTCACTTCAGTCATTCCCATCTTAATCAGTGACCCTGTTTACATGGCCAAGAGTAAAAGGATAACTGGAGTAAACCGATAAAGGTAATAAACAGCTTATGGTGTTTACATGCACCAAGTAAATGGCTTATTGAGCAAATAAACTAGGTGTGTTAATCCGTTTTCTCATAAATCGATAATGGCCTTTAACTGATAAAGGTAATCAGATTACTCTGTTTAAATGACAGTTTGAATAACTCCAGAAAACTGATTATAATCGGTTTACTTGTGACCATGTAAACATGGTCAGTTACCCTGCAGAACGGTCCATGGAACCCCATGAAATCCTTTTTCTATTGTTGTACCAGTAATTTTATAATATTGTGTTCTGAGTTTTGGATACCAACATTATGGAAAGGTGAAGTAAACAAAATGAAGGGAAATCATTTAGAAATTATAGTACAACCCATCATAATAACAGTATGCCAAAACAAAGGGAAAGTTATGTAAAACAGCAATAAAATAGTATGTGTAGACATGCATGACGCCTGTAAGCGTTACACTGGTTTCCTGTCTGTCAAAGAACAGATTTCAAAATACTACTGTTGGCTTATAAAGCTCTGAATGGTTTAGGGCCAAAATACATCTCAGATCTGCCGGTCCATTACGAACCACCCAGAGTCCTCAGGCCATCAGGGTCAGGTCTACAATCTGTGCCCAGAGTTAGAACCAAACATGGTGAGGCAGTGTTCAATTTTTATGCTCCTCACATATGGAACAAACTCCCAGAAAGCATCAGGGTTGCTGAAACCCTCAGCTACCCTTTACCGTGGCCTTTCAGTAGAACAATTGTTTATCTCCCACAATATACTGTAACTTTTATTTCTTGCATGTTTTCTGACTTATTCTATTTTAACTTGTTTTTGTTTCACTTTAATTTACTTTTTAGTTTGCTTTTAAATTCTTATGTATTCCTTTTGCAACTTCCTGTAATGCTTTAATGTTTTTATGACCGAAATTCACAAAGTCAATGACTTTAATCCGTCAGCAGCCTTCAGACAAAATAAATGTGCCAACATTTGGATTTCAAAATAAGGGAGATTTTTCCTGCTGTCTGGGTGGTGAGATTTCTTTTAAAAAAAAACTGTAAATATAAAGAAATATAATAGAAATAACAGCATCCTTGGTCATTTAAGTTATTTTATTAAATACAATTTTATTATTTTTTTTTCTTTGTAATCAGAGTTAAATTATTGTTCTGTTCAGAATGCAAAGTTACGGTCAAAAATGTAAACTGCTATTAGGAAAAGTAAAAAAAAAAAAAAAAATTACCAGTCTCATACCTGCCAACTTTTCAAACCTGAAAAGCCTAGTAGCTAGCCAGGGCCCAGGGGCTGATGCTAATAATGCTAATGCTAATAATAATAATGCTAATATTTGCCAAACAAATATTAGCATTAAATCTAGTTAAATGTAGCTAACAACCTCATATTTCTTCAACTTTCAAACCTGAAAAGCCTAGTAGCTAGCCGGGGTCCAGGGGCCGCAGGCCCTGGTAGGTCCAGGACTAAGTCCTGGTGGGGGGTTCAGGGGGGCAAAGCCCCCCGACGCCAAACAAATATTAGCATTAAATCAAGTTAGAATGTAGCTAACAACCTCATATTTCTTCAACTTTCAAACCTGAAAAGCCTAGTAGCTAGCCGGGGTCCAGGGGCCGCAGTGTCAAACAAATATTAGTATTTGACATAGAAGTCACATATTAATTATATTAAAGGTAAAATATCTAAATCAATTGCAATACTACACAGAGCGAAATATGTGCTGAATCAACAACCCACATTATATACTTTGTATCATTCATTAATACTCCCATGCATGACATATTGTACTGAAGTATGGGGAAATACATATAAAACAAACATATATCCAGTCTTTATGCTTCAGAAGAGAGCTATTAGAATAATAAACAAAGCTGCTTACAGGGAACCAACAAATCCACTTTTTCTTAAATTAAAAGCTCTCAAGTTGAAAGATCTGGTTGACTTTAAAACTGCAGTAATAATGTTTAAAGCTAAGAATCTATCACTGCCCGCAAATATCCAAAAGTTGTTCCAAATAAGGGAGAAACAATATCATTTCAGAGGAACATGTATATTTCAAAAACCTTCAGTGAGAACTACCACCAAGCAACACTGTGTTTCAGTGCAAGGAGTCAGATTATGGAACGATTTTGGACCTGAATTAAAATCATGTACAACGCTTGGACAATTTAAACAAAAACTAAAGGAAGAAATACTCCAAACATATATACGAGATGACATGTAAAATCACATAAGGACTGTCATATCCAGTCTGTGTTGTTACTTAGTTTTTTTTTTGTCACATTTTGTCTTAGCTTTGTTCTGAATTGTAATCGCTCTTGTTTTGTTTTTCTTTTGAATTCTTGGATGGAATATGGGTGGGCAATATAAGCTGTGGCTTCAGCCATCACCCATTTCAGATAACTTATGTTGAACTGTATAATCAGAGGAGTTCTTGTTTAATTTGACCTTGTTGGATTTTTTCGCCTTTGTTATATTATTCTGTTTCTTTTTAATCTTTACTTTTAATCTATCCGAAATAAAGATTCATTCATTCATTAAATTTGCATTCAAAAGACTATCTTAACACTGCATAGAATTTCGAATAGGCCACATGTGATGTATTATGAATACTAGAAAAGCACTCGGAGAGCACAGACCTCCGCCAAGCGCCACAGTTCCCCCCATACAGTGTTTAACATCATAAATAAAATATTGAAAATGGCCCTATCTCGCAATGTTAAATTTAAAAAAAAAAAAAAAAAAAAAAAAAAAAAAAAAGGAATCCTTTAAAAAATTCCTGGATCCAGACGGTGATCCGGATCACCACCTAAATCTAATCATCTGTAGGATACCCCATTTCTGACAATCTGTGAAAATTTCATGAAAATCCGTCCATAACTTTTTGAGTTATCTTGCTAACAAAGAAACAGACAAACCAACGCTGATGATCACATAACCTCCTTGGCAGAGGTAACTAGAAGACTAGAAATATCAGCAGGGTATACTAGCACTGTATGACACGTGCATAATGACGGCAAAATCGCTCTGATATTTTATGTGTTTACATGATACACCAAGCATGACAAGGCTTGCAATTACACAGCACATGTTCTTCAGAATCTTAGGCATTATATAAAATGTATTCTTCCTTTAGATGTTGAATCCATGGTCCATTTGCCAGGGTTGAAGTGCAGTCGTGCGAACGTCTGCAGCATTTTACATCGTGTTTACATCTCGCCATGTACGCACGCCTCTCCGGGATTTCGCGCGAGAACAGAAACCTCAATACCCTCAATAGCGTTAGCGTTAGCTTAGCAAACGCTTCAGGTAAAGCGTAGCAGCGAACCACGAAAAGAAACGCTACTCAGTTTACTCACAGAGCGCGGTGAAAGGCGAATAAAGGGGTATTTCTACTTCAAAAGCTGGTTCAACCAAGGTGGAAATTCAGCCTGTGCGTGTGCGTCACAAATGTTGATCCGATATTCGCTGTTGGTTAGTGATTTTAGTGGCAAAATCAGCAACTTTGTCTCAGCACTGAAAAAGTGTGACTATCCCGGCTGCCATCACGCGTTGCTCTGTTCTAAATTTAGATACGATTCCTAGCGATCTCGTGTTTGGAATTGCTTTCGTGTTTTTTTTTTTTACGATTTAAAATTTTTTACTGAATTTTTAGTTTAAAACCGTAATTTTGATTAATAAAGCCGTAACCCGGAATGAGGTCTTGAAAACCGGAACCATTACGGCAAAACCAGAGTAGTTGGCAGGTATGCAGTCTGTTTCAAATTTATTTAAAAAAAAAACTAATTTTATTTTTAAAAACAGACAAAAGTAAGCCATAAAATAATCCACAAATTTATAATAAAGTTCCAAATGTACAAGAAAAGTCAATTTTACAAGAGGAAATTACAAATTTGACGAAAATGGTTTCAAATTTAGATAAATTTACAGAGAAAAGTAGAAAACTATAAGAAAATTGTTATAAATTTTGGAGAAAAACCTCAAACCTTCAAGACTGAAGTCATTACTCAAGTTTTTAAGTGGGTGCTCTTTGTACCCTTAACTCAACTAGAAATTTTTGGTTGTCTACTTTTAATTATTAATTTCAAAGCACTGCTTTTACCTGAGTAGAATTTCTGGTTACTATACCCACCTGAGCATATAATTTAAGTATGCATGAGTAAATTACTATTATGAATGTTTTTTCCCTTCCCTACTCTTTCAATGGAAAAAAAAAGAAACACTAGAATAAAAATACAAAAACATACATATTTTTGTTATTTATGTAAACCATGGCAAAAAAAAATCCTGCAGGACAATACATGACACTTGATATTTTCTAACCTGTTTGTATACCACCATAGACAGAGAGAGAACCTGAATTAGACAGAGCTCAGAGAGGGCAAGATGAGACAGAAGAGAGGAGCCAAGGAGAGGAAAGTGTTTAGGCAGAGGGTCCAGGAGAGGTGAGAGCAGAGGAAGGATAGAAGGATGACACCACAAAAAAGTCCAAACACAGGACGTCTGGGTGGGACCCCAACTGGCCCAATATTCCAACATTCAAGCCTCGGTTGTACAATACTTCAAATGGTAGGGTTCCATATGCAAAGTTACTGTCCAAAATTTTAAGAAAGAAATAAATATAAATAAAATTAAAATATAAAAATTAACATATTCCCATAACAACTGTGTCATATGTTTATTGCCCCCCCCCCCCCGGAAAAACATGTTGCCACCGCACCAAGGTCTTTCAGCCAGTGGAAACACTGAGAATGCAGTTTCAAAAATGATCAAAATTATCAATTTTCAGTGAAACTTGTCAGGTGTACTCTTCGGGTATTGTAGCATCGCCATGCAAGAGATGAGCCCGCGGTGAAGTGGCTTCTGAGTTAGTAGGGGGACAAAGTTTGCCACATACATGTATACAGTACATACCCACACCGCAGAATCCCTTTATATTATATATATATATATATATATATATATATACACTCACCGGCCACTTTATTAGGTACACCATGCTAGTAACGGGTTGGACCCCCTTTTGCCTTCAGAACTGCCTCAATTCTTCGTGGCATAGATTCAAGAAGGTGCTGGAAGCATTCCTCAGAGAGTTTGGTCCATATTGACATGATGGCATCACACAGTTGGCGCAGATTTGTCGGCTGCACATCCATGATGCGAATCTCCCGTTCCACCACATCCCAAAGATGCTCTATTGGATTGACATCTGGTGACTGTGGAGGCCATTTGAGTACAGTGAACTCATTGTCATGTTCAAGAAACCAGTCTGAGATGATTCCAGCTTTATGACATGGCGCATTATCCTGCTGAAAGTAGCCATCAGAAGTTGGGTACATTGTGGTCATAAAGGGATGGACATGGTCAGCAACAATACTCAGGTAGGCTGTAGCGTTGCAACGATGCTCAATTGGTACCAAGGGGCCCAAAGAGTGCCAAGAAAATATTCCCCACACCATTACACCACCACCACCAGCCTGAACCATTGATACAAGGCAGGATGGATCCATGCTTTCATGTTGTTGACGCCAAATTCTGACCCTACCATCCGAATGTCGCAGCAGAAATCGAGACTCATCAGACCAGGCAACGTTTTTCCAATCTTCTATTGTCCAATTTCGATGAGCTTGTGCAAATTGTAGCCTCAGTTTCCTGTTCTTAGCTGAAAGGAGTGGCACCCGGCGTGGTCTTCTGCTGCTGTAGCCCATCTGCCTCAAAGTTCGACGTACTGTGCGTTCAGAGATGCTCTTCTGCCTACCTTGGTTGTAACGGGTGGTTATTTGAGTCACTGTTGCCTTTCTATCAGCTCGAACCAGTCTGGCCATTCTCTTCTGACCTCTGGCATCAACAAGGCATTTCCGCCCACAGAACAGCCGCTCACTGGATATTTTTTCTTTTTCGGACCATTCTCTGTAAACCCTAGAGATGGTTGTGCGTGAAAATCCCAGTAGATCAGCAGTTTCTGAAATACTCAGACCAGCCCTTCTGGCACCAACAACCATGCCACGTTCAAAGTCACTCAAATCACCTTTCTTCCCCATACTGATGCTCGGTTTGAACTGCAGGAGATTGTCTTGACCATGTCTACATGCCTAAATGCACTGAGTTGCCGCCATGTGATTGGCTGATTAGAAATTAAGTGTTAACGAGCAGTTGGACAGGTGTACCTAATAAAGTGGCCGGTGAGTGTATATATATATATATGAAATATGACCACTGTTAAGTTAGATTTACAGTGGTGTGATAAAGTGTTTGCCCCCTTCCTGATTTCTCATTTTTGTATGTTTATCACACTTAAATGTTTCAGATCAAACAAATTCAAATATTAGGCAAAGATAACACGAGTAAACACAAAATGCAGTTTTTAAATGAAGGTGTTTATTATTAAGGGAAAAAAAATCCAAGCCTACATGGCCCTGTGTGAAAAAGTGATTACCCCCTAAACCTAATAACTGGTTGGGCCACCCTTAGCAGCAACAACTGCAATCAAGCATTTGTGATAACTGGCAATGAGTCTTTTACAGCTCTGTGGAGGAATTTTGGCCCACTTATCATTGCAGAATTGTTGTAATTCAGCCACACTGGAGGGTTTTCGAGCATGAACGGCTTTTTTAAGGTCATGCCACCGCATCTCAATCGGATTCAGGTCAGGACTTTAACTAGACCACTCCAGTCTTCATTTTGTTTTTCTTAAGCCATTCAGAGGTGGACTTGCTGGTGTGTTTTCGATCATTGCCCTGCTGCAGAACCCAAGTGCACTTCAGCTTGAGATCACGAACAGACTGGCTGGACATTCTCCTTCAGGATTTTTTGGTAGACAGCAGAATTCATGGTTCCATTTACCACAGCAAGTCTTCCAGGTCCAGAAGCAACAAAAACAGCCCCAGACCATCACACTACCACCACCATATTTTACTGTTCGTATGATGTTCCTTTTCTGAAATGCTGTTACTTTTATGCCAGATGTAATGGGACACACACCTTCCAAAAAGTTCAGCTTTTATCTCGGCAGTCCAGAGTATTTTCCCAAAAGTCTTGGGGATCATCAAGATGTTTTCTGGCAAAACTGAGATGAACCTTTATGTTCTTTTTGCTCAGCAGTGGTTTTCATTTTTGAACTCTGCCATGCAGGCCATTTTTGCCCAGTCTCTTTCTTATGGTGGAGTCATGAACACTGACCTTAACTGAGGCAAGTGAAGCCTACAGTTCTTTGGATGTTGTTGTGGGGTCTTTTGTGACCTCTTGGATGAGTTGTTGCTGTGCTCTTGGGGTAATTTTAGTAATTTTAGTTAGCTGGCCACTCCTGGGAAGGTTTACCACTGTTCCATGTTTTCACCATTTGTGGATAATGGCTCTCACTGTGGTTCGCTGGAGTCCCAAAGATTTAGAAATGGGTTTATAACCTTTTCTAGACTGACAGACCTCAATTACTTTGTTTCTCATTTGTTCCTGAATTTCTCTGGATTGCAGCATGATGTCTAGCTTTTGAGGATCTTTTGGTCTACTTCACTTTGTCAAGCAGGTCCTATTTAAGTGATTTCTTGATTAAGAACAGGTGTGGCAGTAATCAGGCCTGGGTGTGGCTAGAGAAATTTAACTCAGCTTTCCAAAGATGGGATAAACCACAGTTAATTTATGTGGGGTTTTTTTGGTTTTTTTTTTTTTTTTTTTGGGGGGGGGGGGGTCACTTTTTCACACAGGGCCATGTAGGTTTGAGGGTTTTTTTACCCTTAATAATAAACACCTTCACTTAAAAATGGCATTTTGTGTTTACTTGTGTTGTCTTTGTTTAATATTTAAATTTGTTTGATGATGTGAAACATTTAAGTGTGACAATCATACAAAAAAATGAGAACTCAGGAAGGGGGCAAACACTTTCACACCACTGTAAGCTACACATGACAAAGCGGAGGTTATAACTCCATAGGTGTGAGGGGTCTTCACTGCCGAACAGCCAGGTACAGGAAATCGTTCCTGCAACATGCCATTTCACTGTACAATAACTCACTCTAATGTTGAATTCTGGTCATAACAATGGTGCTATACTGGACCTTGCAGTCTAATTAGTACCTCACATTGCACCCTGCGCCCGATAGTCCTGTATTGTACAGCGAGTGTCATGTATCTCTATACGGGTCATCATCTGCGATGTATATAAAATTGTCTAGGCAGATTTACTTTCTTGGGTAATTCCTTTGTCTATTATGCTGTACGTGTTTCTGTCGTTTTGGTCGTCTACTGTCATGCTGCTGTTACACTGCAATTTCCCAGTTTGGGATCAATAAAGTACACCTACCTGAAAGATCAGCAGCATTATATTAGATACATTTACAGTTATTAATCTAGTATTATAGGTTTAATCTTATCAACAACACATTTTTCTCTTCTATATAAACCCAAAGAGAATACCTAAACAAGACCATTCCCACATGACAGATGAACACCTGACAGCAACCACCTGTAGCAGTGAGGGGGAGTCAACTTTTATATCAGAGTTGAAGGATATAGCTAATAAAACAATGTGTGACTGCGATCAGATAATCATGTGAACGTCTAAGTTTCATCAGATGTTTCAGGGTGACGTCACTCAAGAGAAACCACGTTAACCAATGAGTCATGACTATCAGTGATGAAAAAGGAGTAAAGACCAACATTAATGTAACTTTTTTATGATGTTTAAAGGTATAAACACACACTGTACAGTGATAATGTGGTGCAAGTTTAGATCATGATGTCTAACGGGTTTTTTTTTAAATCAAACTGAATAGTCATGGCTTTGTCTAATAATTATACATTACCATTACGGTACTTTATGTTCGCAAACCAGTATCTGAATACACAGCGGTCGCGGTTTATTTTCCGAAGCAAGTTAACTAGAGGTTAGCCCGCAAACCTGCATAGTAATGTTAACTACTACTGTTCACTTGATTGCACAAATAAAAGTGTAAAACTTCCCACCGAAATTACGCTTTTATTAATTAACCAAGTGGTTCCACAAAGAATCGCCGGTTATAAAGTTGGATATTTCCTGAAAAGTTACTTTGGATAGGCCTCGATCCATGGATAATTCCCAGGCAGACTTTTTTGGGATCTTGCAAAGGCCCCGTGCCTTCATACAGCACTAAACACCCACAAAGACCACACTTTAATGAAATTAAACCGTTTCCTAATTTTCTAATGCGCCTACCGGGAAAGTTTGCGCACTTTTCGCAACAGTTGTCAACTTTTCCTACCTGCACGGAGTCGGCGGCCATCTTGGTTTTCGCCTTTGAATCAAATCCTACAGGGAGAGAGGAGGGAAGGAGGGGTGCTGGCGCTCCAAAAACAAGCCTCAAGTTTCCCCGAAACACCCGAATATCTTCACCAAAGCGTCGGTCATGTCGGGCATACGGGTCTTCTCATGTCCCCTTCACGCTGCCGTAACACTCTCTCACCGTCCCGGGGTAGCCCTGCTGGGTAGACTGGTGCTCAGAAATAAGAAGCTGAATGTGTCCCAGTGCAGCTGCACGGAGAGGCGGTGGTTTGAGTGGAAGTGTCCGCCCAGAGGAGCTGCTGCCGCTGCTGAGCTCACTCAGGTCTGTCCGGCCAGTCACATGCGATTCAAAACCCGCTGACCTCATGCCCATATCCCGGGGAAAAGGTAGCAGTAATTCATAATAAATATGCAAGCAATCATATTTAAATTTGTTTCTTCAAACCGGGAATGGAACATTCTATGAAAAATCAATCAGTACCTCCAACTTCATCTCCTCAGGATAAACTGCCCCCCCCCCGAAAAAAAAGTTTAGTATGCGTTTTATGAAGGCATGGAAATTGTGTCCTCCTACTATACGTTCATATTTAGTATAGCGCCAGTTCACAAGTACAGTCCTCTCACAGCACTTTCAACTGTAAGTTAAATACTCTACAATCACAGACAGCCAAGTCGCATGTGCCAATCGCGATCACTGTGGTGATTTGAATAAGAAAGCAGCTGAAAGAAGTAAAAATCTTTTTTTTTTTTAATCCTCTACCCCAATGTTAAACTAGAGGTCATTCAGAGAACATATACCTTCCCTAAGTTTCCATCCCTCTCTCCCTTTGTCTTTTCGTACCTCCATGCCTCCATCCTTCTGTCTGTCCATGCAATGCGAGATGGAACCTTGGTGAAGGTATGTGCTCACGAATCATCTCCAAAATCTAATGGGTTCATCCGCAGCCAAAGGGCCACCCCTGGTGAAAATTTCATCAAAATCCATCCAATAATTTTTACCAAATCCTGCAAACGCATTTTGAGAAGATAGGGCCTTGGAAGAAGATAGGTCCTTGGCAGAGGTATGCACTCTTGGATCACCTCCAAAATCTAATGGATTCATCCATAGCCCAAGGGCTGCCTCTGGTGAAAATTTCATCAAAGTCCATTTAGTAGTTTTTGTGTAATCTATCTATAAATGCAAGAAATCTGTGTGTGAATGTGTCTGTATATGTGTTCCTCACATATCTCTCAAACCGTTTGTCAGACTGGCCTAAGAGTTTAAATGTACTTTCCTGAGGTCACGAGGGTGTGCATCCCCCAATATGGAGTTGCTCAGTCAAAATATGTAATGTAACGTGCGCGCCAACTGACGACGTCCCACCGGGAGGTTCAAACTCATGCCTCCCGCTCCGGAGTCCCGCACTCTACCTGTGTCGCCAATAGGGTCAACCCACTTGGCAAGCCAAGTAGGGTGCTCATATTGAGTTCGCTACAGTAATTTTTATCAATTAAAGTTTAGCCACAGCTCTGTGACTGCTCTGTGTCTTCACCCCCTGGCTTTAAGAAGTGTGGGCGGGTTTTGAATTGAGTCCGTGCTCAATGGATAATACACCGCATCTCGGCCATCCTGATTGGACAATACGTGGCATCATGACCACGCTGATTGGATAATACACAGCATCACCCGCATCACAGCCATGCTGATTGGACAATACACGGCATCATGACCTGTCAGTAACTACAGCACTTTGCAAACAAAGATTTTATAAGTCCTATCCCAGAGTATGGAGTCGCTCAAACAAAATATATACCATAAAGTAGCTGTGATTGCATAGGTCTAATGGATAATTCAGCATGGAGAACACGAGGTGCGGGTAACGGGTACACGGGTAAATCAGCAGCCGAGACTCCCGTTAACTGGGCAACACCAGTGTCCGACAGGGCGCTCCATGATTGTTCCCGGGGAGGCACGTTCAGCCTGCCCAGTCAGTGGTAGACGACAGTCCCGACTGCTGCTTCACTGTGGAGCGGAATGGCCAGATCAACTGCATATTACATGTGGACACATATGCACGCTTTGGCTAAACGACAACAAGATGCAAAAATGCCCATATAACGAAATAAATAATTTGTATTTAAATATTTACAAACAAATGGGAAACACTGATGCAAAAAGTTGCAGCAAAACAGCTTTCTTCTGTGTGTGTGTGTGTGTGTGTGTGTGTGTGTGTGTGTGTGTGTGTGTGAGCGAGAGAGAGAGAGAGAGAGAGAGAGAGAGAGAATGGTGAAGGGATCAGCGCCCTACGTGGATGCCCTGAATTTCCCTCTGGGAATCAATAAAGTGTACAAGATACAAATACAAAATAAATAAATAGATAATGGTCGGTGTTTTGTACTTATAATATTGCTAAAATATTAAAGGATGCACTACAGTGGGTCTCAAATATTTGTAAATGTGTCCTGTTTTAGTACTGCATGAGTTTATTGACGATAGACTATGAATTGCACATACAGTGCATCCAGAAAGTATTCACAGCGCATCACTTTTTCCACATTTTGTTATGTTACAGCCTTATTCCAAAATGGGTTAAATTAATTTTTTTCTCAAAATTCTACCCACAATACCCCATAATGACAACATGAAAAAAAAAATTTGAGATTTTTGCCAATTTATTAAGAATAAAAAACTAAGAAATCACATGTACATAATGACATAATATTTGGCCCAGGAAACACGCACGCAGGCTCAGGTAGATTTGAAAGCTTTATTTTCAATCAATGTGACGTGTTTGGATGCGTGTGTGAGATATATGAATGTGTTGATGGTGGAGGATGTACGCCGGGACAGAGCAGCATGCCGTGCAGCCAGGCAACCCTATGAATGAGATGAGAGGAGAAGGTTAGCTGGGCAAACCACACAGGAGAGTAACCAGGTAATATGCTTACTTGCAGTAACTGTGGTGGCTGGCGTTGGCAAGATCCCAAGCCTGGGAGACAGCGTCCTGCTGAGCGTCCTAGGAGGAGCAGCGTAGCGGAGGAGGAATGAAGACGAGGGAAAGGGTGTCCGCCGCTGGGGAATCCACCTGTGCACAGGGGAAGGCTGAGAGGACAGGTGAGACAAAATAGACAGCTTACGTGTCCTGAAGTAGGTCAGCAGGCCTGGAGGAAGGAATCTGCTGAGGGTTAGAGCACGAAGGAATGCAGACGGCTCCAGGCCGATGCTCAGGGCGAGATGGAATAAGTAGCTGCACTAACGAGGAGCAGGTGTGCGCGCAGCTGAGGTGGATGCCCGTGAGCGGCGAGTGGTGACAGTACTCCCCCCCCTAGCAGCGCCACCTGGCGCTGGCTTACCTGGGTGCGCCCGGTGAAACTCCGCGATGAGATCTTGATCCAACACCCATGAAGAGCGCACCCAGGACCTCCACTCCGGTCCATAGCCTTCCCAATCCACCAGGTATTGTAGCCCACAACCTCGGCGCCGGGAGTCCAAGATGGAGGCAACACCCCATGCCGGGTCACCGTCGATCATCCTAGGAGCAGGAGGCGACCTAGGAGGGGGGAAGAGTGGATTGGAGAGGACAGGTTTAATCTTAGACACGTGGAAGGTGGGACACAAACATGGGGGGGGGGGGGGTCCAAACGCACAGCCACTGGGTTGACAATGTTAGTCATTACAAACGGGCCAAGAAATCGCGGAGCCAGTTTCCTCTTCTCAGCCTTGAGGTTGATATCCTGGGACGAGAGCCAAACCCGTTGACCCACCTGGTAATCAGGAGCTGGCCTCCTGTGGCGATTGGCGGTGGAACTGTTGTGTGCCGCCGTGCGTAAAAACGCATCCTTAGTCTTGGTCCACACACTCCGGCAGTGTCTCATGTGCGCCTGAACAGATGGGACAGCCAACTCACCCTCCTGCTTGGGGAACAAGGGGGGATCGTACCCCAAGGACGCCTCAAAGGGTGACACACCAGTAGCTGTAGATCGCACCGAATTGTGGGCATATTCCACCCAGGCCAAGTAGGAGCTCCAGGAAGATGGATTGGAGGAAGTCACGCAGCGCAGGGCAGCCTCCAACTCCTGGTTAGTGCGCTTGCATTGTCCATTGGACTGGAGGTGGTGACTGGAGGTGGTGAATTTCTTGATATATTTTTGGGTCATTTGTGCTTTGATGTTTACGTTCTAATTCCCTCAGTCTCTCACATCTTTGTTCATATGTTTCCAGTTTAGACTTATTTGCTTTTCCTGTTTCAACAATTAATTTACCTCTTAACACGGCTTTTAGTGCGTCCCATAGTATTGTTGGGTCCACTTCTTCATTGTCATTCTCTTGGATATACTCGTTTATGTTTACTTTTATTCTTTCTTTCATTTTCTCATCATTTAACAGTCCTACATTAAGTTTCCATGTTGTTTGTCGTTTTCTATTGTTTAAATATATTTCCATGTATATAGGATTATGATCTGATATTTCTGCCCCTCCAATCCAACAATTTCTCACCCTGTGTCTGTCACTTTCATTCATAAGGAAGTAATCTATTCTAGAGTGTACTTTATGGACTGCTGAATAATGTGTATAGTCTTTTTCGAGTGGGTGCAGGTCCCTCCATATGTCTACCATACCCATTTCTGCCAGTGAGGTTCTTATGAACTTTGTTACATGTTTTTTTTGTCTTCTTAACACTTGTTGTATCAACTTCATGATCCATGACAGCATTTAAGTCTCCTCCACAAATTAGGACTCCTTCACTGTGTGTTGCTATGAGATCAAACAGTTGTTGAAAAAAACCCTTGTCACTTTCTGGTGGGGCATAGATGTTCACTAATGTGATCTGCATACCATCTATTCTTCCCTTTATTATTACATACCTGCCTTCTTTATCCTGGATTTCTTGTTCACATTCAAATTGTATTTTATTTGAAATTAGTATCATAACCCCCCTTTTAGTTCCTCCCTTAAATGAACTGTAGTAGGAGTTCTTATAGCCAAATCTCTTTAGTTTCACATGTTCTGTCTTGCTCAAATGTGTCTCTTGCATAAATATAATTTCGGCTTTTACCTTCTTGAATTTTCTTATTATTCTTTCCCTTTTAACAGGTGAGTTCAGACCATTCACGTTTAGTGTCATTATCTTAAGATTTTTAACCATATTCAGGGCGAGATGGAATAAGTAGCTGCACTAACGAGGAGCAGGTGTGCGCGCAGCTGAGGTAGATGCCCGTGAGCGGCGAGTGGTGACACATAAGTATTCACAGCCTTTGCTCAATAATTTGCTGACACACCTTTGGCAGCAATTACAGCCTCAAGTCTTTTTGAATATGATGCCACAAGCTTGGTACACCTATCTTTGGGCAGTTTCACCCATTCCTCTTTGCAGCACCTCTCAAGCAACATCAGGTTGGATGCGAACCGTCGGTGCACAGCCATTTTCAGATCTCTCCAGAGATGTTCAGTTGGATTCAAGTCTGGACTCTGGCTGGGCCACTCAAGGACATTCACAAAGTTGTCCTGAAGCCACTCCTTTGATATCTTGGCTGTGTGCTTAGGGTCGTTGTCCTGCTGAAAGATGAACCGTCGCCCCAGTCTGAGGTCAAGAGCGCTCTAGAACAGGTTTTCATCCAGGATGTCTCTGTATATTGCTGCATTCATCTTTCCCTCTATCCTGACTAGTCTCTCAGTTCCTGCCACTAAAAACATCCCCACAGCATGATGCTGCCACCACCATGCTTCACTGTAGGGATGGTATTGGCCTGGTGATGAGCGGTGCCTGGTTTCCTCCAAACATGACGCCTTGCATTCATGCCAAAGAGTTTAATCTTTGTCTCATCAGAGCAGAGAATTTTATTTTTCATGGTCTGATAGTCCTTCAGGTGCCTACTGGCAAACTCCAGGCGGGCTGCCATGTGCCTTTTACTAAGGAGTGGCTTTCGTCTGGCCACTCTATCATACAGGCCTGATTGGTGGATTGCTGCAGAGATGGTTGTCCTTCTGGAAAGTTCTCCTCTTTCCACAGAGGAACGCTGGAGCTCAGACAGAGTGACCATCGGGTTCTTGGTCACCTCCATGACTAAAGGCCTTCTCCCCCAATCACTCAGTTTAGATGGTTGACCAGCTCTAGGAAGAGTCCTGGTGGTTCCCATCTTCTTCCATTTATGGATGATGGAGGCCACTGTGCTCATTGGGACCGTCAAAGCAGCAGAAATTTTTCTGTACCCTTCTCCAGAGTTGTGCCCCAAGACAACCCTGTCTCGGACATCTACAGACAATTCTTTTGACTTCATGCTTGGTTTGTGCTCTGACATGCACTGTCAACTATGGAACCTTATATAGACAAGTCTGTAACTTTCCTAATCATGTTCAATCAACTGAATTTACCACAGGTGAACTCCAGTTAAATTGTAGAAACATCTCAAGGATGATCAGTGGAAACAGGATGCACCATCCATCCATCCATCTTCTTCCACTTAATCCTTTTCGGGTCGCAGGGGGGCTGGAGCCTATCCCAGCATCTTTGGACGAGAGGCAGGGTACACCCTGGACAGATCGCAGATTGTGGGTTTTCCCTGCATTTGGTAGTGCTATGAGATGACTTTTGTTGTGATATGGTGCTATATAAATAAAGCTGAATTGAAATTGAATCGCCAGTCCATCGCAGGGCCAACACAGAGAGACAGACAACCATTCACTCTCACGTCCATACCTAAGGACAATTTAGAATCACCAGTTGATGCCAGTTAACCTAACTTGCATGTTTTTGGCATGTGGGAGGAAGCTGGAGAAATCCCAGAGTAAACCCACGCAGACATGGGCAGAACATGCAAACTCCACACAGATCACTGTCGGTCGAGGGCTGGGATTGAACCCAGGATCCCCCGGCCAAGGGTGAGTTGCTGTGCTGCCGCAGTGCTAGCCACTGCGCACAGGATGCACCTGAGCTCAATTTTGAGCTTCATGGCAAAAGCTGTGAATACTTATGTACATGTGATTTCTTATTTTTTTATTTTTAATAAATTTGCAGAAACACTTGTGTTCTACGAGCATGCAGAGATACTTGCTTATACTTGGTTTCTACAGGCATGCACGGGTACGTACTAGTATTACCAAAGGAAGATAAATTATTTTCTGAGTTTCTTTTTTAAATTTATATAACTACATTTATCCTTTACTTTCACAAACCATTACATTCCACAAATAACATTTCTTTCTGTGAAAAAATGTTAATGCAAGCACCAATTTACAACCCTGTTACCGACAACCCCGTTTCTATGATTAAGATATGATAAATCTTTATTAAGGTTGTAAAAACTGAAATGCTCTTAAGTTTCTTTTCATCATGTTCAAATCATTGTTAGTTGGTAAGTAGATATTTTTGAAATTTATAATTTATTAGTGCATGCCCATAGAAAGCAAATATTCTTGTCTGAAAACAGGTAGCCCAGTTAGGCTTTACAGGCCCAAATGTAGACTGTGCTTGAAAGTGGAATACAAAGAGATGTTGCCTATATGTAGGCAATCACGTTAGACTTTGACTAATACAAAAGGGACTGAACTTCACTAAGATTTATTTGATTGTGTGAATATTAATTACAGAATTATACAATGAATGGGACTTCCGATATTAGTGACCGTTTAAGAACTGCTTGTTTATTTTTTGTCAGATCACTTATATTCACAGGTGTTATATCTTGCACTTTGGGGAATGGGAGTTGTTCAGTCATCATCATAATTGTTTTAGTTTATATGTGTAGTTTATAGTCTATCATCAATAAACTCATGCAGTACTATAACAGGACACATTTACAAATATCTGAGAACCATTCTAGTGCACCCTTTTATATTTTAGGAATATTATAAGTACAAAACACCAAACATTATCATACACAGCAGAATGACCTGTTTGTCTGCAACTGTTGCATCAGTGTTGCTCATTTGTCTGTAAATATTTAAATAAAAAATATTTACTTCATTATTTGGGCATTTTTATGTGCAGTTTGGTGATGGTCATTGATTAGTAAAACCGTGTGTGTGGCCACATATGATATGCAATTGATCTGGGCATTCTGCTCCACAATCATGGTGGTATTATTATTAACTTTTCATTTTTAGCTAGCCATGTGAGCACACCAAGAGGAGCGCCACTGGCAACAATTCAATTCAATTCAATTCAATTCAATTCTATTCTATTCAATTCAACTTTATTTATATAGCGCCATTTCACAACAACAGTCATCTCATAGCACTATCAACTGTCGGGGGGAACCCCCACAGTTGCAGAAAGACCCCAGCAATCAGGTGATCCCCTGTGAGCAAGCACTTGGCGACGGTGGAGAGAAAAAACTCCCTTTTAACAGGAAGAAACCTCCAGCAGAACCAGGCTCAGGGAGGGGCAGTCATCTGCTGCGACTGGCTGGGGGGTGAGGGGACAGAGAAGATGAAAAGAACAGACATGTAGAGAGCAAACAGCACGATGGGGACTCAATCTATGGGAGAGAACAAACAAATGTTAATGACCAGGAAAAAAAAAAATTTCATAGAGAGTGAGGAAAGGAGTGAGGCCCAGTGCATTACTGGAGGTCCCCCGGCTGACTAAACCTATTAGCAGCATAACTAAGGGAGGGTTCAGAAACACATGATCCCTCCCTAATTGTAGGCTATATCAAAAAGGTAGGTTTTAACCCTAATCTTAAAAACAGAGATCGAGTCTGACTCCCGAATCCAGATTGGCAGCTGATTCCACAGGAGAGGAGCTTGATAACTGAAGGCTCTGCCTCCCATTGTACTTTTGGAGATTCTAGGTATTACAAGTAGTCCTGCATTTTGGGAGCGTAGTGCTCTGTTAGGATAATACGGTAGTATCAGATCTTTTAAATAAAAAGGAGCCTGATTGTTTAGAGCTTTGTAAGTAAGAAGAAGGATTTTAAACTTAATTCTAAACTCTATGGGAAGCCAATGAAGGGAGGCCAGAACCGGAGAGATATGATCTCTCTTTCTAGTACCTGTTAAAACTCTTGCTGCAGCATTTTGGATCAGCTGAAGACTTTTTAAAGATGTTTTAGGACAACCTGATAATAAAGAATTACAATAATCTAATCTCGAGCTAACAAAAGCGTGGATCAGTTTCTCAGCATCACTCTGAGACAAGATGCTCCTAATCTTGGCAATATTACGCAAATGATAGAAGGCAGTCTTAGAAACAAATTTAATATGTGACTTGAAGGACAAATCCTGATCAAAAATAACTCCAAGGTTCCTCACAGAGCTATTAAGAGAAAGAGTAACTTCTTCTCAACTCACAACAGCGAGTTGTGGTCCTGCAAAGGGAATCCTGTCTACTGCTGACTGGATAGGCTGGGCTTGCTTTCCTGTGAAGGACCACGTTCCGCCCACAGCTTCTCCAAAACTGGTGTTCTTTAGGCAGAACCCAGGTCCTCGCTGGCATTCCCCGAATTATCCTTTAGACGTACGTAATCACAGCAACATTATAGTATAATTTTTTAAGCATTACATCTTCACCATTCTCTTTCTTGTCAGATTTGTTGCTTTTCACTTCCTTTTTTTGTTTGCGAAGCGATGTGGTAACTGACTGACTGTGATGCCATGTATTATCCAATCAGCATTACCGTGATCCCGCGTATTATCCAATCAGCATGGCCGTGATGCTACTTATTATCCAATCAGCACGGAGTCAATCCGAAACCCTGCCCACACTTCCTGAAGCCAGGGCATGAAGAGACAGAGCGGTGGCTCAACTTTTATTGGTAAAAATTACATATTTTGACTGAGCAACTCCATACTCAGGGATGCACACCCTCGTAACCTCAGCAAAGCACTTAAAGAATCTGAGGTCAGCCTGATGAACGGTTTGGATGATATCTGAGGAACAGACAGAAAGAAACACAGACATACACAATCACACACATACAGAGACAGAGATTTGGTGCATTTGTAGATACAGAGCACTAAAATATCATTAAGTGCTGCTGAAAAACAGAGGCGCTACTGTGCCAGATATGATGCTGATCCAGACAGGAGGCAGCAGTATTTAGAGAAGTGTGGGCTACTCTGATTAGCCATGACAAGTAAATGACCACACTGGAACACCAGAAGCAATCAGTTCATGGTGTTTTTTAATAGGCTGATTCATTTAATTGCCAGGTTTTAGTGTACTGTGGGGGCATGGTGTGGGACTTCTCCACCCAGAGAAAAGGGCAACTGGGGAAGGGGGGAACAATGGACCAAAAGAGGAGGTGTCACCGAGGGGTATCAGATGAGACAGTAAGGACTATGCGCCCCCCGTGGAGAGGAGTAAATGCCGGAGCCGCTGGAAGAAGAAGGGAGTGAGAGCGGCGCCAGCGTTATGTCATGTTAATGTGCCACAAAGGCTTTATTCTAAACTCAGTGTATGATGGGGTCTCAATGCATGGTATTAAAGAAATAAAAGAGGAATGCACAGAGACTCGGGAGCTCTTTTGCTGTACTGTATGTTGGAGATGGAATAAAGTTTCTGTCGTCTAGCTCGTTGCCTCGCCTGCCTCCATTCTCCACACTACTGTTTTATGTTAAATGTAGGCCTGCCACAATATTTGCTGTCAGTTTATCTAAAAAAAAAGATGTATCAAGTTAATTTTCATTCTTATCATATTCAATTCTTTATACTGAAATGAGATGTCTTTGTGTTCTTCCTCATTTTATTTAATTCTGGGTGCTCAAATCAGTCTGATGGAGCAGAGCTGCCATCTACCATGTGGTCATATGAACAGCAAATATTTTTCTATATTGCAATTCATTTGTTGATAAATAAGTTCAGTGCTTTTTGAAAGGATGTCAGGTTTCCTCCAACAATCCAAAGATATGCATGTTACGTTGATTGGTGACTCTAAATTGTCCTTAGGTATCTGTCTCTGATAGGCCCTAAGAATAGAGGGGTAGTGTAGCTACTACTGAAGTACTCTGAGTTGTCTTTGTGACTAGAAAAGCAATAAGTACAGGTCCTTGTCCCTTAAAAGTTTGTTTAATCACCCTGATTTATTCTAGCAATTCCTCTTAAAAACAGTAAAATACTATAAAACACTATTTCTGTTGTGACGAGTGTTGTTTTTTGCATTTGTCATGATCTGCAATTAAAAGTAGTAAATTTATTCAACACTGTTACCCAAATTTCAACCATGGTAACCAAATTGTTATTATCAAAATAACTGTATATGGTTTCATTAGCTTACTTAGCTTATTTAATCTATTTTCTTTGCAATAGTTTGATGATATGCATAGTGTAGTTGAGCAAAGATTTTGAAATAAATAATAAAATTACTTAAAACACCTTATGTGACTGTTGAAAAGTTGGGTGAGGTAAGTTTCAAACATTGTTTCAAATTAATATATCAAGTCTTACCATAAAATTAAATGGTTAGTTATTATGAGTATGACTACTTATAACAGTCAAAGACTGATTCGACAATATTTTTAAAATCTACTTTTTTAGGTCACAGAGTATTGCTAACAGGGTTGCATCAAATTCAGCACACTATGAATAACATGCATCATAGAAAAACTGTGCCTTTGATGTCTGAACTGGATCAATCTATTTTTTTTTTTTGATGGAGTATTATTTGTTTTTGTTCAATACATAACAGAAAATTATAAATGGCTGATTTTTAAAATGTATTTATTTATTTCCTTGCTTGCTATTTTTGGAGCCCAAATTGTCATCCAATTCTAGAATGACCCTTCTAATCACACCATGGGTCACATTTTGAACAATAATGGACTCCATGGAAGAAACCAGGAGGGCTCAACTATTGACAAAAACAATTTTTTGGCCTGATTTACAGTGAATCTGCATCCAGTACAGATCTGTGCTGTGTGTGCTCTAAGGGTTACAAAGCCAGCCAAAATGTATGCTGACAAGCCCAAAGCTTTCTGGGAGGTTGTCCTTTGGATTGATGAGACTGTGGTGCACATATGTAGTTTCATGGGCTCATGTGTATGACTGTTCATATGCTCTCATGTATATTCCTGTGTGCTTATTTTGGCTTCACGTCTGAAGAGGAACAAAGGTCCTGGACCTCCTAGGGATAAGAGGAGGATGAGAGAGTGGCCTTTTGATATGCAAAGAGATGGACATGAATGACTGCCTGACCACCCAGGCTGGGGTGGAAGCGAGAGGAACTGCAGGGGGGATGCATTGTGTTTGGGATTTAAAGACAATGGGATTTTGTACTTTGATGTCAGGGGTATAAGACTGACAGATGTTGGGGGGGTTTCCTTCTTCTGCTTTTGAATGTTGGAGAGTGTGTTGTGAATAAAAATGGAACCTGAGAAATAACTCTGCCTCATCCTTTCCACACAATCTCCACACTGGTGACCTTAAGACGTATTATGGCCGGAGACGATTCTCCTGCACCGGACTCATCAGGAGCCAGCCAAGCTAATGCAGCTACCACAGTCCAGCTTCCGGACTTCTGGCAGAACAGTCCGCGCTCCTGGTTTAACGCAGTCGAGGCAGTTCCATCTTTAGAAGGTTTCGGCAGATGCCACGAAGTTCTACCATGTAGTTGCAAAGCTGGACAACCACACAGCCCAGCATGTAGAGAGCCTGATCAACCACCCGCCAGACGACGACAAGTACGGCACTTTGAAGGCTGCTCTCATCCGTTTTTTCACCCCCTCGCTGGGAGAGCGAGCAGAGAAGCTCCTGGCGTTGACTGAGTGTGAAGTTGACAGACCTGCAGACCTGATGGCGAAGATGCTGAGTTTGAGAGACGCCGAAGATGATGGCTTTATTTTCGCCCACCTTTTCCTCAGGACACTACTGCCAGCGGTGAGAGTTACCCTGGCCAGTTCACAGCTGCTGGCTCACCAAGACTAACACGAGCTGGGCCAGGAGGCGCAACGACTCGTCGACGCCCATAGACAACACACAGCCACGACCGCAGCAGCGGAGCTGGGCGCAACATCCAGAGATGGCAGGGGGCCAGAGGCTGCAGCACCAGACTCACCGACGACGGCAGCGGCAGCGGCGGAGGCCAGGAGGCGCGGAGCGGACGACGTCCTTTGCTTTTACCATCGCCGTTTCGCCGAGAGGGCACGCAAGTGCATTCCACCGTGCCAATTCAAGTGCTCAGGAAACGCCAAGACCGGGAGTCGTAGCAGCTGCGGCTCTCGGTGAGGAGAACAAGCTGCTCTACTTGAGGGACGCGCAATCGGGGAGGCACTTCCTCGTGGACACAGGCTCCCAGCTGAGTTTCATCACACCTTCCTACGCTGACCGGCTGGCGTCTTCCAGTGGCCCTGTGGTGTCAGCAGCGAACGGCTCAGCGATTAAGACCTTCGGAGAGAAGACCCTGTCTCTGTCTTTACACGGCCGCACATTTGAGTGGACTTTCGTCATAGCGGCAATCAATTTCAACATGTTAGGTGCTGATTTTTTGTGCTCACATGGTTTGTTGGTCGATCTTGCTAACAGACGCCTGGTTAATGCACTCTCTTTTTCTTCTATTCCCTGCACAGCGCGAGTGGCCCCGCCAACAGCACAAGCCAACGTAACAGCTGCAGGTGGTTAGTTCCACACACTCCTCACTCAGTTTCCAGCACTCACGGTGCCAACGTTTTCGGCGACCGTGGCTAAACACGGGGTGGAGCATTTTATTACTACCACCGGACCGCCCGTTTTTGCAAAAGCTTGGCGCTTGGATTCAGCTAAACTGGCCATAGCGCGCGAGGAGTTCGCCAACCTGGAAAAACTGGGCATCATCCGACGTTCAAAGAGCCCTTGGGCTTCACCGCTTCACATGGTCCCTAAAACTGATGGCTCGTGGTGGCCATGCGGTGATTTTCGCAGGCTGAACAATGCTACAGCACACGACCGCTACCCAATCCCACATATCCAGGATTTTTCAGTTCATTTGTCGGAGACGCGCATTTTTTCTAAGATAGACCTGGTACACGGTTAACATCAGGTCCCAGTCCGCGCTGAGGACATACCCAAAACAACAGTATTAACTCCTTTCGGGCTTTTTCAGTTTTTGCGCATGCCGTTTGGGCTTAAAGGCGCAGCGCAGACTTTCCAGCGCATGATGGACGCGGTGTTGCGCGATCTCCCTTTCATGTTCGTCTACCTGGACGACATTTTGGTAGCCAGTGCGTCCGAAGACGAACACGAAAACCATCTCACGGCAGTTTTCCGGAGGTTGGCGGAGCACGGGCTAATAATCAACCCAGCGAAGTGTCAGTTCGGGGTGGCCCAGATTGAGTTTTTTGGGGCATCGCGTCTCTCCCGAAGGAGCAGTCCCTCTTCCTGACAAGGTGCGCGCGGTGACAAATTTTCCCCAGCCACAAACGGTCAAAGCGTTACAGGAGTTTTTGGGAATCGTGAATTTTTATAACCGTTTCCTCCCCCACGCGGCGCAGCTCATGCAATCATTGTACGCTGCACTTAAAAAACAAAAACCCGCAAATAAAATCGAATGGTCTCCCGAGTGGGAGCGCGCATTCTCTGAAGTCAAAACAGCCTTGGCAAACGCTGCGTTGTTAGCGCATCCAGTCCCAACGGCCCGCATAGCGCTCACTACTGACGCGTCAGATGTGGCCATAGGAGCGGTTGTTGAACAGTATGTGGCTGGAGCCTGGCAGCCGCTCGCGTTTTTCAACAAGATTTGCGCGATAGTGAGTGAAAATACAGCGCATTCGACAGGGAGTTGTTAGCTCTCCATTTGGCTATTCGTCACTTCCAGTTTTGGCTAGAGGGACGCCGTTTCACCGCGTTCGTTGACCACAAGCCGCTGACTTTTGCGATGGCCAAGATTTCGGAACCTTGGTCGGGCCGGCAGCAGAGACAGCTGGCCGCAATTTCGGAGTTCACTACCGATATCCAGCATGTAGCGGGTAAACTTAACGTAGTGGCAGACTGCCTCTCGCATGCCGTGGCTGCCCCAGCCCGCGTAGAGGTAGATTTCGCAGCTGTTGCCGTGGACCAGGGTAGCGGCGCAGAAGTGCGCGCGGCCCCAGTCCGCGTAGGACTAGATTACGCAGCCATGGCCGCGGAGCAGGGCGGCGACGCGGATGTGCGCGCACTCCAGTCTGGACCAACAGGGTTAAGGCTGGAGGACAGGGTGCTGCAAGACGGTATGCCCCCCCCAATCTGCGATGTTTCCACCGGGCGACCCCGTGCGGTGGTTCCGGCCTCATGGCGCCGCTGCGTTTTTGACTCGATCCATTTGCTGGTGCACCCGGGGGTGCGCGCTTCAGTCAAAATGGTAGGGGAGAAATTTGTATGGCCGGGCCTGCGCAAGCAAGTTAGAGAGTGGGTGGCAGCCTGCATGGCCTGTCAGCGGGCCAAAGTGCATAGACACACGAGAGCTCCTTTGGAGCCGTTTCATATTCCAGCTAAAAGGTTTGATCATGTCCATGTGGACCTTGTAGGCCCCCTACCGCCCTCGCAAGGGTGCACACATCTTCTGACAATGGTTGACCGCACCACGCGCTGGCCAGAAGTGGTTCCCCTGTCATCAACCACAGCCGAGGAGGTGGCGCGTGCTTTTTTAACTGCATGGGTAGCGCGTTTTGGAGTTCCGTCGGATATTACATCTGACAGAGGCCCACAATTTGTTTCCGAACTTTGGTCAGCGATGGCCCGCAGCCTGGGGGCAACGATCCACCGCACGACCGCGTATCACCCGCAGGCTAACGGTTTATGCGAATGTTTTCACAGGTCGCTGAAGGCGGCTCTCAGAGCGTCGCTTACGGATGCAAATTGGGTTGACAAACTACCATGGGTTCTATTGGGGTTGCATTCTGCACCTAAAGAGGATTTAGACACCTCCCCAGCGGAGCTAGTGTTCGCACAGCCACTTCGGCTGCCTGGAGAATTTCTCCCTGACAACCCAGCGCCAGAGTTCTCCTCGGCTCAGTGGTTGCAGAATAGCATGGGCCCGAGTGTCCTACCAGGCCCCGTTCACCACAGTTTTCCGTGTGTTTTTGTGCCTAAAGCTTTAAAAAATACGGAGTTTGTTTTTGTCAGACATGATGCCCACCGCACAGCTCTGCGACGGCCTTACGATGGACCATTTAGAGTGCTAGAACCAGGTGATAAGCATTTTTTGCTAGATTTGGGGGGCAGAAAGGAGATGATTGGCATAGACAGACTCAAACCTGCTTTTGTGATGGCTGACGAAGCTGTGCAGTTGGCGAGGGCCCCGCGACGGGGTAGACCCCCTAGGAAGCATTCCCCAGTACACCCACAGAGATTGACTAACAGTTTTAATCCCCAGACAGCAGCTCCACAGCAGGAGGACGCCGCGGAAGAGGTTAAGCCCGCCTGCAGCAGATACGGCAGACGGTTGAGACCAAGACAGCATGTGGACTGATGTATGGCGATTTTATTATGACATGCAATCTGTGTTAGTTTGTTCCGTCTTAGACGTTTGGGGGGGGTTATATGTGGTGCACATATGTAGTTTCATGGGCTCACATGTGTATAACTGTTCATATGCTCTCATGTATATTCCTGTGTGCTTATTTTGGCTTCACGTCTGAAGAGGAACAAAAGGTCTCGACCTCCTAGGGATAAGAGGAGGATGAGAGAGTTGGCCTTTTGATATGCAAAGAGATGGACATGAATGATTGCCTGACCACCCAGGTTGGGGTGGAAGCGAGAGGAACTGCAGGGGGGATGCATTGTGTTTGGGATTTAAAGACAATGGGATTTTGTACTTTGATGTCAGGGGTATAAGACTGACAGATGTTGGGGTTTTTTCCTTCTTCTGCTTTTGAATGTTGGAGGGTGTGTTGTGAATAAAAATGGAACCTGAGAAATAACTCTGCCTCATCCTTTCCACACAATCTCCACAAGACAAAACTTTAACTTTTGGGCCAGTCAGATCAGCTCTGTGTTTACAGAAGGGAAAAATTAAGCATACAAAGAAAATAACACTGTACTTACTGTGAAACATGGAGGAGGCTCAGTTATGTTATGTTCTGCTTTTGGCACAGGGTGTCTTGAATCTGTGCAGGATACAATGAAATCTCAAGACTGTCAAGCCATTCCGGAGTGAAATGTGTCGCCCAGTGTCAGAAAGCTTGGTCTCAGTCACAGGTTTTGGGTCCTCCAACAGGATAATGACCCAAAACACACAGCTAGAAATATACAAGGATGGCGACGAATAAAACACTGGACTATTCTGAAGTGGCCTTCTATGAGCCCTGATCTAAATCCTATTGAACATCTGTGGAAGGAGCTGAAACGTGCAGTCTGAAGAAGACATCCTGCAAACCTGAGACAGCTGGAGCAGTTTGCTGAGGAGGAGTGGGCCAAAATACCTGTTGAGATGTCTCACTGAGAGTTACAGAAATCGCTTGAGTGCAATGATTGCATCAAAAGGTTGTGCAACAAAATATTAAGTTCAGTCTTTTCTAGCATTACCATCATTTTTGTCCAGGCCAGTTTCATTAGTTTTTAAATGATTCTGTTGAACCAAAGTTCAAAAGCAATGTCTGATTTTTATTAGTTACTTTTCATATTTTTACTTATTATTGCTTTTGTCAGTTTCAGGTTATTTCAGTGACCATTGTGGGATTTTCTTTCTTTAATGGAAGGTTACTAACAAATTTGTTCATGACTGTAGTTAATGCTGATTAAATATTTCAGATTCAGGGGGAACAAATGACTTTTAATTCTGGTGGCAGAACATCATCTCTTAAAGCACTTTAGGAAAACTAATTGTGTTTTTGTATGCTTGGAGAAGGTGCTTGTGTCAGGGTCTGAGATTCCATGTTTTGTTACTGCTCCTCCTGCTCTCTGCCCTTCCTTGCAGGCTGAGTGGGGGAATGCACTTGTTTGCCATTGCCTATCATTGCCACTATAAAGAGGGATCAGATGCGCCACCAGGTGCTGGAATATACACTCACCGTGTGATTGCAGCTCACAAGCCAAGAAAGTCTTTTGAATCAACAAGTGATTAATTTGCTTCTCTTTCACCAGTCTCTCCTAATGATGGTGTGATGAAGCCCCGTGAATGTATCGAATCTTTCTGGCCAATTGCTTCACCAAAAGGCTGATTACACGAAGCCCCATTTAACAGCTCATTTGGGACTACTGACATCTGCTGGTCATTTGATGTACAGCAGTCCTACTGTGATATTACATGAGGGCTACATGTTATGTCCGAACTTGAAGACAAGAAACACGCCAGGAGTGGAGCTGAACACTTGTTTATTAATAAGCTGAACTCTGTGCACCCGACCGTGCATTCAGCCGCTGGCAGAGGTAAGGCAGAAGAGACCGCCCCCCTACCTGCAGCCCCTCTTATACCACTGGGGCTGGCGGGACCGGAAGCCAGAGCCACCACCCCGTACCACACAAATAAGAGCTCCAATATAAACAGTATATGAACAGTAAATAAATACATAATCCCCCCCCCCCCCCGTAGAAAAATCCAAAACACACACATACAATCAACCCACCACAATTTGCAACCCGAATCATCTGCTAAACATAACTAAACTCAAATCACAAAAGGGGCCTATGGCATTTACACAAAACAACTAAAATTAGGGGGGATGGGTAGACTGCCGTCCTGCCTCCCACACGGCGAGGCAGGTTATTCTGCCGCCTATGCTATAAAAAGTCCTGTAAAAAAAATACTCTCGCGTCTCCTATGTAAAATATAATGCTAAAACAATCCCCAAAACTATTAACACAGAACAAAATTTTAACAACCAGAACACATCCTTGACTCGGTAAGGATGACCTGTGGCCCCCTTAGACCCTTCAGCAGTCAGTCCTCCCCTGGAGGTAGTTCACTTCCTGGGCCACAGCTGGTTGCCTCAGTCCCGATGCGTCTTCTCCTCCACACCTCCGAGCGCTCCAACCATCTGGGGCGGTGCCTTTCTGCCTTCTTTGGGGCACGCTGTAACTCATTAGGATGGCGCCATGAGCCATCAGACAGCAGAAGATAACCATCGTGCCACTCGCCCGTCACCTGCAGCCGACCCTGGTACTGCTCCATCTTCCGCTTTTCCCTCACCTGCCTGAACCTCGCCTCTGCCCGAGCCCGAACCCAGTGCGCGACTCCAAGCGGGGTCCTGCACGGCCTACGGTGTTTCTGCCTGGCACTCCAGTGCCACTCGATCCTGCCCCGACCGCTTGTAGATCCGCAGCTGACCCTGCCGATGTGCTCCCGCGTTCACCAATCCTCCATGGCCGTGCTCCGGGAACGCCTGAGACCATCATTTGAGCATCGCTCGCCGCTGCAGATCCTTCCCCATGCCACCTGGTGCCCACATCCAGTGCAGTTCAGACAGTGGCACCGGGGCTCTCCCGCGGCGACCCTGAGCGCGACAAGGCCTGTCCACTTTCTGGAGTGTCCAGCAACTGTTCATCCCACACAGCATCGTCCCAAACTCTCGGAACCAGTCAGCCCCACAGTCCGCAGCCCGACCACTCTTCCCCAGCGCCACTCCTGATGGAGAATCCAAGGCCATAGAACAAGTTGCAACGCATGATGTTAGAGCCGCAGGCCGTCATGACGAACTCCACATCTGCCATCTCCGTTGATTTGTACCAAGCTGTCAGTGTGATGGTGACCACTGTGGCCAACCATCCTCCTCCGTAGCTGCAAAGTGGTGCTGAGTCACCTCCAATCCTGTAGTGGGGAAAACACTGTCTGACTGTAGCCCAATTCAGCAAAGAACTCTCCACTCCTGTGTCGATGAGCATCGGTACTGGAACTCCATCCAAAACTACCGTGCAGTTTGTGCGCCCACTGGTACTCGGGGACACCGTGTGTATCACCATCGGAGCTGGAGGAGTTGAATTCCTGCGCGGGCTCTCCTTTTCTACTGACTGCCATACACTTGCGAAGTGGTGTAGACAGCCACATCTGCCGCAGCGCTTCCCTCTTGCCGCACACTCTCTGGCCTATAGCAGAGCTTCGTGGACCCACAGCCCATACACCTGGGCTTCCCCGGGGCATACCTCATCCGTACAGCGCTGGCCTCCTCCACATCGTCCTCGACGCTCCCATCGCTGTCCGGGTCCACTACCTGCGCGGCCATGGGGGATCTTGAATTTCCCGATGAAAGGCGCTCGCTTAGCTCCCGAGTTAGCTTGTCTGCTGCTTCCAGCTATAGCGTCAACTCGACGTCCCTAGTCAGCATCAACTCACCCGAGAATGTGAGCAGCTTGGAGCAGACCACAGCACAGTTGGTGTTTTCCGCCAACTGGTTGCGAGCCATTTCCTTCTCCACCGGACCAACTGAGCGGCCAACTGCCTTAGGTTCGACACAAACCGTTGGATGGGTCCGCCTACCTGTTGACGGCGCTGTCTGAATTTAATTCTTCTGACGATGACGTTGTCTGGTGCCCTGAAATGGCGGGCCATTAACTCAACCCACTTCTTCGTAATTGTCCGCATCTCCAAGCGTGCCCAGAATTCTCTGTCCTTCCATTCCCAGGTTGTGCACTAGCAACGCACGAGCTCTCAGTTTCTCCATTCTTCCCAGGTCCAATGCCACCATATACTGTACGTCTGGAAAGCTTCATACCACTGAGGCCACAGTACAGGCGGCTCTCCCGAGAGCTCCAGGAATGGCCGAATTGGTGGTCCACACGCCTCCACGAGTTTAGTTCTCATCGCCAAATGTTATGACCGAATTTGAAGACAAGAAACATGCCAGGAGTGGAGCTGAACACTTGTTTATTAATAAGCTGAATTCTGTGCACTCGACCGTACATGCAGCTGCTGGCAGAGGTAAGGCGGAAGAGACTGCCCCCCTACCTGCAGCCCCTCTTATACCACCGGGGCTGGCGGGACTGGAAGCCAGAGCCACCACCCCATACCACACAAATAAGAGTTCCAAAATAAACAGTATATAACCAATAAATAAATACATAATACTACATACCAGTGGATCTGTAAACATAATGATGCAACTGCATCATTATTTGATAATAATGATAATAATTATTATGTTAGAATCCCCATGTGAGGTATTGCATGCCAGATGAATTTATCTTGAGCATGGGATATCAATAAAGTATCAATATAGCACAATATATCAGTCATGGTATATTAATAAAGTATATCAATGTGTTTGTGGGCAGCACGGTGGCGCAGTGGTTAGCACAGTGGCAGCACAGCAAGAGGGTCATGGGATCGATTCCACCCTTGACCATCGTGGGTTCGATCCCACCCCCAGACCATCGGTGACCCTTCTGTGTGGAGTTTGCATGTTCTGCCCGTTTCTGCGTGGGTTTACTCCGGGTACTCCGGTTTTCTCCCACAGGCCAAAGACATGCAGGTGAGGTTAATTGGCATCATTTGGGGATTCTAAATTGTCCTTAGGTATGGATGTGAGAGTGAATGGTTGTCTGTCTCTTTGTGTTGGCCCTGCGATAGACTGGCGATCTGTCTAGGGTGTACCCTGCCTCCTGCCCAAAGATGCTGGGATAGGTTCCAGCCCCCCCGCGACCCGTAAAGGATTAAGCGGTAGAAGATGGATGGATGGATGGATCAATGTGTTTGTGTTATGGGACATAATTGAAATTGATATGACAATAATTCATGTCTCGTGAACACACGTGCGCACGCACACACACACTATATGATATAAAACCATCTTTCATGTGAGTAATTTCGGGAGATATGCAATAGTTTTCCTTATTTGGAGATATCAAGCCAAAATGCTCCAAATCAGCAAATGTTATTTGCCTTTTTGGTGGCTCCATTTTCTAAGAAATACCGTCAGTCTCCTGCACATAATGATCCTCAGCATCACCTATCAAGCAGAACACTTCCTGTATTTTCTGAGCCTTTTTCAGCAAGTGAGTCACACAATGAGGCAGTCACATGATTTCTACAAAAAACGGGGCCTCGTTTGTCTTGGGTCACGTGATTTTCTGAAACATGATACGGGCCAGTTTAGAAAGCTTGGGATCAGTCCGCCAAGGTCTCCGCCTTGACTGCCACCTAATCCACATAGCACCGGACTTCCATGATCCCTCCTGCAGGTGGTGAACCTACTGGAGGGCGGACCCATGTAACTCCTTCGGGCTGAGCCCGGCCGGGTCCCATGGGTGGGAGGAGTTCGGTGAGGCCATGGAACAAGACTTTCGGTCGGCTTCAAAGAGATTCTGGCAAACTGTTCGGCGGCTCAGGAGGGGGAAAGCAGCTCCCCGTCCACACTGTGTATGGTGCGGATGGGACACTGTTGACTTCAACTGGGGATATCGTCGGGCGGTGGAGGAATACTTCGAGGATCTCCTCAATCCCACTGATACGCCTTCCACAGAGGAAGCAGGGTTTGGGGACGAGGGGGATGACTCGCCTATCACAGGGAGCTGAGGTCGCCAAGGTGGTTAAAAATCTCCTTGGTGGCCGGGCCCCGGGGGTGGACGAGATTCGCCCCGGAGTACCTCAAGGCCCTGGATGTTGTTGGGTTGTCATGGTTGACACGCCTCTGCAACATTGCGTGGAGGTCGGGGGCAGTGCCTTTGGCATGGCAAACCGGGGTGGTGGTTCTCTCTTCAAAAAAGGGGACCGGAGGGTGTGCTCCAACTTTAGAGGGATCACACTCCTCAGCCTCCCTGGGAAGGTCTATGCCAAGGTATTGGAGAGGAGAGTCCGGCCGTTGGTCGAACCTCGGATTCAGGAGGAGCAATGTGGTTTTCGTCCTGGCCGTGGCACATCGGACCAGCTCTTTACCCTCTCGAGAATTCTTGAGGGTTCGTGGGAGTTTGCCCAACCAGTTTACATGTGTTTTGTGGACTTGGAGAAGGCATTTGACCGCGTCCCTCGTGGATTTTTGTGGGGGTGCTTCGGGAGTATGGGGTATCGGGCTTGTTGTTACGAGCTATTCGGTCTCTGTAGCGACCGTTGTGAGAGTTTAGTTCGCATTGCCAACACTCGGTCGGAGTCATTCCCAGTGAGAGTTGGACTCCGCCAGGCTGCCCTTTGTCACCGGGTCCTGTTCAATAATTTTTATGGACAGGATTTCTCTAGGCGCAGCCAGGGAATGGAGGGTGTCATGCTTGGTGACCACAGGATCTCATCTCTGTTGTTTGCAGATGATGTTGTCCTGTTGGCTTCATCCAGCAATGACCTACAGCTCTTGCTGGGACGGTTTGCGTGAGTGTGAAGCGCTGGGATGAGAATCAGCACCTCCAAGTCCGAGTCCATGGTCCTCAGCCGGAAAAGGTGGATTGTCCTCTCCGGGTTGGGGACAGGCTCCTGCCCAAGTGGAGGAGTTTAAGTATCTTGGGTCTTGTTCACAGAGTGAGGGGAAAATGGAGCGAGAGATCGACAGACGGATTGGAGCAGCATCTGCAGTGATGCGGACGTTGTACCGGTCTGTTGTGGTGAAGAGGGAGCTTAGTTCTAAGGCAAAGCTGTCGATTTCCAGTCAATCTACGTTCCTACTCTCACCTATGGTCACGAGCTTTGGGTAATGACCGAAAGAACGAGATCGCGGATACAAGCGGCTGAAATGAGCTTTCTCCGTAGGATTGCTGGACTCACCCTCAGAGATAGGGTGAGGGAGCTCAGTCATCCGGAGAGGCTCAGAGTAGAACTGCTGCCTCCTCCACATTGAAAGGAGTCAGTTGAGGTGGTATGGGCATCTGATTAGGATGCCTCCTGGACGCCTCCCACTTGAGGTGTTTCAGGCACGTCCCACTGGGAGGAGACCCCGGGGCAGACCCAGGACTCGGTGGAGAGACTATGTCTCCAGCTAGTCTGGAACGCCTTGGTATCCCCTCTGAAGAGCTGGAGCAGGTGGCTGGGGAGAGGGAAGTCTGGGCTTCTCTGCTTGAACTGCTGCCTCCGCGACCCGGACCTCCGGAAAAGCGGTAGAAGATGGATGGATGGATGGATGGATGGATGATACGGGCCTCGACACAAGCCTCATGTGGCCACGCCCCCTTTTCTTGAGACAGGCCTTGGGACTTCAGTGTAGTGATGGTGAAACAGGCCTCATGAAACAAAGAACAACTTTGAGACAATTGCTTCATGATCAACACAGTGTTATGAAGCATTTTATAAAGAGTGACATCTGCTGGCTGAGTGTCAGAACTGTATCTGAGTGGAAAACCTAAAAAGCCTCAATCCTCTATATCAGAGTTTACTCTACATCTTTTTGTTATGTCATTTTCTCAGACCAGCTTGTAAAAATTCTATCAATCTGTTATCCGTCATTTTAATTGACTTTAATTTAGTGGTGATGGCGTTATTGCATTAATCACCCATTAACGCTTTACCCCCGTTAACAGCAACAAATTTTGTGATCGCAGTTAACGGCAGTTAATGGCAGAAAGTGCGAACAGTACCTTTTTTGACCTCATGGCACTCTGTATGGCTTAGCTCTGTAGTCGTCAACACTGACTGCACCATGTAGACATTGTGAAGTCAGACAAGCTGGATTACAGCCATGGAAATCCCCAAAATGCTGTCACGTTTAAGTTTACAAAGTTATCCGTCGGAGCTCTCACCTGGATAATTGTCACAGTCTCCTCCAAAACTTCACCTAGATGTCGGTTGTTCTTCTTTGGAAGCAAGCTAGCCAGTTAGCAGCTACGTGTAACAGCTACGTGCTTTGCAGTTCGCTGACACAGCAGCTGACACAGAAACTCCTCAGCTTTGGGTCCACCTGTCGGCAGGTGAGTATTGTACTACCAGTCTAAAATTCTCAAGCTGTGTTCGTAATGTCTGTTTACTCCCACGCCCAATTTTTGCACACAGTGGGGACGTCACGGGCGAGATAGTTGTCTGTTCATGTTTATAATTTTTCTGCTAAAAGGGAAATTGTGTGTGTTGTGACACACGGGGTCCACTGTTTTGTGTTGAGCTGCTTAAAAGCTGTGGATGTTTGCTATGGGAGAAAGGGCAAGCTCCATTTGTGGCTGCTGGATGGTTGGATGCTGAGTTGTGTTGCAGTGACATTACTGAGCCCTGGCATTCTGTTGTTTGCACATGCAGTAGTACTTTTGAGAGTTTTCTGGAGAATATTCTGGATAGATTTTGTCATCTTGGATATGTTGAGAGCTTTAATAAATCTGCAGGTGAAGAAAGAAAGCATATTTGTCCACTCCCATGTTTGTAACAGTATGAGAAACTTGAAAACTTGAAAAATTACCAACTTAAGCTACATTGTATCTGAATGGAAAAACACGTGATTAATGCATTATTAATCGCGATTACCTCAACATTCCAAAAGATTAATCGTGTTCAAAAATTTTAATCGCCCAACACTACTTTAATTAGATCACCCTCCATGTAATCTGTCAAATGACAGACAGCTTTCAGAATTTTTAGTCACTGCTGAAAAAATTCTGTCAAAGGACAATTTTCAGTGAACAAAACCTCTGATATATACAGTGTATATACACTACTAAAGGGAAAATAATCTATTTCCACAAAAACAAAGTAGCTTCATATTTTCCTCTACTCAGTAGTGAAGACTCGGCTCTCTGCAGCAGGCCAGGTCGACTGACGGCTCGTTTCAGCTACGGTAGGGTCAGTTTGTATATTCATTTAATTGCGCTAAAAATATCTGTCCATATTATAAAACGAGTATCACATCTGATCAAATTTCAGTAATTGTAACACATTACTGAATTTTTAAGCTGTAATTTCGTTACACAGCACGTTACTGCAATGCACTCACTCACTCACTCACTCACTCACTCACAAAAACACACCTTTCACTCAAAAAAATGACACTCTCTCAACCACACAAACAACTCTTTTATTTCTCTATCTATCTATCTATCTAGTGTGTTTGTGTGAATGAGTGTGTATGCATGTGTCTCTGTAATATTAAATTAAAAAAATCACCCTTTATTGTCATTCAACCATACATGCACAGAAGAACGAAACTGTGTTTCTCCTATCTACAGTGTTAATCACACACACCCCATATATAGAATCAGAGGAGCCGCTGCCATGCAAGGTGCCGCCACAAATTTCCCTCCTCCATTCCATTATTGCTGAGCACCAAGCTGGACAGCAGGAAGTTCCGCTTTTTATATGGTCTTCGGCATGACCCGGCCGGGATTTGAACCCCTGCCTCCCGAGTGTAGGGCGGATGCTCTACCAACTGAGCCACCACCCCGGTTAATATTTAGTAAATGTCATGTTTTTGTTTAATGTTACTGAATCTAAACCTAATTCTAACTTGTGTAATAATTTCCCTGACTTATATCAGATGCTCAACCCTCTCAAACTTCCCGCGAGCCCTCGAGTCACGTGATGTGACTGACATAACGAGGCCTCGCTCACTACAGTCACGTGACTGTGGGCATGCTGAAACAGCGCTTGAGACACAGCTCACGACACTTCCGTTTCATATTGCTCGAATTAGGGTCGAGCAGGTGGTGGCGAGCATAACATCACTACTTCAGTGTCAGATGTAACATCACTAGTCTATCCTGTTTCTGCAGCCACCTGGATTCTGCTCATCCTTTCCCCAGTTGCTGGCCTTACCCTCTGTTGAAGCTGCTGGAGAAAAAGGTATCTGAATTCCTTTAAAGTGAATATACCTGTCTGCTCCAATTCTATGTGGTGAGAGGAATCAATTAAGGATAACTATCAGTAAGAGTTCAGCCTGCCCTCTTGCTCGGATTCATTAAGTTCCCATGCCTAACTGCTTGCCTGCTCGCCATCTGTGTTAAAGGACCAATGTTAAAGGACCATTGTCTAATTGTCTGCCTTTCCTGAGTTTGTGTTAAAAGGCCTCCATCTGCCACCTGCTTGTTTGGGTCCAACAAGGAGAGGACTCTGAATCACTCCCCCCTGCTTAGAGCTTCCCCACCTCCAACCCAGCTGCTAATAAAAATCAGTGAACTTATCCGTATAGTCTCTGTGTCTGCACTTGGGTCCATTACTGCCTTATTTGGAACAGTTTGTCAGCTTTTTGTCAGCAATTATTTTATATCTAGGTCATGAACAGAATTTCCAGGAACAATTGAGGATCAGAACGTGTGTTCTGGGGTCTTTGGATCCCATCTTTGGTTTTTGTGGATGATGATATCCAGTTGGCTTCATTGAGAAAAGAATTCCATCTCACGCTGAGGCAGTTTGCAGCCGAGTTTGAAGTGGGTGGGATTATAATTAGCACTTTTATTAATATATCGGTCAAGCTCATGCCTCAGGTGGAGGGGTCCAAGCATCTTTAAAGTGTTATCAATGAGTGAGGGCAGAGTGGAGTAAGAGATCAACAGATGGCCTGCTGCAGAGATGATGCTGAGATTGGTGAAGAGAGAGCTGAGCTTAAAAACCTGTAGCCTATGACCTGGAACTTTGGATATGGACCAAAAGAAAAAGACTGCAGATAAGAGACCAAAATCAGCTTTCTAGGAGTGGCTGGGCTTAGTCAGAGTGAGGAGCTTAGATATTAGGAAGGGGCTCTGAATAGAACTGCTCCTCCATGTGAAAGAAGTCATATAAATTGAGGCATCAGTATGCTTCCTGGATGCCTCCTTGATGAGATGTTTTGGAGACTTCAAACTTGTTGTTCTTCAGTGTTTCGTACTGGATGAGGTGGAAGCATGGTGACTGAGGAGAAGAAAGGGGGGGGGGGGTGTCTGGTTAGACTGCAACCCAGACACCTGGATGTAACTTTTGAAAACTGGTTTAAGTAATATCTTTTTGCCACCCAGAGAATGGCAGCCCTAATCTGAACCCCTCTCAGAATGGAGTGAATAGGACTGTAGCCAACCAATGTAGTCCAAAAGGTACTAATTTTCAGCATATGGCTTATTTATGACATTTTAATTTGTGTCTAAGTTTATTTTCCAAATCAGTGCCTCAAGTCTCTGTAAGAAAATGTTTTTGTTTAGCTACTTTTAATATGTACCAAACAAAAACAACAATGCACAGCTGTTGGACAGTAAACAACAGAGATAATCTGACATGACCTTTTATTGTTGTGACTCATGAGGTTAGATCATTTCAGTCTCTTCAGTTATGATTGGACAATTATCCATAAAGTGGGAAAAAAACAAATGCCCCAAAACATTGATCAGCCAAAAGCACCTGCAGAACACGCACATAAGCTGGCTTCAGGAATAGGAGTCTGAGCTTAGTTTTGAGTTGTAAAGTCAGCTAGATCATGAGAAGAAACCATGGGACAAACAGTTCTCAGTGCATGACATGTCACACCTCAGTGAGAAGACTTCCTGCTGCATTAGATAACCCACAGGGGCTCAGTCATCACACACTGTATGTCTCAGGACTGAGCCGTCTCTGTGCTTGTGTGTTAGTGTCTCAAGTGTTTACCTATGTGGAGAATGGCATTGATTTCATCAGTTATAAACCGGCATTGTTCACTTAAAAAAAGACATTGATGTTTAAATCGTGCTTCTTGTTCAAATTCATGAAAAGGTTGGGTTTTTCTCTGTCTCGGTGCAACATTTTCATGTTGCCTTTCATATCATTCAGCAGTATGCACAACTCATAATGCTTTAAGAATCCCTCATGCAGTTGGCAGGCTAAATTGTATTTGTGGATTTCTGACAGGTGTAGGCCAGAGTTGTTCCACCTCTGTGTTTTTCTCTTCTGTCATTAATAATTAAATGCTACTCTGACCTATGGGTGTGCTAAAAGCAGAACAAACATAATGATCATTAATCAGATTAGATTGAGACTGTGTGGCTAAAGTACAGTTGAGGTGGAGAAATAACAGTGAAGGGGTTAGCAACCACAGCTGTAGAAAGAGCAATTTAGTGCAGTTTTTGTCCAAAACAAAAATCTACATGGGGGCATAAAGCATTTGTGCTTTTTATACACCTGTGGAAAGACAAGCTGTATTATGGTATGATGATATACAGTACGATACAATATGATACGATATGATATGATACAACTTTATTGTCAGTTATTGCTGAAATTTGTTTTGCAGTTCAAAGGGCACTCCGTTTTCAAATATACAAAAATACATACAGTGGTGTGAGAAAGTGTTTGCCCCTTCCTGATTTCTCATTTTTGTGTATGTTTGTCACACTTAAATGTTTCAGATCATCAAACAAATTTAAATATTAGACAAAGACAACAAAAGTAAACACAAAATGCAATTTTTAAATGAAGGTGTTTATTATTAAGGGAAAAAAATCCAAACCTACGTGGCCCTGTGTGAAAAAGTGATTGCCCCCTAAACCTAATAACTGGTTAGGCCACCCTTAGCAGCAACAACTGCAACCAAGCATTTGCGATAACTGGCAATGAGTCTTTTGCAGTGCTGTGGAGGAATTTTGGCTCACTCATCTTTGCAGAATTCTAATTCAGCCACAATGGAGGGTTTTCGAGCATGAGCCAAGTGCGCTTCAGCTTGAGGTCACGAACAGATGGCCGGACATTCTCCTTGAGGATTTTTTGGTAGACAGCAGAATCCATGGTTCCATTTACCACAGCAAGTCTTCCAGGTCCTGAAGCAGCAAAACAGCCCCAGTGTTACGTGTGGCCCTCGCGAGCCACAAAATAAAAGCTGAGGGCGAGCCAGTGAGTTACGATGTTTTATTAGGTTAGGGAACAGGGGAAAAGGAACATGGCCTCGTGGGGCCAAAAGGCACAAATAACCATACAGAGGAACACTCACATATACTGCAGAACGAAAGGCAGGAGGCTAGCGCCAGACGAAGGGGTTCCAGTCTATGGTGAGCGAAGTTAGAGCCCCGAATGATCGGAGCTGCTCCTTTTTAAACTCATTAGCAGCGCCTCAGCTGATGAGGGATAATTGGGCTCCAGCCGTCCCGTAACACTGACAGCTGGGAGCCCGCTGAGACGCTGTCAAGGAGAGGACCGGGTAGAGGAGGAATATGGTCTGAGCGCCGGATCATATGGCATCTCATCCCATCGTGACACCCAGACCATCACACTACCACCACCATATTTTACTGATGATGTTCCTTATTCTGAAATGCTGTGTTACTTTTATGCCGGATGTAATGGGACACACACCTTCCAAAAAACTTTTGTCTCGTCAGTCCACAGAGTATTTTCCCAAAAGTCTTGGGGACCATCAAGATGTTTTCTGGCAAAACTGAGACGAGCTTTTATGTTCTTTTTGCCCAGCAGCGGTTTTTGTCTTGGAACTCTGCCATGCAGGCTATTTTTGCCCAGTCTCTTTCTTATGGTGGAGTCATGAGCATTGACCTTAACTGAGGCAAGTGAGGCCTGCAGTTCTTTGGATGTTGTTGTGGGTCCTTTTGTGACCTCTTGGATGAGTCGTTGCTGCACTCTTGGGGTAATTTTGGTTGGCCGGCCACTCCTGGGAAGGTTCACCACTGATCCATGTTTTTGCCATTTGTGGATAATGGCTCTCACTGTGGTTCGCTGGAGTCTCAAAGCTTTAGAAATGGCTTTATAACCTTTTCCAGACTGATAGATCTCAATTACTCTTATGAACGGCCCTCTCTGAGGGCAAACAGGACACCAAACACAGACTGAGTTTGCGAGTTTATTAACCACTTGCACTCCGGGCAATTTTCCTAAAAATGCCAAAAAATAACGTGCCCAAAGTAAATCGAAAGGTGTTCTTCAACCCTTTGCAGCATCTTCATGGGGTTGGTCTCATTTAAAAGAAAACACTTTGAATTTTTTGGCAAAAAAAACATAATCTCTCTACGTGCTCCGGCCACTGAGTTACAGTCATCTAAACATACTGAAAAAATTTGGACACAGTGTTTTTTTGGATACAAATGCTTGTAAATAACACACAGCTGTCTGATCCGGCTGGAAAATGCAACAGAAATGTAGAACCAAGTGTTATCCAGCTGAGATACAAATTTGGTAACAATACCGCAAAAAATGAATATTTTACACAGCTTTGTTCTCAGGCTGTTCCCAGGCGTTTTGGAACTGTGCCAAATTGTGCCAAATGGCACAGTTTGGAAAAACGTCTGTAACTTTTGAATGATTCAATGTAGAAGCTTCATTTTAGGCTCAAAGGAAAGGTTACACTCAGGGCTGTGTCTGTGTGTGTGTGTGTGGGGGGGGTCGTCCCCCCCCCCCCCGCTATCAAGGACAGAGTTCGGCCCTCGCTACATGACAGATTACACTCGTTGCATGTTTCCACAGCAACGCTGTCACAGCGGCCCCCGCCCCCCTCGCTACTGTGTGTGTGTGTGTGGGGGGGGTTGTCCCCCCCCCCCGCTTGCTACAGAGGATGGACTTTAGCCATCGCTACACAACGGATTAGCCTTATGTGGTGATGTAGGACAGCAGTGCAGTCACCGCGGCTCCCCCCCCCCTCGCTGCAGAAGAATAGCGGGGGTGGGGGGGCGTTCACAGCCTGTACACTGCGAGCAACCCCTTGTACCGCGGCGCACGAACTTCAGACTTCGTGAACCGCACAGCTGTAATTTACTGATCGGTCAAAAGTCATTTTGGATTACAATTTTCAGGGATAGAGAATAATTTAGCTTATAACACCTTACCTCTTCACAGCGGAGTCTTGGCGAACTTGTCTTCCTCATTGTCAGACGAACGCGACGCTGGTCCGCTCTGGTTCTGGTCTCGCGACTCGATCAAAACATAATTCCATTATTGCGGTTTCGTGCTTCCATGATTGCGGTTTTTGGCGAACGATTTTTCAAAACAAATAACAGTAGTAATTAAAAAAAAGACTGGCGAAGGCGTGTGTTTCACTCAGCCTTCGTCGTCAGCCTCCGTCGGTCTATGATGACCATGGAAGAAATCATAACGTCTACTCTGCTGGAACCAATACAAAATAAGCACCGCCTGTGGCCGAACATGCCGATCCACGAATGGCACTCCCTGTCACACAGGTTGCATTTGTGGATGGTCTCCATGCTGCTGGGTCTGTGGAGCTCTTCCTGTGTCCTTTTTTGATCCGCTGCAGCAGCCAGTCTTCACCCAGCCTTAAAAAAAAAACAGCTCACAAACTTCTCTGCTTCAATTGGCTCACTGCATTCAAAGCGTTGGGAGGCGGGTCCTCCTTCCTAGGTTTTCATTCATTGGTTCTTCAAGGTTTCAGAAACCCAATTCAAGGCTCTTATTAGTCGAATGAGAGGTCAATCAGATGAACTAATCTGTTTGCGGCTGTGTTTGCAGATTTTTTTTTCAGTGGCGCTTGGAGGCCACACCACCTACACCACCACCATCAATATCCTTATCATGCGTCATGCGCACGAGGGCGCACGAGTGCGCTCTCGTGCGCCCTCGTGCGCCCTAGGACGCAGAGACTTGCCCGCCCGCGGAACAACGGAGTGCAAGTGGTTAACTAAAAGAAACACAAAATACTGAACATACACTAATGAAAAACACAGCTCTGCGGCTGGGGTGATGAACGCCAAGGTAAACAAAGGACGTGAGCAAAGACAGGAAAATAATAACTTAGCTGTGAAGTTGTCCAAGGGAATCCCGACTGGAGTAGTTGACGCCGCTGTGCCAGGGATGTGGCACCAACATCTTAAATAAGAACCCCCCAGATTAACAACACCTGCAGGGTCATGAGTGGTGATCATTGCTGGCAGCTGTGACAGCCCGTGAACAGAATCTGACAGCCGGAAGTGACACGCGAACTGTCACAGCACCCGGAATGATCAAAACAATAAACCAAAAGGGAAATACAGAAAATAATAATGAACTAGCCAAAAACAGAAACCCAATACTGCAAACAAGGTGAACAGAAAAATAAACAAACAGAAAAAGACAAAACTAATCTGGCAACTGGGCACGGCCCCCCGCCCGTGTACCAGATCATGACAGAGCCCCCTCCTCAAGGGGTGAAACCCAGACATCCCAGGGCAACATCAATAGAAAAACACCCCCCCCCCCACTCACACATAGAAAACCCTCCCAATAAGAAAAACAACCCACCCTGGGGGGGGGGGGCAGGTACAGAGGGACTGAACCCAACCAAACAAAGAAAAATGCCCATGACCCACGAACATGAAACGGAAATTGCATGACCAAACTTAATGACTGATGAACACGATACCCCCTGAAACAAACTAAATATTCAAAACACAATGCATAAATTAATTAATTAAGCACCATTACTGATCCCAATCCACTGACCCGCTCAACATTTTAACAACTCAGAATTACAGATGTCAGTCAAATAACTTGCTTTACACTGCTAAACCCCAATAAACCGTTGACCAGATTTCTTTAAAAAAAAAAAAAAAGAAAGAAAGAAGATAAGATAAGATAAGATAAGCCTTTATTAGTCCCACAATGGGGAAATTCCAGGATTGCAACAGCACAGGGATAGCAACACTCAGAGCAACAATCAGAAGGCAAGAAAAAACAACATCTAGTAAACATATGTCCATATTACTATAAATGTATATATATAGACACACAGTGCAGAGCATTATGGTTGGTTGGTGAATGTGCAGCAGAAAGTCTAAGCTCTCTCTCCGCGGATGCGGCGGGCCAGCTGGAAGTCTTAGGGCATGATGGTGACCCCCTTAGCGAAGAAGAGACCACCAGGAAGAGAAAAAAAAAGGCATCTAGTCGATACAGGCTAGAACAAAGTTGAAAAACAAAAATTAAATCAGAGAGGCTTTAAATAAATGTACAATACTGCTAGCAGGTCTGACAAAGGGGCTATGTGATTTGGGAACATATATTAAAAGGCTTCAATTGAATAAAACTTCAGAAACTTAATTATATATGCAATAAATACATACTTTACTGTGACAAGGTTTTAAATGGCTGTTAACCTAACCAGAATCTTTGCATTGCCATATTCCATCCATCCATCCATCTTCTACCGCTTTTCCGGAGGTCCGGGTCGCGGAGGCAGCAGTTCAAGCAGAGAAGCCCAGACTTCCCTCTCCCCAGCCACCTGCTCCAGCTCTTTAGAGGGGATACCAAGGCGTTCCCAGACCAGCTGGGAGACATAGTCTCTCCACCGAGTCCTGGGTCTGCCCTGGGGTCTCCTCCCAGTGGGACGTGCCTGAAACACCTCAAGTGGGAGGCGTCCAGGAGGCATCCTAATCAGATGCCCATACCACCTCAACTGACTCCTTTCAATGTGGAGGAGCAGCGGTTCTACTCTGAGCCTCTCCCGGATGACTGAGCTCCTCACCCTATCTCTGAGGGTGAGTCCAGCAATCCTACGGAGAAAGCTCATTTCAGCCGCTTGTATCCGCGATCTCGTTCTTTCGGTCATTACCCAAAGCTCGTGACCATAGGTGAGAGTAGGAACGTAGATTGACTGATAAATCGATAAATTTATCAGCATTGCCATATTGCTGTAAACAAAAAGAAAGAGAAGAGAGAAAAAAATATACGGTGACAACGGAGACTCAGAAACTACTGGGCAAGGAGGTAAGGCAGATCAGGTAGTAAAGACTCAAGGGCCTCTGGAAAGAAACCGAAGCAGCTCAGGCGGCCTGCCTGAGTCCCAGGACCACCGGATGTACGGTCAAAAGCATCTGGTGGCCACCCAGAGCTCCTGAACCATTTACACAGATGGTCTGGCCTGTCAGGTGGCTGCCCACAGTCCCTGAGGCACCCAAACAGAGGACCCCATCTGTCAGGTGGCCTCCCAGCATCCCTAAGCCTGCAGGCCGCTAACACCCCCCCCCCCTCCTGGGAGCAGCAGCCGGACCCAGCACCCCTCATGAACCATGGGAGCCAGGAGGCAGCGTGAGACAGGTGGTCAACCAGCGGGAACCTCTAGCGGTGCCCAATGACCCTCGACGAGCTCTGACAAAGGCGAGGGACCCACAGCAACCTTAGGCATAGCAGCACCCATGGAGGCCCCGGGCCAGGGTGTAGCAGCACCCGCAGAGGCCCCAGGCTGGGGCGTAGCAACACCTGTGGAGGCCCCGGGCTGTGGCTTAGCAGCACCCACAGCGGCCTCGGATGGGGGCATCGTATCAACGGTGGCCTTGGACGGAGGCATCGCACCCACGGTGGCCTTGGATGGAGGAATCACACCCACGGTGACCTCCGGCTGGGGAACAGCACCCTCAGAGACCTCAGATGGCAGGAAAGCAGCACCCTCGGAGACCTCATACGGCCAGAAAGCAGAACCCTCGGAGACCTCAGACGGTGGGAAAGTAGCACTCTCTGAGACCTCAGACGGCGGGAAAGCAGCACCCTCGGAGACCTCAGACGGCAGGGAAGCAGCACCCACGGAGACCTCAGGCGATGGAGAAGCAGCACCCGCGGAGGCCTCGGGCTGAGGCGCAGCACCCACGGAGGCCTCGGTGACCCTAGATGGTGGCTCAGGTGAAGGAACAGAGACAAGAACACACACCAGATCAGAGTCACTGGCAGCAGCGGAGCCTGGCGAGGGCAGCCAAAGTGCGACTGATGGCTGCACCTGGTCCCCCTCACCAAGAGCCAGACAAGAATTCTCTGAATCTGACGATGTTAACCCTGAACAGAGCACTTGCCTGAACTCGAACTCCACCACTGTCCTGGACTCTGATGACTCTGCTGTGGTGGTCCAGCCCTCCGGCTGGACGGTTGGCGGGACCTCTAATGGAGTGGCTGATGCAGGTGTACCTCCGGACACGGCGGCCGCAGCAGGAGATCCTCTGACCACTGACACCACCTCCCATGCTACTGGGGCCAGGGCACAATCCTCTGTCGGCTCAAGCTCCGGAGCAAAGGTGGCGTTCTCCTCCCATCCAGAATGCGACTGCAGGGCTGGGGCTGGACTCCCCCATGCTGCAGACTTCTCCAGCACACGCCGACTCCCTCCTAGTACCAGTGGACCCTCAGGAGATATAGGAGGAGGAGCGGGAGAAACGGGAGAGGAGAGAGTTACGGCAGCTGATGGTAAAAGCTCAGCCAAGCTGGGCTGCTGCGGCTGAGCTTCCCCACCGGGAATAAGGCATTTCATCATAAGGTGCTAAAAAATTAAAAGACACTTGCCTTAACTCCTGGGGCCTGGTGATGGCTGCCGTCAGGCCGGACGACGACTTTCTGGGAGCTGCGAAGGTCGTCTGATGCAGTGGGCTGAGCACCGGAGTCGGGGAGCGCTCCACCGTCAGCTCAGGTTCTGTCTGGGCTGGTGGTGCTCTCTCCAGTTGCAGCAGCAACTCAGGGAGGAGCCAGGCCTTGTAGTCCATGATAAGCTCCATCTCTGCTGCAACCACCAGTTGGCGCTCCTCCAGTTCCTCCACGCTGCGTCTGTTTGAAGGTGTCAAGGCTGCGTACCCAAAGCAGCTGGCTGCAGAACTCTGCTCGACAGTGGGAGGCTGGACCGCAGCTGGGTAGCAGTCCTGAACTTGGGGCTTCTGGCTGCGGCACAGGTTCAGGTGGCGGAGGGGCTCTCCCCTGCCTGTGGATCCGGAGTTGAGCGTGATAAACAGAGGTGAGGAGGTCTGTTAGTTCAGGGATGCTCCACAGGCTGGGGAACCCCTCAATCACCTGTGCCGCGCTGTCCCAAACCTGCAGCTCCTCCTCGGGAGTGTGGGTTAGGTGAACGCCGATACAATATCCTGTAACAGTTCAGCTGCCCAACACTCCTCCTCGTCCAGCCCACCCCAACTGGAATCTGGCAACACTGCCATGCCAGTGGAAAAATTAATTCTAAAGAAAAATATGGGAGGGAAAAAAATGAAACTCACAATCCGCTGGTGTCTGAATGGCAGTGGCGTGCCGTCATGAATGGCCCTCTCCGAGGGTAAACAGGACGCCAAACGCAGACTGTGAGTTTGCGAGTTTATTAACTAAAAGAAACACAAAATACCAAACATACACCAATGAAAAACACAGCTCTGTGGCTGGGGCGCTGAACGCCAAGGTAAACAAAGGATGTGAGCAAAGACAGGAAAATAATAACTTAGCTGTGAAGTCTGTTATGTCGGTAAAAGGAGCCAAGGACAAGACCGAGTGCTGAACTGGACATGACTTTATTTGTGACTCACTCTCACAATACAAGCGCTGCCGTCAGGCTGAGAGGAGGCCAAAGAGACTGCCCCTCTTCCTCACAGCCTTCTTATACCCCGGGTGGTAGCAGAACCAGAAAGGTGGAGCCACCACCCGTGTCACACAATAATATGTCCCCACAACAACACAACACTTTCCCCCCCCTTCAAAAAAATGGTCCAAAACACATGCACACAATTGAGACCCTCCCTAATTTGGAACCCGAGTCATGCACTAAAACTAAACAGAAATGCTTAAAGGTCTAATATGCTCACTCAAAACAACTAAAACTAGGGGGGAACAGGTGGACTACCGTCCCACCCCCACACGGCAAGATGGATTATTCTGCCATCTATACTGAAAAAACAGTCCACTGAACAGAAAACTGCCATATTCCTAAAATAAATAATATAAAACACAAAACAATCCCGTTAACAGAACTCAAATACAACTCAGTTATTCCCCATTTCCATCACCATGCATCATGTACATTGCCCAACCATCAGTCTGCCCCAGTAGAGGAACCACCCCCCGGAAAACCGTCAGACGGCTCCCCTCCGGTGCACCTTCTTTTCTTCACTCCTGGGGCGACCCACATCAAGGTCCAAACACGTCCATCTTCTCTCGGGCGCGCCACAGGTCATTGGGATGCCTCCACGAGCCATCAGATAGCTGGAGGTAGGTATCCTCCCCAACAGCCACCACCTGCAGCCGCCCCTGGTCATCTTCACGTTGGCGTTTGCCCCGAACACCTCTTGATCGGGCCTCCTCTCTGGGTCGGACCACATCCGCGACCCACAGAGAAGCCCTACTCAACTTCCAGTGTCTCTGTTTGGCACGTTGTTTCACTGTGCCAGCCAATTCTGCCCCGCTCTTTTTCATTCACACTGTCGGCGAAGCCATTGTGACCCCTTGCTCACCAGTACCTTTCAGTCAAACTCCGGGAGTAGAATGGGTCATCCACTCAGCTCAACCTGCTGTCATGGGTGTTCCACCGCGCTGCCTAGTTCCCTCAGCTAGGGTTTCTTGGGCACTGGCACCGGGACCCTCCTGTGTTGGCCCTGGGTGGGGTTGGTCCTGCTCATCATCCAGAATACTAGGCAAAGGTTTGTCCCACACAGCTCCATCCATCGTTCACAGAACCGGCAGGTCCCACAAACCACAGCATAACCACTCTTCTTCAACGCTGCTGGTGATGGCAAAGCCCAATCCATAAAACAAATCACACCCCATAATATTCTCTCCATGGGCAGTCACGAACTTCAAGCTGGACACCTCCGCTGACTTGTACTTAGCCATCAGTTCCACCCATCCCACCGTGGTCAATCTTCCTCCACCATACCCACACAGTGGCGCTGAATGACCTCTCCCTCAATAATGTGGGAAGAAACTCCTCACGGTTGACCAATTCAACACGGATCTCACCGCTCCCATGTCAGTCAGTAACGGCACTGTTACCCCGTCCAGTTCCACCATGCAGTGGGAATGGTCGTCAGTACTTGGGGATACAGTGTGAATGACCGTGGGAGTTGGAACGGGGGGTCCTGGTTGCATCTTGGGTCCCCTTGCTCGAACCTATAACATGACCTGGCAAAATGATGCAGGAGTCCGCACTTGCCGCAGCGTCTTCCTCTTGACGGATACTCTCTAGCCTTATAACGGTGCTTGGTGGACTCACAACGCAAACACCTGGGCAATCCCGGGGTGGACCTCATCTTTACAGCATTAGCGCATTTTTCATCCTCCACGCCATCGTCGCTGTCCAGGTCCACTGCCTGCACCGTCGACTGTGGTTCAAAATGGCAGTGTGATGCTCTCTCACTGAACTTCTGTGATAGCTTGTCTGCTGCCTCAAACTGTTGAGCTAACTCGATGGACTTGGCTAACGTCAGCTCACCCGAGTGTGTGAGGAGCTTCGACCTTGTCACCAGGCAAACAGTATGTTCCGCCAACTGGTCGTGGACCATCATTTTCTCTAACGCTCCAAACTTACAGTCCTTGGCCAGCTGACATAGGCCTGCTACATACTGCTGCACTGACTCGCCAATCCGCTGGCGGCACTGCCAAAACTGGATCCTCCGGATGATGACATTTTCCAGGGCGTGAAAACGTTGCGCCATTAGCTCAACCACTTCTTCAAAGTTATCACCCTCGCCTAAGGTACTAAGGATACGTTGTCCTTCCACTCCCAAGGTGTGAACCAACAGTGCCTGTGCCTGCAACTTCTCTAGTCTTCCAAGGTCCAATGCTACTAAATAATTTTGAAAGGCGGTGAACCACCTTGCCCAAGGGATGGGCGGCTCACCAGGAAACTCCAAAAACAGCCAAATTGATTTAACCCGCGTGTCCATACTTTTTACCCTCGTCGCCATATGTTGTCGGTTAAAGGAGCCAAGGACGAGATCGAGCGTTGAACTGGACACAACTTTATTTGTGACTCACTCTCACACTACAAGTGCTGCCGTCAGGCTGAGAGGAGGCCAAAGAGACTGCCCCTCTTCCTCACAGCTTTCTTATACCCCTGGTGGTAGCAGAACCAGAAAGGTGGAGCCACCACCCATGTCACACAATAATATGTCCCCATAACAACACAACAAAGTTGTCCAGGGGAATCCCGACTGGAGTAGTTGACGCCATTGCGCCAGGGAAGTTGCGCCAACCGCTTAAATAGGAAACCCCCGGATTAACAACACCTGCAGGGTCATGAGTGGTGATCATTGCTGGCAGCTGTGACAGCCCGCGGACAGAATCTGACAGACGGAAGTGACACGTGAGCTGTCACAGCGCCCGCAAAGATCAAAAGAATAAACCAAAAAGGAAATACAGAAAATATTAATGAACCAACCAAAAACAGAAACCCAATACAGCAAACAAGGTGAACAGAAAAATAAACAAACAGAAAAAGACAAAACTAATCTGACAACTGGGCATGGCCCCCACCCGTGCACCGCAGCTTTTGAGGATCTTTTGGTCTACTTCACTTTGTCAGGCAGGTCCTATTTAAGTGATTTCTTGATTGAGAACAGGTGTGGCAGTAATCAGGCCTGGGTGTGGAACTTTCGCGGCGGGGGGGGGGGGCACTTTTTCTCACAGGGCATGTAGGTTTGGATTTTTTTTTACCCTTAATAATGAACACCTCAACAAAGGCCTTTGTTGAGTGGCAGAATGACCCCGCTTCCATTTCCAAGTGTGATCGCTTCAAGCACCTCCAGAGACGGGCACAAGCAGTGCTGCGAAAGATGCAGAATGAATGGTGGGAGAAGAAGGCAGATGAGGTGCAGAGATACAGATACGCCGACATGCAGAATTCCAAGATGTTCTTCAGCATCATCAAGGAAGTATATGGACCTGCCAAGCCATGTACTACCTCACTCCTGTCGGCAGACGGTTCAACTCTGCTGAAGGAGAAGAGCAGCATCAATGCGCGATGGAGAGAGCACTTCAGCTACCTGCTCAACAGGCCCTCCACTGTAGACCCCCACGCCCTCGATCTAATCCCACTAAAACTCACCATCCACTGCCTTGTCCTCCCATCTCTGAAGGGAACCTGCCAGAAACACAGTGCGGATTCCACCCAAACCACAGCACTGTAGACATGATCTTCTCTGTCCGCCAAGTGCAGGAGAAATGTCTAGAACAAAACATGGACTTATATGTGGTCTTTATCGACCTGACTAAGGCCTTCGACACAGTGAACAGGGAGGCCCTCTGGATCATCCTATTCAAGCTTGGATGCCCAGACAAGTTTGTAAACCTCATACGCCAGTTTCATGAAAACATGATTGAGCAGGTTCTGTCAAGTGGAGAGGTATCGGAACCATTCAATATCAGCAATGGCGTCAGGCAGGGATGCATTCTGGCCCCAATCCTCTTCAACCTATTTTTCTCTTGCGTCCTCAACCATGCCATCAGGGACTTGGACCTTGGGGCATACCTGTGATACAGACTTGATGGTTCACTGTTCAACCTCCACCGACTGAAGGCTAAGACCAAGGTCACAGAAAAGATTGTCCTGGAAGCGCTTTTCGCTGATGACTGTGCCCTCATAGCCCACGTGGAGTTTGACCTCCAGATCATCGTGAATAAGTTTGCAGAAGCCTCCCACCTTTTTGGTCTTGTAACCGAATTTTATCTAAACACTTTAAAAGGTCCTAGAGTAAATAGTAAGACGGATCTGTAGGTTGAATATCCCTTTATTGCTGCCAACAATAAGAGAAGTGAGAGCAGGGAGGAAAAAGTCAGCTCTCCTCCCAGAGAGAAAAGCACAGCCTTTTTATGACCTTCAGTGAAGTCTTTGGAATGTTTGATAAGACACAGGCACAAAAGAGGAGTGAGAACTCAGAGACACTATGCGGTTCACCCCCTAATATGGTTACAATAGGCAGTGTATAAAAACAGTTCGTATATGGATACAAGAACAATTCATATGTTGAAGCACACACACACAGACACACAATTCATATATTGGGACACACTTATAAAACATAGATCCCTGGTTACTCAACAGATTAATGCATGAACTTATAAAACATTGATTAATGCATAGACAGTAAATTTCCACCACGTTTCCCTTCTCTTGGTCATATACTGTATGATCATTTGAACAAGACTGTCAAAGTACGAAATCAGTAAAAGTACACCCTATCAGGTTTAAACTGATGTATCATGAACAGTGACATAGAATAACAGTACATGTGAAAAGTCACAAGTAGTTGTTCCATAAGTTCGGGAAGAATGGTGTAACATATCATTAACAAGCACTTATCATTTATTTGTTAGCATTATCATAGCCATCAGGGAAGGGAAGGTGGGACATATGTAGGGGAATGTAATTCAACATTTTTTGCTGGATGGTGTCTGAATCCTGTTCAGCTGTGGGGAGAGCTGTGTAATGCATCATGTTGATAGCAAACATTTTAGACATCATATTACGGATTATCGGAATCAAACAACAGCCACAGAACAACAAAATCAGTAGAATTATTAAAAACATCACTCCAATACGTACAAGCCAGTCTTTCCAACCACCACTAGTGAGCCAAGACCATAAATCCCAGCCAGAAGAGGCCATGCTGTCCTGCTGCAGTTGCTGTGAGAGAAGGTCATTAAGATGACTCACCACATGTGTCATATTATCATCATAATCAGGTATAAAAGTGCAGCAGTCTTGACCTATAATGTGACATACCCCACCCTGGGCTGCCAAAGTTATGTCTTGGGCAAGCCTATTCTTTAACACAACATTATGCATGGCCTTCATTTCAATTGTCATTGCTGAGAATCCTATTTCAGTTAAAGCAGTGAGGTTCTCCAAATCAATAGCCAACCTGTCAATGTGGTGGGCAGTGTTCACAATACCCCACGTAGGTACCAGTGCGCCAAGAAGTTTCACCCCTGGACTTATCCTAACCCTGGTCTGGGCATCAGTTGCTCTTTCCTCCCGCCCATGGTGTTCATGTGCTGGGAAATAATGTGAATATGAATATCGAGCATGATGGGTGAGATTTGTGACAATGTGCATGCCAGGAATCAATTTGGCCATGTAACATGTTCCACACCACCCTGGTGGCAAATACTGATAAACTTGTGACCCACATACCCAAACATGAACAGTTAGGCTACCGTAGCCATCAGAGCTGGGGAAGAACAATTGAGGATAATTAGAACATTGGCTTTTATTTTGACATCCGCATGTAGCCGTCAGTAGAGTGAGGTTTGGTGTTGTGAAAAATGGCACCCTTAGTGTGTTCAAACATGGGGTACCAGTCACATGGAACCCACAGGTAGCATTAAGAGTAGTATTACATCGTCGTGCAGTTCCCAAATATGTTGACCCATTGTAATGACAGCTGAGGTGAAAACATACTGAAGCTGTGAAAAGTGTGGGGTTGGTAGTGAATACAGGCTTCTGAGCCTTCTTGCTTATGCAGGTTACATTATGAACTCTGACTTGGCGAAAAGCAAAATCTGTTACACTGTGGAGGAACAAATAAGTTCATGCAAGATGTGACGAGCTGAAGGTTTCAGAGTTTTATTCCTCCATCATCATGAGACACTGTAGCGCTATGCGTGCTGTGTGTGTGTGTGTGCTCTACTTGAGGCATGTAAAGTCAGCTCTTTTATACAGACAAGAGAGAATGCATGGCACATTTGCATATTGATATACATGTACATATCAGTCAATACATATCAATCGCGTGAGTAACTGGCACCGGACTTCCTGTCCTTAATCCAGGGATGTATAACAATAGTCATTGTTCTGATTGTCTCCTAGGGGCTCTCTGTCCGTATGCAAATTGTTGTCTGCTTAGTGCAGGCTGGGTGAGTGTGAAGGCTGAATGTCCATGTAGATTGTGGTGGGTCACCACAACACTGACATTTAACCACTCACAGTACTTTGTTGTGTTTCCCGCAAGTTCAACAGTAAACCCCTTATCACATTCAGTGCCATTGTGGTGTACCTTTTCAACTGTAGTCTGCGCTAACAATGCTCCCATCGTCTCTGATTTGTTTAGGGGATAAGGAATCATAGGCACAGAATGAGTAACATGATGTGGTAGGTATGTGCAGACATAACAAGACCCAGTCACATTTCCTTGTCTAATTGACAATCGCACCACCTGATACCATGCATTGTTGTCATAGGTGTCACTGGGATAGTTTTCAGAGTTATGCCCCAGGGGGCTTGCCTCACGTCTTGTCCGGAAAGGATTGTTTGGTGAAGTAGAACAGTGTATCAAAAGGTATATGATTACCCCAAGCAGGAAAGTGATAAGAAAGCACACCCACACCGTGTCCGTTTTGGCACAAAACTGGCGGCACCGCTGGCGTCTTCGGCAGTGTTCCTCTTCAGCAGTGTGATGCTGCTGTGAGTCTGAATTGTCCGTCATATCAGTATCAGTGTAAGTGTGATGCATGCTATATGTTTCACTTGAGCAGCGTTCGGCATACACTCAGGTTGTTTGCGACGGCTGTCAAATGCAACAGTACGATGTCTGCTTCGTCTCATCCTAGTCTACAACGTGGGGTGGTGATTGTGGCTAATCACCATCTGCTTCTTACTCCTGGTCTGGTCTGGGTTCTTCTGGCTTGACCCCTGGGACCTTTCTGCAGTGTGTTGCATGGATCCACATTGCCCTCTCAGCGATTTTCACAGCCGTGAATGTCGTCAGAAGGACTTGGTATGGGCCCAACCACCGCTTGTCACTCCACCTCTTTCGTTTGAAGCTCTTGACCACCACCCAGTCACCTGGTCTTATGTCATGGAGGAGCCCCTCAGCAGGTCTGGGTAGGGCAGCTTTTACCTGTTGAGAAATGTTTTGCAGTTGGCAGGACAGGGCAGAGCAATAAGATAACATGGCATTTTCAAAATGTGAGGTGGTTAGAGGGGGTGGTGTCTTCCTGTCCTCAGAGAAACCTAGAAAGGGAGGGCGAGCAAACAAAATTTCAAAGGGTGACATGTTATATTTCTTCCTGACTCGCATGCACATGTATATGAGTGCCAACGGCAGACATTTTGTCCAGGGTAGGCCAGTCTCATCCTTGAGTTTGGCAAGCTTGTTCTTGAGGGTGCCATTTTCACGCTCAACAGCACCACCTGATTGCGGGTGGTAGGCACAATGTTTTCTCATGTTAATTCACAATGTGCCACTCAGGTCAGTTAATGCTTTGTTTACAAAATCTTTACCATTATCGCTGGAAATTTTCTCTGGTATTCCCCATCTGGGAATGATTTCTGACAATAATGCCCTAGCCACAACGGTGCTTGTTGCATGTTTAGCTGGGAAGGCTTCTACCCATTTGGACCACATGTCCACCATTATTAAACAGTACTTTTTGCCCTCAGCTGGATTTAATTCGATAAAATCCATCATGAGGTGTTGGAACGGTCCTGCAGGGGCGGGTGTGCCGCTGGAACCTGTTTAGAAACTCTGTGGGCATTGTTAGTGGCACAGATTAGACACTTTCTGCAAAAACTGTCAGCATAAACAGTGAACCCAGTAGTGAACCAATTTGCATGCAGTGGCTGTATCATCCCTTCTCTTGACACATGGTCTCTCCCATGTGTCAATTTAGCAAAATGATTGAAAAAAATGAGCTGGTATACAGGGAAGAGCATTCGTACCCCGCCACACACCAGCGTGGTCTGTATGACAGCCTTTGTTGGTCCACTTCTGACGTTCCAGTGGACATGAAAGAGACTGCATAGAAATGAGGGAAGCAATGGGTGTTAGTGAAGAGGAGGCAGGAGGGGGAAGGGAAGAAGAGGGAGGGGGACCATGGATGGCAGAGAGAGAAAGAGCTGCAGCCTTAGCTGCCGCGTCAGCACGAGCATTGCCCCAAGAAACAGGGTCAGAAGAGGAGGTGTGGGCCGTACATTTGCACACTGCCACAGAAGAAGGAAGGAGGATTGCATCAAGAAGGTGGGAGACATAAAAGGAGTTCTTTATGGGTGAGCCTGCAGAAGTGAGGAAGTTCCTTTCACGCCACAGCACACCAAAATCATGAACTACCCCAAAGGCATAGCATGAGTTAGTGTAAGTGGTAACAGATTGGCCTGCTGCATAAGTGCAGGCTTCCGCTAGGGTGACAAGTTCAGCAGCCTGTGCAGAAAGATGAGATGGCAAGGAGCCAGAAAGCAACGTGCAGTGGTCACCACATACTGCCCAACCCACTTTGTTGCAGCCTACAGAGGGGTCAACAGATGCAGAGCCGTCAACATACAGGACAAGATCTGGGTTTGGCAATGGAGTGTCGGAGAGGTCAGGTCTGGGAGAGGTGACAAAGTCCAACAAGGACAAACAGTCATGGTCACAGTCTGTGTCATCGTCGCAAGAAGGCGGGGGGAGATTGGTGGCTGGGTTAACTGACTGTGCACAGCGTTTGACACGAAGGTTTGATGACTCAAGGAGGGTAGAATGATATCTAAGCCACCTTGCATGGGAGAGGTGTGACGACTTCTGCTTATTCAGAAGCAGTGCAACAGCATGAGGAACATATGGGGTGAGCGGAGAATACAGAACAATGTCACGGGATGCCACTACAGCACGCTCTGCCACAGCCACTGCACGTAGACTGCATGTAGACAGAGAGGGAGTCCTGCCGCAACAGCGTCCAGCTTGCAGGAGTAATACGCAACTGGGTGAAGTCTGTCACCATGGGGCTGCAGGAGAACGGCGGTCATGCATCCAGATTTCTCATCAACATACTGAACAAAAGGTTTAGATGGATCAGGAAGTGAAAGTGTTGGAGAAGCCAAAAGAGCTTTCTTCATGTTTTCAAAGGAGTCATTAGCAGCAGGTGTCCACTCAAGAAGGAAGTGGGAGGGACACTTTGATGGAATGATGTCACGCATTGATCTCTCAATGCATGAAAAAACAGGAATAAAAGAGCGGCAATAGGATGCCATGCCAAGAAAGGAGAGAAGTTCTTTCTTAGTTTTAGGCTTGTCCATATGACAGATTGCTTGTGCATGCTTTGGACAGAGAGATTTACTCTGATTAGAGATTTGGTGGACCAAAAAATGTGACCATTGGCTTGCAAAATTGCAATTTTGGCTTTGAAGCCTTGTGGCCTTCTGCAGCAAGGTGACACAAAAGCTTCAAAGAACCTGCTTGGCATTGTGCTTCATTTGGCGCGCACAGCAATAGGTCATCGACATACTGAATCAAGACAGAGCCTTCTGACAGTTGAAGAGAGCTCAAAGAGCTCTTGAGAGCCACGTTATAGATGGTTGGACTTTCACAGTAGCCCTGGGCCAATCTGATAAATGTGTAATGAGCCCCACTGAATTGGAATGTGAACCAAAACTGTGAATCTTTGTGGATGGGGATGCTGAAAAACGCGTTTGACAAATCCACCACTGTAAAGTAGGTTGAGCTTGGAAGAATTTGAGTCAAAATAGTGTGGGGGCTAGGGACCACAGGGGCACGCTGGACGACAGCAGCATTAACGGCCTGGAGTTCTTGAACAAAACGCCATTCAGCAGGTTGGCCCTCATCTCTGATCTTTTTTTACTGGAAAAGTTGACATACAGACTGGAAAGTTTGGTGCGGGAACAATAATCCCTTCTTTTAAAAGCAATTCAAAGACAGGAGTGATGCCATCACGTGCCTCGGACCTGAGTGGGTACTGCATGCATTTGGGTCTGAAATCAGACTTCGGGGTTAAAACAACTGGAGGGCAGTTTTTTATAAACCCCATGTCATATTTGTGCGCAGTCCACAAAGATGGTGGAACACATGAGAGTATGTGGTCTTCCTGACTCTGTACAGAGGCCATGATAATAGGTTTCATCCATCTGTACTGCCTGTTATCATCCAAAGTTTGGATGAAATGCTCACAAGGAAGTGAAACCGCATACTCTACACCAGGGGTGTCAAACTCATTCCGTGGAGGGCCAAGACCTTGCATGTTTTACTTCCACCCAGTGTCTTCAGCAGGTGATTTCACTGAATTTCTTCCCACTGATTGCTGATCAGTGAAAACACCTGCTGAAGACACTGGGTGGAGGTAAAACCTGCAGGGTCTTGGCCCTCCATGGAATGAGTTTGACACCCATGCTCTACACGATACATCTGCAGAGAGGGGGAAAACAAAACCGCACTGAGGCCGATATGGTGTAGTGGTGCAGACAAAACCCAGTCATCAGCGCGATGAGCAGCAAGGGCCCGTGCTCCCATATCACTCCATGTTGAGGAGGGGGCTTTTGTAAGTGAAACGTGGGTGGCTGTGTGGAACTGAGAACACAGTAGACATGCAAGGGGTGAGTGCGATCAGTAAAAAACTGAAATCTGCTGCCCACACAATGTGTGTCGTTTGCAATGGAGCAGATTTAACTTGTAATCATTGATTTTCATATTCTGTGTCAGGGCCCTGTGAGAGATGTGTTGTACAATGTGTTCTGAGTGGTGGTATGGAAACTGTGGCATGTGGCGAGAGCGTCTTTCCCATTTCAACCAAATGGAAACTCTGTCCTTCATCTGTCAGTGCCCACTCATAAATGTACGGCAGAGATGGAATTTTGGCAAAGGTTGAGCTGGGAGTTTCAATTTGGGTTCCCTGTGGTGTGCAGGAGAGTGAGAATGACAAGCTTCACATCAAATCTCTGCCTAACAAGCTGAAAGGGCACTGAGGTGAAAATAGAAAGTTGTGAGTGAATGTTTTCCCATCCATTGTACATGACAGTGGTTCAGTGAAAAACTCATGTGTGAAACTTCCACTCGCCACCTGTGATATGAGTGAACGAGAGGTGAGGGGAGGTTTTAGGCCAGAGGTTGATGACAAAACAGAATTGGTCGCTCCAGAGTCAACCATAAAATCTATCATCTTCACTGAAACTTTAACAGGCAGGATTGGTAAATCTCTGAAGTGAGAAGTGGAATATGATGCAAATGTCATTGCCAGCACATTGTCAGTATGGGGTGTGTGTGTGTGGCTGTAGCGTGATTTTTGTTGGCAAGCACATGTGCGGTGTCTGCTGGGGGTGAGGGTAAAGAGAAAGAGCATTGTCCAGTCTTATTTACCTGGCGTCACTGCTGAGACTGTTGGGGTTGGCGCGGTGGGGGCTGAGGGAAAGGGTGTGGTGGCTGGCCAGGGTTTTGCCAGGGCCAGGATCCACGGTTGCCCTGCTGGAAATTACCTCTGCCCCCTCCTCTTCCACGAGGTCCAGATCGTGGTCTTACTGGGCATGCTGTAGTGCAGTGTCCAGGTTGCTTGCAGTAGCCACAAGTCAACAGTTGCGGACACTGTCTCATCCAGTGTCCTTCTTGGCCACAGTAGCGACACTGGTTAGGGCCAGCAGAGAAGCCTGGGTGTGGCTGTGTCGGAGTGGGGACCCACTGCGCCATCATGAGCAGGGTCTTTTCCAGGTTGTCCTCCTTGCATTTTGTCTTCTTCTTCGTGGTTGATTCATGTTTACGGTGGTGGTGATAGCATGTCGGAGGATGGTCTCACAGTCTTCTTCCTCCCAACCGATGCAGGTCTGCTTGACGTCAGGCGCCAGACTGGGCAATAGTCCTGCCATAAACCACGTGTTGAGGTGTGTACCATATGTGCCCTTGTCTGTCATGTAGTCAGTAAGGCAGGGAATTCCTGCAGCTCCATTGAAGACCTTTCGCAGCCTATGAAAGTAGTTTCCAGGTGTTTCATCATCTTTTTGCTTGCACTGGGCTACCTTAGTCAGGTCATCAGAGGTTTTGTGACATTGTTCCTCTATAAGCCCCTTCAGAACCTTGAGTGCAGCTTTGTAGTCTTTATTACGGTCATTGGAGTCGTCGCCCCAATTGTAATGAGTTGAGCGGACATCGTTGACAAAGGCTGGCAACAGTTTAGCCATGTTGGTGGGTGTGCAATTCTGAGCCATAACTCGTCGCAGCTCAGAAAAAGTGGGGCGGTAAGTCTCGCAGAATGCCATCAGCTGCTCACAGAAATACACCGGGTCATTCTCCAATTGTGGCAATGCAGCGGCGAATTTAGGAATATCTTCTGGAGCCCAGAGCCTGAACACCAGGAATGAGCCCCCCGCTACCTCGACCATGGGCATTTGAACATGCTGCGCTGGATCAGGCTCAACCTTAACTGGCCCCAGAGAGCGTGTGACAACAGGATTGTCACGAGTAACTGTCTTACGCTATCCCCCTATCTTTTTTGGTGGTACTTCGGCGGTCTCTTCCCCTACCGCTCCATCTTCTTCATCAAACCTTTCCAATTCTGGCATTTCAAGGTCCTCCTCCTTGGTTGGGGTTCTATATGAATCATCTTCAGGCGTGATTGCAAATGGCCCAGGCAGCGCTGGGTACAATGCCGCAGTGAAAGGGTTAGTAGGGTGGAGTTGAGGTGGAACGGGTCGTTCACGTTCATAAGGTGGGGGAGATTTAGGGTCCCCAGCAGAGTGTAAATATTGTTTTTGTGTGGTGTGTGTATTTTCTCTGTCCTTTTTCTTCCGTTCATTCTCCCTTTTATTCTGTTCTTGCTTATCCCTACGTGTCTTTGCCTCCACCAGCCACATCTCGGCCGTGCCCTTTTCTAACTGTAACTGCTTCAGCTTTTCTCTGTCCTTCTTACTCTGTTTCTTCCTCGTCTGTAACTTCTGAATTTCACCATTGATTTTATCCCTCAAAGTGTTAATAACCTCAACAGAGAATGACCCCCCAGGAGGAAACTCAGCCCTGCAGATCCATTTTTCCAAAAACTCCACACTCTCAGGACCATAGTTATCAGTCATGTATTTCACCTTTGGTCCCGTCACGCCGGACGGATCCTGTCTGGGCTTGGACTTGCAAGACCCCATTTCAGCCGATATGACTGCCAGTCACTACTAAACATCTCAAGTACCTGCTAGCGCATCCTTATCTTGACCGCTGGTCACCCCAGGCGTGCCCCAACATGTCTTACTGTGCAACTCAAGACAATGTCCCCAAAACTGTCTATGACAGTTACTGTACACTGTCTTCAGTTCAGTCCTGCCATGAGATCATCCCACCGGACTCCAAAATTTTCACAGATATCGGCCTATGTTGGTGAATTACATGACTGATATTTTACTAATAATCTTATAAAAACATAAAATTTAAGGTCTACTTACTGTAATCTGGAGGTTTGAGAAGGTTCTTCGGGATTATGCGTCACGACCCCATCAAGTGACGCGCTCACATTGCCTGGAAGGCAGAAAGAGCCGAACTCAGTTCGGGGTGATCAATCCATGTCAGCTGCTGGAAATCAGTGATCAATAATCCCACTTCTGACACCAGTGATGTAACCGAATTTTATCTAAACACCTTAAAAGGTCCTAGAGTAAATAATCAGATGGATCTGTAGGTTGAATAGCCTTTTATTGCTGCCAGCAATAAGAGAAGTGAGAGCAGGGAGGAAAAAGTCAGCTCTCCTCCCAAAGAGAAAAGCACAGCCTTTTTATGACCTTCAGTGAAGTCTTTGGAATGTTTGATAAGACACAGGCACAAAAGAGGAGTGAGAACTCAGAGACACTATGCGGTTCACCCCCTAATATGGTTACAATAAGCAGTGTATAAAAACAGTTCATATATGGATACAAGAACAATTCATATGTTGAAGCACACACACACACACAGACACACAATTCATATATTGGGACACACTTATAAAACACAGATCCCTGGTTACTCAACAGATTAATGCATGAACTTATAAAACATTGATTAATGCATAGACAGTAAATTTCCACCACAGTCTCACCATCAGCCTCAGCAAGACAGAGTTTCTGTTCCAACCAGCACCCGCCTCCACCGTCCCTCCCCCCTCCATCTCCATCGAGGGTACCCAACTGAAGACGGCAGATGACTTTAAGTACCTCGGCAGCACCATCAGCAACGACGGCAGCCTGGATAAGGAGATCAACGCCAGAATTTGCAAGGCCAGTCAAGCTCTCGGTCGTCTCCAAGCTTGCGTCCTGAACCAGCACAACATCCAGCTGTTCACGAAGCTCAAAGTGCACAGGGCCGTTGTCCTCACCAGCCTTCTCTACGGATGTGAGACGTGGACCGTGTACAAAAAACACAGAAGATCCACATGAGAAGCCTACAGATGATCATGAACATTCACTGGCATAACCGGGTCACAAACCTTGAGGTCCTGGACAGAGCTGAGATGACCAGCATCGAGGCCATGATTCTGAAAGCCCAGCTCTGATGGGTTGGTCATGTGATCCGGATGGATGGCCACAGGCTGCCCAAGCAGCTCATGTACAGCGAACTCTGCTCTGGGAAGCGGAACCAAGGCAGACCATGCAAAAGATTCAAAGACTGCGTGAAGCTCAACATCAGACACACTGGCATCCTTCCCAAACAATTAGAGCTGCAGGCTATGGACAGGCCAGGCTGGTGTGCCCTCACTACCCAGGTGCGAGACTACTTTGAAGAGAAGAGGCGAGTTGATGTAGCTGAAGCACGGGCACGAAGAAAGGTGTCATTACCTGGGTAGTTTCCTTGCCCCTACTGCAGCTGTATCTGCCGACTGAGGATCGGCCTAAACAGCCATCTCCATCCGCATGCAAGAAAAGGACTTAACACATGAGGGACGGTCATCATCGGATCGATGGACAACCAAGAAGAAGAATAAGCACCTTCATTTAAAAACTGCATTTTGGGTTTATTTGTGCTATCTTTGTCTAATATTTAAATTAGTTTGATGATCTGAAACATTTGAGTGTGACAAACATACAAAAAAAAAGAGAAATCAGGAAGGGGGCAAACACTTTTTGACACCACTGTAGATTGGACAAACATACCGGTTACACAAAACATACCAGTTGGACATACCATACAAATAAAAATTAAACAGTGAGGACAGGCATAACAGCACACGTTTAGACTGTGGGCTTGATGGTATTTGGCCATTCACTGATTCTGGTTCAGCAGCAGAACAGAATATCCCTCTGTCCCACCTGTTCAGAGAACTCCTTCCACAGTTTTTAAGCAATGACTTTTTTATTTTATAAAGTGTTTATACATGTATTGGAGATATAAATGTTACAATGACTTTGATTTTGGATCATTTTTTTGTGAAAATTACAGGTTTTAGAACTTGGTAATTTTTTCCGTACAATTTCAATAGAGCACACTGTACACGGTTTTATGTACTGAAGGTGTGCAAAAATTAGGGGGTTAAATGATTTTCTGACATATTTTAATCTAAATTTGTTCCACTTTGAAATGGAGATTCTTTGCTGAAACTCCTCAATTACACAGTTATTAGTTTTATTAAAGCTCTAGACATATTGAATTTTTTTTTTTATTTAAGTTTTTGTAAAGGGTATACAGGTCATTACAGCATTGCATTGTTTACATTTTCATCGCACGTTCCCTTATATTTTGCTATTTGACAACATTGGTAGAATAGTTAATACAACACCCCCTTTTTTTTTAAAGTGAAAGAAAAAGTGAAATTAAAGAGAATTAAATTTAAAAACAAACAAACAAACAAACCCCCCCCCGAATAAACAAACAAACAGAACAGCAAAAAACAAACAAACAGAAAATTAAGTAATTAAAAGTAAAAGAGCATCTGAGTAGCATTGGAACAAAGAGTGGGACCATCATTGAAATGGTATTTGTCAAAGATTAGATCTAATGGAAGACACATACGCGATCCAGGGTTGCCAAAAGTTCATGAACCTATCCATGTCCTGTCTCAGTGCGAATGTCAACTTTTCCATCGAGTAAATGTCTTGAATCATGTTAATTCAATCTTCAGGTGTAGGACAGTCCTTCAGCATCCATTTTTTAGTTAGGGCTTTTTTACTTGCCAATATTAAAACATTGAATAAGAATTTATCTCCTCGTCTTTCCAGTGAGTTCGGTAGTAAACCCAAATACAAAGTTATAAAAGAAAAGGGAACTGTTATTTTGAATATTTTCCCCAATATTGTCTGTACATTGGTCCAATATTGGTGGATAACTGGGCATGACCAAAACACATGAAAATGATTTGCAGTCTTTTCACCACACAAGCGCCAACAGTTCAACCCCTTATGGATAAATTTGTTTTGTGCAGGTGTTCTGAAAAATCTTACCAAATTTTTCCATCCAAATTCTCTCCACTGCAGGGATGAGGTACTTTTCCATTGCTGTCTATTTAGCTTTTCCCATATTTCCAATTGTAAAGTGAAATTCCCCTCTTTTCCCCATCTCTCTTTTATATATGATGTGTTGTCTCCTTTTAAGTCTTGAAGACCTTGGTATATTTTAGAAATGTATCTGATCCCTGGGATCCCTTTATATGCCATTAAGAAGACCTTCAGAACACCTGACTGGGCCCTTTCCAAATCCTCCTTTTTAAGTATATTGTTTATGTGGTGTCTAAGCTGAAAGAACCTGTAAAGGTCTTGATTTATTAGACCTTGTTTTTTCAAATCTTCAAAACTTCTTAAAGTTTGCCCCTTAAAGAAATCGTAATATTTTATCAGCCCTTTCTCTTTCCACTCTTTAAATCTAGTGTCTGTTTTATTGGGGGTAAAGTCTTGATCATAGGCAATCCATTGCAGAAGTCGATAGGGCTCTTTAGCTTGATTCTCTCTGACTATCTTAAACCAAATTTTTAGCGGGGTCTCTATCCACGGGTTAGTGTTATTCAAGAGTTTAGGTAAGGCATTGTTCCCTATTATCGCCTGTAGGGGGATGCCACTTGTTATTTGGCATTCCATCTCCTTCCATTGTGCAGTGTAGACTGGGTTACATATCTCTACTAAAGTTTTAATTTGTGCAGCTATAAAATAGTCCCTGATATTTGGCAGCGCGAGCCCACCTTTGTCTTTGTTTAGCTGTAGGGTTCTATATCTGATTCTAGGTCTCTTGCCCTGCCATATGAATCTTGAGATCCTTCTGTCTAGCTCCTGCCATGTTTTTTGGGGGGTTCTACCGGTATTGTTTGGAAAAGGTATAGAAGACGTGGGAGTATATTCATTTTGACTGCTTCAATTCTTTGTGCAGCACCTAAGAATGGTATCATATTCCATCTTGCTAGGTCAGATTTTATTTTTGTCACCAGTGGATCATAGTTTAGTGTTATAATTTTGTTGAGTTGTTTCGGGATATTGATCCCCAGATATTTCATAGATTCCAACTCCCAGTTAGTTTTGAGTTCACTTAGTGAATGATGATTTGGGTCATAGTTGAATGTTAAAACTTGGGTTTTATGCATGTTTAATTTGTACCCCGATAAATCTCCATAGTCTGAAAAAACTGAGATTAGTTCTGGTAAAGAAGTGTCTGGTTGCCCTAGGTGTATTAAAATGTCATCAGCAAAGAGTGCTATTTTATGTTCCTTCTGATCAAGTGTAATACCTTGAATTTTTTGATTTTGTCTTATCCATTGGCTCAGAGGTTCTATGAAGACTGCAAAGAGCAGTGGAGACAGGGGGCAGCCTTGACGACATCCTCTTTCCAGCTCAAAAGATGATGATAAATTACCGTTAATCCTTATTTTAGCTGTTGGTTTTTTATATAATGCCTGTATAGTTGTAATGAAGTTGTTATGAAAATTGAAACTGGATAAGATTCTATATAGGAAAGACCAGTCAACCGAATCAAATGCTTTTTCAGCATCTAATCCCAATATGACTGCATTTAAGTTATATTTTTTTATATGATGAATTATGTGTAAAGTGCGTCGAATGTTGTCTTGTATCTTTGTCTTATAAAACCTGTTTGGTCTAAGTGAATTAAGTCTGTCAGTATGTTTTCTAACCTTTTGGCAAGGATAATGGTAAAAAGCTTATAGTCCTGATTTAATACACTGATTGGTCTGTAGTTGGAACATTCTAGTTTATCCTTTTCAGGTTTAGGTATAACTGCAATGACCCCTTCTCTCCAGGAGGGGGGGATTTCCCCTGTGTGGAGGACATAGTTAAATGTTTTCAAGAGGAGAGGAGATAGTTGCTGTTTAAAGGTTTTGTACCATTCTGCTGTATAGCCATCTGCTCCTGGGGATTTGTTAGCTTTAAGTTTCATAATTGCTTTTTCCAATTCTTTAGGTTGTATCTCTGACAGTAGTGTTTTATTTTGTGATTCCGTAAGTTGGGGAAGGTGTAATGTGTTTAGGAATGTCTCGGATGCGTTTTTATGTTTTTTGTGGGAGTATAAGTTCTTGTAGTAATTCTCGAAGCTTTTAAGAATATCCTGAATTCTGAATTTTATTTCCTTTGATACTGGGTCTCTGATTTTGTAGATTGCTCTTTCTGTTTGTTGTTTCCTCAATTTATAGGCTAGTAATTTTGCCGATTTACTGCCTGCTTCATAGTGTTTTTGTTTCAGAAATGTAAGTTTCGGACTTCCGGTTATGGCTGCCACGTAAGACGGACGTGTTTCATTCTGCTCTGCTCCTGGAGAAAAAAATCGGCAAATAACTCTCTCATTTGGGACAGAACGTATCCCAGCGTTTGGGCGAGGATATGTCGGCGAAGCCTAAGGCTGGAAAACCAGGTAAAGGAAAAAGCGAGCCGCCGAAACAGTCCAAATTAACGGACTTTCAGGTCTGTGACGCAGCAAACAAAACTCCATATATGGCGGAGGAGGCTGGCAACGGTGCAATGTCTGCGGGGAGAGGCGCAGATGCGCTGATGGCTGCCATGAGTTCAATGAGAGCGGACTTTTCCTCTAGATTTGATGGGATTATGACAGCGTTGGAAGGAATAAGAAAGGAATTGGGTGACTGTGTAGAACGAACGGCGCAGATGGAGCTCCGTCTCGCTAGTGCTGAAGATGACGTCACCCGTCTTCAATTAAAGGTGCGCACTTTGGAAAAAAAAAATAAATGTCTAGAAGATAATATTTTGGATTTGGAATCTCGGTCGAGACAGAATAACTTGAGGCTGGTGGGTCTTCCAGAGGAATCAGAAGGTCGGGACGTATGTTCCTTTCTGGAAAAGTGGATTCCGGAGGTGCTGGGCAGCGAGGAGTTGCAATCAGCAGTGGTTCTGGAAAAAGCACATCGTATTGGCCCACGGAGAGATAAGGGACCGCCGAGGACCTTAATTACAAAGTTTCTTAGCAACAGAGACAGGATGAAGATCTTCAACGCTGCACGAGCTAAAGGAGAGATTAAACACCAGGATCAGCAGGTGCGGTTCTACCCAGATTTGGCCACAGGAATCCAACAATTGAGGAAGCAGTTTGATCCCATACGTAAGGAGCTGCGCAACCTTGGGATTCGTCATGGTGTAATCTATCCTGCGAGACTGTTGACCACGTATGAGGGCAGAACCCACATCTTCAAGACCCCAGAGGAGGCGCAGGAGTTCATCAAGAAGATCAAAGAAGAAGAAGAGACTGGTGGGAGCTAAGCATGAACAAAATATAAGGTAGAATAATTAAGTATTTGCACAGGCATCTGACTGACTTGAAGTAAACAGCAAGTTTACAAAATATAGATTGTATTATATATTAAAAAAAAACAAAAACAAAACAAACAAAAAAAAACTATGATGTACAAAGTTGTTAAAAATTCTGGAGTTAAGTTGGAAAACTACAGAGGAGAGTTAATGTTACGTCATTAAAAGCAGTAGAGTTAGGGTGATTGGGAGGATGAAGAAGGAGTGGCTTAGGCTATTCCCCGTGGATGTGGAACGGTCGAGGGCTATATCGGGAGACGGAATTTTTCTTTTGATTTTGGGGGGTTCGCCACAAGTGTGGGAAGGGGGAATTTGTTTGTGTGTAGTTTGTAGGATGAATGTTCAACCACTCATGTTTTTGCTTCTCTGTATGAGCATGTTTACACTGCAAGGTAATCCCAAACTCTCTATTGATCATAAACCAAAGCGTTAATCTTAATTTAACTTCATGGAATTGCAGAGGTCTACAAAATTTAAAAAAACTTAAACAAGTTATGAATAAAATAAAAGACATGGGTTCAAAAATTGTGTTTTTACAAGAAACTCATCTAATAGAGGAGGATATAAAAAGAATTAGGAGTAGATGGCAAGGAAGTGTATTTACCTCATCATTTTCATCCCGGGCCAGGGGAGTTATGACTCTCATACATAAATCAGTCCCTTTTCAAGTGAAAAATGTAATTGGAGACAAACTTGGAAGATATGTAATCATTCAAGGTTCTTTGCTATTAGAAAATATAAATCTTGTGAACTTATATGGTCCCAATATAGATGATCAAAAGTTCTTTGCTAATTTATTTCTTATTTTATCATCACTTACAGGGCAACATATAATAGCAGGGGATTTTAATTGTACATTGAATCCAGGTATAGATAGATCAACAGGACTGGATTGTACGCACAATGGATGTAGGATGACTATTAATCATTTTATGAAAATTGAGATTGTTAGATATATGGAGAGAAATGAAACCACAAGTTAAAGCCTATTCTTGTTATTCCAGTACCTACAAGACATTCTCACGTATTGATTATTTTTTGATTTCCACAGAATTAAGATCCAAGATTCAAAACTGCTTTTATGATAACATCGTGATCTCTGATCATGCACCCTGTTGTCTAATATATGTAGATAAAAAATTGACAAAGGAATCAGGTAGATGGCAATTTCAGCATAAATGGCTTCAGGATGAGGAATTTGTCAAGTATATAGAAAACAGATAGACGAGTTCTTTGACATCAATACTACACAAACATCAGCATGTGTAAAGTGGGAGGCTTTCAAAGCTTTTATTAGGGGACATATTATTAGTTATACAGGATCAAAATCTAAGAAGACTCGAGAGGAGAGAGCTAAATTGGAACATAAAATGAAAAGTCTTCAGGAAAAAGTGTATGCAGGAAGTGATCCAAGGTTGGAGAATGAATTACTGATTTTGAGAGCTGAATACGACAAAAAATCAGCGAATAGAGCTGCCTCGAGTCTTCTAAGATTGTTTCAATCTTTTTATGAACAAGGTGAAAAATCAGGAAAATTATTGGCATGGCAGATTAAACAATTAGAAATTAAAACACCAATTACTAGTATTATAAGTAAAGGACAGGTAGTTATAGATCCTTTAGAAATTAACAGAGCCTTTAGAGATTACTATGAAAAATTATATGATACTAAAAATGAATTTGATTTAACAAAACTAAATGGGTTTTTGAACGAACTATCTATACCGTGTATTCCAAATGAAAACAGGGAGATATTGGAGTCTAAAATTAGTCAAGAAGAAGTTGGGCTAGCCATTGATAATATGAAATCAGGAAAAAGTGCAGGACCAGATGGTCTTCCAGTTGACCTTTATAAGAAATTTAAGAATAAATTAATAAAACCTCTTTTGGAAATGGTTTTAGAAGCATTTCAAAATAATAATTTACCATCATACATAAATAATGCCTTAATTATACTGCTGCCAAAACCAGGTAAGCCCTCTAATAAATGTGAAAATATGAGACCAATAAGCCTATTAAACGCCGACCTTAAGATAATCTGTAAAATTTTAGCAAGACGAATACAAGAAATTTTACCAAATATTATTAATCGAGATCAGAATGGCTTTATAAAGGGAAGACAAGGCTTCCATAATGTAAGAAGACTATTTAATATTATTTATTTTAATAAAGAAGCACCGGATACAGCTCTCCTATCACTGGACGCCGAAAAGGCCTTTGATAGAGTTGAATGGCCCTTTCTTTTTGAAGTCCTACAAAGGTTTGGACTTGGAAATAATTTCATAAAATGGGTTCAAATAATATACAATAATGCTACAGCAGAAATCCTAACAAATAACAATATTTCAAAACCAATAAAAATCAATAGAGGATGTCGACAAGGCTGTCCACTTTCACCTTTACTGTTTACTATGGCAATTGAACCTTTAGCGATAGCGATACGTTTACATTCACAAATATATGGAATTAAAGTTGGACCAACAGAACATAAAATCTCCCTGTACGCCGATGACATAATTTTGTTTATGTCGAATCAAAAAAAATCAATTCCAACCTTGTTGAATTTAATAAAGAATTTTGGGGAAATATCAGGATATAAAATAAATAAAACTAAATCTTCAATATTAATGCTAAATGAGACCCAGAGAAATTACCCAGCCCCTGAGGTAAATCAATTCAATGTTGTAAATCAGTTTAAATATTTAGGAATCCAAATTGTGCCTAAGCTAGAATCAGTCGCCAGTGTCAACTATGAAGCCTTAATGACAGATATCAATGAGTTAACTCAGAGATGGATGTCACTACCAATGTCGATGATCGGGAGAATCAATATACTTAAAAGTAATATTTTACCTAAAATACTTTATTTATTTCAATACATTCCCTTATCACCACCTTTAGATTTATTCTCAAGAATAAAAAAAAAGTTAGTGGAATTTATATGGAACAACAGGAGGGCTAGATTACGTCTGTCTTTATTATATTTACCATTTGATCGTGGAGGTCTGAAATGTCCAAATTTTATGTTGTATTATTGGTCGGCACAACTGAGGTCTATGACATATTATTTTTCATCAAATGATCTCCCTCACTGGACTGAAATGGAATCATACAATTTACCTTTACCTCTTCCCATATTCATATACTCAGATTCGGCAAAAAATTACAAAAACAAGTTAAAAATCCATTTGTAAAGCATATGATCAAAATATGGTGTGAAGCTAAAAACTATTTAAAAGAACCACAGTTACTGTCACAATTTAGTCCAATATGGGGTAATCAATATTTTAAACCAGGGAGAGCGGACGCTGTATTTAAAGTATGGAATTTAAAAGGGATACAAAAGATTCAGGATTTATATTTGCCATGTGGAGAAAACATAATGTCTTTTGAAGAGCTGAGGATCAAATTTAATCTCAATAGAACACATTTTTTTAAATATCTTCAACTTAGAAACTTTATTCGATCAAATCAAAATAAAGCTCTCACTCGACCTATTTATTCATCCTTGGAAAAAATGATGATGAAAGATAGTAAAAGAAAGGGTATTATTTCAGAGTTTTATAACTCATTGACACTATCTTCAAGTGAAAATTCACTGAAAAGATTAAACTACTGGAAAGAAGATCTGCAAACTGAAATTTCAGAGGAACAATGGGAATTGGCTTGTACAGAAGCTCAAACCAAATCAATAAATGTAAGCCTTAAATTGATACATTTCAAATGGTTAATGCGGATGTATGTTACACCAGAGGAGTTAAATAAATATAACAAAAATATACCAGATACATGCACAAAATGCATGGAAAGTAAAGGAACTCTATTTCATTGTGTATGGGAATGTAGATTAATAAGAATGTTTTGGGAAGAGGTGAGGGTAACAATTGAAAAAATAATCTCAAAACAAATCATATTGAATCCTAAATTGTTTTTGTTGGGTCTGTACCCAGAAAAGCATAATTTTAATAAAAGTGAAAGAACATTCATAGACCTCAGTTTGCTTAATGCCAAAAAATGTATTGCACTATTATGGAAAAAGACTCATAGACCAGATGTGACTCAGTGGTTAAGACAGATGTTAACAAACCTTCCATTAGAAAGAATAACATATATACTGAAATCAAAGGAAATTGTGTTTGAGAATATATGGAGACCTTTTATTGATTATGTAAAAAATTTAAACATAACTTTTGAAGAAGAAGGTGAATGATGTGTGTGGACCTTGTAAATTCCAAACTGGTGAACATAATATGTATACTTATGTATTGGATTGTCTAGACTAAACAGAGGAGCATTGTTGAAGATTTGATTTTGTTGGTGGTTGTTGTTTTTTAGTGCATTTTTTTTTGTAGTACTTTAGTGTTAGTGTTTGATTGTTTGTATCATGTTTGTTAAAAAAAAAAAAAGGTTCAATAAAGATATTGTGGAAAAAAAGAAATGTAAGTTTCTTCTGGATTTCTATTGTGTAGATCTCATTTATTTGATTTTTAATTTCTTTAATCTTAAGCGAGCCATTAGAATGAGTATTGTCTTTGTGTTGTTTTTCTAGGTTCTTGAGTTCTGACCAACCAAAATTTCCATTTAGCCCCTGGTGGTGCATATACATTCAGCAGGGTGATATTTTCTCCCTCTAGCCGCCCAATTACCAAACTGTACCTCCCTTCTTTATCTTTGTGTTCTGATTTTTTTTCAAATGTAATTTTGGTTGATATCAATGTCGCTACTCCCCTCCTCCTCCCTGACTTATATGAAGATGAAGAGATCATTTTAAACCCTTGTCTATTGAGTTTAGTGTGTTCCACGTCTGTTAGGTGGGTTTCTTGTAAAAATATTATTTCTGCTTTGTCTTTTTTCATTTTGCGTAGAATCTTGGATCTTTTAACTGGATTCAGGATCCCTTTTAAATTATATGAGGCTCTTTTGGTTACACCCTGTTTCTCCATTGTATTTTCTTATTTAGTATAACAGTGTGGTGGCCCTCTTTTTTGCTACTCAGAAACTGAAAGAACATTAAGAACATAAAAAACATTAAGAACATAGTGTACGAGACTTTAAAACAAAAAACTGTCAAAAAAACTTCCTGAGCTGGGGTCTCTTTAAAGACCCTGTAAGAGCCCTGATGGAGTGTAGGCTCTGAGGGAAATTCCTCAAACTCTGTTACGTGTTGAGGGCCCTCTCTTACCCCTGTAAGTTGTCCCATGTTTTTAACGTGAATTTCAGATCCCAATCCGAATTTGTAATGATTTTTTTTTTTTTTTTTTTTATGCCTATACCCTATGAGATTGTGTGCACCCTCCCACCCCCATCACAGCAAACATTCACTCTAATACAGTATTTGTTAGTGTGGGGAGAACATGTGGGTCATTGTTACATTTCTATTTTAACAAGATTTTTTTTTTTTCCTTTAAATTAAGAAGACATTTGTTTCTAATGCTATAACTGCTCCATGAAAGGTTTTACCACATGCTGATTCTGCATCTCCTTTAATGTTTGTTACCTTGTAGGAGGGGGGATGGAAGTGCAGAATGACTGAAAAGAGAAAAAAAACCCCAAAAAGGTCGCTATTCCTTCCTGGAACTGGAAAGCTTATCTTTGTAGCTCTGGGGCTGGGTTTCCCGCTGCTGGCCCGTGGATTTAGAAGGTCTTTGAGTGGACCACGTTTGAGTTCTGATTTTCTCGCTCAGATTCGCTGCGGGTTTAAACACCGTTACCGGGAGCCCTCTTCTTGCCATGTCAATTGTTGCTTCTTCCGCTGAATTGTAGAGACATGACTCTTCACCGTAAAAGACCCTTAACTTCGCCGGAAATGGCGTCTGAAAGCGTAGATTCTTTTCCCGTAGAACCTTTTTGGCGTCGTTATATTCCCGTCGCTTTTTAAGAACCTCAGGGGCGTAATCGTGCTCCACGAAGACTTTTTTTTCTTGATGCATAAATCCTTTTTTCTGCCAAGCCCGTCTTACAACCTCTTGTTTTATTTTGAAATCGGAGAATCTTACCAACACTGAACGCAGGGGCGCTTCTGCTGCTGGCTTTGCGGCTAATGTACGATGGGCCTTTTCTATTTTCAAATCGGTGGTTTGTGGAATATCCAACTTCTCTCTCAATAAGGATTCCACGCATTCCGCCACTGTGTTGAAACTATCTTCAGCTCCTTCTTTCAGACCGTGAATTCTGATGTTATCTCGTCTCTGTCTTCCTTCTTGGTCGGTTAGCTTAGCCTCCAGCCTTGACTGTTTTCTGTGTAAATCCAGCATAGAATCTTCAAGCACTTTTACTCTTTCTTCAGCTTCCAAGATTCGGTTTTCGGCCTGGTCCATTCTGCTGTTCGTCCTTTTTAGTTCCTCTCTGAATTCATGAAATTTGGCCCGAAATCGTCATAATTCATCATATAGCGATTTCAGGCTAACCTTTTTGTTAGCTAGGCCCAGCTCTTCATCTCCTGAATGGAGGTCCTCGGGATCAGATTCTGTGGCCGCTGCGCGTCCTGACCTGGGGAATGTCAGTTTCTTCTGTTTTTGGTTAGGCATGGTGTTTTTGTCTTTTGATTTTTATTCTTCCAAAAATCCGTTAAGTCTGATTTTGAAGATGTTTTCCTTGGATTGGATCTGGGAGGTTCAGCGTTAAGTTGCTATCACCATGGCGTCCAGACCGGAAGTCTAGACATATTGAATTTTGAATTTGTAATCGATTTTTCAGTTGTAGGTATACTTCTGCACTATCAATAATGGCTGGGTGCAGGCAGGGTGGAGTGGGTGGAGACGAGTGTCAGGAGTGATTTGTGACAGAAAGGTAGCAGCAAGAGTGAAAGGGAAGATTTACAAGATGGTAGTGAGACCTGCTATGATGTATGGTTTAGCGACGGTGGCACTGACAAAAAGACAGGAGGTGGAGCTGGAGGTGACAGAGTTGAAGATGCTAAGATTTTCATTGGGAGTGACTAGGAGGGACAAGATTAGAAATGAGTATATCAGAGGGACAGCTCAAGTTGAGCGGTTTGGAGACAAAGTAAGAGAGGCAAGGCTGAGATGGTTTGGACATGTGCAGAGGAGGGATAGTGGATATATTGGACAAAAGATGTTGAAGATGGAGCTGCCAGGCTGGAGAAAAAAAGGAAGACCACAGAAGATTCATGGATGTAGTGAAGGAGGAGATGGAGAGGGTTGGTGTTACAGAGGAAGATGCAAGGGATAGGGTGAGATGGAGGCAGATGATTTGCTGTGACGACCCCTAGAGGGAGCAGCTGAAAGAAGAAGAAGAATAGCTATAGACTGGTGTATAATGCGTGTGGTGCTCTTGTTCCTAATGATTTGTGAAGTCCTCCTAAATGCTTTTTTCTTAAATTCTTACAAATTAGCTGGTTTTGTCTTGCTCATTTACTTTGTGATAAATTTCTAAAATTTGCCCTTTTTAAATAAATTTGTAAATTTAAGAGTTTTATCTTCACTTAGTAACTTTCCTTGTAAATTTCAGAACTTCTGTCTTGTAAATTCTGGATTTTTTACTCATATTTGAAACTGTTCTTGAAAATGTTCAACTTTCTCTCTTTAAAACAGGAATGTTTTTTCGTTTATTCAGATCCCCATTAGTTGCTGCTGTAGTAGCAGCTATTCTTCCTGGGGTTCACACACAAAAATTTAAAAACAATAAAATCACACATGCATTAATACATTGATACAATAAAGCTGTTTACAATTTAAAAGAAAATTTACAACATTACAGACTAACACTGTACCCACCAAGACCATACAGTGTTGCTCAAACAACAAACCCTGGATCAACCCTGAGATTAAAACACTTCTGAGAGAGAAGAAGAGGATCTTCAGGTTGGGGAACAGGGAAATGCTGAAGTCCGTACAGAGGGAGCTGAGGAGGAAGATCAGAGAAGGCAAGGACAGCTTCAGGAAGAAGATGGAGGACAAGCTGCAACAGAGCGACATCGGTGGGGTCTGGAGAAACCTTAAAACTATCTCTGGGCTCCAGAATACCTCCTCCCAGGCCACGGGGGGCAGGGAGTGGGCAAACAATCTGAACCTGTTTTTTTAATAGGTTTGACCAACCGCCCCCCCCCCCGAATGCACACCAACCACTGCTGCCTCTAAAGTCATCGAGACCTGCTGTTCACACCCCACTCCACCAACACCCCCCACTCCCAGCACACAGCCCCCCAACCTGACCCTCATTAAGACCCAGGTGAGGACAGAGCTGAGGAAGATCAAGGCGAGGAAGGCCTCGGGACCGGACGGCATCAACGCAAAGCTCCTCAAGTCCTGCGCAGACCAACTGTGTAGGATTGTGGAGCACATCTTCAACCTGAGCCTGAAGCTGGGGAGGGTACCACAGTTGTGGAAAACATCTTGTGTGGTACCTGCACCAAAGACTTCCCACCCCAAAGACCTGAACAGCTACAGACCGGTGGCCCTGACGTCTCACATGATGAAGACCTTGGAGAGATTGCTCCTTGTTCACCTCCGCCCCCTGGTGGGACCAGCGATGGATCCACTCCAGTTTGCCTACCAGCATGGCATTGAGGTGGAGGATGCAGTGATCTTCCTCCTTCACCGTTCCCTGTCCCACCTGGAGAAGCCTGAGAACACAGTGAGGATCATGTTCTTTGACTTCTCCAGTGCTTTCAACACCATCCAACCGATGATCCTGAAGGACAAGCTGCTGTGCGCAGGGGTGGACCAGCTACCTGTCATCATGGATCCTGGACTACCTCACAAACCGGCCACAGTTTGTGAGAACCCGGGATTGTGTGTCTGACACGATCATCAGTAGCACAGGGGTCCCCCAGGGAACGGTTTTGGCTCCCTTCCTGTTCACCCTTTATACTGCGGACTTCTCACACAACACAATACACTGCCATCTACAGAAGCTCTCTGACGACTCTGCAATCGTCGGCCTCATCTCCAATGGAGATGAAGCTGAGTACAGAGGACTTATCCAGGACTAATTAAACCCCAAAATTGGGCACATTAAACAATATTTCAATAAAATTTCTTTCAAAATAGCACATAACTTTGCATAGATGAGCCCCACTGGTCAGAACAACACAAAACATACAAAAAATTTACCATACAAAGAGCTCAAATGTATCAATTTTCCTTACTTTTCACCCTCTGTTTTTTTTTTTTTTTTTTTTAAATTTACTGGGGTACCAAATACGAAAACCATCATAAAACCATCATTAAACAGGACTGAAGAAACAACACAAACATGTTTTTTTTTTCCACAATATCTTTATTGAACCTTTTTTTTTTTTTTTAACAAACATGATACAAACAATCAAACACTAACACTAAAGTACTACAAAAAAATAAAAATGCACTAAAAACACCAACAACCACCAACAAAATCAAATCTTCAACAATGCTCCTCTGTTTAGTCTAGACAATCCAATACATAAGTATACATATTATGTTCACCAGTTTGGAATTTACAAGGTCCACACACATCATTCACCTTCTTCTTCAAGAGTTATGTTTAAATTTTTTACATAATCAATAAAAGGTCTCCATATATTCTCAAACACAATTTCCTTTGATTTTAGTATATATGTTATTCTTTCTAATGGAAGGTTTGTTAACATCTGTCTTAACCACTGAGTCACATCTGGTCTATGAGTCTTTTTCCATAATAGTGCAATACATTTTTTGGCATTAAGCAAACTGAGGTCTATGAATGTTCTTTCACTTTTATTAAAATTATGCTTTTCTGGGTACAGACCCAACAAAAACAGTTTAGGATTCAATATGACTTGTTTTGAGATTATTTTTTCAATTGTTACCCTCACCTCTTCCCAAAACATTCTTATTAATCTACATTCCCATAAACAATGAAATAGGGTTCCTTTACTTTCCATGCATTTTGTGCATGTATCTGGTATATTTTTGTTATATCTATTTAACTCCTCCGGTGTAACATACATCCGCATTAACCATTTGAAATGTATCAATTTAAGGCGTGCATTTATTGATTTGGTTTGAGCTTCTGTACAAGCCAATTCCCATTGTTCCTCTGAAATTTCAATTTGCAGATCTTCTTTCCAGTAGTTTAATCTTTTCAGTGAATTTTCACTTGAAGATAGTGTCAATGAGTTATAAAACTCTGAAATAATACCCTTTCTTTTACTATCTTTCATCATCATTTTTTCCAAGGATGAATAAATAGGTCGAGTGAGAGCTTTATTTTGATTTGATCGAATAAAGTTTCTAAGTTGAAGATATTTAAAAAAATGTGTTCTATTGAGATTAAATTTGATCCTCAGCTCTTCAAAAGACATTATGTTGTCTGCACATGGCAAATATAAATCCTGAATCTTTTGTATCCCTTTTAAATTCCTTACTTTAAATACAGCGTCCGCTCTCCCTGGTTTAAAATATTGATTACCCCATATTGGACTAAATTGTGACAATAACTGTGGTTCTTTTAAATAGTTTTTAGCTTCACACCATATTTTGATCATATGCTTTACAAATGGATTTTTAACTTGTTTTTGTAATTTTTTTGCCGAATCTGAGTATATGAATATGGGAAGAGGTAAAGGCAAATTGTATGATTCCATTTCAGTCCAGTGAGGGAGATCATTTGATGAAAAATAATATGTCATAGACCTCAGTTGTGCCGACCAATAATACAACATAAAATTTGGACATTTCAGACCTCCACGATCAAATGGTAAATATAATAAAGACAAACGTAATCTAGCCCTCCTGTTGTTCCATATAAATTCCACTAACTTTTTTTTTATTCTTGAGAATAGATCTAAAGGTGGTGATAAGGGAATGTATTGAAATAAATAAAGTATTTTAGGTAAAATATTACTTTTAAGTATATTGATTCTCCCGATCATCGACATTGGTAGTGACATCCATCTCTGAGTTAACTCACTGATATCTGACATTAAGGCTTCATAGTTGACACTGGCGACTGATTCTAGCTTAGGCATGATTTGGATTCCTAAATATTTAAACTGATTTACAACATTGAATTGATTTACCTCAGGGGCTGGGTAATTTCTCTGGGTCTCATTTAGCATTAATATTGAAGATTTAGTTTTATTTATTTTATATCCTGATATTTCCCCAAAATTCTTTATTAAATTCAACAAGGTTGGAATTGATTTTTTTAGATTCGACATAAACAAAATTATATCATCGGCGTACAGGGAGATTTTATGTTCTGTTGGTCCAACTTTAATTCCATATATTTGTGAATGTAAACGTATCGCTATCGCTAAAGGTTCAATTGCCATAGTAAACAGTAAAGGTGAAAGTGGACAGCCTTGTCGACATCCTCTATTGATTTTTATTGGTTTTGAAATATTGTTATTTGTTAGGATTTCTGCTGTAGCATTATTGTATATTATTTGAACCCATTTTATGAAATTATTTCCAAGTCCAAACCTTTGTAGGACTTCAAAAAGAAAGGGCCATTCAACTCTATCAAAGGCCTTTTCGGCGTCCAATGATAGGAGAGCTGTATCCGGTGCTTCTTTATTAAAATAAATAATATTAAATAGTCTTCTTACATTATGGAAGCCTTGTCTACCCTTTATAAAGCCATTCTGATCTCGATTAATAATATTTGGTAAAATTTCTTGTATTCGTCTTGCTAAAATTTTACAGATTATCTTAAGGTCGGCGTTTAATAGGCTTATTGGTCTCATATTTTCACATTTATTAGAGGGCTTACCTGGTTTTGGCAGCAGTATAATTAAGGCATTATTTATGTATGATGGTAAATTATTATTTTGAAATGCTTCTAAAACCATTTCCAAAAAAGGTTTTATTAATTTATTCTTAAATTTTTTATAAAGGTCAACTGGAAGACCATCTGGTCCTGCACTTTTTCCTGCTTTCATATTATCAATGGCTAGCCCAACTTCTTCTTGACTAATTTTAGACTCCAATATCTCCCTGTTTTCATTTGGAATACACGGTATAGATAGTTCGTTCAAAAACCCATTTAGTTTTGTTAAATCAGGTTCATTTTTGGTATCATATAATTTTTCATAGTAATCTCAACACAAACATGTTGAGTGAAGTTGTTTTACTTGATTATTCAGATCTTTCAGCTCACTTTTATTCACAGCCAGTGTAGTTTTGATATCATCTATAGCCTTCTGTGAATATTTTAAACTGTTACACAAATCTTGAAACTCCTTCACGATCCCATCGATCCTTTTATTGGTTGAGTCCATAATCATTTGTGTGAAACATCTAAATGATGTGTCTGCCTTTTTAAAAGGTCCTCATAGAATGTCTTTTGTTGATCCAACAGCTCCTTAACTATGTCTAATGTTACAAACTCTGGTTCTGCCTCAGTTATATTCCTTTGATGTTTATGGGTAGCCATCTTCACTTCATTGTATTGTCCCTTTAACTTGTAGTAAAAAAAAATCTGTGGATGGACCAGCAATGAACCTCAGTTAGCTAAGATGGTGCTTCTTAATTCTGGTATCATCAACCAGGAAATGGCCAGGCTGTGTGGCCTGCTAGCACATTGCTTGATGTTAGCCCAACAGTGAAGATGCAGGCTGAAGCAGCTGGAATTAGCCAGCAGTTTAGTCCCAGGTTAAAGCAGTTGGTGTTAACCAGCAGTGGAGGCCAAGACTGAAGCTGTTGATGTTAACCAGTAGTGAAGATCTAGGCTGAAGCAGATGGAGTTAGCCAGCAGTTTAGTCACAGGCTGAAGCTGTTGATGTTAGCCAGCAGTGGAGGCCAAGGCTGGAGCTGTTGATGTTCACCACCAGTGATTGACTGTTATAAGCCTGCTGGAATGATGAGGAGTATTTTTTAAAAAAAGAATGCATTAAAAATGTTTACAAAGGTGCAGAATTAAAGTCTTTGTATTCTTCAAAAAAAAAAATTATATATTGATAAAAAAATATTTTAGTAATTTTTATGGAACTGAAATAATTATATTTGCTTCTGAGCAGCTGGATGACCAGACTCCAGTCTATACTCCAGTGACCGGTAATATAGATATTAGCAGTGTAACGGTACGCCTAAAATCACGGTTCGGTATGTTCCTTGGTTTTAAGGTCACGGTTTGGTTCATTTTTTGGTACAGTAAGGAAACAAAATACAAAACATAAAACTGCTTATCTTTTGTATAAGCGGGAACAGCTTTGACAAAAAAAATCTGCAAGCTGCCAGCAGTAAATTCTCCAATTGTGGTGGTACAAGTGGGGATTTCTCCACCCAGAGAAGGCAGCTGGGGAAGGGGGGAGCAATGGACCGAAGGAGGAAGTATCAACGGGGGGTATCAGACGGGACAGTAAGGACTATGTGCCCCCCAGGGAGAGGAGGAACTGTCGGAGCTGCTGGAAGAGGAAAGGGTGTGAGAGCGGTGTCGGTGTTACGTCATGTTAATGTGCCACACAGATCTTTGTTCCAAACATTGTATTATGGTCGGAAGTTCCGGGTCTCAATGCATTCAGTTAAAGGTATAAAAGAGGAATGCACAGAGACCCAGGAGCTCTTTTACTGTACTTGATTTTGGAGAAAGAATAAAGTTTGTGTGTCGTTCAGCTCGCTGCCTCGCCTGTTTCCTTTCCCCACATTGGTGACCGCAAGACGTGCCATGGAAAGCGAGCTGAGCACCACCCCGGAGACTACCTGGAGGGAGACCACCAGCGCCGTGTGTGCTGTCTCAGTCAAGGTCCCAGACTTCTGGCTTCACAACCCAACCGCATGGTTCTTGCACATAGAAGCCCAGTTTGCACTCTGCAGGATAACAACGGACAATACCAAGTATTACTATGTGGTCGCCACGCTGGATGCGTGCGCTACGCAACAGATGACAAGCCTGCTCCAGGAGCCGCCAGCCCAGGGGAAATATGAAGCACTCAAGAGGATGCTACTCCAGCGCTATACCCTTTCTGACAGTGAGAGGGCACAGAGACTCCTAACGCGTTCGGAGTTAGGTGACAGATCAGCAGCGGAGCTCATGGAGAGTATGTTGGTGCTGAGGGGGAAGGACGATGAATCTTTTCTGTTCACCCACTTGTTCCTCAGGAACCTGCTGGCTACGGTGAGGGCAATCCTGGCCAACTCGCCGTGGCTGGTTACCAAGGACTACTGCGCCCTGGCGCAGGAAGTGGACCACATCATTTTGGTGACCAGAACTTGCAGCATGCAGACAGTGGCACCGGCATCCATGAGGGATTCCAGCGAGGTCAAGGAGCCGTTGGTGGTATCCAGGACGGACACCTGGAGATGAAGGAATGGGCGATCTGCTTTTATCATCGCCGTTTTGGCTTGAATGTCCAGCGCTGCCTGTCGTCATGCCAACTCAAGAAGCCGGGAAGATGGCACATTTGGCATTCAGTTGCAGCTGCAATCACTGGTGACAGGAACAAACTGCTTTATGTCACGGACACATGTTCAGGGAGACAGTTTTTGGTGTACTCCGGCTCCCAGAAGAGCCTCATCCTGCCGGTCAACGCAAACAGGTTGGCAGGAGGCAGCGGTCCCAAGCTCACGGCCTCCAACGGATCCACCGTCAGCAAGTTTGGCGAACGGACAGTGACAATATGCTTGCACAGACGTAATTTCCAGTGGGATTTTGTGAAAGCTGCATGTGTTGCCCCCATTTTAGGCGCAGACTTTCTGTGTGTTTATGGGTTGTTCGTCAATGTTGCTAATAGGCGATTAGTGGATGCTGTCTCTTTTTCCTCACTCCCTTGCACAGCTCGGGGAGCTGAGTCAACAACGCTGGTTAATGTTATAGCTCCAGGGGGTAAGTACCAACATTTACTCACACAGTTCCCAGCACTCACGGTCCCGACCTTTTTGGCTATGATAACGAAACATGGGGTCGGGCATTTCATAACTACAAAAAACCCACCGGTGTTCGCGCGTCCTTGGCGCCTGGACATGGCTAAGCTGGCCAGCTTGTGAGAGGAATTTGTCAACTTAGAGCAGTTGAGCATCGTCAGGCGCTCCAACAGCCTGTGGGCATCCCCCTTCAAATGGTGCCTAAAGCCGACGGGTCATGGTGACTGTGCAGCGATTTGCGGCGCTTGAACAACGCTACAGAACACAATCGTTATCCTGTTTTGCACATCCAGGTTTTTTCCGTGCACCTGGCTGGGGCGCATGTTTTTTCAAAAGTCAGTCTGGTCTGCAGATACCATCAGGTTCCGGTGCACACAGAAGATGTTCCAAAAACAGCGGTAGTAACTCCTTTCGGCCTTTTTGAGTTTTTATGCATGCCATTCAGATTAAAAGTGTGATGGCCTGCTTGGATGTGATTATCCTCTCCAGCTGCGCACACACCTGTTTCTCATCACGGCTGGGGCTATATAATCCACGCTGCCCTGGAATCCATGCATAGTCGTCTGTCTTACTCCATGAAGACCACGCACGCCCTCTTTGATTCCAGAGACCGTATCCTCAGCCTGACTGCTTCCTTGCTGTCCACCTACAACCTGCCTGTGCTTGGAAGGAAACTCTCCACCATGCAAGTAAGCCTCAGCCTTCCCTCACCATCTCCATATCAGTCCCCTGTGCACAGGTGGAGCTCTGTGGTGGCGGACTGAACCTCACCCTCTCACGAACTACACCTCCACCATCTACACGCTGCAACGGGCTCTGTGGATGTTGTCCTCCTGGCCATAGCCGCCGTGCTAACCTGAGCATTGCTACATCTCTACAAACAGTAAGCTGCAGATTAACCAGCACATTCCCAGCTGTGAAGCCACTAACCATCCTGCCTCTGTTTGTCCCTAGGGTTGCCAGGTCGAACGGCGTTCTGCTCACCCCCAGCTGCAGCAAGAACACACACCCACACATTCACACACTCCACATTATTATAATAAAGATAATTGTATCTACTTTGGTCTCCGAGTCTACTCACTGGGTCAACAAACCATGTCAAAAAGGTGCGGCGCACACTTTCCTGAGAATGATGGACGCAGTGCTTCATAACTTGTTCTTCATTTTTGTCTACTTAGATGACCTTCTGGTAGCTAGCGCGTCCGAGGAGGACGACATTGCCCATCTCAAGATGGTTTTCCAGAGGTTGGAAGCGCATGGACTTATAATGAACCTGGTGAAGTGCCAGTTCAGTGTGCCAGTGATTGATTTTTTGGGCCACCGGATTTCGCTGGAGGTAGCGATTCCCCTACCGGATAAGATGCACGCCATGTCAGACTTTCCGTGTCCACAGACCATGAGAGCCCTGCAGGAGTTTTTGGGAATGGTCAGTTTTGATAACCGTTTCCTTCCCTGCGCAGCCCAGCTGATGCAGCCATTGTATGCCAAGCTTAAAAAAAAGAAGCTCGCAGAAAACATCAACTTGACTCCTGAGCGAGTCCAGGCTTTCATGGACTCCAAAACAGCGCTGGCAGATGCCGTGTTGCTAGCCCATCCGGATCCGTCGGCACGAATGGCGCTCACTATGGACACATCTGATGTTGCCATAGGAGCAGTGGTGGAGCAGAACGTCTTCAGTTCCTGGCAGCTGCTTGCATTTTTTAATCGAACTTTGCGTGACAAGGAACACAAATACAGCACGTTCGACAGAGAGTTGTTGGCTCTACACCTGATGACATGCCATTTCCAGTTTTGGCTAGAAGGGCACGAGTTCACCGCATTCATGGACCATAAACCACTGATGTCATGTCTGACCTAACTCAGACATGAAGCGACTCAGCCCCCGGTGAAGACTTACCGGAGGAACTAACAGAGGCGGCAGCTGAGCGCGAGCGCGAGCCGGATTGAAGCTCGGAAGCGACGTTGGTGAGAGACGGGGGCCACCTGGACCACCCAGGAAGACGGCGGCAGGCGGCGGTGATCAGCGGCGGTGACCAGCGGTGCTCGGCTGCACCGGCGGTGTGTGGCGTGACCGCCCAGGCAGACGGCAGCAGGCGGCGGTGATCGGCAGCGGTGATCAGCGGAGCTCGGCTGCGCCGGCGGTGTGCGGCATAACCGCCCAGGCAGACGGCGGCAGGCGGCGGTGATCGGCGGCGGTGATCAGCGGAGCTGTGCGGCGTTACTTGGCGGAGGAGCTGTGCAGGAGCTCGGTTGCGGCGGCGGTGAGCGGAGGGACCAGCAGCGGCCGGGCTAGCTGAGGCCTAGCCGGATTCACTGTTTTTTACTATCCACAGATCAGTAAACAAAGAAAAAGGAAATGGAAGAGATCAAAAAATCTCTGAACTTTATGTCAGAAGAATTGGCCAAATTGGCTAGCCAGCAGGCCAAAATAATAGGCCTAATAGAAGATGTACAAGCCCTACAATCAATAATTCAAGAAAAAGACAAAAAAATTATGGACCTGGAGCAACACGGGCGTCTTTTGGAGCAACGCGTCGAGGATCTTGAACAAGGTTCTCGTATGGATGACCTAGTTATAAGTGGACTAGACATCAGATATCAGTCATACGCCCATGCCGCAACAGGACTGAATGGTGAAGATGCTTCCATGAGTGAATCAGTCTCCTTAGAAAATCAAGTGCTTCAGTTCCTTAATAATAGAGACATTAAGGTAGAAGCCAATGCAATTTCAGCCTGTTATGCTTTACCGAAGAAAGATACCAAAACAAAGAAATCAATTGTGATGCGCTTTGTGAACAGAAGGGTAAAGAATGACATACTGAGGCAGGCCAGAAAGCTACAGGGAACTCAAGTTTACCAAAATGAACACCTGACAAAAAAAACGCTGAATTAGCACGGCAGGCACGGATGCTGAAAAAACAAAATAAGATACAGGCAACCTGGACAAGAAATTGTAGAATTTGGATTAAACTAAATGGATCACCAGAGCAAGCAAAGAGTATAATGATCAGAAATGCTACTGACTTAGATAAATACAGATGAACACTGATTAAGAAAATTATGAGTCAATGATAATCCATACTCATACACACGATAAGAATAGTTGCTTTGATACACCATGCCAAAGTACTTTAAAAAAAATAAGCAAAATAAACAAAAACTTATGACCGACTCGAGTAGACATCAATTATCCCCAGCTGGAGGAAGTCATCTGACACAGAGTGAGGAAACTCAAACTCTGAAAATATGCCACTATGCTGAACATAAACCACAAGAGATGGAGAATGATATTGATCCTGATAACCACTTTTTCAATAATATTCATAACCACTGTGAATATTACACTGAAAAGCAATTCAAAAGTCAAGTGCAATTAGATGGTAAACTGTCAATAATACACTTCAACAGCAGAAGTCTCAACAAAAACTTTCCACAGATTCAGGACTATTTAAAACAGCTAGACAGAAAATTCACAGCTATTGCAGTCTCTGAAACCTGGCTTAATGAAGAACAGGCTCCCCTGATGGCAATAGATGGATATCAGATGTTTTATATTAACAGAACTCAAAAAAAGGGTGGTGGTGTTGCACTGTATATTGATGACCTGTACAGGTGTAAGCTTGTAAATGAAATGTCCTTTGCACTACCAGGGATCTTGGAATGTGTCACTGTCGAGATTGACCTAGACAAAACAAAAAATCTAATCATAAGTTGTATATATAGAACGCCGGGAACTTGCATTGAGACATTCAGAGATAAATTAGTCGAGCTGTACAATAATATTACTAGTAAGAAAATGGTAGCAATTTGTGGAGATTTCAATATTGATTTACTGAATCCACATCAACAAAATGTAGTTACAGAGTTCATGAACTCTATGTACAGCATGAGTCTATATCCCACAATAACACATCCCAGTAGAATCACAGTTCACACTGCTACACTTATTGACAACCTGTTTGTCAATGTTATCGATAAGAAAATAGAAAGTGGATTATTGATAAATGATATAAGTGGCCACTTGCCAACCTTTGCACTTATCCATGGCCACACGGGGGCCAACGCAGAAAAAATTTCAAAATCGTTCAGATACAAATCACCAAATGCAATCAGTTCTTTTAAAGAGGACTTGCTGAAGCAAGACTGGACAGAAGTCTATGTATCAGATGTAAATGAAGCCTATGACACATTTATAAACATTGTAACCACTCTTTATGAAAAAAAACTGCCCATTAGTAAAAAAAAAAAAGCTTAAACACAAATTTGCTGATAAGCCATGGTTAACCAAAGGACTACAAAAGGCGTGTAAAAAGAAAAATTTATTATATAAAGCTTTCCTAAAGAAAAGGACAAAAGAAGCAGAGCAGCGGTATAAAACATACAAAAATAAGTTAACATATATAATAAGATGTAGTAAAAGAGACTATTACAGTAAAGAACTGGAGAAAAACAAAGACAATATTAAAAATACATGGACAATACTCAACAGTATCCTTGGAAATAAAAGCAGAAATACAAGCAACCCAACTAATATTCCAAAAAATAATAAAACGACTCAGAGTGTGAATATAGCTTCACCTGCAGATGAATTTAATAATTTTTTTGTTAACAGTGGACCTAATCTGGCCCAAGAAATACCCACTACGGTGCCTACAGGCAATACAATATGCAATAACACTGCTGTAAAAGACTCCATCTTCATAAAGAACACAGACGAAAGAGAGGTCATTGAAATTGTTAAATCGTTCAAAAGTAAAACACCTACGGACTGTGATGGTATTGACATGCTATTAGTCAAAACTGTTATCGAATGCATAGTAAAACCACTGACGTATATTTGTAACCTGTCTCTCCAAACAGGTATATTTCCCAATGCAATGAAAATAACTAAAGTAATTCCGATATACAAGACGGGCGACAGAGGGGAACTCTCAAACTATAGACCAATTTCACTATTACCGCAATTTTCAAAGATACTTGAAAAAATATTCTATGAGAGAACTGACAACTTCATACTGAAGAATGATTTATTGTGTGAGCAGCAATATGGGTTCAGACACAAGAGGACAACTGCATATGCCCTAATGGAATTTACAGAAAAAATATCAACAGCCATTTAAAATAAAGAGTATTCAGTTGGAGTATTCCTGGATCTTAAAAAAGCATTTGATACAGTAGATCACAATTTATTATTAAAGAAACTACAAAATTGTGGTATTAGAGGGGTAGCACTGTCCTGGTTAAGTAGTTACTTAAAGAATAGATATCAGTATGTATGTGTTCGCAACAAAAACTCACAGTTACTGGAGGTCACCTGTGGAGTCCCACAGGGTTCAGTTTTGGGACCATTATTATTCAATATGTATATAAATGATATATGTAAAGTTTCAGAAAAAATGGACTTAATATTGTTTGCCGATGACACTGATCTATTATGCAGTGGAAACAATTTGGAACAACTTCTGGATACACTCGGAAAGGAATTAGGAAAGCTTAAACTGTGGTTTGATTCAAACAAATTAACGCTCAATTTAAGTAAGACAAAATTTATAGTCTTTAACAACCATCACAACAACCCAGTACCTAAACTCAGTGTAAATGGTGTAGAGATTGAAAGGGTATCTGAAACTAAATTTCTTGGGGTAATAATTGATAACAAACTGTGTTGGAAGTCGCATATTAATTATATTAAAGGTAAAGTATCCAAATCAATTGCAATATTACACAGAGTGAAATATTTGCTGAATCAACCCACACTATACACCTTGTATCATTCATTAATACTCCCATACATGACATATTGTAATGAAGTATGGGGAAATACCATCCATCCATCTTCTACCGCTTTTCCGGAGGTCCGGGTCACGGAGGCAGCAGTTCAAGCAGAGAAGCCCAGACTTCCCTCTCCCCAGCCACCTGCTCCAGCTCTTCAGAGGGGATACCAAGGCGTTCCCAGACCAGCTGGGAGACATAGTCTCTCCACCGAGTCCTGGGTCTGCCCCGGGGTCTCCTCCCAGTGGGATGTGCCTGAAACACCTCAAGTGGGAGGCGTCCAGGAGGCATCCTAATCAGATGCCCATACCACCTCAACTGACTCCTTTCAATGTGGAGGAGCAGCGGTTCTACTCTGAGCCTCTCCCGGATGACTGAGCTCCTCACCCTATCTCTCAGGGTGAGTCCAGCAATCCTACGGAGAAAGCTCATTTCAGCCGCTTGTATCCGCGATCTCGTTCTTTCGGTCATTACCCAAAGCTCGTGACCATAGGTGAGAGTAGGAACGTAGATTGACTGGTAAATCGACAGCTTTGCCTTAGAACTAAGCTCCCTCTTCACCACAACAGACCGGTACAACGTCCGCATCACTGCAGATGCTGCTCCAATCCGTCTGTCGATCTCTTGCTCCATTTTCCCCTCACTCGTGAACAAGACCCCAAGATACTTAAACTCCTCCACTTGGGGCAGGAGCCTGTCCCCAACCCGGAGAGGACAATCCACCTTTTTCCGGCTGAGGACCATGGACTCGGACTTGGAGGTGCTGATTCTCATCCCAGCCGCTTCACATTCAGCGGCAAACCGTCCCAGCAAGAGCTGTAGGTCATCCTGTTGGCTTCATCCAGCAATTTATTTAGGACTTTGCATTCGCTAAATAAATTGCTGGATGAAGCCAACAGGACAACATCATCTGCAAACAACAGAGATGAGATCCTGTGGTCACCAAGCATGACACCCTCCATTCCCTGGCTGCGCCTAGAAATCCTGTCCATAAAAATTATGAACAGGATCGGTGACAAAGGGCAGCCCTGGCGGAGTCCAACTCTCACTGGGGAAATACATATAAAACAAACATACAGTATATCCACTCTTTATGCTTCAAAAGAGAGCTATTAGAATAATAAACAAAGCAGCTTACAAGGAACCAACAAACCCACTTTTTCTTAAACAAAAAACTCTCAAGTTGAAAGATCTGATTGACTTTAAAACTGCAATAATAATGTTCAAAGTGAAGAATTTATCACTGCCCACAAATATCAAAAAGTTGTTCCAAACAAGGGAGAAACGATATCACTTCAGAGGAACATGTATATTTCAAAAGCCTACAGTGAGAACAACCACCAAGCAACACTGTATTTCAGTGCAAGGAGTCAGATTATGGAATGATTTTGGACCTGAATTAAAATCATGTACAACGCTTGGACAATTTAAAGGCCAAATGTCACGTAATTTTTTTTTCTAAATGACAACGAATTTAGATAAAATACACATAGCTTAAACCAAATATTCATACCGGAGACCATATCACCCACCTGTATTTACATAATTGCACAAAATACACCAGGTGAAGGCCCCACCTTGCTTGCTGGCTTGTGACAGCCAGTCCAGACCACGCCCATGTTTTTGACATCACCAGTTGTACCCTGGCTGCCCTGCCTATCCACATTCACACTTATCAACATTGGACAATCATGACGGAAAGTGACAGCGATTGTGAACAAATTAGTTTAGTTTTGTCTTTTTTTTTTGTCAGTGGTTCAGACAATGACAGAGGCATAGAACCTTACAGGTTCGAGCCGTCCGAGACTGAATCAGATGCTTTGTCTGATGACAACAGTTCCAACGGTGACCAGAGAGCAGAACCAGTTGAAAATGTCATTGAACTGGACATTAATGGCCTCCAGAATTGCAAAGCCGAAAGGGGTCTGTCGAGGGCGCCCCATAAATATTGATTTTTCGGAAGCCATTATTATTACAGTGGAGGAGAGCCGCTGCTGTCAAGAAATTGACCAGATCAATATGAAAATGGAGGCGCATACCTGTCAAGTGAGACGTTTTCGCCGTATTTTGGTGCCAAGCGCGGCTGTGGGGGACGGCGGAGTGGTGGGGGACACTTTTCTGGGAAATGTTTTAAATGTAGTTCATGTTGTTATTGTCCAATATTTTAAGGAAAATACGGGGAAAATGCAATTTTAGCAAAAACGGGCGTATTGCCATTTCTGTACGCCCAAAAGAAAAATATACGGGAAAAAAAATTGAGTGTGTTGAGGAGCACGTCCTGTGTGTGATCCCCCACAGCTGGTGCTGGCAGATGGCTCAGCGGGAGTTATTATCACTACAATGAGAAGTGTGGACTCAATCAGTCTGATGGCCGCGGCGGGCAGATCACTCAGCGGGAGCTATTATCACTATTGTTCGAAGTGTGGACTCAATCATTAGTCTGATTGTTGGGGCGGGCAGATCGCTCAGCGGGAGCTATTCTCACTACAATGAGAAGTCATTAGGACAATGGTTTAACACTTTCAGCTGTGCAGCGGTTGCGGAACAGAGAGAGATCGCCTTACAAATACAGAATTCTGCTTTTTTTTTTTATTTTGCGCCGGACGCTGAGTTGTGTTGTTATTGTCAAATATCCATGAATCCTTAAAATATTTGACAATAACAACACGAATTGCATTTGGGGCATTTCCCAGAGAGGTGTCCCTTGTTGCTCCGCCGTCCCTTATAGCCGCTTTTTACGGTGTTGAAGTACGGCGAAAACGTCTCACTTGACAGGTATGAAAACATTTCCCAGAGAAGTGTCCCTTATTACCCAGCTGTCCCTGATAGTCCCGTTTTAAGGTATGGGTGAAATATCCAATTTTTTCTTTCTTGTTGCTCACTTCAACCTTCCAGTCTCCATATAAACAATCAATTGAAATACCCCAAGCATCAAACTAGGGTACAATCTATTTCGTCACTTCCGCCTTCTTCCCCAGGCGATTCCAGGGGCCGTGTCAGGCCAAGCGCGGCAGTTTTAAATTAACGAATATTCCGTTGTTACTGAAGCATATGCACCAAGACCCGAACGGATCGGTTCCCTTTTATATCTAGTTTCAAGATATTTAAAGTACCCTGTTACATGACATTTGGCCTTTAAACAAAAACTAAAGGAAGAAATACTCCAAACATATTTACAAGACGACGTGTAAACTCACATAAGGATTGACATATCCAGCCTGTGTTGTGTTGTAGCTTAGTTTTTTTTTCTTTTTTTTCTGTCACATTTTGTCTTAGATTTGTTTTTGAATAGTAACCGCTTAACTTAGCCTAGCTTAGTTTTCTTTTTTTTCTCTCAGTCACATTTTGTCTTAGCTTTGTTTTGAATTGTAATCGCTCTTGACTGTTTTCTCTTTTTTCTATTTTGAATTCCTGGATGGAATATGGGTGGGCAATATAAGCTGCGGCTTCAGCCATCACCCATTTCGCATAACTTACGTGGAATTGTATAATCAGAGGAGTCTTTGTCTAATTTGACCTTGTTGTTATATTATTCAGTTTCTTTTAACCTGTACTGTACTATCCGAAATAAATAAATAAATTAATAAATTAATTAATTAATTCATTCATTCATTCATTCATGTACGCAATGTCCAAGGTCTCAGAACCGTGGTTGGCCTGGCAGCAACGGCATTTGGCCGCGATCTCAGAGTTTATGACTGACATTCAACACGTTGCCAGTAAGCTCAAGGTCGTGGCCAATTGTCTGTTGCGTGTGTTAGACTCCCCCGTCTACATGGGAATAGATTTCTCCGCGATGGCCGCAGAGCAAGCTGGGGACGCGGACATTTACGCGCTCCAGTCGCCGCCTACTGGGTTAAGGCTGGAGAGCAGGGTGGTGCAAGAAGGGTGCCCTCTCTTGCGCTACGTCTCCACTGGGCGCTTGGCATTGCCGCATTTTTGAGTCAGTCCACTCACTTTCGCCTCCAGGAGTGCACACTTCAGTGAAGCTAGTGGGGGCAAAATTTGTCTGGCTGTGTCACGTGGCCCAGAGCCTTGGGGACAAAATTCACCGCACTACTGTGTACAACCCCCAAGCTAATGGGTTATGTAAGCATTTTCATAGGTCGCTCAAAGCAGCGCTCAGAGCTTCGTTCACGGACACAGATTGAGTCGACCTCCTGCTCTGGGTTCTTTAGGGTTGCGCTCCATGCCTAAGGAGGATTTGGCAGCCTCCCCGGCAGAACTCTTTTTTTCTCAGCCCCTGCGGATCCCCGGAGAGTTTTTCCCAGAAAACCCTGCGCCCAAGGGTGATCCGCCCATGCAATTTTTGCACAGCACGGAGGCTTTTAATGTACTGGGCCCGGCCCACCATTGTTTTCCCCGCACTTTCATCCCCAAGAGTTTATAGAATGGACCGTTCAGGGTGTTGGAACCTGGGGCGAAACATTTTGTGTTAGACTTGGGGGGGGGGGGGGCGTCGGGAGACTGTCTGCATTGACAGGCTGAATCCCACTTTTGTGTTGACAGACAAGCAGGTTGTGTTGACCCAAGCTTCCCAGCGCGGACACCCACCGTTGGTGGCTCCGCAAGTTGGTGTTCCCTCGGTAGGGACCTGCGCTTGCGAAGCTGATGTGTTTTCCCCCCTTTCCTTTTTCCCTCCACAGACTGACGTCTGTATGAGCCACAGACTGACGATGGTATTATTTTCTGGCTGAAGTGGGCACACCAAGGAACTTCATACCAGGACTCAGTTACCTTCAGCATGTGTTTAAACCTGGTGTTCTTAACAGCTGAATATGGCCTTAGATCCGCTGCTATAAAAACACCAATGGCATTTGTTATTGCTTTGGCTCGAAATGAAAAGCCCTGGAGAGGCTGTCTAAATGCTGCTGGAAGATACACTTGTACCGACCGCGCTAAGGTTTTTTTGGTTTTTTTTCGTGCTGCATGAGTTAACAAATTCAACATATTGCCGAAAGCATATCTGATGCTGTTTTTGCCTTATTTACTTGCCTTTGTCTGTTCCCATATTTCACTGGAAAGCTGAAATGTTTCCAGACTTGTGAAGAGCCATTACGTTTGCTAGTTGGAGGCTTGTTTACATGTACAGCGCGAGGCAGTTACACTTCTTGTCTGTTACTCAACATGGTCCCTGTAGAACTTCGGTATGCCTCTGCATCGAACCAAAGGTGCCGTACCGAAAAATCCGAATACGGATACATATACTGTTACCCCTAATATATACTGTATGATACTCTAGATAGGACATGGCTAACAATTTCATGGCAAACAGAGGTGCCATATTCTGCTGGTAATTATAATGATTGACAGCACCTGCAGCGTTATGATCAGTGGTGGCTTGTGGGAGGCGGCAAAGTAGGCAGAGCTTCCTCAGAAATTTGAGAAGAAAAGCAGAAAAAATGATTCAATCATTGCAATAATAAATGTATTTGGTATTATATTCTCCGTAGGATTGCTGGACTCACCCTCAGAGATAGGATGAGGAGCTCAGTCATCCGGGAGAGGCTCAGAGTAGAACCGCTGCTCTTCCACATTGAAAGGAGTCAGTTGAGGTGGTATGGGCATCTGATCAGGATGCCTCCTGGACGCCTCCCACTTAAGGTGTTTCAGGCACGTCCCACTGGGAGGAGACCCCGGGGCAGACCCAGGACTCGGTGGAGAGACTATGTCTCCCAGCTGGTCTGGGAACGCCTTGGTATCCTCTCTGAAGAGCTGGAGCAGGTGGCTGGGGAGAGGGAAGTCTGGGCTTCTCTGCTTGAACTGCTGCCTCCATGACCCGGACCTCCGGAAAAGCGGTAGAAGATGGATGGATGGATGGATGGATGGATGGATGGTATTATATGTATATTATTGCATAACATGTAGTCATAATCAGTGGCGGACCGTGTATTTTACAACTAGGCCTTCAGTGGTGTTCTACCCAATTTAAGTGCCATTCATATCAAGCACCATAAAAATAGCCTATATAATAGGGCCGTCCACACAAAGCATGTTAAAGATAACTTTGTGGGGGACACAAGAGGACATGGAACTCCACCCAGGACAGGGGGTTGGTGGGAGAGAGTGTAGTCAGAAATGGTAATGGGAAAAGGCGAGAAGAGCTAGCTAAGGGCGCCAGAGCGCTAGGGGGTATAAAACCAAAGAAAGATGTGCCTTCCGCCCCGCTGCACCAGGTTCACACCTGAGGACACAGGGGTGTGAATGTATTGTATCAAGACCTGCTCTGTGACGGTATGTTAATGTGTATGTGGATGTGTGTGCATGTTTCACTGCTTGTATGTAATGTGTTTACCCTGGGTGCTGTTGGTGGGAATAAAGTGTATAAGAGAGTTCGCTCTGACACTGAGATTCAGTCTGTTTGTATCTGTTTGAGGAGAATAAAGTTCTGTGTCGTCAGCTCATTGCCTTGTCTGGTTTCCTTCTCCACAACTTCAGCTATAAAATTACAGTTTGAAGAACGCTGAAGCACCCTGATATATGGCGTTGTTCGCTGAGCTCCTCTGAAAATTAATTTTCAGCATGCTGAAAATTTTCCAACGTATCCAGTGTATGGCTGATATGTCCCGCATTCGAGGAGCAAAGGTTGTAGGGAAGTTATGCGTTCATTCACACATATTACTTGTCAGCGACTTATAGTTACTCAAAAGTCAAAGTACGTCAAGATTAATGTCTAGCGTACCCAGAAATTATTTCTAACATGAGTAACGCTCTTTGAACCTATGTGTAACTTACCGAACAGTTTTCTAACTTACAGCTACCCTATAATGGCGTATTTGCAGCGTTGGTTCACAGGAAAAACCCGTATAGAGCTCTGCTGCTACCTGCAGTGCATACACACACACGTACTTGTTCGTATAACAGGACCTGTTGGGGATGTATCTGAGCACTTTCAAGCTACAGGATTTCAGATCCAAATCGCTGTTTAGCCCTCCCCCATGTTTTTTCCATTTAACTGAAGCCTATACCATCAGCTGTCCAATGTTGTTCTGATAGATATGCCAAAATGTCAGAACACTGGAGGAGGGAGATCCAATCAGCTGATTGTCTGAAGCGCAGAGCACAGCTCTGGCTTGGCTGTGCCTCCCAGCAAGAGCACACTCCAAGCATTATCTTCTTTTTTTTTCCACTTTATTGAAAATAAACTTTTTTTTAATCGCCATTAGTTTGCATGCCTTTGAGCCAGGTTGTGACAACTGTCATCTGACAGGTGTGATTGACCTGACAGATTTCACAACTCTACCAGGTCAATCATAACCCCCGCTGTGGTCTCCGGAGGGGAAAATCATCTCGGTTGAACAGAGATGATCTCTTGCACACCTAGGATTCATGAATCGGGAAGCAACTGTCATGATTAGTTGCCTCTCCGGGGCAGGAGAGACGAGAAAAACCCAAGCGCAGGAGGATGTTGTGTTTATTAACATAAATGTCCAAACAGTAATACCAACAAACAACCAGGTGAGCTTGAACAGTCAAAGGTAATGCACATTGTTCCCAAACGAACTGGCAATGGACAATGTGGAGAAATGAACCCAGAGCGCTCCCAGACGAAATAGTGAGCAGGGGGAAGAGATAAATAACCCAGAACACTCCTGAGCAAAAGTGCAGGCTGGAGCCGGGCAACCCAGGGCTCTGCAGGCTGCACCAAGGTAGCGCCGGGAAAAACAGAGAAAACCTAACACAGCAAGCTACTGACTGGTATTGGTACTTACAGAGAAGAAAACGCCAGAGCATTGGCTGCTCTGGCGACGGGATGACAATACAATGAACCGACCAATATAAATGAGCAAACAGAGCTTAAATAATACAAGACATAATCAGCTGAGTGAACCCAGATGATGAGTGTGTGTGTGTGTGTGTGTGTGTGTGTGTGTGTGTGTGAGTGAGTGAGTGAGTGAGTGAGTGAGTGAGTGAGTGAGTGAGTGAGTGAGTGAGTGAGTGAGAGAGAGAGAGAGAGTGAGAGTGTGTGTGTGGGGGTGGGGTAGGGGGCTGACCTGAGCAGAGAGAGGAACAGGCAATTTGTAATTGCCTGCTGGCATGAGTTGACAGGAGAGGGAGGCGTGGCTGCCAGCAGACAGGAGGCACACAAGACCCAACCCCCTGACTGCTGCCAGTCACAAACTAAAATATAAACCAACCAAAAGCAGACTAAGGAAAAACTTCAACAGTTAATCAAATAATCCAGAAACATAAACAGACAAATTAAAGGCACCCAACGTACAACAGGGCATGGCAACACAAGCTAGCCAATGAAACACAATATGGAACTCAAAAGGTATCATAAAACACAGATAACTATGGAACAGGAAAAAGCCATGAAGTCAAGCTCGGGAGGAACCCTAAGCCCAGTTCATGACAGGCAACAGCAGTTTGGCATGATTGTGCTATGCAGAAGTTATAAGCTATGCAGAAGTTAGACTATTGTTGCGCATAAATTGTGAATGTCAGCAACATGCTAAGCATTAGTTGGTTTAAGTTACTTATAAGTTATGGAAATATTCTATGTTACAAATATGTTATGTATATGTTCAAGTCCTTATGGATACACGATGCATATGGCCAAAAGTGAAAATTTGGGCGTATCCCAGCATTTTAGACCAATTTTTATACGTTTGGCAAATGCTGCCTAAATCATCATGGTGTGACAGTAGACAGCTCAAGTTTGCAAACCCTGTCTGCCTCCAAGTATTTACTTGATAAGTTCAAACAACAGGCATTCCCAACAAAATAATTTGCAGCACTCCTCAGAGGCTGTAATACAAGGATACCGCTCGTTGCTAATATGAAAATGATGGACAAACCCTTTCCCCGGCTGAGACGACCATGCTAGCTTCGGGGTTGGCCGACCTCTCTTCACAATGACCAGCTTTTCTTGAGAAGTCCATCTGGAAAATTGATTTTTTTTTAAATATCAGTGACCAAATCATTTTCCTTTTCCCTGTCAGCCATTGTTGGTGGAAAAAACAACTATTATATTTAAACAGATGCAGCATATTGTAGCTGCTTAAGCAAGCCCTTGCACTGGCATTTTGCTAGCTAGGATCCTCTGCATTGTGGTTGGAGGAGTCTAACCATCCAATCAAAAAGATGTGAAAATGCCAACGTTCTGGAATGCCTTCTATGCATACCCCTGGACGTACAGAAGATATCTGATTGGTTAAAGCAACAGGATAAGTTTAACAGTTAATTTAACCTACAGAGCGCACTGTTAATTCCTGAAGGCCCAAGGCAGATTTGCTTGACCCTGGCAGCTCAGATGGGTGAAATATGATTGTGTGGGCGGTTCGGTTAACCCCCACAACAGATTAAGGACACTCAGCTCTCTTCTCTCGGTTTTTCCCGCTGCACTACTGAGATGTAATGTGCCATTCATGTATTGTGATGCAATGTGCCATGCATGTATTGTGATGCAATGTGCCATTCATGTATTGTGATGCAATGTGCCATTCATGTATTGTGATGTAATGTGCCATTCATGTATAGTGTTCATGCATCGTGTCCTTACTGTGACCTAGAGACAGATCAATATGTAGATGTGCCTTGTAACCTCTTTGTCCTGCAAGCTGGAGCAGAGGACTGCATCTGCCTATTGTTATGTAGGTCTTACAAATGCAAATGTCTCATGCCTGTTCTGCAGTCCCTTTGATCGTACCAACTGCTGTGAATCTGCTTTGATGTATTGTCTGAGTTGGGTATAAATACTGCACAGGTTCTGTAACTCGCTCTCTCAATTCCACTTCCTCAACTGCTGCTGCTGGACACAGACATTGTGTCCTCCTTCTCTGAGAGCCGTGGGCTCGCTCCCTGCGCGCATGCACGGCGCCGGGAGCGGAGCTCGTGACGGCGGTATGATTAATAAAACCTGCTTAAAACCACAGCATCGCTGCTCATTTTTTATCATACGCCGCACTGGTGACCCCGAAGACGCACACGCTTTGTGTGACGCAGCCTTCTGGTCTGGACATCCACGCTGAACCGGCCGAGGGACACAAGATGTCTCCTCCCTCTCGCCGCCCCAACGCACCATGACCCGAAGGCAGAAAAGAACACGCTGCCAGTGAACGCTGCACTGGTGACCCCGAAGACGCACACGCTTTGTGCGAAGCAACCTTCTGATCTGGACAGCTGCACTGGTGACCCGTTTTTCATGATGAGATCTGCACGTCTGAGATCTGCTCATCCACGCTGGACCGGCCGCGCTCGCAGCTCCTCCACACGAGAGCACAGGCACCTCATCCCTTCTCCACGATGGCAACCTCCAGGGCCGGCGGAGGACGCAGCGCGTGGACCTGAACGCACCACGGCCGAGCGGTGCCCAAGATCGTCTATTCCCTCCCACCGCTCCACGCATCTGCACGAGCCTGAGGGACAAAAGATCGTCTATTTCCTCCCACCGCTCCAACGCACCATGGCCAAGCTGCAGCCACAGCTCAAACCTGGATTTTATCGGCGCCTTCTGCGCCGATCCCCACCAAGATTCTGCACCCTGGTTCTCCTCTCCAGTTGGCCCACTCACGCACGGAACCCCGGCACACGCACCGGGGAGTTACGAGGACGGCGCATCACGCACGGGACAAATAACGGCCCCAGAGACCGCCATCGTCCTCCGCCGCTGCTCACAGAACCTTCAGGGCTGCTCGTTCACCTGAAGCAAGCACGCAGCTTGCCACTGGATTTTCTAATGGTCTCAGCCACGGCACAAAGGGATTTCAGCTGTCAGCTGTTCCCGGGGGGCTTTGGGGTTGCTCCTGCACCTAAAGCCAACATGCCAATCCCTCTGCTTTTGTTTCTTTTTTTTTTCTTACAGCCGCTACGCAGCCTCGCCGCTCCTGTTTTCTTCATGGCCACAAGAGGAGCCAGAGACTAATTTTTCTTCTTGTGGACCTCTGCACGTTCAACGGGACAGCCCTTCGACATCGCGGACCCACAAGCAATTTTTGCGCGGCTCGGACGAGTTCACTGTCCCCCTGCCGGCATTTACTACCCCCCTCCTCCCTCCCCGTCCGCCTGCAGTGAGCTTCTCCCACAGCTCGCTCCCATAGAGGGATTATCGAGGTCTCGGCCCCCTGCCGTGCCCTCTGGGGGGGAGCGTGTGGGCGGTTCGGTTAACCCCCACAACAGATTAAAGGCGTCGGCCGGACGAAAATTCAATATCGCTAAATCATATCTTAAATTTTTGTGTGAGACGAGCTAATTTGAACCGCACATGTTTTGGTGTCAACAAATGTCGCATAAGGTGACAATGCACTCTTGAAGTACGCTGTCCTTGAGAGCTGTCTGACTCAGCCGAGCGATCAGCGGCTAAAATGGCCACTGACTGTGTGACATCATCACAGGGAGAGACACGCACACACTCCGCGGACATTGTTTGTTGTTTACGTTTTAAAATCGGCGAATACGGATATTTCTCGGAGTACTTGTGGATTACAAATAGATTATTTACTAAGATTAGGATTTCAGGAATTGAATTAATTATGGTTTGGCGTTGTGTTGTCTACGGGTGCGACGTTATACCAGCGGAGCATGCGGTGAGTGTTTTTGAATTTCCCGTCCTTGGGAAAATCAGAACGGCATGGGTGAAATTCATTCAGAAAACGCGAAAAAATTGGAATGATGTCGGTAACTCACCCAACATGTGCAGTAGACATTTCGTTGACAGCGATTTCGAGAATAAGATGCAATTTGTGTCACGACTCGCCGCTCATCAGCGGCTTCAGCTGCGCGCACACCTGCGTAGTACAAATACAAAGATGCGAGCACTACATACGATCCCGCAGCTCCTGAGAGACTGCAACCTAACACAAAAAACAGTTTCACACAATGAAACAACAGTGCATGTATTATATATATATAAAAATTATTATCCCATTGATTTTCATCATTTTTGGTCACATATCTCACACCTACAATTTATTTATTTCAGGGACAAAGGGCTGTGAAAAAGTTGTTGATATGATCAACAAAACACGGGTCCTCAGGGATGTGCGAAAGCTGAGTCCAGGGCAGCAAACTTCAAATGTGGAGGCTTTCCACAGTCTGATTATTCATTTTGCACCAAAGAGTGTACACTTCTCATTCCTTGGAATGTTGACAAGGTGAGGAGATGCAATATGTGACCAAAAATGTGAAATGCAATTATAATAACAGTGCCAATTACATAGAGTTTCTGCTGATAGACAGATCACTTATATGTCCAAAAATAAATCATTGTGATAATATTCTAATTACAGACTTTGTTTAGCTGCAATGCACTTTAATGAAAATGCAGGCTGCAAACAGGCACAGAATCGTGATGGTGAGACGGTCTTCATTATCAGGTACCCAAAATTCAAAAAAGGCGGATATACACTACAAGCAAAGAAAGTTAATCCAACTTTCGGGGAGTATAAGAAATATTAGTATCATTTTCTAGGCTTGTATATGATATTTACAGTGGGTGGAGGGTTGGTCTTCATTCAACTTTCACATTTCATAGCTTTTATCAAATTATGTTAATTTGGGTTAAATTTGTATTTCATACTGTAGTCAAATGGATGTCTAATTTTTATTGAATATATTTTTTTTCAGAATATGTGGATGATCTGATGAATACTCTGTTCAACAAAACCTTTTAGCTTTTATCAAATTATGTTAATTTGGGTTAAATTTGTATTTCATACTGTAGTCAAATGGATGTCTAATTTTTATTGAATATATTTTTTTTCAGAATATGTGGATGATCTGATGAATACTCTGTTCAACAAAACCTTGGTTGATCCAACCCACTTATGGGAGCAGTGGCACTCTGTACAAGCCAGAGTTCCCACCACATTGAGTGCCGAATTGAACCCGAATTTTATACCATAAAATGGTAGAAAAATTATTCAAATGTATATGACATGCAACTTTGATGAATGCTGAAATATTAGAATTATAAAATTGACATGAACATTAATAAACTCAATATATGATTTTACAAAACTTTATTTAAATATCATTTTTCACAAATCTAATCTTGGTAGGCAAAATCCCTTGTAGTGATCTGATGGGAATGTTTCTCTGATGAGGCTCACAGCACAGGCAGGCAATATCACCCTCACTTCTTCCTGAGCTGACGTCACTGCTGCCTGCCCCTATCGACAGATGGCGGTACTGCAGCATCACTAAGTGAAAGATGGGCTATTACCAAATAAAGTCATTTATGGAGGCTGGTGACACATATTAAATCACGGGAATGGCCAGAATGGAATATTTTCATACAATCAGTTTATTGGTTCAATAAAAAAATGTCACCGTCCGAGGACTTTAAGGACACTCAGCTCTCTTCTCTCGGTTTTTCCCGCTGCACTACTGAGATGTAATGTGCCATTCATGTATTGTGATGCAATGTGCCATGCATGTATTGTGATGCAATGTGCCATTCATGTATTGTGATGTAATGTGCCATTCATGTATAGTGTTCATGCATCCTGTCCTTACTGTGACCTAGAGACAGATCAATATGTAGATGTGCCTTGTAACCTCTTTGTCCTGCAAGCTGGAGCAGAGGACTGCATCTGCCTATTGTTATGTAGGTCTTACAAATGCAAATGTCTCATGCCTGTTCTGCAGTCCCTTTGATCGTACCAACTGCTGTGAATCTGCTTTGATGTATTGTCTGAGTTGGGTATAAATACTGCACAGGTTCTGTAACTCGCTCTCTCAATTCCACTTCCTCAACTGCTGCTGCTGGATACAGACACTGTGTCTCTGAGAGCCGTGGGCTTGCTCCCTGCGCGCATGCACGGCGCCGGGAGCGGAGCTCGTGACGGCGGTATGATTAATAAAACCTGCTTAAAACCACAGCATCGCTGCTCATTTTGTATCATACGCCGCAATTAGACAAAAAAACTCTAACATGCATTACACTACTGGAAGGCGTGCAACCAAGAGAAAAGCTACAAAATGAAGAGACTAGACTATTGGGAATAATTTAATACATCCTCATGGAACAAATATAAGAATGTAGGTTGTAACTATAATTCTGATAGTGTTTAGGCCAGCAGAGAAGGCTTTGACAGAAGATAAAAACAGGCTTCCCTCTGTGGGAACATTAATCAGCCAATCTGAAATTAGTTTGTTTTTGTAACTAAAAGTGCGTTCAGACCAAACGCGAACAGGCGGCGTGAATCCATACAAAGTGAATGGAAATAGGTGAGTACACGCCAAACTGCACATTCACACGTTCACGTCTGAGGTAATATGCTAGCTTTGAGATTCTGCTGTCACCGGAGTAAAAATATTAACACTGGAGATTAGACTAGTTTGAAAATAAGACTCACTCACCTGGAGACAGGAGGACGGGAGCCCTTCAGCTGAATCGGGATGTCGGAGTTATTTACCCACAGTTTGCTGCCACGGACGTGCTAGCAAGCTAGTAATGGAAACACTCATCATCTTATAAAGTTTTGGAGACAGGGACAACTTTTTCAGGTGAGCATGTTGTATAGTTATTTATAGTGTTATTGTTCTTAGGCTTTTATTTGTGAGGCACAGTGCGGTTGCGCTGATTTCCGGTCTCACCACCATCCGTGCCTATAAAGGGCAGCAGGCAGGAGGGGCGGGTCTCTTTGCCATCACCTCTGCCTGGCAGTCGTAGTGTGGTGTGTGTGTGCTACCAGTTAATAAATGTTCAACCTGTTCTACACCTGGCCTCGCCCTTTGGGTCCACATCCAGACATAAGATTTTGGTGACAAGGATAAACAAGGTATAGAGGCGTGTGGGTCTCCTATTTGGCCATTTCTGGAGCTCATGGGTGAGCCACCTGTCCCCTGGCCAAGGTGGTTCACCGCCTTCCAGACATACATGGTGGCGCTAAACCTGGGAAGAATGGACAAGCTGAGAGCACACGCGTTGTTGGTGCACAACTTAGGGATGGCGGGACAACGAATTTTGAGCACACTCGGGACTCTGACAGCTTCGACGACGTGGTCGAGCTGATGGTGCGCCATTTTTGCACCCTGGACGTCATTGTTCGGAGGATCAAGTTTCGGCAGCGCTGCCAACAGGTGGGCAAGTCCATTCAGCAGTTTGTGGTGGACTTGAGGCTACTGGCTAGCTAGTGTCGGTTTGGACCATTGGAGGAAGAGATGATTCGCGACCAGTTGGCGGAGCATACTAACTGTGCTGCAATAAGGTCAAAGCTCACTTTTCCAGGTGACTTAACGCTATCCAGGGCCATCGAGTTAGCGCTCCAGCCCAAAGCAATGGATAGGCTGACGCAGGAGCTGAGTGAGCGTTGGTCACACCGACAGCTAGGATACCCCATGACCACACATGTAGCGGACCCGGACAGGAATGGGAGCATGGAGGATGACGGCGGAGATGCCAGCACTGTGGAGTTGAGGTCTGCCCTGGGGAAGCCCATGTGTTTGGGCTGTGGGTCCCCGAAGCACCGCTTCAAAGTCAGGGACTGTCCGGCAAGAGGGAAGCCCTGCGGCAGATGTGGTCGCTTGAACCATTATGTCAGGGTGTACCGCATGTTTGAGCAGGGGAGCACGAAGAAGAAATCGACCCCCCCACCCGACAGTTGTCCACACTGTGTCCCTGAACACCAACAGGTACACGTTCTGCATGGTGGAGTTGGATGGTGTGGCAGTACCTTTGCTGATCGATACGGGGGTGGAGGGCTCCCTACTGAATTGGGCTACAGTGAGAAAATTCTTCCTGCACTGCAGGATTGAAGGTGACCTAGTGCCACGTTACAACTATAGAGGAGGACGGCTGGCCACGGTGGGATCACTGAGACTGACGGCCCGGTACAAATTGGCGGAGATGTCTAATCTCGAGGTCACCGTGATGGTTCGTGGTGATAACATCATGGTCTGCGACCTGTTTTATGATCTGAGTTTCACCATTAAGAGCGGCGTTGGGGAGGAGTGGTCGGGCTGTGGACTGTGGGACCGGCCGGTTCCGAGAGTGGAGGACGGTGTGGTGTGGGATGAGGAATTGCCCAGCACCCCAGAAGGTGAGCAGGACCAGTCTCACTCAGGGTCATCGGAGGGGGGTCCCTGTGCCAGAGTTCAAGTTGCCCTGGATGAGGGTACTGGGCAGCACGGCGGGGCACCTGCGACGACGAATGATGCGAAGGAGCTGGCTCCAGTTGTTCCCGGAGCTTGGTTAAAGTGGACCGGTGAAAATGGGGCTACAATGGTGATGGCTGCAGTGGATTTACATGTGGTCGGGGCCAGACTGTTAGGCACGGAGGGACCACGTGCCAAGCAGAGACCCTGCAAGCTGAGCAGAACCACTCTGTGAGTCGCGGACCTGGTACAGGCTCGGGAGGAGGCGCGATCATGGCGGGTATGGGCCAAACGGCAGTTAGAGGAGCACCAGGGACGGCTGCGCGTCGTGGCCAGACGGGATGATGCTTATTTTCAGCTGTCGGATGGCTCATGGAGGCACCCGAATGAGCTGTGGCGTGCCCGGGAAGAGACTGAGCGGTGGACCTGGACGAGTGAAACATCGGACGGTGAAGAAGAGGAGGTGCACCGGTGCCGATACAACCAGCTGCGGTCTGGGAGGCAAGCCACCCCCAGGGGCGGACTGATGAAGGGACGGTCCAGGGGGGCCCTTGGGCTTGTTTCTCCTTTAGCCGTGTGTATAACCTGTTCATTTAAGTGCATGTGTTCAGAGTATTTTGTTGTTACGTGTGTTGTATGTAGTTCTGGGGATTATTTTGTTCACTTTATTTTTAGTTGAGGAGCACGGCGGTTATTTTAATTTAGTACTGGACTTTCATTTTGTACAGGCGGCAGAATAATCCACCTTGCTGTGTGGAGTGAGACGGCAGTCTACTTACCAACCCCAAGTTTTTTGTCGTTTTGGGTGTGAATGTGTTAGGCCACTTATAGTACATTGTTTTTCGTTATTTTAGTGTGTGATTAAGGGTCCTAAATTGGGGAGGATCTGAATTGTGTATTTGTTTTGGACTTTTGTAAGGGGGGGATATTGTACAGGTACATCTCAAAAAATTAGAATATCATGAAAAAGTTCAATATTTTTTGTCACTCACTTCAGAAAGTGAAACCCATATATTATATAGATTCATTACACAGAGAGTGATATATTTCAAGTGTTTATTTATTTCAATTTTGATGATTATGACTTACAGACCATGAAAACCCCAAATTCAGTTTCTCAAGAAATTAGAATATTACATAAAATTAATTTTAAAAAATAGTTTTTAAATAGAAATGTTGGCCAACTGAAACATGAACTCTTTTTTTATTATTATTATTATTATAATATATGATACATATGTCCACGTACACACTCAGTACTTGGTCAGGGCTCCTTTTGGATTAATTACTTTATCAATGTGGCGTGGCATGGAGGTGATCAGCCTGTGTTACTGCTGAAGTGTTATGAAGGTCCAGGTTGCTTCGATAGTGACCTTCAGCTCGTCTACACTGTTGGGTCTGGTGTCTCTCATCTTCCTCTTGACAATACTCCATAGATTCTCTGTGGGATTTAGGTCAGGAGAGTTTGCTGGCCAATCAAACACAGTGATGCCATGATCATTAAACCAGGTTGTGATTCTTTTGGCAGTGTGTGTATGTGTGTGTGTGTGTGGGGGGGGGGGGGCAGGGCCTGCTGGAAAATGAAATCAGCTTCTCCATAAAGCTTGTCAGCACAGGGAAGCATGAAGTGCTCTAAAATTTCCTGGTAGCTGACTGTGCGGACTTTGGTCTTGATAAAACACAGTGGACCAACACCAGCAGATGACATGGTTCCTCAAATCATCACTGACTGTGGAAACTTCACACTCAACCTCAAGCAGCTTAAATTCTGTGCTTCTCCACTCTTTCTCCAGACTCTGGGACTTTGATTTCCATGTGAAATGCAAAATTTACTTTTATCTGAACAGAGGTCATCTGCTGGTGTTGGTCCACTGTGTTTTATCAACACCAAAGTCACCGCAGTCGTCTACCAGGAAATATTAGAGCACTTCATGCTTCCCTGTGCTGACAAGCTTTATGGAGAAACTGATTTCATTTTCAAGCAGGACTTGGCACCCTCCCCCCCCACACTGCCAAAAGTATCACAACCTGGTTCAATGACCATGGCATCACTGTGTTTGATTGGCCAGCAGACTCTCCTGAATTAAACCCCATGGAGAATCTATGGAGTATTGTCAAGAGGAAGATGAGAGACACCAGACTCAACAATGCAGACAAGCTGAAGGTCACTATCAAAACAACCTGGACCTTCATAACACCTCAGCAGTGCCACAGGCTGATCACCTCCATACCACGCCACATTGATACAGTAATTAATCCAAATGGAACCCTGACAATCCAAGTAAGTGGAGTAATTAATCCAAATGGACCCTATCAGGGCAATTTGCCTCTGATAGGGTCTCCCAAGACAAACTGGTCCTGGGTGAAGGGCCAGACTAAGAACGATCCAACAGATCGTTGGATCTCAGACGACTCATGAGTCTGGATCACAGACTCTCATGAATTGTATATCAAGGATTCAGTGTACCCCGCCCGGTATGGGGTTACCGGGGCCCCACCCTGGAGCCAGGCCTGGGGGAGGGGCTCGAAGGCTAGCGTCTGGTGGCCGGGTTTCCACCCATGGGACCCGGCCGGGTTCAGCCCGAAGGAGTTACATGGGTCCGCCCTCCAGTGGGCTCACCACCTGCAGGAGGGATCATGGGGGTCCGGTGCTATGTGGATCAGGTGGCGGTCAAAGGCGGAGACGTTGGCGGACTGATCCCAAGCTTTCTAAACTGGCTTTTGGTACGTGGAATGTCACCTCTCTGGTGGGGAAGGAGTCTGAGCTGGTGTACGAGGTTGAGAGATACCGGCTAGATATAGTCGGCCTCACCTCAACACACAGCTCTGGTTCCGGAACCAGTCTCCTGGAGAGGGGCTGGAGCTTGGCCTTTTCTGGAGTTGCCCCAGGCGAGAGGCGATGAGCAGGGGTGGGTATTCTTGTATCGCCCCACCTTGCTGCCTCTATATTGGAGTTTTCCCCGGTGGACGAAAGGGTTGCTTCCCTGTGCCTTCGGGTTGGGAAATGGGTCCTGACCATCATTTGTGCCTATGCACCCTTTTTGGAGTCTGTGACTGGGGTGCTGGAGGGTGGTCCTCTTGGAGACTCCATTGTCCTACTGGGGGACTTCAATGCGCACGTGGGCAACGACAGTGAAACCTGGAGGGGGGTGATTGGGAGGAACGGCTTGCCCGATCTGAACCCGAGTGGTGTTCAGTTATTGGACTTCTGTGCTAACCACAGTCTGTCCATAACGAACACCATGTTCAAGCATAAGGGTGTCCATATGTGCACCTGGCACCAGGGCACCCTAGGTCGCAGGTCGATGATCGATTTTGTTATCGTGTCATCAGACCTGCAACCGTATGTCTTGGACACCCGAGTAAAGAGAGGTGCAGAGCTGTCAACTGATCACCACCTGGTGGTGAGTTGGATCCAATGGCAGGGGAGGAAGCCATTCAGACCTGGTAGACCCAAACGTATAGTGAGGGTGTGCTGGGAGCGTCTGGCTGAGGCCCCTGTCCGGGAGGTCTTCAACTCCCACCTCCGGAAGAACTTCAACCACATTCCGAGGGAGTCTGGAGACATGGAGTCTGAATGGGCCATGTTCTCCACCTCTGTTGTTGAAGCGGCGGCCCAGAGCTGCGGCCGCAAGGTGGTCGGTGCATCTCGTGGTGGCAACCCCCGAACCAAGTAGTGGACACCAGTGGTGAGGGGGGCCATTAAGCTGAAGAAGGAGTCCTATCAAGCTTGGTTGGCTTGTGGGACTCCCGAAGCAGCTGAGGTGTACCGGCAGGCCAAGTGGAGTGCAGTTCGGGTGGTTGCTGAAGCAAAAACCCGGGTATGGGAGGAGTTCGGTGAGGCCATGGAACAAGACTTTCGGTCGGCCTCAAAGAGATTCTGGCAAACTGTCCGGCGGCTCAGGAGGGGAAAGCAGCTCCCCGTCCACACTGTGTATGGTGCGGATGGGACACTGTTGACTTCGACTGGGGACATCGTCGGGCGGTGGAAGGAATACTTCGAGGATCTCCTCAATCCCACTGATACGCCTTCCACAGAGGAAGCAAGGTTTGGGGACGAGGGGGATGACTCGCCTATCACAGGGGCTGAGGTCGCCAAGGTGGTTAAAAATCTCCTTGGTGGCCGGGCCCCAGGGGTGGACGAGATTCGCCCCGAGTACCTCAAGGCCCTGGATGTTGTTGGGTTGTCATGGTTGACATGCCTCTGCAACATTGCGTGGAGGTCGGGGGCAGTGCCTTTGGCATGGCAAACCGGGGTGGTGGTTCCTCTCTTTAAAAAAGGGGACCGGACGGTGTGCTCCAACTTTAGAGGGATCACACTCCTCAGCCTCCCTGGGAAGGTCTATGCCAAGGTACTGGAGAGGAGAGTCCGGCCGTTGGTCGAACCTCGGATTCAGGAGGAGCAATGTGGTTTTCGTCCTGGCCGTGGCACATCGGACCAGCTCTTTACCCTCTCGAGAATTCTTGAGGGTTCGTGGGAGTTTGCCCAACCAGTTTACATGTGTTTTGTGGACTTGGAGAAGGCATTTGACCGCGTCCCTCGTGGATTTTTGTGGGGGGTGCTTCGGGAGTATGGGGTATCGGGCTTGTTGTTACGAGCTGTTCGGTCTCTGTACGACCGTTGTGAGAGTTTGGTTCGTATTGCCAACACTCGGTCGGAGTCATTCCCAGTGAGAGTTGGACTCCGCCAGGGCTGCCCTTTGTCACCGATCCTGTTCATAATTTTTATGGACAGGATTTCTAGGCGCAGCCAGGGAATGGAGGGTGTCATGCTTGGTGACCACAGGATCTCATCTCTGTTGTTTGCAGATGATGTTGTCCTGTTGGCTTCATCCAGCAATGACCTACAGCTCTTGCTGGGACGGTTTGCCGCTGAGTGTGAAGCGGCTGGGATGAGAATCAGCACCTCTAAGTCTGAGTCCATGGTCCTCAGCCGGAAAAAGGTGGATTGTCCTCTCCGGGTTGGGGACAGGCTCCTGCCCCAAGTGGAGGAGTTTAAGTATCTTGGGGTCTTGTTCACGAGTGAGGGGAGAATGGAGCGAGAGATCGACAGACGGATTGGAGCAGCATCTGCAGTGATGCGGACGTTGAACCGGTCTGTTGTGGTGAAGAGGGAGCTTAGTTCTAAGGCAAAGCTGTCGATTTATCAGTCAATCTACGTTCCTACTCTCACCTATGGTCACGAGCTTTGGGTAATGACCGAAAGAACGAGATCGCGGATACAAGCGGCTGAAATGAGCTTTCCCCGTAGGATTGCTGGACTCACCCTCAGAGATAGGGTGAGGAGCTCAGTCATCCGGGAGAGGCTCAGAGTAGAACCGCTGCTCCTCCACATTGAAAGGAGTCAGTTGAGGTGGTATGGGCATCTGATTAGGATGCCTCCTGGACGCCTCCCACTTGAGGTGTTTCAGGCACGTCCCACTGGGAGGAGACCCCGGGGCAGACCCAGGACTCGGTGGAGAGACTATGTCTCCCAGCTGGTCTGGGAACGCCTTGGTATCCCCTCTGAAGAGTTGGAGCAGGTGGCTGGGGAGAGGGAAGTCTGGGCTTCTCTGCTTGAACTGCTGCCTCCGCGACCCGGACCTCCGGAAAAGCGGTAGAAGATGGATGGATGGAACCCTGACCAAGTGTTGAGTGTGTACATGGACATACTTTTCAGTCGGCCAACATTTCTATTAAAAAACTATTTTTTTTTAAATTAATTTTATGTAATATTCCAATTTTTTGAGAAACTGAATTTGGGGTTTTCATGGGCTGTAAGCCATAATCATCAAAATTAAAATAAATAAACACTTGAAATATATCACTCTCTGTGTAATGAATCTATTATGGAAGTCAGGTTATTTTGCACCTCAGACATAGACAATGAATACACATGGGAGAACAATGCCCAAGAGGGTGAGAGGGAGTTGAATGAAGTGTAGTGTAAATATGCTGTATAACCGCTCCCAAAGTCTTCTTGTAGATCAGAAAACCACGCTCCAACTGATGTTGACAAGTTTTTTGTTTATTTTGCCACAGCAAATCTTCGCCCTTAAACACTGTGAAAAACTAAAAATACAGACATAAAAACCATGAATACAAAATAAATTATAACACTTAACAAATGTTTATAAACAAAAATAATCACATACCGTGTGCGCCTTCTGCCTAGAATTTAGGAGTTGTTAGTCATGTCACAAATTTCCCAAACAAAGTCCTCTCTCCAAAGTTCTCTTTTCGCATCTGATTGTGGACAGCCTCCAGCAGCCGTGTGACTCTTCTAATCAGGCATGTGAACAGCGCATGCCTACTGTGGGGAGCCTTGAATAATGAAACTGAGTTGCATTTAATTCAAGTTTATTTCAAGCAACATTCCCACAGTCTGCTCTCATTCCTGAGCAGAGAACCAAGAGGGGGACACACACCCCAGTCCTCACCTTTAAACATTCTTACATCAAAGCATCTCACATCAAATAAACATTCTCACATCAAAGCATCTCACATCAAAGAATCTCCCTTTAATCCCCTACATCAATTTATTCCCCTACATAACTCCCCCCCTCTCTCCTCTCGAGCCTTAGAGGTCAGGAAGCCTTCTGTTCACACCTATATTTGAACCTCGGAGGTCAGGAAGTCTTCTGTCCACCACAGGGGGTCCGGCTCTCCTTCAGAGGTCAGGAAGTCTTCTGTCCACCACAGGGGGTCCGGCTCTCCTTCATCGTGAGGTTAAATCAAATATGCCTGTGTACCACATATACATACAACTGACAGCCATATAACCCCCCCCCAAACGATGAAGAAAGGACTATTCCCTAAAATTCAAGAACACATTACTGGCTACTGAATAATCAATACCAACATTCAGTCTGTGCGCCGCTTGGGCTTCAACCGTCTGCCGAATCTGCTGTGAGTTGGCCCCGCCTTGCCTGCGGCGCCGTCCTGCTTCGGCTCTGTTGACTGAGGAAGAGAGTGATTATGTGCCCCTTGCGGGGGCCTGCCTCGTCGAGGCGCCACTGCGACCGGCACAGATCCGTCCTTCATGACAAAAGCAGGTTTTAGTCTGTCAATACTGACTGTCTCTTTTCTGTCTCCCAAATCTAGCACAAATTGCTTATCACCTGCCTCCAGCACTCGAAATGGCCCTTCGTAAGGAGGTTTGAGCGTTGCTTTTAGGGCTTCGCGCCTGACAAAAACGAAATCGGCATTTTTCAAAGCCCTGGGGACGAAAACTCGTGGAAAAGCGTGATGAACCGGACCCGGAAGCGTGTCTGCTCCCGTGCGAACTAACGGTCCTAGAGCAGGGAGAGGTGGTGGCTCCGGGTGCTCTGGTAAAAACTCGCCTGGCAGCCTAAGAGTTTGTGCGAATACCAGCTCCGCTGGGGAGGCGTCTAAGTCCTCTTTGGGCGCAGAACGCAACCCTAATAAAACCCATGGCAGTTTATTTACCCAATCTGCATCCGTGAGCGATGCTCTGAGTGCTGCCTTCAAAGACCTATGAAAACGCTCGCATAAACCATTAGCCTGAGGGTGGTAAGCCGTAGTGCGGTGAATTTTGGCTCCTAAGCCGTTGGCCATCGCTGACCACAGCTCAGAGATGAATTGAGGTCCTCTATTGGACGTAATGTCCGACGGAACCCCGAAGCGCGCCACCCAAGCCGTTAAAAAAACGCGAGCCACCTCCGCGGCCGTGGTTGTCGCAAGCGGGACCACTTCCGGCCAACGTGTGGTTCGGTCCACCATTGTCAAAAGATGCGTGAACCCCTGCGATGCCGGTAGGGGGCCCACAAGGTCGACGTGTATATGGTCGAACCTTCTGGCTGGGATGCGAAACGGTTCTAACGGGGCCCTTGTGTGCTTGTGAATTTTGGCCCGTTGACAGGAAATGCAGGCTTTCGCCCATTCCTTCACATGCTTGCGCAGGCCCGGCCAAACAAACTTTTCTGCCACCATTTTCACCGACGCGTGCACCCCTGGGTGCGCCAGCGAGTGGACCAAGTCAAAAACACGGCGGCGCCACGTGGCCGGAACCACCAGATGCGGGCGCCCCGTCGACACGTCGCAGATCAGGGGGGGCATACCGGTTTGTAAACACTTGCTCTCCAGCCTTAACCCTGTTGGTCCAGACTGGAGCGCGCACACGTCTGCGTCTGCCCCCTGGTCCGCTGCCATGGCTGCATAATCTATACCCACGTGCACCGGGGCTGCGCGCACCACCGTGCCGCTCTCCTGCGGTGCGGTCACGGTGGCCTGTTCTGCCTCTGCGCGTGGTGGCGTCGTGAACGCGCGCGAGAGACAGTCTGCTACAACATTGAATTTGCCCGCAACGTGCCTAATGTCAGTGGTAAATTCCGAGATCACGGCCAGCTGCCTCTGCTGCCTGCCGGACCACGGTTCTGAAATTTTAGCCATGGCGTATGTGAGCGGCTTGTGGTCTACATAAGCGGTGAAGCACCGTCCTTCCAGCCAGAACTGGAAATGACGAACAGCCAAATGCAGCGCCAACAGTTCTCTGTCGAACGTGCTGTATTTTCGCTCAGCCGCGCTTAAGGATTTGCTAAAGAAAGCCAAAGGCTGCCAAACTCCGGCGACCTGTTGCTCAATAACGGCCCCTATGGCTAAATCTGAAGCGTCTGTCGTCAGCGCGATACGTGCTGCCGGGTCTGGGTGGGCCAGGAGCGCAGTGTCAGCCAAGGCTTTTTTAGCCTCTGTGAACGCGCGCTCCCGCTCCGGGGACCATTCAACCGCCTGGGTCGGTTTTTGCTTTTTGAGCGTGGCATATAACGGTTGCATGATTTGAGCTGCGTGGGGCAGGAATCGGTTGTAAAAATTCACCATCCCCAAGAATTCCTGAAGTAATTTGACCGTTTGTGGCCGGGGAAAATCCGCTACCGCGCGTACTTTATCTGGTAACGGGACCGCTCCCTCTGGGGATACGCGGTGACCCAAAAAGTCGATCCGCTCGACGCCGAACTGGCACTTGGTTGGGTTAACTATTAAGCCGTGCTCTCCCAGCCTCCTAAAAACTGCTGTGAGGTGCTTTTCGTGTTCGTCCTCTGAAGTACTCGCGACCAAAATGTCGTCGAGGTACACAAACACGAAAGGGAGATCGCGTAACACGGCATCCATCATCCGCTGAAACGTTTGCGCCGTCCCTTTGAGACCAAATGGCATGCGTAAAAACTCGAAAAGTCCAAACGGGGTTATTACCGCTGTTTTAGGAATGTCCTCCGGCTGGACTGGGACTTGATGATAGCCGCGAACCAGATCAATCTTTGAAAAAACACGCGCCCCCGCCAGGTGCACCGAAAAATCCTGAATGTGCGGGATGGGATAACGGTCGTGCGCCGTAGCATTGTTTAGCCTGCGGTAATCACCGCACGGTCTCCAGGAGCCATCGGCTTTCGGTACCATGTGCAGCGGCGAAGCCCACGGGCTTTTTGACCTACGAACGATGCCCAGCCTCTCCAGGCTGGCGAACTCCTCGCGCGCAATGGCGAGCTTAACTGCATCCAAGCGCCGAGCTTTTGCAAACACGGGAGGACCAGATGTAGGTATAAAATGTTTCACTCCGTGCTTCGCGACTGCCGCTGAAAAAGTGGGCACAATGAGCGCTGGAAATTGGGTGAGGAGTATGTGAAACTTACCACCTGCTGTAGCGACGTGGGTCTGTGCTGGTGGCGGGGACACTCGAGCTGAACAGGGGAGAGAGTAAAAAGAGAGTGCATTTACCAGCCGTCTATTAGCAAGATCAACTAACAGATTGTGTGAACACAAAAAATCCGCGCCCAACATGTTGAAGCTCACCGCCGCTATTACAAAAGTCCATTCATATGTGCGGCCATGTAAGCATAAAGGCAAGGTCCTTCTCCCGTAGGTGTTGATGCTCGAGCCATTTGCCGCCGTAGCTCCGCTACCGTGGGGTCCAGCCACCCGGTCCGCGTATGTTGGGGTGATGAAGCTCACTTGGGCTCCGGTGTCTATGAGGAACTCTCGTCCGGAGCGCGCATCCGCGATGTAGAGCAGCTTGTTGCCTTCCCCGAGAGTCGAAGCTGCTAACAACCCTCGGTCTTGCCGTTTCCTGAACTCCTGAAGTTGCAGGGTGGCACACACCTGCGTGCCCTCTCAGCGAACCTCCGATGGTAAAAGCAGAGATCCTCTCCTCCGCTGCGTCGAGGCCGCGCCTCTGCCACCGGCCCAATGGCTCCACCTCGTCGCGGCCGTGCTGCCGCCGTCGTCGGCCAGCCTGGGTCTGCCGCCTCTGGCTCCCCGCTGTCGTGGGTCGCCGCTGCGGTTGTTTGCCCACTGCAGGCGTCCAGAATCCCATCTGCTTCCTGGGCCAGCTCCCGGAACTCCTCCAGGGTATGACATTTCTTGCCAGCCAGCGTGCTTTTCGCATGCGTCGGGAGGGTGGAGAGGAAGATGAACTGGAAAAGGAAATCATCCTTGTCCAACCCTCTCAGCTGTATCATCTCCTCCATCAGGGCGCTCGGCCTGTGTCCTCCCTGGTCTAGCAAAGACAGGATCCTCCTCGCCCTCACTTCGGCCGAGGGGGTGAAAAACTTAATGAGGGTGGATTTCAGCTTGTTGTACCTGCCGGTCGCTGGTGGCTGCTCCACCAAACTCTGCACACACCGAGCTGTGGTGTTATCCAGTTTAGCGATGACATGGTGGAATTTAGTGTCATCCACCGTTACTCCTGCGAGGGCGAACTGCGACTCCGCTTGTAGGAACCACGACCGTGGGTTATCCTGCCAGAAATCCGGCAGCTTGACAGCCACAGCGTTCGCCAGCTCTGGACTTCGTGAGTCCGGGACCCTGAGACCTTCTCCGGTCATTCTCAACGTCGTTAGTCACCAATGTGGGGAGCCTTGAATAACGAAACTGAGTTGCATTTAATTCAAGTTTATTTCAAGCAACATTCCCACAGTCTGCTCTCATTCCTGAGCAGAGAACCAAGAGGGGGACACACACCCCAGTCCTCACCTTTAAACATTCTTACATCAAAGCATCTCACATCAAATAAACATTCTCACATCAAAGCATCTCACATCAAAGAATCTCCCTTTATTCCCCTACATCAATTTATTCCCCTACATAACTCCCCCCCTCTCTCCTCTCGAGCCTTAGAGGTCAGGAAGCCTTCTGTTCACACCTATATTTGAACCTCAGAGGTCAGGAAGTCTTCTGTCCACCACAGGGGGTCCGGCTCTCCTTCAGAGGTCAGGAAGTCTTCTGTCCACCACAGGGGGTCCGGCTCTCCTTCATCGTGAGGTTAAATCAAATATGCCTGTGTACCACATATACATACAACTGGCAGCCATACCTACCACCCATTTTTGCATCATATCAGATCCAGGTTTGCTGCTGGTTTCCTCACAAACATGGAGAACATTTAACAGTCCGGCTGCCTGCAGGAAAAAACACTCCGTCCTCTCTCCGACACTCGCTCACACAATAGCGCTGATAGGCGGGGTGAGACACCTGCACGAGCCCCCTTCACGAGCTCTCTGACTCACCCGCGAGCTTGGCAGCACGAGCGCATATGCGTCGCGATATGGAGGGACTGAAGGCGGAGAAAAGGACACCGCTAACGTCTGCACACTGGCGCACACACCCATAAGCAAACATTATTTCAGAAAAAGAACCAAAAATACATAAACCTTTTCACTGTGACAGCTACACTGCCACCAAAATTACAAAGATTTACATTCACTCAACTTTTAACAAACAAAATTAAATCTTGTAATTTTCCTTGAAATAAATGCAAACCTTCATATCACATGTTGCTTTAATAGCACTGATATTATTCACTTTCTAGACTTAAGCGTTTCTTTGTCATTACTATATCATCTGACTTTAGTTTTATTATGTCCTCCCCTTGTAGTCTAGGACTCATTTTCAGCTAGAACTATTAGTTTCTGAACAGGTCTCTCGAGAGCTGAGACTTGCTTTAAGCGTTCACCTTTTTCCCTAGATGACTTGTTCCAACTTGAACTTTAACCTTTCGTACTAGACCTTAGTTGTGTTACAATGCCTTCTTTGGGAAGAATTACTGGATATTTCAGCTCAAAGGATGCAGATGACTTTCTCAACCTCCCTCCAACTCTAAGGAGGTTATCTACAAGGACAGGATCAAGCTGATGCATTTTGTGAGGTTTTGGTAGTTTAGCTGACTTTTGACTGAACCATTTCAGCTCATCTTCAAATGCCTCCTTTTGTGCTGCCCGAGTGAGTGTGAGAAAGGCAACTCTTCTCTCCTCTACACTAATTGGACCTGACCTGTCTTCTTTTGCAAGTCTTTTAATCCTTGCTACAACATTGATGGCTGTATTCCAGTCAGAAAATCTTGAAAACCTTTCAAGAAAGTTGTCTCTTTCAACAGCAACTGTCTTCAAAACCTTTACTTCAGGGTCACCTACGAGAAGCTCTGGTGAATGTTGAACTGTGACAATTTCACGTTCCCATAAAAACTCAGGCCCAGTAAGCCAGTTTGAGTCAATCAGCTCTGCCACCTTGAGACCTCTAGAAGCATGGTCTGCTGGATTTTGATTAGTTTCAACGTAGAACCATTGCTTTGGATCTGTAGTGTTTCTTATTTTCTGGACGCGATTGGCAACAAACACATGGAAGCGCCGGGCTTCATTCTTGATGTACCCAAGAACCACTTGAGAGTCTGTTCAGAAAAACTCTTCGTCGATCTTCAGCTCGAGCTCTGCTCTGAGAAAGTTACTCACACCAGCTGAAACTGCTGCAGCAGTCAGCTCAAGACGTGGGATGGTGACTATGCTTGTGGGTGCCACTCGGGCCTTACCCATGACAAGAGCACAATGAACTTGCACATCAGAAACAATCCTGATGTAGGAACACTGTCCATAACCACTGCTGCTACCATCTGAAAAGTGATGCAACTCAATTTTTTGGATTGTGCTGAGGTATTCAGGAATGAGGCATCTTGGTATTTTAATGTTTGAAGATTTTCCAAATCCTGGAGCCATATTTCCCACTTGGCCTGGATTTGAGGGGAAACAGGCTCATCCCATCTAACACCCCGCCTGCACATGTCTTGCAGCAGTTGTTTGCCAGTCAAGATGCAAGGAGAGAGAAATCCTAGTGGGTCATACACACTCGCAACTGTTGCTAGAACTCCTCTTCTTGTGGCTGGTTTTTCTTTGAGGATAACACTGAATGAGAACACATCAGCTTCCACATTCCACTTTATCCCTAGTACACTCTGCATTGGAACCTCAGTGTAATTCAGATTTACATCTTTCTTCTCACTTGCATGTTCTGTTTCTGGCATCACCTCCAGGACCTCTTTGTACTTGGGATTTTTTCCTTCTCTTGGATTTGTGTCCAAGAAATCTCGTTCCAGGACTTTGATCACAGAGGAAGGTGTGATGGATGGAAACTCCTTTACAGAGACATGATTGCAGACTCCTATTACCTCTATTAGACCAGTCCATGGTTTGATGGAACCCACGATAGTCCAGCCTAAGTCTGTTTTGACTGCATATGGATCATAATCATTTCCTGGTATGACCTTCCTTGGTTTTAATGCTCTTGCACAGTCATAGCCAATCAGGAGCCCTGCAGGACAGTCTAACAGATCTGGCATCTCTTCTGCAATGCTTAGAAGGTGAGTCCACTCTTTCACTGTCTCACGAGTTGGGATACTGTTTTCCTCAAGTGGAATGTATTCCCGTGTATAAGTAGGTGGCAAGACAACATACTCTTGTGAATGGTAACCTCTTACTTTGAGCCCATCTACTCTTTGGCAATGTACAGTTGAACCCCGGTCAGTCATTGTTGTCAACCTTAACTTAACAGGTTCTGTTTTTGCATGAATTTTCTCACAAATATCTTGATCAATGAATGTATTGCTGCTTTGAGTGTCCAGAAGTGCATACACCAAGGTCTCTGGACTGTTTTCTGCTGCACAAGAGAGCAATACTGGAACAATCATTGAAGTGCGATCACTGTTGCCCACCTTTACACTACATGCAACTGTGGAAGTGCTTTCCTCTTGTGATGCATTTCTGGCTTTTCTCCTTGAGGACGTTCCTCGTGAAGTGGAGAGGGGTGGCTTCGCCTGCAAATATTACAAGTGACCTTCTGTCAACAGTTTTTGGAAATGTGACCAACTCTAAGGCAAGCAAAACACATGTTATTATCAATGACAAATTTTTTCCTGTCTTTGAGAGGCATTGCTGCAAACTTGTCACACTTATAGATAAAGTGACTTGCTTACAGCAAATACACTTAATCTGCTTTTTATTCTGAGATGCTAAAGAGCTGGGCTTGGAACCTCTGCCACTTTGGGATGTGGCCTTTGAGGTTTGTTTTGGATAATTGGGTACATTTGTTGAAGCTACCAGGACACTGGCCTTGACACGTTTTTGTTCCTTCTCTAGTTTTTCACTTGTATGCTTTAGCGCATAAAGAGAAGAAATAGGATTGCATGCTATGCGCGCTTCTTCTGCCACAAAGTGTGCAAACTCTTCGAAACCTGGATATGCCTTCCCTTCATCCAGTATTTTAGTGACATGTCTGTTCCAGCGAGTTGTTACCCAGTCTGGAAGTTTCAGCAGTAATTTCTGATTTTCCTCACAATCATTCAAAACTCCAAGTCCTTGCACATGGGGCATGACATTTTTAGAAGAGATGAGGAAATCACTGAACTCTCTTAGTTTAAGGGAGTCTTTTGGTCCAATCTTCGGCCAGGAACTCAGTTTTCCCCTGAAAGCTCTTTGGACTACAAAGGGGTGGCCATAGCGCTTGTTTAAGGCATCCCAAGCCTGTGTGTACGCTTCTTCATCACTACGATAAAAGGTTCCTTCTAACACTGAAAGCGCTTCTCCACTTATGTATTTTTTCAAATAGAACAGCTTATGCGCTGGATCTGTACAGCTTGTTTCTATCAAAGCCTTGAAGCAAGTGCTCCACTCCGTGAATTTAAGTGGGTCTCCTGTAAACACGAAAGGCTCTGCTGCCGGAAGTCTTGTCATAGCAAGGGATTCCTTGAACGCTTGGACTAGTGAGACTTCGCTCTCTCTGGGCTCAGATATCCTGCCAGAGTTGTGTGGGACTGATGCACTGTGGGGAATATTGATGCGTTTACTCTCAGAGTAAGGAGGGGCCGATACATTTTGTGGAACTTGAGTGCATGGAGGGCTACTATGCTGCATTGGAAGCTGACTTGGAGGCAAAGTACTTTTTTCTTTAACATCCCTTATTTCAGCATTAAACCTTGATTCCTCTTCAGCATACACATTGTATTCAGCCTCTATGACTTCAAGATCCCTTTGATCTTCCAGCCATTTTAGTTTTTCTTGCTGAGCCAAAATCTCCTTTCTCTGGGCAGATATTTCCATCTCCCTGTTTATTTCAGCCCGTTTTGATGCCAAACGTGCAGCTGCATCTGCTTTTTTTGCCAATACATGACTTCCCTGCTGACTATGACTTGACTGACTGCTTTGACTAGTTCTAGACACAGTTGATCCATAAATTGACCTTGCATCTTCTCTTTGGAGTAACTGAAAGAGAGATTCCTTTACAGCTACTGCATCAAATTTCTTGGTATCAACATCTGCATACCGTCTTTGCAGGAGTAGGATTATTTCAGTTGTAACTGAAGTGCAGCTATCAATCTTCCTTCTCATGTCTTGAGATGGTAAAATAAGTGCACGTAAACTCTCATACCTTTGCTTTAGTTCTGACCCACACTTTCCTATTGAATGGATCATTTCACCCAACTCAGTTTTAGAGCACTCTTCCTTAAGTTTAGATCTTGTTAGTTGAATCTCTGCTTTAAAGTTAAGATACGTTGACATAAACTTTCTTTCTCTCTCTGTTATTTCCTTTCTTTTAAACTCAACGATTTTTTTCTGTAGGGCGTCTCTCCCTTTCTGATCGTCTCACTTGCGTTTCAACTTGAGATGATGATGATAACCCTATCTTGTGTATTTCAAGATCTCCAATTATTTCTCCTATCCGTGTCTCAATTTCTCATCTTTTTAAGTCAACAGATTTGGTTTTTAATTTCTCTTCCAACTTTACTTTCTCATCTTCTAGAGCTGCAAGTATTTCCTCTAATGTACGAAACTCACTTGTGCTCTGCTCCATTTTCAAAAATGATTTGAACTAACACTTTTGGAATTTTACAGTGAAAGGAAAGTTAGAAAACTGCTGGGAGAACATACAATAGGAAACAAGTGACACTCTTCAGTAATTTACAACACTTCAATTTTCTTTTACTTCTGTTTCTTTTCTCAATTTAACTTAGGAATTAAAAAGTTCCAAACTGAAAATATACCATCTAACCTGGTACCTTAAAGGTGTTGTGACCTTTTGCAAACTGCATTGTCCATAAATGTCGCTCTGGTACCTCTTCTGTCCGGCTGAATGTCCAGCAGATGTGGGAAGAAGCATGCACGTCTTTTATTTGGGCAGCAAACAAAGCTCCGGAAAAGCGGTAGAAGATGGATGGATGGATGGATGGACAAAGTCCTTGAAGCATGGCCCTGCAGGACTCTTGCTGCTTGCTCCTGGATTAGGCACGTTTTTCACTCCTGGATTAGGCACGTTTTTCACTATAACCGCTCCCAAAGTCTTCTTCTAGGTCAGAAAACCACGCTCCAACTGATGTTGACAAGTTTTTTGTTTATTTTGCCACAGCAAATCTTCACCCTTAAACACTGTGAAAAACTAAAAATACAGACATAAAAACCATGAATACAAAATAAATTATAACACTTAACAAATGTTCATAAACAAAAATAATCACATACCGTGTGCGCCTTCTGCCTAGAATTTAGGAGTTGTTAGTCATGTCACAAATTTCCCAGACAAAGTCCTCTCTCCAAAGTCCTCTTTTCGCATCTGATTGTGGACAGCCTCCAGCAGCCGTGTGACTCTTCAAATCAGGCATGTGAACAGCGCATGCCTACCACCCATTTTTGCATCATATCAGATCAAGGTTTGCCGCTGGTTTCCTCACAAACATGGAGAACATTTAACAGTCCGGCTGCCTGCAGGAAAAAACACTCCGTCCTCTCTCCGACACTCGCTCACACAATAGCGCTGATAGGCGGGGCGAGACACCTGCACGAGCTCCCTTCACGAGCTCTCTGACTCACCCGCGAGCTTGGCAGCACGAGCGCATATGCGCCGCGATATGGAGGGATTGAAGGCGGAGAAAAGGACACCGCTAACGTCTGCACACACCAATAAACAAACATTATTTCAGAAAAAGAACCAAAAATACATAAACCTTTTCACTGTGACAGCCACATGCTGTGTATGAGGAAGTGCCTTGAAGCTTGTGAAGGTGACTTGGGATATAGAGAGGAGTGCTTGCTATAACCAGTCAGTCTGTTCTGTGCTTGTGAGATGTGAGTGTGTAATAAATCATCTGACATGAAGCTGCCTCTTCATTTACACACTCCACACTATATAATATATGGGTGTCACTTTCTGAAATGAGTGACCTAACTTTTTTTATGATATTCTAATTTTTTGAGATGTACTTGTATAGTTATTTATAGTTATTATTCTTAGGCTTGTATTTGTGAGGCACGGTGTGGTGGCTCTGACTTCAATTCATTTCAACTTTATTTATATAGCACCATATTGATTGATTGATTGATTTTTATTTGAACATTGTTAAAGAAAGAAAAAAGAGAGTTCAAAACACAACAAAAAACAAACCAAAAATAAAATGTTCAAAAGGAGTGGGAAGAAGCCAACGCTTATACAGTCCCACCCCTTCTCATATCACAACAATAGTCATCTCATAGCACTTTCAAATGTAGGGGAAACCCCACAATTGCAGAAAGACCCCAGCAATCCACTGTGACCAAGCACTTGGCAAAGGTGGAGAGGAAAAACTCCCTTTTAACAGGAAGAAACCTCTAGCAGAACCAGGCTCAGGGAGGGGCAGTCATCTGCTGCGACTGGCTGGGGGGTGAGGGGATAGAGAAGATGAAAAGAACAGACATAAAGAGAACAAACATTAACGGAGAGAAGCTGAGAACATTACTGGAGGTCACCCGGCAGTCTAAATCTATTAACAGCAAAACAAAGGGAGGGTTAAGTGACACAAGATCCCTCCCTAATCGTAGGCTATATTGAAGAGGAAGGTTTTTACCCTATTCTTAAAAACAGAGATTGAGTCTGACTCCTGAACCCAGATTGGTAACTGGTTCCACAGAAAAGGAGCTTGATAGCAGAAGGCTCTGCCTCTCATTGTACTTTTGGAGATTCTAGGTATAAGATAAGATAAGCCTTTATTAGTCCCACAACGGGGAAATTCCAGGATTGCAACAGCACAGGGATAGCAACACTCAGAGCAACAATCAGAAGGCAAGAAAAAAAAAAACAAACAAACAAAAAAAAAACAAGCAAGAGCATTACAAGCAAGAGTATTACAAGTAATCCAGCATTTTGGGAGCGTAGTGCTCTGTTAGGATGATAGGGTAATATCAGATCTTTTATATAAAAGGGGGCCTGATTATTAAGAGCTTTTTAAGTGAGAAGAAGGATTTTAAACTTAATTCTAAACTCTATGGGAAGCCAGTGAAGGGAGGCCAGGACCGGAGAGATATGATCTCTCTTTCTAGTACCTGTTAAAACTCTTGCAGCAGCATTTTGGATCAACTGAAGACTTTTTAAAGATATTTTAGGACAACCTGTTAATAACGAGTTACAATAATCTAATCTAGAGCTAACAAAAGCGTGGATCAGTTTCTCAGCATCACTCAGAGACAAGATGCTCCTAATCTTGGCAATATTGCGCAGATGATAGAAGGCAGTCTTAGAAACAAATTTAATATGTGAATTAAAAAACAGACCTTGATCAAAAATAATTCCAAGGTTCCTCACGGAACTATTCAGAGTAAGAGTAGCTGCATCCAAATTAAGAGTTTGATTTGGAAAGGTATTTCTAAGGTTTTTTGGACCAACAAGAATGACTTCAGTCTTATCTGGGTTTAATAGCAGAAAACTACAAGTCATCCAAGCTTTGATTTCCTTAAGGCAGGCATCTAACTTGGCTAATTCATTACAATCATTGGGCTTCATTGACAGGTGTAATTGTGTGTCATCTGCGTAACAATGAAAATGTATACAGTTCTTTCTAATGATGTTGCCTAACGGAAGCATATATAAACTAAAAAGAGTAGGGCCTAACACAGATTCCTGTGGAACGCCATGACTGAGCTTAGAGTTGGAAGAAAAGTCATTATTGGTATGAACAAACTGAAGTCTATCGGACAAATAAGATCTAAACCACTGCAGCGAAGTTCCGTTTAGTCCAACATAGTGTTCTAATCTATCAAGTAGAATATCAAGGTCGATAGTATCAAAGGCTGCACTAACATCTAAAAGAACAAGTACAGAAACAAGTTCATTATCAGATGCAATAAGAAGGTCATTCGTGACCTTCACTAAGGCTGTTTCGGTACTATGATGAATTCTGAACCCAGATTGAAACTCTTCAAATAAATAATTTCCCTGTAAGTGGTCAAATAATTGCGTAGCAACAACTCTTTCTAAGATTTTTGAAAAGAAAGGCAGATTAGAGATTGGTCGATAGTTAGCTAAAACTCCTGGGTCGAGCGTTGGCTTTTTGAGTAAGGGTTTAATTACAGCAATTTTAAAAGCCTGCGGTACATGACCTAAGGTTAAAGAAGAATTGACTATTTGAAGAATACGGCTACCAATAAATGGGAAGACTTTTTTAAATAACCTGGTAGGAATAGGGTCTAAAAGACAAGTTGAAGGCTTGGATGAGGAGATTATTTTATCTAACTCTAAAAGGTCAGTTGGAGTAAACTTATCCAAACAGATATCAGTTGAAGGAGTTGTAGTAGTTGCTGTACTTAAGTTTACGATGGGAAGAATCTGACTGATTTTATCTCTAATAGATAAAATTTTATGATTGAAAAAGTTCAAAAAGTCCTGACTAGTAAGCTCTAGGGGGATGCGAGGATTGACAGAGTCCTGACTCTTTGTCAGCCTGGCTACAGTGTTGAAAAGAAACCTGGGATTATTCTTATTCTCTTCTCTTCATGCAGAGTAATAACTTGTTCTAGCTTTTCTAAGAGATTTTTTTTATAAATTAGGAGATGATTTCTCCACGCTAAATAGAATTGATCTAAATTAGTGGAACACCATTTTCTTTCTAATTGACGAGTCTTCTGTTTTAAGCTACGAGTTTCTGTTTTAAACCAAGGTGTTAGAAATCTCTGATTAGACTTTTTCTTTTTTAAAGGGGCCACCAAGTCTAGAGTCTGATGCAGAGAGGCTGTAACACTATCTACCATGCTCTCAATTACGGAAGGAGCAAGCTCTCCATCTTTTATTTCCGTTGTGTTGACACATGGTATAGAGGAGACAATCTGCAAAAATTTGGTAACAACATCATCTGAAAAACATTTGCTGTAGTAATATTTTTCTTTAGGAGTCAAATAATCAGAAATAGTGAAATCAAAGGTTAACAGACAATGGTCTGACCGTACAGGATTATGAGGAGACACTACCAGATTTTCTATTTCTATACCATAAGTCAGAACAAGGTCCAATGTGTGGTGGAGATAATGGGTGGAATTTTCTACTTTCTGGGAAAACCCCATTGAGTCTAATATTGAATTGAATGCCTTATTAAGACAGTCACTATCTACATCAACATGTATATTAAAATCCCTTACTATAATTATTTTATCTGATTTCAACACTAAATCAACTAAAAATTTGGCAAATTTGGATAAAATCTCTGAGTAGGCTGAGGAAGGACGGTAAACTATGGCAAAGAAAATTGGGTTTAAGCTAAGATTGCTAACATGCCCCATACTGACGACCAGGCCCTCAAAGGAATTAAAACATGATTTTTGCTTTACATTAACTAGTAATTTAGAATGGTAAATTGCTGCTACTCCACCTCCACGACCAGAACTTCTGGGATTTTGATAGTTTAGATAACCAGAGGGAGTTGATTCATTTAAACCAACATAATCATCTTGCCCTAGCCAAGTCTCTGTAAGGGATATTAAATCAATCTGATGATCAATTAATAGATCATAAACTAGTAGAGACTTAGGATTCAGAGACCTAATATTTAACAAACCACATTTAATTTTTAAATTATGTTGAGGAAGAGAGGTCAAATCATTAAATTTAGAGACTTGATGTTTAATTTGAGTTTTACCAACTTTTTGTTTGATCATTTTGGGATGTATATACATTATATTTTTATTAACTTTGGGGGGAGTAGACCAAGGTTCTCTGAGGGGGAAGAAAGAAGGGCTGGTTGGCAGACCCAGGAACTTTGGGGTGAGTTAACGCACCAAATTTCAGTCACTGTACTAAAAAACGCTGAATGGAATAGAATAGATTGTCCCTTAAAACATGTGCACCAAGACTATTTGGATGGATGCCATCTGGCCTCATAAATGATGGGTGGTTCCAAAACAGGTTGAAATTGTCTACAAAACCAATGTTAAAAGTAGGACATGTAGAACACAACCAGGTATTAAGGATGAGAGTTCTGCTAAAATAATTGCAGCCTCGTCTGAAAGGTGCCAATGGCCCAGAAATAAACACACGTCTGCCACAGTTCATAAGAGTGGACATAAGGCTTTTGAAGTCACTCTTTAAGATCTCCGACGCTTCATCTGGGATGTTGTTGCATCCAACATGTACAATGACAGTTCTAGTGCGGGGGAATTCATATAATAGGTCAGGGGTAAGAGCTTCAATGTCTGACACTTTAGCCCCAGGAAAAAAATTAGTGACACAGTACCTGTTTCTGACATTCCTCATAATAGAATCACCAGTTACCAGTGTCATCTGGGGGGGCCTTGCCGGTGGTTTCTGAAATGGTGGATAATTTTGCCAATGTTGTTGTTGTGAAGACGGGGTGATGCGCTCTCTTCTTTTTAGAGCTGGTGTATAGTTTGGCACATCTAAAGTAGTTTTAATCCGGGGCTTGCGGGTTTGGGCAGCTGCTGAAGGAGGAGGAGGAGGAGGAGGAGGAGGGGCGGCCATGGGAGGATGATCGACATCCAGGTGGGGAAAATCTTCCAGGGAAAGGATGTCAAATCTGTTTTCCAGTAGCAGGGGAAGAGAGGAGGCGCGGCCATGTCTGGTCAATCACCGATGTTTGCTAGTTGGCCCAACCAAGGTCCAGGGCATGCATTGAGGATGAGAAAAACCACCCGGGGCTTTGGGTTTAGCTCCGAGCTGAAGCCAGTGTTTATTGCTGGGGTCCTGGACAGCTAATGAGACCGGAGCAGGGGTGGAAGTGGATGGCGATGTGTTAAATTCACCCAGGTAAGTAGCCGTCTATGCCAGCTGCGAGTCAGTTGCCGGGGCTGATGTTCGCCCGAGGATTATAGTGTCTAGGTGGTCTTCAGCCTCCCAAATCTTATAGAGGTTGGAGAGTCTCACTTCAAACTCAGAAACCTTCTTAAGGAGGGACACACAGCTGACACACGTCGGGGATGGAGTCATGATGTTCCAGGCGAGAAGTGGATAGCTAGCTAGCTAAAAACAGCTAAAAACAGGTTAGCCTAGCCTGGTGAAACAGCCCTGCCCAGGGTCTGATTCACCTGTGTGCCTGATCGGGCTTTCTGCTATGCCAACACTAAGCTAACACTAAGTAAAAAGCTAATATCAGCAAAAAGACCAATTAAAAACGAAGTTAATAAAAACAAACAAAAGCGGACAAGATAGTGCTTTGACGCGACATGACGTTTACAGACGCCGGCACATGCGCAAGGACTGTCCAAACTTTTATCAGACTTGTCGCCAATTTGTTGTATTGTCGGTAAGACTAGACTGAAAGGACCTGTCTAAAAGAAGCAGCAAGCAGATCCGGTCTCGCCACCACCTGTGCCTATAAAGGGCAGCAGGCAGGAGGGGCAGGTCTCTTTGCCATCACCTCTGCCTGGCGGTTGTAGTGTGGTGTGTGTGTGTGTGTGCTACCAGTTAATAAACGTTTGTCCTGTTCTACACCTGGCCTCGTCCTTTGGGTCCACATCCAGACATAACAGAGCCCTCCGTCGGATAATGTAAACCTTAAGCATGATGTTTTTTTGGGGATTTCCACAGCAGGCTGAACACTGCTGCAGAAGTTTTAAAGGCAACTTCACCTGTCTGCATCTCACTCAGACGATGAGTTCATTTTTATTTGCGCATTTACATTGAGTTATAACGTAATCGCGCCGCCCAAAAATTTGCCCGTTCGCGTTTGGTGTGAACGCACCTTAAGAGCGGTCCAATGGATCTCCATGAAAAACTTTACATCAAGGACCCAGTATACCCAAAGGAGGCACAGGGATCTGCCTTCCAGTTGGCTCACCACCTGCAAGAGGTATCATGGTGATTATAGTGCTATGTGAACCAGGCAGAAGTCTGGACTACTCTGCCTGGACTAATGCCCCCGCAACCCAGATTTCTGGATAAGCGGTAGAAGATGGATGGATGGATGGATGGATGGATGGACTTCAGAATCGGCTTCAAGATTACACAGCAAATAGTGATAGCCAGTTTGGTTTTAAGAACAAACAGCACAGATTTATGCATATATGCGTTAAAGGAAATAGTAAACATAATAGATGTAATACCATAGTTTTTATGTGGTTTTTGGATGCATCTAATGCTTTTGCTCCAATCAATCATGGCAAGTTATTCCTTAAACTAAAAGACAGAGGGGTTCCCTTGCATTTAATTAGGACCTTGCAGTTCTGGTATTCCCATCAAACCATGCAGGTTAGATGGGGTGGGAGAACATCTGTGCCTTTTTCAGTTACCAATGGGGTTCAGCAAGGTGGAATACTCCTGTCACTCTGTGTCACTCTAAGCTCAGTGGCCACTTCCCTCTGAGAACATCCTGTTTGAAGCCTCGCAATGGCGAGGTACTGTTGATCAATTGTTAGGTGTTGTCTTGGTCTCATAATGTCAAAATGTGAACAGCATGATGAAGAGGACTGTTTAAATACCAATTCTAATTGAATCAGAAAATTTATTGGTCGATTCATGGATCAAACACCTGTTGTGAATTATGCTGTTAAGCACCTTGCGAGAGAACAACAAGTTATGCAAAAAGTACGGAAATATTGAACAGTTGGACATGTGCATTCAAAAGGTTAGAGAAGGTCAACTTAAGTTCACCTGTAAAGGTTATAGTGTGGGAATCCACTCAGTATATTTCCACTCAGACGGAAGGACAAGGAGAATTGTCATGGGGGTTTGTGTGTTGATGCGGGGATTGGTGTGTTGATGCGAACAGTGACAAAGAGAATGGGAATTGCAAAGGCTTCTATGTTAATGCAGCACCACAGGTCGCAGAGCGAGTTGTGTGCTATAAAAGGAGAGGTGCCTGCGACCTGTGGGTTTTTTTGATGCTTGTGATTCTGGTGAATGTGTGTGAGAGAGAGATTAATAAAGCCTGCTCTGCTCTGGACTGCTCAACCTGATTATTTCTCTCTCCACAAAAGTGCATTTTAGGTGCATCCTTAAATTTCACCTGAAAGTTGAATATCCCTAACTTTTTGTGAGTACTGTATGTCCTGCCTTTGGAAGCACTGGAATAGTTTCCTGTATGTGTTTTAATCATTGTTGTTGTGGTCTTTTATTGTCTTTATTATTGTTATGTTTTTTTTTTTTTTAAATATTTATATATATTCACTGGTGGGAAAAAGTGTTTGCCCCCTTCCTGATTTCTCTTTTTTTTGGGATATCACACTTAAGTGTTTCAGATCATCAAACAAATTGAAATATTAGACACAGATAACACAAGTAAACACAAAATGCAGTTTTTTTTTCCCACAATATTTTTATTGAACCTTTTTTACAAACATAACACAAACAATCAAACACTAACACAAAAGTAATAAAAAAAAAATGTACTAAAACACACCAACAACCACTAACAGGAACAGGTCTTCAACAATGCTCCTCTGTTTAGTCTAGGCAATCCATTACATAAGTATACATATTATACATTCACCAGTTTGTAATTTATAAGGTCCACACACATCATTCACCTTCTTCTTCAAAAGTTATGTTTAAATTCTTTACATAATCAATAAAAGGTCTCCATATATTCTCAAACACAGTTTCCTTTGATTTCAGTATGTATGTTATTCTTTCTAGTGGAAGGTTTGTTAACATCAGAACTCAGAAAGGATTTATTGCCAAGTACATTAACAGGTATGACTGATAACATACGAGGGATTTGACTTGACACAGAAAACGACCTGCATTTCCGGTGACACGGCAGCATCTGAGAACGTGCCTGTCATCAGATGGGTACAGGATGCATAGGGAAGAAAAGGATAACACAATAGGAAAGAGCAAAAAACCATTGATTGTCAGAATACCGGTCATATATGATCAATATTATGATTACAAGAAAAAAAGCCCTCAATGCACAGTTAGCAGACAAGAAAGTACACAAGGACACAAAGAGAGCAGTGAGTGAGTGATCTTTTTCATCAGTTTTTGAGTCAGTGTGGGTGTAGTGTTGAGTGTAGGTGTTTGTATCAGTTAAGAACAACAAAGTCTCTTTGGCAGGAGATGTTTCGTCTTGGCTGCTGGCATTGTCCTTGGGCCATGCAGCTGGCTGTCCGTGGAGTCAGTGCAGCTCAAATGTTTTGAAAACAAAAAACTGCAGATAATCTGGAGGACTTGTGTAAGGGGGGTCAGATTAGTCGAATAGTACTGATCCCAGAGAAAGAAACTTTATATCCTCTTACAGATTCAGTACTTAATCCTTCATTGCTGGACGTTGAATCCTTCATGGACGGCTCTCAGCGTGATCATGATGTAATCCATTTTCCTAGACAGTTCTCCATTTGCCGCTGTCAGAGTCCTCTCCATTTTTTCAATTTGATGGTTAAACCTCGCTTGGCCAGCATTTTGATAGGCTATGTCCATCATCATCAATTTACAGTACACCAGGACAATCCCAGATCCAATCAGAACGATCCCGATGACCATTACTACGAAGACGTACAAATCTTCGACATCTTCGATGGAAAGATCAGACAGGCACAAGAGTTTCCAATTACTTGTGTCCCCCAAATAGCCCGCAGCAGCCGTTCCTGCGAGGCAAACAACCTCCCCCGGGGCACTTTTCCTCGTTGAAAAAATAGTGTCAATTGCGTTCAAAGCCCAGCTTATTAAATCCATAGTTTCGTTCGATAATCAGCAGTAGAGACACGCAGACAGACGATAACAAGCTGGGATCCAGTTAGTTAGAGGAGAAAGGAGATAAGTCAGAGCAGGAGAGAAGAAAAAGGCGTCTGCTCTCTTTGGGAGGCGGAAGTGAAATGACTGTCTTAACCACTGAGTCACATCTGGTCTATGAGTCTTTTTCCACAATAGTGCAATACATTTTTTGGCGTTAAGCAAACTGAGGTCTATGAATGCTCTTTCACTTTTATTAAAGTTGTGCTTTTCTGGATGCAGACCCAACAAAAACAATTTAGGATTCAATATGATTTGTTTTGAAATTATTTTTTCAATTGTTCCTCTCACCTCTTCCCAAAACATTCTAATTTTCCTACATTCCCATAAACAATGAAATAAGGTTCCTTTACTTTCCATACATTTTGTGCATGTATCTGGTATGTTTTTGTTATATCTATTTAATTCCACCGGTGTAACATACATCCGCATTAACCATTTAAAATGTATCAATTTTAGACGTACATTTATTGATTTGGTTTGAGCTTCTGTACAAGCCAATTCCCATTGTTCCTCTGAGATTTCAGTTTGCAGGTCTTCTTTCCAATAATTCAGTCTTTTCTGTGAGTTTTCACTTGAAGATAATGTCAATGACTTATAAAACTCTGAAATAATACCCTTTCTCTTACTATCTTTCGTCAAGATTTTTTCCAAGGATGAATAAATAGGTCGAGTGAGAGCATTGTTTTGATTTGATCGAATAAAGTTCCTAATCTGAAGATATTTAAAAAATGTGTTCTATTAAGATTAAATTTGATCCTCAGCTCTTCAAAAGACATTATGTTATCTGAACATGACAAATATAAATCTTGAATTTTTTTGGATCCCTTTTAAATTCCATACTTTAAATACAGCATCCGCTCTCCCTGGTTTAAAATATTGATTACCCCATATTGGACTAAATTGTGACAGTAAGTGTGGTTCTTTTAAATATTTTTTAGTTTCACACCATATTTTGATCATATGTTTTACAAATGGATTTTTAACTTGTTTCTGTAATTTTTTTTGCCGAGTCTGAGTATATGAATATGGGAAGAGGTAAAGGTAAATTGTATGATTCCATTTCAGTCCAGTGAGGGAGATCATTTGATGAAAAATAATATGTCATAGACCTCAGTTGTGCTGACCAGTAATACAACATAAAGTTTGGACATTTCAGACCTCCACGATCAAATGGTAAATATAGTAAGGACAGACGTAATCTAGCCTTCCTATTGTTCCATATAAACTCCACTAACTTTTTTTTAATTCTTGACAATAGATCTGAAGGTGGTGGTAAAGGAATGTATTGAAATAAATAAAGTATTTTGGGTAAGATATTACTTTTAAGTATATTAATTCTCCCAATCATCGACATTGGTAGTGACATCCATCTCTGAGTTAACTCACTGATATCTGACATTAAGGCTTCATAGTTGACACTGGCGACTGATTCCAGCTTGGGCACAATTTGAATTCCTAAATATTTAAACTGTTTTACAACATTGAATTGATTTACCTCAGAAGCTGGGTGCTTTCTCTGGGACTCATTTAGCATTAATATTGAAGATTTAGTTTTATTTATTTTATATCCTGATATTTCCCCAAAATTCTTTATTAAATTCAACAAGGTCGGAATTGATTTTTTAAGATTCGACATAAACAAAATTATGTCATCGGCATACAGGGAGATTTTATGTTCTGTTGGTCCAACCTTAATTCCATATATTTGCGGATGTAAACGTACTGCCATCGCTAAAGGTTCAATTGCCATAGTAAACAGTAAAGGTGAAAGTGGACAGCCTTGTCGACATCCTCTATTGATTTTTATTGATTTTGAGATATTGCTGTTTGTTAGGATTTCTGCTGTAGCATTATTATATATTATCTGAACCCATTTTATGAAATTATTTCCAAATCCAAACCTTTGTAAGACTTCAAAAAGAAAGGGCCATTCGACCCTATCTAAGGCCTTTTCGGCGTCCAATGATAGGAGAGCTGTATCTGGTGCTTCTTTATTAGAGTAAATAATATTGAATAATCTTCTTACATTATGGAAGCCTTGTCTTCCCTTTATAAAGCCATTCTGATCTCGGTTAATAATATTTGGTAATATTTCTTGTATTCGTCTGGCTAAAATTTTACAGATTATCTTAAGGTCAGCATTTAATAGGCTTATTGGTCTCATATTTTCACATTTATTAGAGGGTTTACCTGGTTTTGGCAACAGTGTAATTAAGGCATTATTCATGTATGATGGTAAATTACTATTTTGAAATGCTTCTAAAACCATTTCCAAAAAAGGTTTTATTAATTTATTCTTAAATTTTTTATAGAGGTCAACTGGAGGACCATCTGGTCCTGCACTTTTTCCTGATTTCATATTATCAATGGCTAGCCCAACTTCTTCTTGACTAATTTTAGACTCCAGTATCTCCCTGCTTTCATTTGGAATACACGGTATAGATAGTCCGTCCAAAAACCCATTTAGTTTTGTTAAGTCAGTTTCATTTTTTGTATCATATAATTTTTCATAGTAATCTCTAAAGGCTCTATTAATTTCTAAAGGATCTACAACTACCTGTCCGTTACTTATAATACTGGTTATTGGTGTTTTAGATTCTAATTGTTTAATCTGCCATGCCAATAATTTTCCTGATTTTTCACCTTGTTCATAAAAAGATTGCTTCAATCTTAGAAGACTCGAGGCAGCTCTATTCGCTGATTTTTTGTCATATTCAGCTCTCAGAATTATTAATTCGTTCTCTAACTTTGGGTCACTTCCTGCATACACTTTTTCTTGAAGAATTTTTAATTTGTGTTCCAATTGGACTCTCTCCTCTCGAGTCTTCTTAGATTTTGAACCTGTATAACTAATAATATGTCCCCTAATAAAAGCTTTGAAAGCCTCCCACTTTATACATGCTGATGTTTGTGAAGTATTAATATCGAAGAACTCATCTGTTTTTCTATGTACTTAACAAATTCCTCATCCTGAAGCCATTTATGCTGAAATTGCCACCTACCTGGCTCCTTTGTCAATTTCTTATCTACATATATGAGACAACAGGGTGCATGATCAGAGATCACAATATTATCATAAAAGCAGTTTTGAATCTTGGACCTTAATTCTGTGGAGATCAAAAAATAGTCAATACGTGAGAATGACTTGTAGGTATTAGAATAACAAGAGTAGGCTTTAACTTGTGGTTTCATTTCTCTCCATATATCCAGCAATCTCAATTCTTTCATAGAATGCTTAATGATCATCCTGCATCCATTGTGTGTACAGTCCAGTCCTGTTGATCTGTCTATACCGGGATTCAATGTACAATTAAAATCCCCTGCTATTATATGTTGCCCTGTAAGTGATGATAAGATAAGAAATAAATTAGCAAAGAACTTTTGATCATCTATGTTGGGACCGTATAAGTTCACCAGATTTATGTTTTCTAATAGCAAAGATCCTTGAATAATTAGATATCTTCCAAATTTGTCTCCAATTACATTTTTCACGTGAAATGGGACTGATTTATGTATGAGAGTCATAACTCCCCTGGCTCGGGATGAAAATGATGAGGTGAACACACTTCCTTGCCATCTTCTCCTAATTCTTTTTACATCCTCCTCTATTAGATGGGTTTCTTGTAAAAACACAATTTTTGAACCTATGTCTTTTATTTTATTCATAACTTGTTTAAGTTTTTTTAAATTTTGTAGACCTCTGCAATTCCATGAAGTTAAATTAAAATTAATGCTTTGGTCTATGATCAATAGGGGGTTTAGGATTACCTCGCAATATAAACATGCTCATACAGAGAAGCAAAAACATGAGTGGTTGAACATTCATCCTACAAACTACACACAAACAAATTCCCCCTTCCCACCTTCGTGGTAAACCCCCCAAAATCAAAAAAAAAATTCCGTCTCCCGCTATAGCTATCGACCGCGCCACACCCACGAGGATCAGCCAAAGCCACTCCTTCATCCTCCCAATCACCCTAACTCTACTGCTTTTAATAACGTAACATTAACTCTCTTCTGTAATTTTCCAATTTAACTCCAAAATTTTATAGCAATTTTGTACATCTTAGGTTTTTTTTTTTTTTTTTTTAATATGTAATACAATCTATATTTTGTAATCTTGCTATATGCTTCAAATCAGTTAAATGCCTATGTAAATGCTCAAATATTCTACCCTATATTCTGTTCATGCTTAGCTCCCACCAGTCTCTTCCTGGATCTTCTTGATGAGCTCCTGCGCCTCCTCAGGGGTCTTGAAGATGTGTGTTCTGCCCTCATATGTGACCAGAAGTTTTGCAGGGTAAATCACTCCATGACGAATCCCAAGGTTGCGCAGTTCTTTATGGATGGGGTCAAACTGCTTCCTTAATTGTTGGATTCCTGAGGCCAAATCTGGGTAGAACCGCACCTGTTGATCTTGGTATTTAATTTCTCCTTTGGCCCACACCGCGTTGGAGATCGTCATCCTGTCTCTGTAGCTGAGGAACTTCATAATTAGCGTCCTCGGTGCTGCCTTGTTATCTCTCGGTGGGCCAATTCGGTGGGCGCTTTCCAAGACGACTGATGAATTTAGCTCCGCGTTGTTCAGCGCCTCCGGGATCCACCCCTCCAAAAAGGAGCATGAATCACGACCTTCGGCTCCCTCCGGTAGACCCACCAGCCTCAGGTTGTTCCGTCTCGACCGGGACTCCAAGTCCAGGACATTATCTTCCAGACATTTATTTTTTTTTTCCAAAGTGCGCACCTTTAATTGAAGTCCGCCGACGTCATCCTCCGCACTGGAAACACGAAGCTCCACCTGCGTCACTTGCTCCACGCAGTCACCCAATTCCTTTCTCATTGCATCCAACGCTGCCATAATCCCATCAAGTTTAACGGAAAAGTCTGCTCTCATTGAGCTAATGGCAGCCAGCACTGCACCTGTGCCGCCATCATCAGCAGTTACCGCACCACCGCTAGTTTCATCCGCCATATCCGCAGCTTTTCCTGCTGCGCCACAGACGTGAAAGTCCGTTAATTTGGACTGCTTCGGCGGTTCAATTTTTCCCCCACCTGATTTCCCAGCCTTAGGCTTCACCGGCATATCCTCGCCCAAACGCTGGGAAAAATTCTGTTCCAAATGAGAGAGTTATTTGCCGAATTTTTATCTCTAGGAGCAGAGCAGAGTGATACATGTCCTTCTAGGTGGCCGCCATAACCGGAAGTCCCCAAAATGCAGTTTTTAATTGAAGGTGTTTATTATTAAGGGTAAAAAAAATTCAAACCTACATGGCCCTGTGTGAAAAAGTGATTGCTCCCCTGTTATAACATAAATTAATGTGGTTTATCACATCTTTGAAAGCTGAGTTCAATTTTCTAGCCATTTCTAATGCTTTGGGGCTCCAGCGAACCACAGTGAGAGCCATTATCCACAAATGGCGAAAACATGGAACAGTGGTGAACCTTCCCAGGAGTGGCTGTACGTCCAAAATTACCCCAAGAGCGCAGTGACGACTCATCCAAGAGGTCACAAAAGACCCCACAACAACATCCAAAGAACTGCAGGCCTCACTTGCCTCAGTTAAGGTCAGTGTTCATGACTCCACCATAAGAAAGAGAGTGGGCAAAAATGGCCTGCATGGCAGAGTTCCAAGACAAAAACTACTGCTGAGCAAAAAGAACACAAAGGCTCGTCTCAGTTTTTCCAGAAAACATCTTGATGATTCCCAAGACTTTTGGGAAAATACTCTGTGGACTGACGAGACAGAAGTTGAACTTTTTGGAAGGTGTGTGTCCCATTACATCCGGTGTAAAAGTAACACAGCATTCAGAAAACAACCATCATAGCAACAGTAAAATATGGTGGTGGTAGTGTGATGGTCTGGGGCTGTTTTGCTGTTTCAGGACCCTATAAGACTTGCTGTGGTAAATGGAACCATGAATTCTGCTGTCTACCAAAAAATCCTGAAGGAGAATGTCCAGCCATCTGTTCGTGACCTCAAGCTGAAGCGCACTTGGGTTCTGCAGCAGGACAATGATCCAAAACACACCAGCAAGTCCACCTCTGAGTGGCTTAAGAAAAACAAAGTGAAGACTTTGGAGTGGCCTAGTCAAAGTCCTGACCTGAATCTGATTGAAATGCTGTGGCATGAGCTTACAAAGGCGGTTCATGCTCAAAAACCCTCCAATGTGGCTGAATTACAACAATTCTGCAAAGATAAGTGGGCCAAAATTCCTCCACAGCACTGTAAAAGACTCATTGCCAGTTATCACAAATGCTTGATTGCAGTTGTTGCCGCTAAGGGTGGCCCGACCAGTTATTAGGTTTGGGGGCAATCACTTTTTCACACAGGATAGGTAGGTTTGGATTTTATTTTCCCTTAATAATAAACACCTTCATTTAAAAACTGCATTTTGTGTTTACTTGTGTTACCTTTGTCTAATATTAAAATTTATTTGATGAAAAAATAATCTCAAAACAAATCATATTGAATCCTAAACTGTTTTTGTTGGGTCTGTACCCAGAAAAGCATAATTTTAATAAAAGTGAAAGAACATTCATAGACCTCAGTTTGCTTAATGCCAAAAAATGTATTGCACTATTATGGAAAAAGACTCATAGACCAGATGTGACTCAGTGGTTAAGACAGATGTTAACAAACCTTCCATTAGAAAGAATAACATATATACTAAAATCAAAGGAAATTGTGTTTGAGAATATATGGAGACCTTTTATTGATTATGTAAAAAATTTAAACATAACTCTTGAAGAAGAAGGTGAATGATGTGTGTGGACCTAGTAAATTCCAAACTGGTGAACATAATATGTATACTTATGTATTGGATTGTCTAGACTAAACAGAGGAGCATTGTTGAAGATTTGATTTTGTTGGTGGTTGTTGGTGTTTTTAGTGCATTTTTTTTTTTTGTAGTACTTTAGTGTTAGTGTTTGATTGTTTGTATCATGTTTGTTAAAAAAAAAAAAAAGGTTCAATAAAGATATTGTGGAAAAAAAAAAATTTATTTGATGATCTGAAACATTGAAGTGTGACAAACACACAAAAAATGAGAAATCAGGAAGGGGGCAAACACTTTTTCACACAACTGTAAGACACTTGTATCATAATAATGATATATGTCACGATACATATTTTCTGTAAATTCTACTGTTTAGATCATCACATAAAAAGGACCATTGTGGGAAGCCACTCACTATGTTTTCACTCAGACGGAATGGTCATGGGGGGTTTGTGTGTTGATGCGAGGGTTGGTGTGTTGATGCAAACAGTGACAAAGAGAATGGGAATTGCAAAGTCTTTCATGTTACTGCAGCATCACAGGTGACTGAGCGGGTTGTAGGCTATAAAAGGAGAGGTGCCTGTGACCTGTGATTTTTTCTGATGCTTGTGATTCTGGATGATGTGAGAGAGAGTAATGAATAAAGCCTGCTTTGTTCTGGACTGCTCTGCCTGATTATTCCTCTCACCACACTGGTGACCCCTGACGCACAATGGAACTCAAGGCGAACACCCTGGAGACGACCCGGACTGGAGGTGCCGGCAGCGCGTGCGCCGTTTTGGTCAAACTCCCAGACTTTTGGCTACACGACCCGAAGTCTTGGTTCCTCCACACCGAGGCCCAGTTCGTGCTCCGGGGAATAACGGCAGATGACACCAGATACTACTACGTGGTTGCAGCACTGGACGCACGCACAACTCAGCAGGTGGCGAGCCTGCTCCAATGGCCCCCAGCCCACGACAAATACGAGGCTGTCATAACGGCGCTGACTCGGTGCTATACGCTCACAGACTGCGAGAGAGTGGAAAGGCTCCTGACGCGCTCCGAGTTGGGAGACGGGTCAGCGGTTGAGTTAATGGAGATGTTGGCGCTGATGGGCACAGATGACGGGCATTTCCTCTTTGCCCACCTTTTCCTCCGGAACCTCCCGACGGCGGCCAGGGTGGTCCTTGCCAATTCGCCGCTGCTGGCCGCATGCAACTACTGGGCTCTAGTGCAAGAGGCGGATCGGATTATCCTCACCACCAGAGCCCTCACAGTGAACGCAGCGGCATCGGAACCCAGCGAGACGGCCTGCGGGGGCAAGGAGCCAACGACGGTGGCTGCAGCGGAGGCAAAGAAACACCAGAGAGACACATTCTGCTTCTACCACCACCGTTTTGAAGAGGATGCACGCTGATGCGTGCCACCATGCCAATTCAAGCGCTCGAGAAATGCCAGGGCCAGCAGTCAGTAGCAGCTGCGACTGCCAGTGAAGCAAGCAAGCTGCTCTATGTGACAGACTCACGCTCGGGGAGACGGTTCTTCGTGGACTCCGGCTCCCAAAAGAGTCTCATCCTGCCATCCTACACAGACCGGCTCGTGGGGACTAGAGGCCCCGAGCTGACTGCCGCAAACGGCTCAGACAATAAGACTTTTGGGGAGAGGACACTGACTGTATCCTTGCACGGCTGTACATACCAATGGACACTCGTCATAGCGGCATATAGCTTCCCCATTTTGGGCGCTGATTTTTTGTGTGCACATGGTTTACTAGTCGATGTGGCTAACAGACGCCTGATTAACGCAATGTCTTTTGATTCTCTTCCCTGTACAGCTAGAGGAGCTGGGCCCACAACGCTAGCCAACGTCACAGCTTCAGGGGGTAAGTTCCACACACTACTCACCCAGTTCCCAGCACTCATGGTCCCGACTTTTTCGGCGACCGTCACTAAACATGGGGCGGAGCACTTCATTACCATCATGGGGCCACCCATTTTCGCACGACCTTGGCACCTGGACGCAGCTAAACTGGCCATAGTGCACGAGGAGTTTGCCAACTTGAAAAAGTTGGGCATCATCAGATGCTCAAACAGCCCATGGGCATCCCCGCTACATATGGTTCCTCAAGCCAAGGGATTGTGGCAACTGTGTGGAGATTTCCGCACATTGAACAACGCCACAGCACACGACTGCTACCCGATCCCCCATATTCAGGATTTTTCCGTCCACCTCATCGGGGCACGCATTTTTTCCAAGATAGACCTGGTCCGCGGTTACCACCAGGTCCTGGTGTGGGCTGAGGACATACCTAAGACGGCAGTAATAACCCCGTTTGGTCTTTTTGAGTTTTTACGCATGCCTTTTGTGTTAAAAGGTGTGGCGCAGACATTCCAACGCATGATGGATGCAGTGTTGAGTGATCTGCCATTTGTGTTCGTCTACCTGGACGACATCCTGGTGGCCAGTGCGTCCGAGGACAAACACATAGCCCACCTCAGGACAGTTTTCCAGAGGTTGGAGGAGCATGGATTAATAATCAACCCGGTGAAGTGCCAGTTTGGGGTGATGGGAATCAACTTTTTGGGCCACCACATCTCACCGGAGGGCGCGATACCCTTACCGGACAAAGTGCACGCAGTGGCAGATTTTCCTCAGCCTCAGATAGTCAGGGCGCAGCAGGAGTTTTTGGGGATGGTTAACTTTTACAACAGTTTCCTCCCCCACGCAGCCCAGCCGTTGCATGCAGCCGTTGTATGCCGCGCTTAAGAAACGGAAACCGGCGGACAGAGTCGACTGGACTCCTGAGCCAGAGCAGGCGTTTTCCGAGGTTAAAACATCCCTGGCAAATGCTGCACTGCTGGCGCACCCGGACCTGGCGGCTCGGATAGCGCTCACTACCAACGCGTCGGACGTGGCCATAGGGGCTGTCTTGGAGCAGCGCGTCGCAGGTTCTTGGCAGCCGCTTGCTTTTTTTAGCAGGTCTTTGTGTGACAGTGAGCGTAAATACAGCCCGTTCGACAGGGAGATACTGGCTCTCCACCTGGCCATACGCCACTTCCAGTTCTGGCTGGAAGGGCGCACCTTCACTGCGTTCATGGACCACAACCCGCTAATGTACACTATGGCCAAGGTTTCGGAACCATGGTTGGGCCGGCAGCAGAGACAGCTGGCTGCGATCTCGGAGTTTACGACTAACATTCAGCATGTGGCCGGTAAACTCAACGTGGTGGCGGACTGCCTCTCGCGCAGATTAGTGGCCCCAGTCTACGTGGGGATAGATTACACGGCCATGGCCGCTGAGCAGATCGGTGATGCGGACGTTTGCGTGCTCCAGTCTGGACCAACAGGGTTAAGTCTGGAGAGCAGAGTACTGCAAGACGGGCTCCCCCCCAGTCTGTGACGACTCCACGGGCCGCCTGCACCTGGTGGTCCCACGCGCTTGGCGCTGCTGCGTTTTTGAGTCGGATCACTCCCTGGCGCACCCAGGAGTGCGCGCGTCAGTCAAAGTTCGTCTGGCTGTGCCTGCGCAAACAGGTGAAACAATGGGCTGCAACCTGCATAGCGTGCCAACGAGCCAAAGTGCACAGGCACACTAAGACCCCCTTGGAGCCGTTCCATATCCCGGCTAAGAGGTTTGACCACGTTCACATGGACCTCATGGGCCCCCTCCTGCCATCGCAGGGGTTCACACACCTCCTGACAGTGGTGGACCGCACCACACGCTGGCCCGAAGCAGTCCCGCTAGCTTCCACTGTGTCCGCAGAAGTTGCATGTGCTTTTTTGACGACATGTGTGGCACATTTCGGCGCTCCTTCAGATATCATGTCTGATCGGGGCCCGCAGTTTGTTTCCGACCTCTGGTCCATGATGGTCCGGAGCCTGGGTGTCACAATTCATTGCACAACCATGTACAACCCCCAGGCCAATGGGTTATGCGAGCGTTTCCATAGGTCGCTTCAAGCAGTGCTCAGGGTTTCGCTTACAGATGCAAATTGGGTGGACCGGTTGCCGTGGGTTCTATTAAGGTTGCGTTCAGCACCAAAGGAGGATTTGGCGGCCTCCCCTGCATAGCTGTTTGTTTCCCAGCCGCTGCGGCTCCCCGGGGAATTTTTGCCGGACAGCCCTGCGCCGAACACTGATCCATCCCTGCTTTCACCACATAGCGCAGTGGCAGGGATGGTACCCAGTCTGGTCCACCACTGTTTTCCACATGCTTTTGTGCCAAAAGCCTTGAAGGACGCGGCGTTCGTATTTGTCCGGCACGATGCCCACCGGACCCCCTTGCGCCCACCCTACGATGGCCCGTTCAGAGTGCTGGAACCCGGGGAGAAACATTTTGTGTTAGACTTGGGGGAACGCAGGGAAACAGTCTGTATAGACAGGCTTAAGCCCGCTTTTGTTTTAGCAGACGAGCAGGTGGTGTTGGCCCGGGCTCCTCGGTGCGGACGACCCCCAACTGAGAACTCCCTAGGTATATGACTCGTCAGATCAGTCACAATGGCATGCTAAAAATGTTTCCCCCCCTCCCAATGTCCCCCCACAGAAACCCCCCACCGACAGGCACAGCAGCGCCTCGGAGCCGCAGCCCCCCCGTTACGGCTGCATAAAAAGTAAACATTAATAAGTTAAGTATTTCCTAAGCCAGAGGAGAATGGCCAAAAACCCCAAACAAACAAACAAACAAAAAAAACAGCTCACATAAAAAAAATGTCTGAAAATGAGAAAATTACCCATGGCTGTCACCTACAGATATAAATTAGCTGTTAGTTTAAATCAGTGAAAATTTAAATGTAGACCTGCAGCCTGAAGACTGCCCTTCTGGCCTGATTCAACCTGTTTGCTTCTTAGTAAAAATATTTCAGATTGGTCATGATCTGAAAATCAAAGACACAAAAGGTAATGTAATAAAATACATGTCATGACTTTCACTTTATTCATTATCACTACTTGACTAATTAAAATCATTACAAAAAAAATAAATTACATCAACAGCCAACTCGCGCCTCTTACCCATTTTAATTTATTTATTATTTATTTTGCATGTATGTCCCACCATCATGCACTTTTGCAGCTTTAATATTTTTTTAGACAAAATTAAGAAACTCAGCAATAATTTAAACCAAAGAAACGATGGTGCTGCATGTATCCAGTTAGCACAACTTAGCATCATCATTTAGCATTTTATAATTAGACATCGCATTAACATTACTTACCTCCTATTAAAACGAGGTTAGTGAACTGTCCTCTCTGACGCTGACATCATGAGACCAAGATGACATCTCACAATTGATCAGCAGTACCTTACCTTTGCGAGGCTTCAAACAGGATATTCTCAGAGAAGTGGCCACTGAGCTTAGAGTGTCATCAGCAGGTTGCAACAGAGATACAGAGAGACTGGAAGAGTCACAGAAAGGCATAAAAATGGATGTCCTTTGGCCACATCCCACAGTGGTGACCACTTCATTGTGAACAGTGCCCTGCAGAACTGGATGATGAATGCCACTCAACTTCAGGCACATTTAAGGAAGGTGAAAGACACCCAAGTGTCACGTCAGACCATTCAAAACCGTTTACATCAGCGTGGTCTGCGTGCTAGATGGCCTGCAAGGGTACCTGACCACACCAGGAACAGGCGTCATCATCTTGCATGGGCCAGGGAGCATTTACGCTGGACAAGGGACCAATGGGCCTCAGTGCTGTTCACTGATGAAAGTCGATTCACGTTGAGCAGAAATGATGGCCGCCAACGATGTTGGAGATGTGAAGGAGAGTGCTATGCATCAGCCACTGTTGTGGTGGCATTACACTCTGTGCAAGTGTGCCTAGTCCATACACACCTGCCCTACACTTTGTGAATGGTACAGTGACAAGCTGATACTACCTGAATAACATCATTAATCCTGTCATTGTGCCCTTGCGTGAACAACACAGGCCTAATTTCATTTTCATGGACGACAATGCTCCAGCTCATCGAGGTCACATCATTAGGGAATGGCTGCTGGAGGCCGGGGTACCTCAAATAGAGTGGCCTGCACTTTCTCCAGACCCGAATCCCATAGAAAACCTATGGCATCAGCTGAGTCGCCATGTTGAGGCTTGTAACGCTACACCCCACAACCTCAATGACCTAAGGGCCACCTGTTATGTATGGTAAAATACCTGGGTGAAGGATGAGGCAAGATGACTTGGCGAACACAGCTTTATTGCAATCCTGGAATTTCCCCATTGTGGGACTAATAAAGGCTTATCTTATCTTATCTTATTGACGGAACTGAGAATGCGGCAACACGGCAGGCACCTGGCAGAGGGCACCGGTCAAAGAGGCCGCAATATGGATGCCCCCTGCTTTATATAGGGCAGTGCGGTGATGTGACGGGAAGTACACGTCACCACATTGCACTTCACAATAAAGTGCTGTTTATTGTATATAACATTTCTCCCCCCTTTAGAAAAATCCAAAACCATACACACAATTGACCCCCCCCCCAAAAAAAAAATTTGGGACCCAAATCATGCACTAAAACAACGAAAAATAATGTACTAAATTGGCCTAACACACTCACTCAAAACAACCTAGAATAGGGCTGGCGGGTGAGACTACTGCACAGCCTGCACGGTGGGGTGGATTATTCTGCCACCCATACCTAAAGAAAAAGTCCTTTATTAAACTAAAATCACTTGCCATGCTCCCAAACTAAAAGATAAACACATAAAATAACCCCATACCATTACACACATGCAAAACAACAGAACTATAAACAACCCAATATTTCCAGCACAATCTCTTGGGTGGGAGAGGTAGAACCAGCATGGGGGGGGCCCAGGGCAGCCCCTCAGCAAGCGCGCCCCTGGAAGCAGCAGACCTCTGGGATGATGGCTGATCTTCTGGATGATGGAGCCCAACTCCTTCACCATCAACACAGACTCCTGTCCAGCCTTGTCACCTGGAGCCTCTTCCCGGACACTCTGAAGCTGATTGGCGTGCCTCGATGAGCCATCGGACAACCAGAAGTATGCTGCACCCAGCTTTGCCACTATGCACAGACACCTTCGATGTTTTGCTGGCTGTTGTTTGGCCCATCTTCACCATGGATGTTCTTTACCCCGAACCCGAACCAAGTCCAAAACCCTCAGCAGGGCCCGGCTTGGCCTGACGTGGTGCTGCTGAGCATGCGGTACTTCCATGCTCATCGGTCTGGCTCTGTCCTCTTCTAAAACCGTTGTAGCGGTCACCATCGTAGCTGCAGACCCTCCATCTCCCTGTGGCTAAGCTCCGGAGGCATCTGGGGCTAGCACATTAGTGTCACTTGCCGATGCAGGTGCCTCGCCGCCACGCTCGGTACCCCCTCTACCATGTCCCAAGCACCAGCACTGAGACCCTCCTGCACTGAACCTGAGTGAAACTGGTCCTGCTTGACCGCTGTGGTGTCCATTAGCTCTTTGTCCCACACAACGTCCTCATCGGCCACCGGAACCGGAGGGTTCCAGCGGCCACAACTCCACCATTCATTCCCGGCATCATCTTTTATGGAGAAACCCAGTCCATAAAACAAATCACAGCCCATGATGTTATCGCCTCGTACTGTCATGTGGAATGTGAAGTCAACCATCTTCGTAGACTTGTACCGGACCATTAACTTCAAACTTCCAACCGTGCACAGCCTGCCACCTCCATAACCATACAACGGTGCCGGGTTATCTCTCATCCTGTAGTGGGGGAAAAACTTCCTCACCGTGGCACAATTCAGCAACGACCCCTCTGCCCCTGGGTTGAGCAGTAGCGGCACGTCCACATTGTCTAATTCTACTGTGCAACACATGTACCCGTTTGTGCTGGGGGACACCATATGGCTGGTCGTCGGGGGCGGACGGAGTGATTTCTTCTGTGGGCTCACCGGGTCAGATTCACGGCACACTCTAGCATAATGGTTCAAGTATCCACATCTGCTACAACATTTTTCCGTAGCCGGGCAGTCCTTAGCCTTATTGCGGTGCATTGCAGACCCACAACCCTTACACAGGGGTTTGCCCGGGGTAGACCTTCGGCTGGCAGCATTGGCTTCCACAGTGTCGTCGTCCAAGCTATCCTCGCTATCTGAGTCCACAACATTTGCCGTGGCGGGTGGCTTCAGCGGCCGTTCTGACTGGCGCCAGGTTAGCTCTAAAGCTAGCTTGTCTGCTGCCTCCAACTGGAGAGCTAGTTCAACAGCTCTGGTTAATGTTGTCATTGGGCACCGTGAGTAGCCTAGCCCGCAATGCGGTGCTGCATGTGTGCTCTGCAAGTTGGTCACATACCATTTCATCTTCCAACAGCCTAAAGCGACACTCTCTAGCTAGCTGCTTCAAGTCGGCGGCAAACTGATGAATAGGCTCACCTACCTGCTGATGTCACTGCCAAAACCGAATCCTCCTGACAGTCATGCAATCAGGGGTGTGGTAATGATTTGCTAACAGCTCCACGAAGTCTTCAAAAGAGTCCGAAGCTCCGAGTGTGAGCAGGACTCGCTGGTCCTCAATACCCAGGTTATGAACAAGAAGCGCACATGCTCTTAACTTGTCGAGCTTACTGAGGTCCAGCGCGGTGATATAGGTCTGGAAGGCCTCAAACCACATGGGCCAAGGCACCGGCGGTTTGCCTGGAAGCTTGAGAAAGGGGTGAAGTGGTGTGATACATGCCTCCATGAGTTAATCCTCAATTGCCAGATGTTATGTATGGTAAAATACCTGGGTGAAGGATGAGGCAAGATGACTTGGCGAACACAGTTTTATTGATGGAACTGAGAATGTGGTAACACGGCGGGCACCTGGCAGAGGGCATCGGTCAAAGAGGCCGCAATATGGATGCTGCCTGCCTTATATAGGGCAGTGCGGTGACGTGACGGGAAGTGCATGTCACCACACTGCACTTCACAGTAAAGTGCAGTTTACAGTATATAACACCGCCCTTCAAGAAGAGTGGAATGCCATGCCTCAGCAGACAATAAGTCAACTTGTGAACAGCATGAGACGTCATTATCAAGCTGTAATTGCCGCCCAAGGGCACATGACCAGTTATTGAGACACTGACATTTTTTGTTGTGGTATACTCACCACTGTTGTTGGCTTTTGTTTCAATGAATCATTTAAAATGAGGAAATCACCATTGCATGCTTCTACTTAAATGCCCTACTTTCGTGATATTATATCACTGTAGTGTGAACTTTTAACATTTTCCATAAATTTCACCCGAAAGCCAAAAATCCCTAACTTTTCGAGTAGTGTATATGGACCTGTGTCTGAAATAAAGTGATTGATTGAAAAAATAAAACAAGTCTTGAATTCATAAGATGCAAAAATAATTAACAAATTTATAAGTAATAATTTTAAGAGAGTAGTGTTGCAATTTTTTTGCATTTAAAAACTACAAATTTAAGAAAAAATAACATTTGCAAGAAAGAAGTTGCATGGTGAGGATGAAACACTTAACACTCGTTCTACAGCTCAAATAGGTTTTGAATTCTCTTAACAAGAGCACTGAGATGAGTGCCATATCCCCTGCCTCAGTTTTCTTTGAAGATCCCATTATCTTACTGAAGGAGAGCAGTTTTCACCTTTTCCATGTACATCATCAGTGTACATCAAACCCTGGTACCAAGGTTCAAAACATTTGGAACCAGACCGTCAATGACTAAATCACCCCGAGTGCTCAGATGTCATTGTTGACCTTGACCTAGATGGGCCTAGATGCAGACCCATTTAGGCTGTGCTTTAGGTCAAGGTCAATAGCTTAGGGGAAGTAACGTTTTTTGTGAAATCATAAATGCCCAGATCTCCTGAGCTTGAGCTCAACCTGGAAGCAGACCTACCTGAGGATCATTGTGAGTGAGTTTGGTGAGGATTGAGGTAATTGCCTAAGAGGAGAAGCGATTTTTCCTGAAATAACATAAATGCACAGATCTCCTGATCTTTGACCTTGATGTTGACCTTGAGCGCAACTTGCAGACCCACCTGCAGTATGTGCATCATCAGAGTATATTAAACACTGACACCAAATTTCAAAACATTTGTAACAAAACTGCAAGAGGAGTTGATTTCACAAAACAGGTGGTATGGGCAGACAGACAGACATTACCACAACATAATCCCCCTACAGTCTTCGGTGGGGGATGAAAAAAATGTCTCTTTCTGTGGTGGAGAATGTCAGCGGTACATTACTGTAGATAAGCAGGATGTATACAGAGTACGCTATCAAATGCTGGTATCAAACCTTGGTATCAGTGAGTACTCAAACGGAAAAAAGTGGTGCTGCAAATGTTTGCAAATAAACATCTTAAATGCCACTGTACTGATGTAAAACTAGATATGAAATGCACTGGAAAAATACAGCAAATATTCAAAGCATCAGCCTGTGTGTCCACATGATTTTTATTTAATTTCATAAAAACCTCAAACATCCTCATTCAAGTTCAATATTACAGCAAAGTCTGTTAAGTTAAAGTCTGTTTAAGTTAGTAGCGGTGGTGAGGCATGAAGATGTCATTTCACCATGAAAAATGTCACAGTCTTTACATACAAATGGTAACCATAGGAAAGAAATCAAATAACTACCCATCACAATCAAACAGTACAGAGCCAATGAAAAGTGTCACTCCTAGACAGAAGAAAGCTGGAGCCAATCAGGAGTGGACATCTGCTCAGCTGTCAGCGTCAGCAGGGTCCCACGAGAGTAGGGGCTCGACTACAAGTGAAGTATAAAAGCTCCTTGTCCCACTGGCTGGCACAGACAAGAAAACAGCCGTCGCCAGTCTGACTGTGGGGTTGGAGTCAACTGTTCAGCAGCTTTGTGTCATTTCACTGCAGCACACAGTCAGCAGCAGTTCTCATGCCTCACATCACTCTGTTCTCTTCATCTCAGATTTTACAGCTGAGCAAGTACAAAAAAAATCTGTCATTCTCCAAAAACATTCTTGTACAGATGTGTCTCTAGTTTTTGGGGTAGATCTTTTCATAGAAGAAATTCTGGGCCAGCAGGTAAAGTTCCCCATCCTTCTCTCGGACTGCGTGCGCCCTGACGAACTGGAACTGCTCCAGAGCAAACTCGTAGAATTCATTCTCCATCTTCCAGATGGATGACTGCTGCAGCTTGGCGATGGACTCCTTTGTGGGTGGTTTCTTCTCACTTGTCTTCCTTAGGTGGGATTTCTTGCCTAGAATGAAAGAGCAGGAGAATTTAAGGCATCTGGGGGTATGGACCCAATGATTTAGTCTTTATATAGTAAGCCAAACCATGATGCTTCCCCCACCATGCATTGCATTAAGGATCAGGTTTTGGTGGTGGTGTGTAGTGTCATTTCATCAAAACAAAGTGATGTAAATTTTTAAATGTCTCATTGGTCCATAGAACACTATCAAGTAAAATTCAACAACTTCCAATAGCTTTTTCTTCAACACACACCTAAAAAACCAACAAATTGATAAAAGAGCAGCTAATTTATGAGAAAACCTATCAAATGAAGTAAAAAAAAAATAGCAAATTTAGAAGAAAAAATAGATATAAGAAAAAATCTAAATTTATTAGAACACTACAAGTAAAACCTCTCCAATTTATGACAGAAGGTCACATTACATGGTAAAGCTGCAAATTACAATATAAAAAACCCTGCAAATTTAAAGTGACACTTTGCCAAAAATCAAGTGTTTTTTCTTAAAGGTGGACTCCGGTGGCTCTAAAACCATCTCAAAAACATATGTATTGCCCAAAATAGTATATTGGGGCTTTTTACCCACAAAAAAACTTTCATTGCCTTAGATTTGCTTGGAAAGAGATTTTAAATCTTGCACCTACTTAAGTATGCACGGATCTATGAATATTCTAATTAGCGGACTGTAGGGCTTGCACTTGATTGGTCGCCATGCTCCTGACCTGCAGGGCTTGCATGTGATCTGGTGGGTGGGCTGCTAGTCTGTTTAAGACACTTCAGGACATTAAAGTTTTGCCTATATCTTTAAAAGTAAAAAGCGAAACATTTTTCTGAAAACGGTGGCGGCAAGAGATAAATGTGTAGTTGCTGAATATGTGTTTATTTTTTACTAACAACCAGTCCCCGTCTGCTGGCAACTGAGCGGGGGTGGGGGTGGGGGGTGGGGGGTGACATTTGAATGTGGCTGCTCTCAGTTCACAGTGTGGCGCTCCATCCGCTGGCAAAGTGAGCTGAGAACAGCTCGATTTGAATGTTCAAATCATTCAAATCACCCCCCACCTCTCTCCGCTCTCTCTCTCTCTGCTACTATCCCAACCCACTCTGCCTCAATCCTGCTGCTCCTTGGCTCCTCCCTCTTCCCCTGAGGTAGCCATGAGTATCTATCTGATTGGTTAATATTATAACCAACCAGGCTAAGCAGGAACAGTTACGTAGCTAATAACGGTCTGTCCAAATCTGTCTTTTTTTGGGGGGGTGGGGGGGTGGGGGGGTGGAGCTTAAGCAGACATTCACAGCAGAAAACCACATACTTGGGAGTTTGGAATGATTTTGCTCTTGATATGTCTTGTAAATCACAAGAAACATGTTACAGACATGTTAACAACAGAAAAAAACTTGATTTTTGCAGGAGTGTCACTTTAACGTGTCTGCAATATGTTTTTTGTGACTTACAAGACATATCAAGAGCAAAATCACTCAAATTTGTCACGTCTGTTTTCTTGCTGTGAAATTTCAGTTAAGAAAAGATTTTGACACAAAACTGTAAGACAATGAATTTTTTTTTTTTTTTGTAGAAAAAACAGCATAAGATACCATTTTAGACCATGTAGATTTGTTTTTATAGGTGACTTACATCCACCAGAGTGCGTCTTTAACCTCTTGCACTCCGGTGTACCGCGGACGGGCAGGTCTCTGCGTCCTACAGCGCACGAGGGCGCTCTCGTGCGCTCTAGGACGCACGAGGGCGCTGCGTCCTAAGAGCGCACTGGAAAAAAAAGCTGCATTTCCGTTCTTCCACTACAGACACAGCCGCGAACAGATCGGATATGATTGACCTCTCATTCGACTAATAAGAGCCTTGAATTGGGTTTCTGAAACCTTGAAGAACCAATGACTGAAAACCTAGCAAGAAGGACCCGCCTACCAACGCTGTGAATGCAGCGAGCCAATTGAAGCACAGAAGTTCGCAAGCTGTTTTGTGTAAGGCTGGGTGAAGACAGACTGCTGCAGCAGCAGATGAAAAAAGGACCCGCAGGAAGAACCCCACAGACCCAGCAGCATGGAGACCATCCACAAGTGCGACCTGTGTGACAGGGACTGCCATTCGCGCATCGGCCTGCTCAGCCACAGGCGGTGCTTTTTTTTTTTTTTTATTCCAGCAGAGTAGACGTTTAGGATTCTCTTCCATGGTCATCATAGACCGACGGAGGCCGACGAGGAAGGCTGAGTGACACACACGCGTTCGCCAGTCTTTTTTTAATTACTACTGTTATTTGTTTTGAAAAATCGTTCGCCAAAACCGCAATCATGGAAGCGCAAAACCGCAATAATGGAATTATGTTTTGACCGGGTCGCGAGACCAGCGTCGCGTTCGTCTGACAATGAGGAAGAAGTTCGCCAGCTCCGCTTCTGCTGTGAAGAGGTAAGTGTTATAAGCTAAATTATTCTTTATCCCTCAAAATTGTAATCAAAATGACTTTTGACAGGATCGGTAAATTACAGCTGTGCGTCATCGCTGCATGACGGATCGCGGCGCAACGGGCGATGTCCGTCCTCTGTAGCGAGGGGGGGGGACAAACCCCCCCCTACACACACACACGCACAGCCCTGAGTGTCACCTTTCATTAGAGCCCAAGATGAAGCTTCTATATTGAATCATTCAAAAGTTACAGACGTTTTTCCAAACTGTGCCATTTGGCACAATTTGGCACAGTTCAAAAACGCCTGGGAACTACCTGAGGAAAAAGCTGCGTAATATATTCATTTTTTGTGGTATTGTTACAAAATTTGGACCTCAGCTGGATAACACTTGGTTCTACATTTCTGTTGCATGTTCCAGCCCGGATCTGAAGCTGTGTGTTATTTGCAAGCATTTGTATCCAAAAAACACCCAGGCGAAATTTATTTTCTTCAAGTTCAGTATGTTTAGATGACTGTAACTCAGTGGCCGGAGCACTTAGAGAGATTATGACTGTTTTGCCAAAAAATTCAAAGTGTTTTCTTTTAAATGAGACCAACCCCATGAAGATGCTGCAAAGGGTTGAAGAACAGCTTTCGATTTACTTTGGGCACGTTATTTTTTGGCGTTTTTAGGGAAATTGACCGGAGTGCAAGGGGTTAAGAGAAAACCTCCAAAATGTCAAAAAAAAAAAAAGATTATGAAAAAATGACAAATTTATAACAAAAAAGTTACAATGAGAAAAAAGTCTCAAACTGACAAAAGAAAGAAATTTACCAAAGGTCTTAAATTATGAGAGAAGTTATACACTCAAGAGGAAAAAAGCCTGTTAATAATATTGACACTCCAGTGTATTCTTACAACTCAGCTATTTTACCTTTATTTTAAGGCTCAGAAATATTTTTTTCTGGGCTAATGCAGATTTTTTTTTTCTCTTGCCAAGAACTGCACAAAATGGCAATGGCAAAACCCAAAACACTAGGAACACGCAGCCAGCACACCCCTCTTGGAGCCATTCAGCAATGACAGCGTTAGCAACGGCTAAGCTAAAAACACTCCAGCATGAGTGACACCGACCTCAGTGAACAATCAACTCTGGACACCTCTCTGCAACAAAGCCACCTCCGAACTCAGAGCAAGCCAATTAACAACACTGTCCTCCCTGTGCGCAGAGTCATGTTGCTGCAGAAAGTGAAGCCAGCTGGAATATAAGAATGTGGGCAGCAGAAAGAACCGCTGCAGCACACCATCCCATGGAGGTCTGAAAGCCTGCAGCCACCGAAACAAAAGCAGCTGCGACGATCTGAAAAGAGTGAAAACTTGTATGAAATAGATATTGACAGTTGTACTTTCGGAACAAATTGGGATGGGGTGGAGGTGGGGATATAGGGTATCACAATACTAAGGAAATTATAGTTTTTTAACAATATTGCATCTTGACCCAAGTATCACGAGTATCATCCCTCGCGGTTCCCACCCCTATTAAAGCCTCATTCTCACCAGTCAGTACAGTTTGGTTCAGTCTGGTACGCTAGACAATCAATTGCATTTCAGTTGTCAAAAGCTGCCCAAAATAACCAGCCTGTACTGGTCTACTTTTTGTTACCTTTCTGTTGGTATGCCAAGAACAGTGGTCTGGTTCCTTCTGTCATGTACGGGGCCGTTGTTTCCTGCCCCGTTTCATGACCTGTGGCTTTAGTTTCTGATGATCATTTCCAGCTGGCAGTTTATTGGTTCCTCTGCCAGTCCTCAGCCACAGCCCTCCTCTCACCTCTCTCTACCAGGCACCTATCAGTTGATTGCCATCACCTGGGTTTTCACTCACATTTACACACAGGCACGCGCGCACACACACACACACACACACACACACACACACACACACACACACACACATTCACACTCACACATCCTGACACACACTCATACACAGACTCCCGCCGCACACCTGCGTCCACTTGTCACTCATTAGTCTGCTTGGTATTTATTGGGTGACAGTGGGGGCATTCAGTGTCGTGGCGTAAGTCAGCTTACACAGTCAGCTTGCAGACACTTGCCCATGTGGATGTCCTGGAGCTGTTGGAACCCTTTCCCTTTTGGACTTCTTCGGTGTTGTCTATCCAGAGCCTGTTGCACTCCGACGCCCTATGTAAGTCTCCCTCTTGTTATTATTCGCCCTTCCTATCCGCTGCCAGTTCCGCCCTGGGAGCGAGTGGGGCTTCCTCCCCTGCCAACTGAGCTCGGACATCCATCGCTTGTGTGCCAGACTGTTTTTACTGAACACCTTCCTGTATGTTGTGTATTTTGAGTTTTCCCGTTCTGTTAATAAACACGTCCTCTTTACCTGCATGTTGGGCTTGAACTAATTTATGTGTTAGCTGCAAAGTTACGCAGCTGAACATGACACCTAAAGGGTGGAGTAAGACACACTGTAGTCCATTGATTGGTCGATAATGGTCACTTCTGAGTAACATTGTGAACAGAATGGGAAAACACAAAATGCATCATTTTAAAATAAGGTACAGTACACAGACTACAGAGTGGATTTGGGATTTAGTGGTTTTTCTGAACAAGAAGAAAGATGAAAGTCCTCCACTGCTTACTGTGTCACATTCTTCTTTGTTGAAGTTTCTGGTGGTCTATGTTTTATCACTCTGGTATGATGCCATATTTACGCTGGAACCATTGCTATCCAGCCTATATATCTTGTAGAGGAAACACAACCCAGATATCAGGGCTTTCCATTCTGAACCGTACTGTGAAGAGCTGAACTGAACTGTACCACTTGGTAGTAACAAGGCCACAAGGTGTTACTAGAACTAGAGTTTTCAAAAGTTCTAGTACCATTAAGCAGGCATTTTTCATTTTCAACAAGTTGAAACGGCATTAAAAAAAATCTAACCCCACAAACCCTTATAGAAAATTACCAAATAGTTGCAAAATTTAACACCCACTGAGTGCCTTGTATTTTATTGATCCTCGGAAGGAAATTCAGGACATCCATGTGGATGGATGAAGCAGCCATGGTGCGGTGCCAATCCCTTCACCATTCACACTTTAGAGTTTCCAATTAACCAAACTTGCATGTTTTTGGCCTGTGGGAGGAAACCGGAGTACCCGGGGTAAACCCACGCAGACACGGGCAGAACATGCAAACTCCACACAGAAGGGTCGCTGATGATCAGGGGGTGGGATCGAACCCACAACATTCTTACTATGCTGCCACAGTGCAAACCACTGAGTCACCAAGCTGCCCTTGCTTGTATGCAAGAAATTTCAGTTTTTTTATTTAGTGGGGCTGCCCGCTATATCTCTTAATATTTCAGATTAAACAGCATCTTGATCTGTATTATATGATCAATGTATTGAAAGACTTAAAGATTAAATTTGTGAACTACTGTACAGAATCTATCGTGTATATATGACAAATATTACCAAATATTGCCCTTTGTTGGTGGGTCAAAAGAGTTATCTTGTCTACCATTCTTAGTTTTTACCTACAAAATGTGACTAAAAATCACAAACCTGGCAGCCTGGGGTTTACTGGTTGAGTAATTTGGCACACATTACCTTCCTGCTCTAGAACAATATATGAGTTAGAACATAAGAAATGTTCAATATATTTTGATCTTCAGACAGCCTACATTATAAGAGTAAATCTGAGGCTTAGGCTTCAATTTAAATCAAATCTGATTACCTTGAGTGCTTCTGGTTTATCTGCAGCTAAAAAACGATGATCGCCATACTGAGTCATCATTGTGCATTTATATCACTGTCGCAGTGAATTCCTCCCTGCTCAACATCATTTTCTCCAGCTGCACTAATCTGTAACTGGATCAGTGTGCAGCATGTCTGCATATTGATGATGGTTCAATTCTCAGAGGACCAATTCAGCTAAAATATACATACACACAATGGTAAAAAGCCATTTCATCGCTGCTGCTGCTGCTGCTGCTGCTGGCAAGACAATTTGCAACATGTGAAAAAACTGCTAAAATGCAGTGGTGTGCAATCTGTGGCCCCGGCACCACAGGCAGCTCTTTTGCCTTTAACTGGTGACTACCTGTGGCTTTTATGGGGGGAAAATTAAATACACAATATTGCCAGAAGTATTGGGACACCCCTCCAAATGACTGGGCACCACTGGACAAAGCAAGGCCCATAAAGACATGGCTGAGTGAGTTTGGTGTGGAGGAACTTGACTGGCCTGCACAGAGCCCTGACCTCAACCTGGTAGAACACCTTTGGGCTGAATTACAGCGGAGACTGTGAGCCAGGACCTTCTCGTCCAACATCAGTGTGTGACCTCATAAATGTGCTTCTAGAAGGATGGTCAAAAATTCCCATGAACAACAGCAAATTATGTGCAATTTTTGGACCAACTAAGAAGTGAATTTAGACGATTTCCCACAGAAACCTGAAAATTCTTGGGGCCACAGGTTGAAGACCCCTGTTCTACACCGAACTCGCTGATCCATGCCTTTATGGACTTGTTTTGCCTACTGGTGCCCAGTCATTTGGAGGAGTGTCCCAATAGTTATGGCAATACAACGTATATACAATGGAAAAAGTTGTTGCCAATTAAGAGAAATTTTGCAAATTTATGAGAAAAGCTATATATTAGATGAGGAAAAGTGTAACAACTTTACAGGGAAAAAAGGCTGCAAATTTCTGAGATGTACTTTTCAAGTTTCCGAGCGAAGATTTGCTATTTTTTGAGCAATTGGCTGCAGATTTTGAGGGGAAAAAGTTTCAAATTTAAACATAAACACAATTTGTAAAAACAGCATAAATCTTTGAGAAAAAAAACTTGTATATTAAAGTAGCACGATGTAACTTTTCTCTTCCTAATAGGAACACCGAAAAGACTACAAGCGGCATGTTTTACAAAGCACCATGTTGATTGGCTATTGGGATTCCCAACAGCCAATCACAGGGTGCTTTGATAGATGGTGGCGGAGCAGAACTTTTGCAGACAATGCAGGCTGTGATAGAAGTGACATTCACCTGGTCAAAGGTTGATGTGCCATTAAAATGATTTTGAAAACATTATTTTAAGGTGAAAATTTTATATAGTGGTGCTTTAACAACAAAAAAGGTGGGAAAAATAAGTAAAGAGAAAAAAATGTACAAACTTACAAGAAAAAAGGGTGTGCTTTTATAGAAAAAGAAAAACTTAAAGGGAAAAAAAACTGACAAGAGAGCTTCTAAATTTACAAGAAAACATCCAGTTTAATGTCGACAGGCCGGTTTTACTTGCATTTTGAGGCTCGAATGTGTTTTGCTTCTTCACACAGATTTTTAGGCGGAAAATCTGTTCAAAAATGCTCTTTCCGCAGCAGAGGTTGCCGACCCCTGAGCTAACATTTTTTTGTGTTCAGCGGTACCTGTTTTGTACAGCTCTGTGGCTCCTTTGAAGAAGCGTGGCAACGCGGCCTCCAGCATCATCACAAAGTCCTCCAGCTCCTCCGTTACTCCCACCAGCATGTACTCATTCACCAGGTTGTATTTGGCCTGCTCCAGAGCCCACTGGCTGCCCACGTTCCTACACACACACACACACACACACACACACGCAAATCTTTTCAGTTTGGATATTTTCTCCTAAGCCTGTGTTGAGAGCGGTTGATCTGCTGGATGAAAAAATGCCCACGTAAGGGGCAGGAATGGAGACGGAGCAAAACAGGCTGGCAGCAGAGAAGATAAGAGGGATGAGGGGAAAATGCAGATACAGAAAGACAGCAGGAAGAATAACTAAGAGAGTACAGAGAGGGTTGAAACAATAGGAGAGAGAGGACAAAGCTGCAACAATGAGGGGGGGAAAAAAACAACACAAAACAGAGGTTGATGTGTTGGGAAATTAAATGATAAGGAAGGGCACAGATCATTTACACCAGGGGTTTGCAACCTGTGGTTCCAGAGTCACATGCAGCTTTTTGCCGTTTGGCTTCCTTTGGTTTTTGACAAAACAACATTCACACATTTATAAGAAAAAAGTTGCAAATTTACAAGAAAATAAGGGCAAATTTATAATAAATGCAGTAGTGCATTACTTGGTAAACACCAAAAGGGAAACACACTACAAATTTATGAGAAAAATACAGTAAATTTACAAGAAAAAAAAAATCACCAATCTACCCAAAAAGTTGCAAATTTATGAGAAAAGCTGAACATTAAAGGGGTCAATGATAGACCTGTAACAATAATAGCCAAAACAATTAATCATATGATAAGTCGCCATTTATGTGTGTTGTTTTTTTACACATTTGAGTAATTTGCCAACATTTTAAGCCAGCTGCAGATACTTCTGTCCCTGTGTGAGGTGGGGCTCGTGCCCACACACCAGCAGAATGTGAAGTGATGAGCTGGGGTCCGCTCACAATATAAAGTTTGTCCTGACTGAGCCTAAAAGTCTGCTCCTTTTCAACAGCGCGATCACTTCAAGCAGCGAAGCCCTCAGTTTTTCCCCCATTTGAAGAGGTCTGCTTCATCTCATGTAACACACATGTTTACATGACATTTGTATGATCAGTGCGGCCAGAGGCGTAATTTATGGAGGGGATGTCAACCACCACCCCCCCAAAAAAAATCAAATCTGTCCAATATAACCCTCCAATAATCATATAATTATAGTTAATAAAAAAACATCTACAAGTGAGTATGAAGAAGTCGTCGTTTTTTCATTTGCAAGCAACGAAAAGTAACATTTCTAATAATCAAACAATGTACCCCCCTTCCCTGCAGACTTGGTGTTGCCCAATCGGCCCATGCGCCTTCTCTGGTCAGTACTACTCAGTCATTTGTAGGGGCGGCAGGTGAGGATGCTCGTCGAAGTCTAGAATGCGTTCAGCTCACAAGTGAGACAGCATGAAAGGAGCTCCACAAGGGCAACAAACCATTTTAAATTGCTGGTTGTCAAATAAAAGGACAAACCTCTCTGTCCAAAAGGAGGTAAATATATTGTTGTGTTAGTTGGTCTGAAGTTAGCTGGATGTTAGTCTGCTTATGTGAGTTAAAACTATGGGAGTACACCACAGAATAGATGTGCTGCCTGGGAGGATTTAGCTGATCTGAGAAACGATTAGCGCTTCTCATGCAAATTTGGGCTTTACATTGTATTAATCATTCATGAAATGTGAGCAGAATGGATTTTTTCATCAGCTGTTAGAATGAAATTTACATATGTTTGAGCACTCCTCAAAATGTTAGCAGCTCTGAACATTTATAAAGTCCAAACAAAACCTCTGTACCACTGGTCCTTAAATATAAATGCCTTTAAATATTTCTTGTCATCCCCAGAAAATTCAAGTTAACCTTAAATTGTTCTGTATTTTTAAAATGTCATGATTTTGATAATTATAAAATTCAATTAGAAAGCAAGTTTTACCACTTTTGATTATAGACTAAGTCACTCTGAAGACTATTCTTCAATATCCGCGTTAAAAGAAATTGATTATTTTCCCTGCAGATCATTTTCAGATCTTCTATTCTCTGTTAAAATACCACAACTGCACAAAAGAGTATCTAAATGAATATATAAGAAATAAACACCAAATAGATGAATGAAAGAATAGATGCATTTCATCGACCAAAACTTTTTAAAATACTATCTCATTAAGGAAAATACAGCACTCTAAATTTTATCCATATGCAATAATGTGTTAAAATGAGTTCAAAGGCACTGCAATACAGCATTACTAATTAATTTGGAATTTAATTATTGAGCTTAAAGTCACATTTCTAGTTTTCTGTTCCCATTTTATTTAATCACAAGACAGCATTACACAAATTAGGCAGTGACCAAACACTGAGATATTGATGGCTTATTATCATCACCGTCTAGTGATTTAGCTCCTAGTACAGTGATCCCTCACTTATCGCGGTTAATGGGTTCCAGAACCGACCGCGAAAAGTGAAAAACCGCGAAGTAGCGTCACCCCTAATGACGTCACCCATAAATAACACATACGTTCATTCTCTCACTCTCTCTCATATGATACGTGTGTGTGTGTGTGTGTAAGTGTACATACATACGTAGATGTAAATAAAGTGTACATAAATATGTTTTTAGAACTCTTTTATTTTTATAACAAGATACGTAACTCAAGATGAAGATGATTTACATACTGCACAGGTTAATGAGAGCTTTACTGCTCCTCAGGTGACGCCTCATCGTCAGGTGCTAGAGGCGCAGGATTGTCGAGGGCAGCTGCAGGAGGCGGCATAGTGGCTCGACGGGAAGACTATTTCACACAAAAAGGGACAAGAGAACAGCGAAAAGTTCCACGCTGCGAGACTAGCGATAAAGAACAATGAATGCGGTCTTCCTTCGGTGGGTATGGGCGCTCTGCAGGGAGAGAAGCTGGGTAAAACGTCTCGGCCAATCAGCTTGCGAGATTCCCGAGCAGTGAAGAGGTGGGCGGAGAGGAGTGGAGCGGTGGTCAGAGGTGGATTTTGAGCTGTGCGGCTCTCCGTGTTGATATCTGATGGTCTAATGTAGTCTCCCTGCCTTCTGCTAGCGCCCGCCCATTTTTTCTCAATTTTGAATTTTTGATGAATATTTCTGAAAAATCCGCGATGCACTGAGGGCGCGAAAGGTGAAGCGTGAAGTAGCGAGGGATCACTGTATAACAAGATTCATCACCTTAACACTGTACCTTTTTGACTTTGCTGGTGTTTAAGGGTCCATTTGCAATAAAGGGAGCGCTAAAAATATAAATAAATTGATAAATAAAAAGTTGCAATGCTTCTTCCAGCATTTTTTTTCTTGCAACATTTGTCATCTCCTCCAGCCTGTTGCTTTTCCTGTATGGTCACTTCAATACTGAATATATGTGTGTGTATGTATAAACATTATATATCAGCTAAAAACATATTATAAACCCATTTAAAGTTAGAGCTGTCTTCACTACCAACTTTTGGGGCTGTGAATATTCTGTCCAATCTTTTTTCTCCCTTAATAAACTTCATCAGTGTTTTATGTGGCACTGTGACGTTTCTAATATCCCTTTTTCGTGTGTGCAACTTTTTTGTCATAGTTTTACAGTTTTTCTTGTAAATCAGAGACATTTTTTCTTGTAAATTTGCCTACTTTTTGTATTAAAAATGTTGTTTTCCCCCTAAAATTCAGTTTCTCATAAAAATGTAGCATTTTTCTCAAATTTGCATTTTTTTGTCATCTCTAAATTCTATTCACCGCCCATGAAATGCTTGTTTATCTAACAACACTTGACCATATACTTCATTCTTAGACATTATTTTAGCGTAGCTCAGTTTTATTTTCTCTAACTGAGATCCAAGGCAGCTAGGTGAAGCTAGCAGTTTAGCTACTCATTCACAAATGTTTCTGTGCTTATTATACTCCAGGGACCGGCCATATGCTATCGGCCACTGAAACCACACACCCTTGTCCACCAGTGATGCTTTATTTCAGCAATGGTGACCTAAAAGGGAGGGCAGACAAAAGTGGGACAGACTGACCCATAACATAATGCCCCCGTGGCCCTTAGGTTAGGGAAGAACTTCCTTTGTTCCTCATTATCTTCTTAGTGGAGGTAATGAGGAACAAGATTTACTAGTCACAAATTTATAAGAAAAACACTGCAAATTCACAATATCTTTTTTTTTTCAATTTTATCAGTTTTAAAGATGCTAATTTATGAGAAATATACTGTGCAGGCACAAATGTCCAATAAAAGTTGCAAATTAACAAGAAACTGTTGCTATCCTAAAAGAAAAAATAGTTGCACATTTTTGAGTCACCCCACGCTCCTCCAAACCTGCAAGGACGAAAAACAAAAACCAAAACCTGAGAAGTTCCATATTTAGGAGGGGAAAAACAAATTTGTGTCAACAGGCCAATTTATACTTCTAACTCAGCCATTTTAGCTTCATTTTAAGGCTCAAATGTATTGTGTCCTGATACCAATTTTCTTGGCCACACTGCTAAAAATGGCTCTTTCCATAATAGAGGCTGCTGAGCTCCAGCTTAAACCATAAAACACTTTTTCCCCCCCCATAAAGGTAAAGCCGTCTCCAACTGATCCATTGAGAATGAGAACCAACAGTGGCTTCACTCTTTTGTCTTCAGAATTCATTTAATGCTTTTGATGTGCTTTCTATTTCTTAATACAGCTAGTGCATTCTGGTGAGCTACACAAGTTCTTAACAGGAGAATTTTAGTCTGGGAAAGGGTGTGTGGTTAAAGGATGTGGCAGGATTATGGAGGGTTACAGTGCCGAATGAGGCCAGACTGATACAGATCATAATGTAGGGAGAGCAGATCAAGGATGGAACTAACAGAGCACTTCAGAAGAGAGTGTAGTTGCGGTGATAACAAAATACCGTCAGCCTTGATGTGGTGCATTAAGAAACTAGACAGCACTCAGAGCACAAACCTCTGCCAAGGCAGCCGATTTTCTCTTATTTTAATCTCTCCCACTAGCTCGTTAGCGATGAGCAGATAGCGACCTCTGGTGGTGACCATGAGAATTATGCAATATTATACAAGAGGGAATGTGGTATAAATTAATATAGCACCACGGTGCTATATTAATTTAAGCAGCAGAGGGCCAAAGACCTCACCATGGTGCTTTATTCATGATATCACACAACCTTGAGTGTATTTATTTATTTATAATCCTTTATTAGTCCCACAATGGGGAAATTCAGGGCATCCACCTGGATGGATGAGGCAGCCATGGTACGGCGCCAATCGCTTCACCATTCACACACACATTCACACCTAGGGCCACTTTAGAGTCTCCAATTAACCAAACTTGCATGTTTTTGGCCTGTGGGAGGAAACCGGAGTACCTTGAGTAAACCCACGCAAACACGGGGAGCACATGCAAACTCCACACAGAAGGGTCATTGATGGTCAGGGGGTGGGATTGAACCCATGACCTTCTTACTGTGCTGCCACAGTGCTAACCACTGCACCACTGAGCTGCCCTAATTATTGCTTTTGTACAACAGTTCGGCCAACACAGTTTAGAAGTTAATAAGTGACAACAGATTATGATTTGTTCATTTATTTAAGGGGCAGGGGAAAAAAAACTGATATAGTGTAGTATCGCAATACTTTATGTCCATGATACTGCATCAATTTAGAGAAACCAGTATTGCAATTAAGAATGGACGCGTGACGTCACCTGACAGAAAAACTGCAAGGAATTGTGGGAAAAGTGTTCTGCCTGTCCGTGCTTAGTAGTGAGCAACAAATGTGGTTAAGCTGAAGTTTTTGAGAGGGTTGCTTCAGTCTGTTATTTATTTATTCGTATAAAAATGACACTGAATATGGTATTCAAACAGAAAATGTAAATATACATATCACCATCCATACATCATACAAAATCCAGGATAACACATGAAAGTGAAAACACTTATTTCCAATGTAGCCCTTTCAATCACATTATTATTCATCTGAATACCACGCAACGTTAGAATGGGGAAGTTTTGCTGCGTTATCAAATGCAACAACTGCTCTCACGATTGGCGTGGAAAAAGACTGACAACGGCGTACGCGTTTTTAACTTCTTGACTTGGAAGAAAAGTGGAGCAAATTGGGTCTCAGAGCTAACAAAGAGGCGTTGGATGAAATGGATGGATTGCAGCAGTCAGAAGGAAAGACATCAACTCCAACAATATTCCTGCACACATGGTTGTGTGTTCACGGCATTTTCACAAAGGTAAGTTGTGATCAAAAAAATATTTAGAAGTGCAGAAAGACGTCCCCTCTCCAGAGCAGCTGTCTTGCGCACTGTGCGCATTGGCTGCACCTCAGCCATGGCTCTCTGTCATCTCTCAGTAATGTGTAAAAACGCACAGGGCAAAATCAAATAATTTCCCCACATCATCTCTGCTATTCCAAATTTCTCTTGCTAATCTGGAGCAGTTTTTTTTTTTTTTTTTTTTTTAATGGTAGCTTTTTGGTGTTGCTGATTTTCTTTGATTTTTCTTGAAGGTGTGATTACTTGTTGCCTTCATTATACATGGATTTAATATAAGCTGCGGATTGAAGTTCATAAAATGTTTGGTATTGTTAAATTAAGCAGATTCTCCTCTTTCAGGTGACTATAAAACGTCACTGTCCTGGTTTAGTATGTTTTTATAGCGGCTAATTATACGGTAATTTTTTTTTCCGGTGCGCCAGCAAGAGCGTCGGGCTTATCACATTACTGGATTAGTATTTAATGTCCTGTTGATAATAATGTGTATGTACTTATCAAGCATTCATTCATTCATTCATCTTCTTCCGCTTAATCTTTTTCGGGTCGCGGGGGGGCTGGAGCTTTTCCCAGCATCTTTGGGCGAGAGGCAGGGTACACCCTGGACAGATCGCCAGTCCATCGCAGGGCCAACACAGAGAGACAGACAACCACTCACTCTCACAGTCATACCTAAGGACAATTTAGAATCCCCAGTTTGATGCCAATTAACCTAACTTGCATGGGTTTTTTTTGGCATGTGGGAGGAAACTGGAGAAATCCTGGAGTAAACCCACGCAGACACGGGGAGAACATGCAAACTCTATACAGATCACCATTGGTCGGGGGCTGGGATCGAACCCAGGATCCCCCGGCCAAGGGTGAGTTACTGTGCTGCCGCAGTGCTAACCACTCCGCTACCGCATCATATGACAAATGTGAACATAAATCCAACATTTCACCACTAGGACTTAGAAATGCCTGTAGTTGCAGAGACACATGCTAGTGCAGAAAACTGTATAGAAACAATGACTGCTTACCTTTGTGTTAAACAATGGTTTTCTGGTTGTTCACCCGGATTATTTGAGGCGGCTGAACCCATCCATTGGTTAATTGAACACGAGCCTCTAATGATTTATAGTTTTTAAACTGCTCATGGGTGTATGCCCTCACCCCACAAACCAGGTAGGCAAACACATCTAACAACGTGACTCGAGGCAGTTGGTCGAGATCCATGGTCCATTTCTTGTGTTTATCAATCCCGTTTATTTCTTACATTTTTTAGAGGCAGCACTCCTTTTCTTCCTTATTCAGCTTCTCTGAATAAGGAATTTGAATTTTCTGTTTGCTCTGTTCCATTGCACCTATGTCTGTTCCTGTTAGCAGTGCATTACACTGTCAGCTTTTAATCTAAATCTAACCAGACCTAACCAGGCTAACCAATACCATGAACCAGGAACACAACACAGTTCCTGGGTTGTGAAGTGTGTCTCTTGCCAAACAGCACTTCACTGTGGAAAATGTGACGTTAATGAGCCTTGGCATTTCGTTGTTTGCACATGCAGTAATACTTTTGAGAATTTTCTGGAGAATATTCTGGATAGTTTTTGTCATTTTGGATATGCTGAGAGCTTTAATAAACCTGCAGGTGAAGACAGCAAGCATATTTGTCCACTCCCATGTTCATAACAGTATGACAAACTTGAAAAAATACCAACTCAAGGTACACTGTACCTGTATGGAAAAACACGCGATTAACACTTTATTAATCGTGATTAACTCAACATTTCAAAAGATTAATGACGATTTAGGCTGCGTGTCCACCAAAGGCGTTTTTTCATCTGCGGGCAACTATTTATTCATTCTCTAGGTTCTTGTCCATTGTTATTTAGAGACTGCTATTAAATAAGTAGAAAGTCTGACCATAGGAAAAGTGGAAGTGTTGAGCTGTGACTGACAAGCTGTTGCTGCGAAACAGGCCACAGACTTTTTTTCCAGAGCACAGCACACACACGCTGAAAAAAAAGACATTCAGGGTGGTCGGGTGACAAAAAACGCGTTTGGTGGACACATAGCCTAAAAATTTCAATCGTCCAGCAGTACTACTAAAAACCTATACATTTTTAAATAAAATGATGCAAATTTATCAGTAGACGCTTGAACATCTGATACCAAAATAAAATATAGATTTGCAAAAAAAATGGCTATTTTAAACCAGAAATGGAGCATATTTATCAGTAAAACATGTTTTTACTTTGATCATTCTCTTCAAATACAGTGGGGCAAAAAAGTATTTAGTCAGCCACCAATTGTGCAAGTTCTCCCACTTAAAAGATGAGAGAGGTCTCCAATTTTCATCATAGGTATACCTCAACTATGAGAGACAAAATGAGGAAAAAAAAATCCAGAAAATCACACTGAATGATTTTTAATGAATTAATTGGTAAATTCCTCGGTAAAATAAGTATTTGGTCAATAACAAAAGTTCATCTCAATACTTTGTTATGTACCCTTCGTTGGCAATGACAGAGGTCAAACGTTTTCTGTAAGTCTTTACAAGGTTTTCACACACTGTTGCTGGTATTTTGGCCCATTCCTCCATGCAGATCTCCTCTAGAGCAGTGATGTTTTGGGGCTGTCGCTGGGCAACACAGACTTTCAACTCCCTCCAAAGATTTTCTATGGGGTTGAGATCTGGAGACTGGCTAGGCCACTCCAGGACCTTGAAATGCTTCTTACGAAGCCACTCCTTCATTGCCCGGGCGGTGTGTTTGGGATCATTGTCATGCTGAAAGATCCAGCCACGTTTCATCTTCAATGCCCTTGCTGATGGAAGGAGGTTTTCACTCAAAATCTCATGATGCATCGCCCCATTCATTCTTTCCTTTACATGGATCAGTCATCCTGGTCTCTTTGCAGAAAAACAGCCCCAAAGCATGATGTTTCCACCCCCATGCTTCACAGTAGGTATGGTGTTCTTTCTCCTCCAAACACGACAAGTTGAGTTTTTACCAAAAAGTTTTATTTTGGTTTCATCTGACCATATGACATTCTCCCAATCCTCTTCTGGATCATCCAAATGCTCTCTAGCAAACTTCAGACGGGCCTGGACATGTACTGGTTTAAGCAGGGGGACACGTCTGGCACTGCAGGATTTGAGTCCCTGGCGGCGTAGTGTGTTACTGATGGTAGCCTTTGTTACTTTGGTCCCAGCTCTCTGCAGGTTATTCACTAGGTCCCCCCGTGTGGTTCTGGGATTTTTGCTCACCGTTCTCGTGATCATTTTGACACCACGGGGTGAGATCTTGCGTGGAGCCCCAGATGGAGGGAGATTATCAATGGTCTTGTAGGTCTTCCATTTTCTAATAATTGCTCCCACAGTTGATTTCTTTACACCAAGCTGCTTACCTATTGCAGGTTCAGTCTTCCCAGCCTGGTGCAGGTCTACAATTTTGTTTCTGGTGTCCTTTGACAGCTCTTTGGTCTTGGCCATAGTGGAGTTTGGAGTCTGACGGTTTGAGGTTGTGGACAGGTGTCTTTTATACTGATTAGATTATTTGTTTATTTGACAGGGACAGTGCAATAAACATAGACAATTAATCAAATGACAATCAATCTGATGTGTTGCACAAAGAGTGTATAGCTATTAGCTAATTTGCAACTCTTGTCCCTGGATGGGCTTTAGAAAGGAGAAACAAGTAAAAAGTAAAAAAGGATAAGGAAAAGAAAAAATGAAAACAGAATAAACAATAACCACATACATCAATGCAAAAAAGATTATAAGTACATTATAAATACACAATTATACATATTATGAATATTATAAAGATTATAAATATTATAAATACACAATATAACAACCTGACTCACATTTGCCTATTTCAGGCCTCTCTCCCTTCGTAACTCACTATAAACAAACACATTCATTCCTTCCCTTCATTCACTCTCACCCTGCAGACAATCATTTCATACATGGGTACATTCTTGTTTATTTTTCAGCCAGTTTTTAACCTTTTTAGTGAATGTTTTAAAGTCCGTTATTATTTTAATTTCATTTGGCATTGTGTTCTAGATGTGACTGCCCTTTATAGAGAAAGCTGTTTGTCCAAATGTGGTTCTGCGGTGGAATATTTTATAGTTATTGTTTACAGAACTCCTGGTGGCTCTGCTGTTGTCCTGTCTTTGGATGAAACCAGCAAGTGGCTCAGGCGCTGATTTATGGAAACATTTGAAAATTAATTTCAGAAAACAGAGGTCAATGAAACTCTCAAAACTCAATAGGTTGTATTTTTTTAAAATATAACAGTGATGCCACCTAATGGGCTTTTTGTCCAAGATTTTTAGAGTTTGATTATATAATGAACCTATGTCTTATTGTAGAAGGGGCTGCTTGAGCCCAGACTGTCAAACAGTATGATATATGAGAAAAAACCATAGAATGCATATACAGTGCAGCTGCTTCGTATGGTATGTAATATCTAATTAATTTAAAGCTGATAACGAGTTCAAACAGATGCCATTAATACAGGTAACGAGTGGAGGACAGAGGAGCCGCTTAAAGAAGAAGTTACAGGTCTGTGAGAGCCAGAAATCTTGCTTGTTTGTCGGTGGCCAAATACTTATTTTACCGAGGAATTTACCAATTAATTCATTAAAAATCCTTCAATGTGATTTTCTGGATTTTTTTTTTCTCATTTTGTCTCTCATAGTTGAGGTATATCTATGATGAAAATTGGAGACCTCTCTCATCTTTTAAGTGGGAGAACTTGCACAATTGGTGGCTGACTAAATACTTTTTTGCCCCACTGTAGACCCACTATTTTAATCTTGTTTTTGATTAGTTTCCGATTCTAATTGTCTTGGGGTGTATGGAGTGTCACGGAGGGATAGCACCTCTGAAGGAGCAGCAGTCGTACCTCCAGGTCGTCGGTCCGGTTTATTTCCCACTTGGCATTCAACTCTCACCTGTGGCTCCAAGTAGCTGTTTGCATGCAACAGTGGCCACACCCCGGTAAACTGTTTCGACTGGTGGGTGAAACCAGGTGAGGGTAGCCGACGGGTTTGAAACCCTCGGTGAGGTAGGGCTTGTCTACCTACGCATGCGTAGGGTGGACCTGGCAGACTGCGTGGAGGAAACCACCAGACTGGTTCAACTGGCAGGAAGGCAGACCCAGCAAAGCGCTGTGGAGTGCAACTATGGCACAGTGAGACATGTAGGACACTGCTGGCCATCCACTGCATCCTAACCTATCTCCAGCCATCTTGATTATGTCTTGCCACTGGATCCAGATAGGCTGGGACGAGAGAGTGAGGCTGACGACCCTGCGCAACTCTCCCTCACTTAAATCAAATTCACGCGCAAGTCATCAACCCCCCCCCCCCAATTTCCTTCTCATTCCCCCCCTCTCCCTCCAAGTCCTGTGGCAATGGGTAAGTGACGAAGCAGCAGGTGTGGATACACTGGAAGCTGTAGCCACAATCCCACACACAGGCGGCCCAGGGCATAGGGTCGCTCTCTACTGGACTGAACCAGCAGTGGAGTACGGCAGCCCCCTGGGTGTCTGAGCAGCCCTTTTTAGGATTCGCTCTGCTCACCTCCATGGCCTGAGGAAGGAGCTAGAAAAGGTGCCCTAAGCATGTCCTGCTTCGCTACACCCTGGCCAGCAAGCCGTGGCTGGCGGGGATCCCACCCTAGCGGTCGAAATTCTCAGAAGAAATCAACTAAGGTGACATCACTCACCATTGGCACTTGGAATGTGCGAACACTTACAGACAGCTCCAAACCGGACAGACTTGAGAGACGGACAGTACTTGTCGCAAGAGAACTCAGCAGGTACAACATCAACATCACAGCTCTGAGCGAGACCAGGTTTGCAGGGAAAGGTCAACTGACAGAAGTTAAAGCCGGTCTACACCTTTTCCTAGAGCAGCCGAGGCAGCGAAGAATGCTGTGAAGCAGGAGTGGGTTTTGCAATCAGATCCAATTTGATTAGCAAGCTTACCAGCCTCCCCAAAGGAACCAACGACCGCCTCATAACCCTGCGGCTCCCCCTCCGAGGAAAACGCCATGCCACATTCATCAGTGCATATACCCCCACCATGACGAACCCAGATGAGATCAAAGACAAGTTTTATGAGGACTTAGAGACTCTCATTGAAGGCGTACCAAAGGAGGACAAACTCATTGTTCTTGGAGACTTTAACGCTAGAGTTGGTACAGACTACCAGACGTGGGAGGGAGTCCTTGGGAAAAATGGAGTTGGAAAGTGCAACAGCAACGGTCTTCTCCTGTTGAAGACATGTGCCTCTCATGACCTTCTGATCACTAATACCGTCTACTGCTTGCCTAATCGCAACAAGACCTCCTGGATGCATCCAGGCAGCAAGCATTGCCATCTGATTGATTATATCATTGTGAGAAGGAGAGACAGGCAGGATGTTAGAGTGACAAAGGCGATGTGTGGCACAAACTGCTGGACAAATCACAGACTCATTCTCTCAAAGCTCAACATGCACATCCAGCCCAAATGGCGTCCATAGGGGAAAAAGGCAAACAAGCGACTCAATGTCAGCAAGCTGGAACAGCACTCTATGCGACAGAACCTCTGTGAGGACCTGGACAGCAAGCTTAGTCAGCTCAATCTCGGGGCGTACGGAGCAGAAGAAGACTGGGCAGCTTTCAGAGGCATGGTGTACGACACCTCAGTCACTCATCTGGGCCACAACATGCACAAACACCAAGACTGGTTCGATGAAAATGATGAGGCCATCCAAATGCTGCTTGACGAGAAGCGTGAAGCCCACAGAGCGTACCAGCAAGACAGTAGATCTGCCTCTAAGAAGGCAACCTTCAACTCCATCAAAGGAAAGGTGCAGGCAAAGCTCAGAGAGATGCAGGACTTCTGGCTCAGCAAAAAGGCAGATGAAATACAGCAGTACGCTGACAGCAACAACTCCAAATGCTTCTACGATGCCCTTAAGACCATCTACGGGCCTCAGTCTTCTGGAACATCACCACTGCTCAGTGCTGATGGGTCCACTCTCCTCACCGACAAGAACGCAATCCTGGAAAGATGGGCAGAACATTTCAGCAGCGTCCTGAACAGACCTTCATCCATCAATGCAGAAGCCATCACTCGCATGCCCCAAGTAGGGGTGAACACGTCTCTGGCAGAACCTCTAATGGAATCAGAAGTCCAAAAGCAATCAAACTCCTTTTGAATGGCAAAACACCTGGCTCTGACTCCATCCCAGCTGAAATCTACAAGGCAGGAGGACCAGTTCTAATACAGAAACTCACCAAGCTCTTTCAGACCATGTGGCAGCAGGAAGTTATCCCCCAGGAGCTCAAGGATGCCTCCATTGTCCACCTATACAAGAGAAAAGGAAACAGGCAGTCCTGCGACAATCACCGTGGGATCTCTTTCCTTGCCATCACCGGCAAGATCCTTGCAAGAGTCCTCAACGGCCTCATTCAGCACATGGAAGGCAGTCACCTGTCGAAGAGCCAGTGTGGCTTCAGATAGGATAGTGGAACTGCTGACGTGATCTTCGCCGCATGCCAACCTCAGGAGAAGTATCAAGTGCAGAACAGGGACCTCTACACAACATTTGTAGATCTGACCAAGGCTTTTGATACCGTCAGTCATGAGGGGCTGTGGAAGATCATGGCGAAGTTCGACTGCCCGGACAAGTTCATCAGCATGGTGCGCTAGTTCCATGACGGCATGCTTGCTTGAGTACTGGATGATGGAGACTCCTCCGAAGCCTTCTCAGTCACCAACGAGGTCAAGCAGGGCTGTGTACTCACGCCTACACTTTTCAGCATGATGTTCACAGCCATACTGTCTGATGTCTTCTGCAATGATGAAGAAAGTGCCATCAGAATCAGGTACAGGATGAACGCAGGCTTTTCAACCTGCGGAGGCTCCAAGCCAAAACCAAGGTGGAAGGGGACTCAGTGCGTGACTTCCTGTTCGCAGACAACTGTGCACTCAACGCCGCTACAGAGGCCCAGATGCAGCAGAGCATGAACTGCTTCTCCACTGCTTGCAACAACTTTGGGCTCACAATCAGTACAAAGAAAACCGAGGTCCTGCACCAACCCGCACTGTAGAAGACTTATGTGGAACCAGCCATCACTGTCAATGGGGAGACCCTCAAGGCTGTTGACAAGTTCACGCACCTCGGCAGCACACTCTCCAGGTCTGTCAACATCGACAATGAGGTTGATTCGCACATTGCCAAGGCAAGCTCAGCATTCGGACGGCTACGTGCAACAGTGTGGGAAAGGAGAGGTATCAGGCTGACCACAAAACTGAAGGTGTACAAGGCAGTTGTCCTGCCTTCCCTACTGTACACTTGTGAGACCTGGACAGTCTACGAGCGCCATGCCAGAAAGCTAAACCGCTTCCACCTGAACTGCCTCAGAAAGCTCCTGAAGAGAGCCCAGATTAGGTGGGCTGCCCACCTTGTTCGTATGCCTGACTCACGCCTACCAAAGAGACTGTTCTACCGTGAACTAGCAGAGCGCAAATGCTCACAAGGTGGTCAGAAGTAGCGCTACAAATGCACTCTTAAGGCCTCCCTGAAGAGCTTTGACATCAGTCCTGACACCTGGGAGACCCTAGCGCTAGACCGACCAGACTGGCGTAGCCGTATCAGCAAAGGTGCTGCCTCCTTTGAGCTGAACAGGATTGCCATGGCCCAGAGAAAACGTGAGCTTCGCAAGTCCAGAGCCACCCCTGTATCTTCTGCCTGCGCAGACCACCTGTGCCCGACCTGTGGCAGAGCCTTCCGTGCCCGCATCGGACTGATCAGCCACAGCCGGACACACCGCACCCAGTCCTCTTCCCTGTGATGTCCTTGGTCATCGTTGAGAACGAGGACAAACAACAACAACATTCTAATTGTCTTAATTTATGATTTTAATCCTATTTTATGTCACAATTACTTATCTTACTGTGAATAATTAATACTTATAAATATATGTCTGTTTGACTGTATTTACGTGTTGCTTTATTCTTACAGTCATCTTTACTGTTCAGTCCCTCCAGGATTTCGTGAGATATTTTTATGATTGTTGCAGGCCAAAAAGCCTGAATTTGCGGGAGCTTTTTTTAAAAAGTTGCAAAAAAAGTTGCAATGCTTTTAAAGTGTTTTTTGCACTAAAAGTTGTGGGAAGAATTCCAAATTTTAAAGCAGATGCTTTTTTCCAGTTTACTGCAGTGATATTCTATATAACAATACAAGAAAAGCACAGGATTGTCAAAAATTTCCTATTATAGTGATTTGTAAATTAAGCAGAAACTTCTGCTATACAGAAAAACTCTTGTGCAACAGCAAACACAAACATTAACACAAAATCCATTACAACAGCTAAATTGCATTGAATGCATGTTAAAGAGTAGAGATTTGGAAATTATTGGCAGCACCTTCATTTGAAAACTCTACGGTTCCCAACCACTCGGTACTGAGCGGAGAGGAAAAAATAAATAATTTATTCTGTTGCACTGTATTGGCTACTGGAGTCTGTGTTTTTCTGGAAAAAAAAATGGAGAATATTCTCTCTCTTTCCATGCCTACCTGTCTGTCTGCTGCATGTCGGTCTTCACACACACACACACACACACACACACACACACACACACACACACACACCTTGTGACGGCGAGGGGTGGGGGTGGGGGTGTGCAATTGTCCATGCAGACTGGAGATTCACAGTTTTAAAGCTCATTGACCACATGTAGTAATGATTTTACCTCTAAAGATGTATAAATGTTCAAACACTCGCTGTAGTGTAGTGTACTCTCCTCACGCACGCTCCCGTGACGGGGTGCTTTTGGGGCAGGTGCATGTTTTTCAACACAAACCCAGCACTTTGTACACGCGGTGAGGATGGAGATGTGGCGAGGCGTCCACGGGCAGGCTGGGGGAGACGGAGGAAGGGACGGTGTTGAAAACCTCGTGGGTGAGTGTTTTTTTTTAAATCACACACTCTGTTTGCTGATGTGTTCCGTTACTCACTGGAAACTATAAACTCACTACCCACTGTAAACACGGAAGTGAACGTGGTGCAGTGATGCATTTGATTGGTTAGACTGAGCGCTTCAGCGCCAGTTAGAGACAAATTTGATTGGTGAAATTGGCGGAAGTTGACGAGGATTGGCCAAAATTGTGGGAAAGTTGCGGTGATTGGAAAAAGTTGCAAGGTCGCGCAATAGTTGCGCTGATTGGCTGATTTTGCATGAATTGGTGCGATTGCAACATCGTGAAATCCTGGAGGGACTGACTGTCTAGTCTTTTTATCAGCAAATTATCTTCTTATTTATCAGTGACCGTTTATTTTTTTTTTTTAATCACCCTGTCCAAGCTCCAGTGTTTCCTCATGGGGAGCCCTCCCATGGGGAATTGTGCCTGTTTTCTGGCTGCAGGGCACTGGCCTGTGATTGCCCTGGTCTATCTGGCTGAGGGGATCGTGCACTGTGGCACCACACCTGCAGTGTTGACCCCTCGGGTTGGACTTGGTCGATCTCAGAGGTGGTGTTCCTGTAGCTGTGGACTTGGCACTTTCCCTGCCGGTGATGGCTCCCTAGTAACAGTGCTTCCACACTTGGATCCTCGGTGCCCAGGCATAAGCCTTAAGTTTTACACTGATGAAAAATTTTTTGTGTGTGAGTGTTTGTGTGTGTGTGTGTGTGTGGGGGGGGGGTAACTGTGTTTTATTTCAATGTGTGAAGCACTTTGTGTTGTGTATATACTGTAAATAAAGCTCTTATTTGATTTGATTCTAATATTTCAAAAACATTTTTCTTCATCGTCATATTTCCTTTTCTTCTTGGCGTTTTTGTTAATTACTGTCCCGAATTTCTCTTTGCTCATCATATTGATGGACAGTGTTTTAAAAATTAGGTCATGATATAGTTTTATCAATTTTAATTCTAATATGATAAAACACTGAGCAGGAAGATGACGTCACCCGTCTTCAATTAAAGGTGCGCACTTTGGAAAAAAAAAATAAATCTCTGGAAGATAATATTTTGGATTTGGAATCTCGGTCGAGACAGAATAATTTGAGGCTGGTGGGTCTTCCAGAGGAATCAGAAGGTCGGGACGTATGTTCCTTTCTGGAAAAGTGGATTCCGGAGGTGCTGGGCAGCGAGGAGTTGCAATCAGCAGTGGTTCTGGAAAAAGCACATCGTATTGGCCCACGGAGAGATAAGGGACCGCCGAGGACCTTAATTATGAAGTTTCTTAGCAACAGAGACAGGATGAAGATCTTCAACGCTGCACGAGCTAAAAAAGGAGAGATTAAACACCAGGACCAGCAGGTGCGGTTCTACCCAGATTTGGGTACAGGAATCCAGCAATTGAGGAAGCAGTTTGATCCCGTACGTAAGGAGCTGCGCAACCTTGGGATTCGTCATGGTGTAATCTATCCTGCGAGACTGCTGACCACGTATGAGGGCAGAACCCACATCTTCAAGACCCCAGAGGAGGCGCAGGAGTTCATCAAGAAGATCAAAGAAGAAGAAGAGACTGGTGGGAGCTAAGCATGAGCAAAATATAAGGTAGAATAATTAAGCATTTGCACAGGCATCTGACTGACTTGAAGTAAATAGTAAGTTTACAAAATATAGATTGTATTATATATTAAAAAAACAAAACAAAAACAAAACAAACAAAAAAAAAAAAACTATGATGTACAAAGTTGTTAAAAATTTTGGAGTTAAGTTGGAAAACTACAGAGGAGAGTTAATGTTACGTCATTAAAAGCAGTAGAGTTAGGGTGATTGGGAGGATGAAGAAGGAGTGGCTTAGGCTGTTCCCCGTGGGTGTGGAACGGTCGATGGCTATATCGGGAGACAGAATTTTTCTTTTGATTTTGGGGGGTTTGCCACAAGTGTGGGAAGGGGAAATTTGTTTGTGTGTAGTTTGTAGGATGAATGTTCAACCACTCATGTTTTTGCTTCTCTGTATGAGCATGTTTACACTGCAAGGTAATCCCAAACTCTCTATTGATCATGGACCAAAGTGTTAATCTTAATTTAACTTCATGGAATTGCAGAGGTCTACAAAATTTAAAAAAACTTAAACAAGTTATGAATAAAATAAAGGACATGGGTTCAAGAATTGTGTTTTTACAAGAAACTCATCTGATAGAGGAGGATGTTAAAAGAATTAGGAGTAGATGGCAGGGAAGTGTATTCACCTCTTCATTTTCATCCCGAGCCAGGGGAGTTATGACTCTCATACATAAATCAGTTCCTTTTCAAGTGAAAAATGTAATTGGAGACAAATTTGGAAGATATGTAATCATTCAAGGTTCTTTGCTATTAGAAAATATAAATCTTGTGAACTTATATGGTCCCAATATAGATGATCAGAAGTTCTTTGCTAATTTATTTCTCATCTTATCATCACTTACAGGGCAACATATAATAGCAGGGGATTTTAATTGTACATTGAATCCAGGTGTGGATAGATCAACAGGACTGGATTGTACGCACATTGGATGTAGGATGACTATTAATCATTTTATGAAAGAATTGAGATTGTTAGATATATGGAGAGAAATGAAACCACAAGTTAAAGCCTATTCTTGTTATTCCAGTACCTACAAGACATTCTCACGTATTGATTATTTTTTGATTTCCACAGAATTAAGGTCCAAGATTCAAAACTGCTTTTATGATAACATCGTGATCTCTGATCATGCACCCTGTTGTCTAATATATGTAGATAAAAAATTGACAAAGGAATCAGGTAGATGGCAATTTCAGCATAAATGGCTTCAGGATGAGGAATTTGTCAAGTATATAGAAAAACAGATAGACGAGTTCTTTGACATCAATACTACACAAACATCAGCATGTGTAAAGTGGGAGGCTTTCAAAGCTTTTATTAGGGGACATATTATTAGTTATACAGGATCAAAATCTAAGAAGACTCGAGAGGAGAGAGCTAAATTGGAACATAAAATAAAAAGTCTTCAGGAAAAAGTGTATGCAGGAAGTGACCCAAGGTTGGAGAATGAATTACTGATTTTGAGAGCTGAATACGACAAAAAATCAGCGAATAGAGCTGCCTCGAGTCTTCTAAGATTGAAACAATCTTTTTATGAACAAGGTGAAAAATCAGGAAAATTATTAGCATGGCAGATTAAACAATTGGAAATTAAAACACCAATTACCAGTATTATAAGTAATGGACAGGTAGTTATAGATCCTTTAGAAATTAATAGAGCCTTTAGAGATTACTATGAAAAATTATATGATACCAAAAATGAACCTGATTTAACAAAACTAAATGGGTTTTTGAATGAACTATCTATACCGTGTATCCCAAATGAAAACAGGGAGATATTGGAGTCTAAAATTAGTCAAGAAGAAGTTGGGCTAGCCATTGATAATATGAAATCAGGAAAAAGTGCAGGACCAGATGGTCTTCCAGTTGACCTTTATAAAAAATTTAAGAATAAATTAATAAAACCTTTTTTGGAAATGGTTTTAGAAGCATTTCAAAATAATAATTTACCATCATACATAAATAATGCCTTAATTATACTGCTGCCAAAACCAGGTAAGCCCTCTAATAAATGTGAAAATATGAGACCAATAAGCCTATTAAACGCCGACCTTAAGATAATCTGTAAAATTTTAGCAAGACGAATACAAGAAATTTTACCAAATATTATTAATCGAGATCAGAATGGCTTTATAAAGGGTAGACAAGGCTTCCATAATGTAAGAAGACTATTTAATATTATTTATTTTAATAAAGAAGCACCGGATACAGCTCTCCTATCACTGGACGCCGAAAAGGCCTTTGATAGAGTTGAATGGCCCTTTCTTTTTGAAGTCCTACAAAGGTTTGGACTTGGAAATAATTTCATAAAATGGGTTCAAATAATATACAATAATGCTACAGCAGAAATCCTAACAAATAACAATATTTCAAAACCAATAAAAATCAATAGAGGATGTCGACAAGGCTGTCCACTTTCACCTTTACTGTTTACTATGGCAATTGAACCTTTAGCGATAGCGATACGTTTACATTCACAAATATATGGAATTAAAGTTGGACCAACAGAACATAAAATCTCCCTGTACGCCGATGATATAATTTTGTTTATGTCGAATCTAAAAAAATCAATTCCAACCTTGTTGAATTTAATAAAGAATTTTGGGGAAATATCAGGATATAAAATAAATAAAACTAAATCTTCAATATTAATGCTAAATGAGACCCAGAGAAATTACCCAGCCCCTGAGGCAAATCAATTCAATGTTGTAAATCAGTTTAAATATTTAGGAATCCAAATTATGCCTAAGCTAGAATCAGTCGCCAGCGTCAACTATGAAGCCTTAATGTCAGATATCAATGAGTTAACTCAGAGATGGATGTCACTACCAATGTCGATGATCGGGAGAATCAATATACTTAAAAGTAATATTTTACCTAAAATACTTTATTTATTTCAATACATTCCCTTATCACCACCTTTAGATCTATTCTCAAGAATAAAAAAAAAGTTAGTGGAATTTATATGGAACAACAGGAGGGCTAGATTACGTCTGTCTTTATTATATTTACCATTTGATCGTGGAGGTCTGAAATGTCCAAATTTTATGTTGTATTATTGGTCGGCACAACTGAGGTCTATGACATATTATTTTTCATCAAATGATCTCCCTCACTGGACTGAAATGGAATCATACAATTTACCTTTACCTCTTCCCATATTCATATACTCAGATTCGGCAAAAAAATTACAAAAACAAGTTAAAAATCCATTTGTAAAGCATATGATCAAAATATGGTGTGAAGCTAAAAACTATTTAAAAGAACCACAGTTATTGTCACAATTTAGTCCAATATGGGGTAATCAATATTTTAAACCAGGGAGAGCGGACGCTGTATTTAAAGTATGGAATTTAAAAGGGATACAAAAGATTCAGGATTTATATTTGCCATGTGCAGACAACATAATGTCTTTTGAAGAGCTGAGGATCAAATTTAATCTCAATAGAACACATTTTTTTAAATATCTTCAACTTAGAAACTTTATTCGATCAAATCAAAATAAAGCTCTCACTCGACCTATTTATTCATCCTTGGAAAAAATGATGATGAAAGATAGTAAAAGAAAGGGTATTATTTCAGAGTTTTATAACTCATTGACACTATCTTCAAGTGAAAATTCACTGAAAAGATTAAACTACTGGAAAGAAGATCTGCAAATTGAAATTTCGGAGGAACAATGGGAATTGGCTTGTACAGAAGCTCAAACCAAATCAATAAATGCACGCCTTAAATTGATACATTTCAAATGGTTAATGCGGATGTATGTTACACCGGAGGAGTTAAATAGATATAACAAAAATATACCAGATACATGCACAAAATGCATGGAAAGTAAAGGAACCCTATTTCATTGTTTATGGGAATGTAGATTAATAAGAATGTTTTGGGAAGAGGTGAGGGTAACAATTGAAAAAATAATCTCAAAACAAATCATACTGAATCCTAAACTGTTTTTGTTGGGTCTGTACCCAGAAAAGCATAATTTTAATAAAAGTGAAAGAACATTCATAGACCTCAGTTTGCTTAATGCCAAAAAATGTATTGCACTATTATGGAAAAAGACTCATAGACCAGATGTGACTCAGTGGTTAAGACAGATGTTAACAAACCTTCCATTAGAAAGAATAACATATATACTGAAATCAAAGGAAATTGTGTTTGAGAATATATGGAGACCTTTTATTGATTATGTAAAAAATTTAAACATAACTCTTGAAGAAGAAGGTGAATGATGTGTGTGGACCTTGTAAATTCCAAACTGGTGAACATAATATGTATACTAATGTATTGGATTGTCTAGACTAAACAGAGGAGCATTGTTGAAGACTTGATTTTGTTGGTGGTTGTTGGTGTTTTTAGTGCATTTTTTTTTTTTTTTGTAGTACTTTAGCGTTAGTGTTTGATTGTTTGTATCATGTTTGTTAAAAAAAAAAAGGTTCAATAAAGATATTGTGGAAAAAAAAAAACACTGAGCAGCTTTTATTTTCATTTTCAGTTTTAATTGCAAAACTTTGGACTTTGAAGAAAATCCTCACCCAAGGTTTACATGTAAATCTGGCCCTCGAGAAGTGAGGTAAAAAAATTGTGGCCCTCACTACCACCAAAGTTGCCCGTCCCTGCTGTAGATTATTAGATCATTGGTGAAGTGGAGTGTGTGGTGTAGTGAGTGTGGCAGTGTGTGTGCAGTTGTACTCGCCCCTGGCGTGACGTCAGGCGGGCACGGCCCACTGTATAAATAGTTCTGTTCTCTTAATAAAGGGTGTGGTTGGTTCAGTACATGGATGAGACTCCGACTCCTTTCTCCATACATAACAGAGTGATCCAAATGTATGAACGTCTAAGAATGGTTATTGGGGAATACAGAATAACTGACACTGAATTGTATGTTTCACTATCTTGTGGTGCCACCATTACCATGGTGCTGTTGTTTGCCACTGCTTTACGACAGCAGGTTGGGAAGTTGGACTGATGATGTTAAGCAATGACAGCTACTCAAGTTAAGTGTGCTTAACTACTTTATATTATTGTGAACTGCTTCCTGTCACTGATATTGCTTTTAATATCAAAGAGGTTGCATTTAATTGGCTAAAAACTCACAAATGTAAGTTCTACACACATCTTCTTGATGACACATAGTATCCTTAAATATAAAAATAACTTTCAGCTACACTGGTGAATAAGTGATACTCATTTTTTGGAAAGGTTGCTGATGTTTCAATTTAAAATGAAAATGAGATTAGTTTTTCGTACAGAAAGCTTCTTAAAGCTGCCATTGCAAACAAAGGCTGAAGTACAAAATAAAATTCAGTTACTGTGCTTAATTCTTTTTTTTTTCCTGTTTCATTCCACTACATTGCACATAACTATTTATGGACTTACATGTTTTCATTTGTTTCTATGTTCTTGGGTTAATACCAAAGTCTGGTGAAAAATTCATGTGAGTAGCCTCATTGGAAATGTATGTACTGAAAAAAAATGCTGATGTGTTCAATACTTACTGACCCATTGTAGATAATCAGTAACAGGACTTGTATCTTGAGATTTTTGGGGGCTGTTTGTTCAGGTGACCTCTATTTAGTACCACTTGACACATCATGAGTTGTGTAACAGTGGATATTTTCGCATGTTACCATACGACACCCTCAGTCAAGACAGGCCCACCAAAGGGTAATCAGACCTGTGTACGCTGTATCCAGATAGCCATTTGGTAGGCCGGTTGGGATTTTTAAATTTTTTGCCTTAACTAGAATGTCACTCACAGATGCGGACCCACATCTCTCCTCTGAATTCTCTAACAGCTCTAAGTAGCTTCTCCATCGCTTTCTCATTGTTCATATGATACATGCAGACATAAGACAAGGATATGCATCAATGACATATCGCATGTCCATGATGACCTTCAAGGCTCATGAGCTTGAGACCTTGACCACTGGATTCCAAAATCACAGCCACATGTGCTAGTTCCAAGGTCAAGCTGTGTATGAAGCTTGGTGATCCTAGCTTCATTTGCTGCCGAGAATGAGCTCATATAGACGGATCTGCAGAAGGCACCAATCATCCTACCCAGGCCTTGACTATTGTTGTGCCTAACCAGTTTGCTGGGTCTTTAATTGTCTTCCTGCATGCTTGATCTCCTACCTTCTTCAGCAACATAAGTACCAAGTCTGGGAAAAAAAAAAAAGGCCTAACTAAACTACATGTGGAAAAGCATCTGGTATTTCAATACTCACCAACATTCAGAGTAGTGACCGCAGAAGAAGGGAATCTGGAGCCAGAGCTTTTCAGGAGCACAGTCTGAGCCTCCAGCCGATACACACTCATCAAAAGTCTGAGATAAAGATAAAATATATTCAGTTCATTTTTTTTACTTCAAGGGTGATTTTGTGCAAAATATTAAAATTCTTTCCCAACATTTTTTACATTATTGAAACTGAAGCGCTCAAAAGCGGTGATGCTGCCAGTTACTGGTGCTGTATCGTCCAATGATGCTTCCTAGAAACCTGACAGCTCATAAGAATTACTTTGTGACCAATTTAAAGCTAAGAGATAATCATTTAACAGCCACCACAACACAGACTTGAATAAAATGTGTGAAACTAAACTAAAAATACTATTCTACTTGCTATTTTACCTTCTTGTCTCCTTGTTTCCTGCGTCTCAAACCGGGCCTGTAGTCATCCCCGAAACGTAAAAAGTAATAATAGGACACCAGGCGTTCAATGGGGTCCCTGATCACATTTATGTAGATGGGCTTCTTCTTCACCCCAAACCTGAGGAGATTTATTCTGGTCAGAAAACTATGAAAGAAATGAATCACACAACTGAAAACAGAAAAAATATAACACAATTTAAGATCCATCGTTTGTTTTCTTAAAGCAATGCTACTTTCATGAACATTAACTCTGAAATTGAAGAGCTTGAAGTGACCACAAGATGGAGTCAACTGATCGAAGCCAAAGGAGGACGGATGAAGTGGTTTCACATCAGCACCTTCACACATGTTCAACAAGGCCGTCAGACAATTCTCAGGTGACTGCAGAGCTTCACCACAGTCAGAATATACACCAGGGCTATTCAATTACAAAATCATTTGAGCCACAATTTGAAATTCATTCATGTAACTGGGTCGCATATGTTCAGCAATCTGTTGAATATGACAAATTTCAAACCAACACAGATGAATATGATGAAAAATATGCACTTTTTATTCATTGTCTTGGTTTTAAATGTGTGCTTGGCACATGACAAAGGCACATAAAAAGTGCATAAAAACACAATAACAGTGCTGGGGTTGAGTAGAACTTGAAATAGTAAAAATATTTTTCCTCTTGAACAATTAAATAAATAGAATGAAAAAAATAAAATTCTGTGAATAACCATTACGGTCACATCTTACTCAGGGATTCTCAAAGTGCATAAAAACGTAATGTGCACTGTTAGTAGCATTAACATTTGTTTTCCTTTTGAAATAAAATATACTACATCCTGGTCATAACTGACCTTGGCACATCACAAAGTGAATTTAGCTGAATAAAAAATGAACAGTCAAACACTCCAGTGCACAACCCCCCCAAGACAAGACAGATAACATTAACAAACATTGCACATCCACTATTGTGGTTTGTTTTGTTTTAAATCACCACATGTGTGAATAGGAACCTCTTTTTACAACTACAGTGATCCCTCACTTATCGCGGTTAATGGGTTCCAGAACCGACCGCGAAAAGTGAAAAACCGCGAAGTAGTGTCACCCCTAATGACGTCACCCATAAATAATACGTACGTTCATTCTCTCACTCTCTCTCTCGTGTGATACGTGTGTGTGTGTAAGTGTACATACATACGTAGATGTAAATAAAGTGTACATAAATATGTTTTTAGAACTCTTTTATTCTTATAACAAGATACGTAACTCAAGATGAAGATGATTTACTGCACAGGTTAATGATAGCTTTACTGCTCCTCAGGTGACGCCTCATCGTCAGGTGCTAGAAGCGCAGGATCGTCGAGGGCAGCTTCCGATAGAGCTGGAGAAGCTGCAGAAGGCGGCGTAGTGGCTCGACGGGAAGACTATTTCGCACAAAATGGCACAAGAGAACAGCAAAAAGTTCCACGCGGCGAGACTAAGCAACACGAGCGATAAAGAGCAATGAATGCGGTCTTCCTTCGCTGCATTGGCGCTCGGCAGGGACAGAAGCTGGGTGAAACGTCTCGGCCAATCAGCTTGCGGGGTGAAACGTCTCGGCCAATCAGCTTGCGGGGTGAAACGTCTCGGCCAATCAGCTTGCGAGATTCCCGAGCCGAGCCAACACGAGAACAGCGAACAGAGAGGTGGGGCTCTCAGTGTTGATACCTGATGGTCTAATGTAGTCTCCCTGCCTTCTGCTAGCGCCCGGCCATTATTTCTCAATTTTGAATTTTTGATGAATATTTTTGAAAAATCCGCGATGCACTGAGGGCGCGAAAGGTGAAGCGCGAAGTAGCGAGGGATCACTGTACACATTCCATTACACACACATATCAGTCAACCAAAAATTTCTAGTAGAGTTAAGGATGCAAAGAATAGCCACTTAAAAACTTGAGTAGTGACTTCAGTCTTGAAGGTTTGAGGTTTTTCTCCAAAATTTATAACAATTTTCTTAGTTTTCTACTTTTCTCTGTAAATTTATCTAAATTTGAAACCATTTTCCTCAAATTTGTAATTTCCTCTTGTAAAATTGACTTTTATTGGACATTTGACTGAAACTTTATTATAAATTTGTGGATTATTTGATGGCTAATTTTTGTCTATTTTTTTAACAAAAATTACTGTTTTTTTAAATAAATTCGAAACAGATTGTGGTAAAATTTTGACTTTTTTTCTTATACAATTTACACTTTTGACCATAATTTTGCAGAGCCAGAACAGAACAATAATTTAACTCTGATTTCAAAGAAAAAATATTAATAAAATTATATTTAATGAAATAAATTAATTTAAATTACCAAAGATGCAGTTATTTCTGTTAAAATATTTCTATATATTTATAGTTTTTTAGAACTCTCCTCACCACCTAGACAGCAGGAAAAACCTCCCTTATTTTGAAATCCAAATGTTGGCATGTTTAGTTTGTCTGAAGGCTGCTGACAGATTAAAGTCATTGACTTCATGAATTTTGGTCATCTTAACTTGCCAGGGACGTAATAATGAACATAAATTAGTTAATTTTGTTGTGGCTGGTGAAGTAAATCCTCAGCGATTCAGTCACTCTTGCCTTTCTCTGTATATGAATCCGAACCACACCTATTTGCTAAGCGACTCTTCTTTATTGTTCCCGTTACCAACAGTTTAAAACCACCATAAACGCCTCCAGTGCTTACATACCTCTTTCTGCTTTTTTTCCGCAGTTGGAACGACAGCATGTTTGATTGACAGATTGATTAAATGAGTAACTGGACGAATGAGATATTCTTTATGTTCTTTAAAAAATTGGTGTTAAGACCATATTCATCTGTTGCCTTTGAGCTGTTCAATGAGCTGATGATATTTGCGACTTCATTTTCAATTATTTCTAATACATTAAAAACTGGTTGTGAGGGGTTAATAGGACTAGAATTATGATCAAGTGGATTAATTGAAAGGTATATTTCTAGCACAGAGTTTATGAATAAGTTGTTAAACTGTAGCAATGACCGTGGGATTCTGTACCAATTTGTTATTAATATTAAGTTCCATGTCTCCGTCATCTTTTTTGATCTGTTTGTCAGTTTGTTAATATTATTTAAGTTTTTTTTGCCATCTTCTGTGTCATGTGTTACAACAGCTTATTATTGATTTATCAAGTGTTTACATCCTAATAAATAACCTACTTGTAAACTATTTATAAGGGTAAAGGGTAGTCTTATTACAAAGTGGTCCTGACAATTTCTGAATTATATGAACATACAATACATAACAATTTGGATGAGTACAGATACCAAACTTAAATGCAGCTTAAATATGTACAAAGATGTTTTGGGTAATCATAAAACAAAATTAAATGCATGTCAAACACCAAGTAACTTCAACTAACTATTGAAATGTATAGTTATGCTTTAATTAATGTGATCCTGTGCCCTTGACCTGTGACCCTTTGACTTGAAGGTGAGTGCATGTGTAGAGGTTTGCTTGTAGTATTCCTGCACCGAGTTTGGTGTTGATGGTTCCATGTACTAGTGAACATTAACCATCTATAACATCTTCAGTCTGCACCTTAACAGTTTCACCACAGTGATACAAATGCATAGTCTTGCTTCTGGGTCTACCGATCCAGACGACTTAAAAATGGATGCATGTTTGTGTGGCATGTGAGAGATAATCTGAAGATGGAAATTAACCTATGCAGGCTGATTGTTGCCCCGACAACTGTTTATTACATTACTTGAATTTACTAGGAAAAAACAATGTGTTAATGAACTTGAGTCACTGAAGGTACATACGTATCAATATAATACAGGATCCTCTTAAACTTTGACATGTCAGTCACAGATATTTTCTAAGATCCTATAATTTTTTTTAATAGCTTCTGATCCTGTTTTATGTTGGTAATCTTTCTCAATGGGACCTCAGTCTACCTTCTTTCAGTCTCAGTCTGGCTGTTCGGCCTCCACCTGAGTGAGATTACCGTGATCAATCAAACCGCACCAAGGCAGACAACGGACCAGAGTGTGCCTGAACTGGACTAAAGCCCGTAGGTATGAAAGCATTTTTAGATCAATTTTCCACCGAAAAAACACAAACAAATGGGCAGGATGATCACAGCACAATCCTGGGGACAAAGTAATAAATATTTCTTTACTTGGTAAAATCCAGGAAGGAGACATGGCCATGGTAGAAAGCTGGCTTCATTTCCCTCCATTCAGTCACATTCTTTACAAACCGCACCTGAACAAGTAAACAAAACATAAATACAAAACATCTGTCAGGATAAAAAAAAAAAAACAAAAAAAAAACTAATGTGTGAATAAAGTACAAGTAAGTAAACGCCAGTGACCTGGTCCTGTATGGACATGACCGGGTTGTTCTTGGTGGTGTTGATGTGCAGGACATGGTAACGGTTCTTCCCACACAGGTCGTAGGCGATGTTGGTGAAGGAGGTGCTGGCCGTCTTGGGTACACGATTATAAATGATGACCACGTTGTCTTCGTTGTCCGACAGGGCTGCCGCCGAGTCTCGTTCCCGCAGGCCGTCCTGCATGTGCCTCTGCTCGATCTCTCTCACCTCATGTCTGGCAATCGCTCTCTCTGTCAGGGGAAGAAAGGAAGGAGCGGTGAGAAATTAGATGCAATTAGATTAGATACTTTTTATGAAAAACCTCACAAGCCTTACAAATTTAAAGAAAAACAATTTAATCCATAAGAAAGCAAGACAGCAAATTTACAAAGAAAGCAAAGTAACCCCCCAAAAATGTATACATAGTTGCAATTTTTTCTAAAAAAAGTGGCATTTATGAGAGAGAGAGAGAGAGAGAGAGAGAGAACCTTCACAAACAAATGGGGGTAAAAGCAAATGTATGAGGAAGGGTAGTAAATCTACAACGAAAAAAAATAAAAAATTTATGAGAACACATAAATTAAAGAAAGTAAAAAGTCCCATATTTACAACTAGAGGGCACTGAGAGTGCATACATTAACCAAGGCCTTATCTGGCAAGGTTAAAAACGTGATCCACAATTCACATCCTGACCCAGGTCACCGTGAAAATCTAATGGGTTCATCAGTAGCTCAAGGGCCACATCTGTTGAAAATTTCATAAAAATCCATCCAGCTGTTTTTGTGTAATCTTGCAAAAAGCGGCATGAAAAAAACCCCATAACCTCCATGGCGGTGATAAAATTGCAAAAATGTGAAAAAGGTACCAAACTGCCAAGAAAGCTATTTGATAAGTTGCACATATAAGAGGGACAAAAATATAGCCAATATATTGTGCCAATATATCTTGCCAATATAGCCTTGTCACTGATGGCAAGACCATCAGTGACAAGGCTACATTGGCAAATGAATTTAATTCATATTTTGTGGACTCTGTGGAAGAATTAACAAAAAACTTTGTGCTGCCAAATGTGCTCAACAACACAAAATCAGTACTTTCAACAGTTTCTTTTCACATCGATGAGGTAAATGATGAGTTAATTGCTGGTATTGTTAAAACACTGTCAAACTCAAAAACTAATGATATCTACAATATGAGCACTTCCTTTCTCAAAACGCACAGCAAAATATTAATCAAACCACTGACTCATCTCATTAATCTCTCCATTAGGTCTAGTACATTTCAATCTGGTTGAAAAAAAGCTGTCGTCATACCAGTTTATAAATCAGGCAGTAAAGACGATATATGCAATTACCGCCCAATCTCTATCTTACCAGTCCTGTCTAAGGTTCTTGAAAAAGTTGTAGCTACACAGCTGATAGACTATCTACAAGACAGTCAACTTCTTCATCCACATCAATTTGGTTTTAGACCAGGATACTCAACAGAAACAGCAAATTGTTGCCTTATTGAAAATGTCAAACAGTCCTTGGACAGGGGTAATGTGGTAGGGGCTGTTTTTCTGGATCTCAAAAAGGCTTTCGATACTGTAAACCACAGTTTGCTTTTATCCAAAATGGTATCTTTTAACTTCTCTCCAGATACATTAGAATGGTTTGCATCTTATCTCCAGAATAGAGAACAGTGTGTAAAAGTTCACCAGGATAAATCCTTATTTTTAAACAACCGTATGGGTATCCCACAAGGGTCCATTCTTGGTCCTTTACTTTTCAGCATTTTTATTAATGACTTGCCACTACACTGCTCAGCTGCAACATGTCAACTTTATGCAGATGATGCAGTTATTTACACAGCTGCCAAGACTCCAGCACAGGCTGCAGATGTACTGTCTACAACTATGGTTGATGTCCAAGAGTGGCTCTTCCAGAACCATCTATTGCTGAACCTTCAGAAAACAGTTTCAATGTGCTTTTCAATCAAAAAATGTAACCTGCAACATTTTACAGTTAATATACATGATCAAGACATCAGTTTAGTTACAGAATTCAAATACCTTGGCATTGTACTAGATCCTCAATTCAACTTTAATCTTCATATAAAGAAAATTTCTAAAACAGTAAAAAAAAATCTGAACTGCTTTAAATTAATTAGATATTACATACCATACCAAGCAGCTGTACTGTATATGCATTCTATGGTTTTTTTTCCCATATATCATACTGTTTGACAGTCTGGGCTCAAGCAGCTCCTTCCACAATAAAACATACAGGTTCATTATATAATCAAACTCTAAAAATCTTGGATAAAAAGCCTATTAGGTGGCATCACTGTTATATTTTAAAAAAATACAATCTATTGAGTTTTGAGAGTTTCATTGACCTCTGTTTTCTGAAATTAATTTTCAAATGTTTCCATAAATCAGCGCCAGAGCCACTTGCTGGTTTCATCCAAAGACAGGACAGCAGCAGAGCCACCAGGAGTTCTGTTAACAATAACTGTAAAATATCCCACCGCAGAACCACATTTGGACAAACAGCTTTCTCTATAAAGGGCAGTCATATCTGGAACACAATGCCAAATGAAATTAAAATAATAACGGACTTTAAAACATTTACTACAAAGGTTAAAAACTGGCTGAAAAATAAACAAGAATGTACCCATGTATGAAATGATTGTCTGCAGGGTGAGAGTGAATGAAGGGAAGGAATGAATGTGTTTGTTACCTCCGCCAGGCCGAAAAGGCCAGGAGGAGGTTATGTTTTTGCCGGGGTTTGTCTGTGTGTTTGTCTATGTGTTTGTCTGTTTGTCTGTCTGTTTGTCTGTTGGTTAGCAAGATAACTCAAAAAGTCTTGGACGGATTTCCATGAAACTTTCAGGCGTTGTTGGAAATGGTACAAGGAAGAACTGATTAAATTTTGGGGGTGATCCGGTTCACCATCTGGATACAGGAATTTTTTAAAGCATTTTTCAACACTGTGACATACAGCCATTTTCAACATGTGCGCAGGCGCAATGGAGGGCGCTGGTCGTCGTGTCTGATGAACACAAACTCTGCCTTCTTCAAAGTTTTAGGCACAAAAGCACGCAGAAAACTGTGGTGGGCAGGGCTCGCCAGAGTGCCTGTGTTTGCACTACGCTGCAAAAGCTGACACGGGCAGCTGTCCGGCGCCGGATTATTTGGCAGAAATTCCCCGGCCAGCCATAGGGTCTGCGCAAAAACCAGCTCTCTGCCGGGGGAGGCTTCCAAATCCTCTTTTTTCCGTGGAGCGCAAACCCAATAAAACCCACGGCAACCATTATCGCACCTTCTTTTGTCCTGCGGCTCCGGAACAGAGAGGAATCCCGGCGCCAGTAATGCTGCGCCTGATATGTGTCACTCTAATGCTAAAAGTGACTGCATCAGGGATTTACCACCTCAAGTCGCACTTTGCTACACAGCGCCACAAAAACTGTGTAGCCAAATTCGATTGATGGATGAACACTTTCAGCCAGTGACAGAACCGACGCCTTCCAAATCCAATGCATCACTAGCAGAAGTGATGTTTTGTCATTTTGTGGCAGAGCACAATCTACCACAGTTATTTGTCTCATCACGTGTAAATACTCTGCATGCAGTAATAAGGAATCTTATGTATAAATTCATCTGTCAGCTTGTTGTATCTAGAAATGAAATCATTCAAGTCATGTCTACCATTAAGCTCAGTTCTATTCGCTGTCAGTCACAGTTTAGAAGGCACTGGTACAGTTGTCTTTTTAAGTCTTTTTAAAGTCTGTACTGTCTTTGTACTTCTCTTAGCAATTGTGTCTTAGTGTTTCTTGTAACTTTTTGATTGTTCCAACTGTCTTGTTTTTTTACTTTTTACTTTTTTCTACTTTTTTACTTTTTTTTGATGGACCTTGAGTCTGGAATAAAGTCTTTGATTGATTGATTGATTGATTGATACCCCCATTGGTGGCAGATCACTTCAGTGATTTGGTGCCAACATTGTTTCCTGACAGCAACAGCACTCCATTTTTTGGTGCTACTTGGCTTATTATTTTCACAATACCAAAAAGTTATGGCTCAACATTGTGTCCATATACAGTAAGTGTACATTTGAATAAATATGTTGGAAATAGTTCATGTTGCAGTTGCTGTTTGCTTAGTTTTTGTTTGTTTGTTAGTTTGTTTTTGCTCAGTTTTCTTTCATCTGCCGATAAATACAGTTTTTGAGTACTCAGTACAGGTGTGAAAGCCCCTCCCCCCAATAAGGGAGGCATGAGGTATGCCTTGACAGGTCGCAGCCTGGCACTTTGCACATGGAGGAGATGGACACAACAGCAACACTTCAGTTTATTACCTCCGCCAAGGAGGTAATGCTTTTACTACAGAACCACTAACCCTATCATTGTGAATCCAATTGCTAGTCATATGTTTTCATGGTCAAAGAATCTGAAAACCTACACACAAACACTGTATGGGTGGGAACTGTGGCGCTTGGTGGAGGTCTGCGCTCTCCGAGTGCTTTTCTAGTTTATAGTGAGTGACAAAGGGAGGGAGACCTGAAATAGGCAAATGTGAACCAGATTTTTACCTCCGCCAGGCCGAAAAGGCCAGGAGGAGGTAATGTTTTTGCCGGGGTTTGTCTGTCTGTCTGTCTGTCTGTCTGTCTGTCTGTCTGTCTGTCTGTCTGTCTGTTTGTCTGTTGGTTAGCAAGATAACTCAAAAAGTCTTGGACGGATTTCCATGAAACTTTCAGAAGTTGTTGGAAATGGTACAAGGAAGAACTGATTAAATTTTGGGGATGATCCGGATCACCGTCTGGATACAGGAATTTTTTAAAGCATTCTTTAACACTGTGACATACGGCTATTTTCAACATGTGCGCAGGCGCAATGGAGGGCGCTGGTCATCGTGTCTGACCAACATAAACTCTGCCTTCTTTAACGTTTTAGGCACAAAAGCACGCGGAAAACACTGGTGGGCTGGGCCCGCCACCGTGCCTGTGTTTGCGCGACGCTGCAAAAGCTGAGACGGGCAGCTGTCCGCCGCCGGATTATTTGGCAGAAATTCCCCGGCCAGCCATAGGCGCTGCGCAAAAATGAGCTGCTCGGCAGCGTGCTGTGTGCCTGTGTTTGCGCAACGCTGCAAAAGCTCAGACGGCCAGCTGTCCGCCCCTGGATTATTTGACAGAAATTCCCCGGTCAGCCATAGTAGCTCTGCAAAAAGAAGCTCTCTGCCGGGGAAGTTTCCAAATCATCTTTGGCCGCGGAGCGCAACCCCAATAAAGATAAAGATTAGATGTACCACGAAGGTCGAGTGCAAGCAAGATGTTTGTGTCTGTGAACATTCCGTCTTTTGGCGAGTTGATACGTAACAATGTTTACAGTTTGATGAGAAGGTTGCTGCCATGTAACAATCATCTTATATCAGCAATTGTCAACTTGTCACTCACACTTCACTCCAGCATTTGGAAGTGGTGGCGTTCCATTTTATACTGAGTCCAATATTGTATGTTATTGTTGTTACAAGACCGCCGACTGTCTGCTGATCTGTATATACTTTTATTTATTTATTTTCTACTCCTTTTAGTTCTGCATTTAATATGAACCCTGACTTTGAAATAAACGTCTGAATTTTGAATAAAACCCACGCCAACCCGTCTACCTAATTGGCATCCGTCAGTGAAGCCCTCAGTGCTGCTTTCAGTGATCTAAAACGCTCACATAACCCATTGGCCTGTGGGTTGTACGCAGTTGTGTCATGACTTCTTTTGTTTTTTCTTTTGAATTCTTGGATGGAACATGGGTGGGCAATATAAGCTGCGGATTCAGTCATCACATATTTCGGATAACTTATGTTGAATTGTATAATCAGAGGAGCTATTGTCTAATTTGACCTTGTTGGATTTTATTACCCCCTTTGTTATATTATTCACTTTCTTTTAACCTGTACTCTTAATCTATTCAAAATAAAGATTAATTCATTCATTCATTCAATTGCAACGCCCCCAGCCTGGGAGTTTGCAGATGCAGGACATGGACACAACACCAACACTTCAGTTTATTACCTCTGCCAAGGAGGTAATGCTTTTACTACTGAACCACTAATCCTATCATTGTGAATCCAATTGCTACTCAGATGTTTTCATGGTCAAGGAATCTGACAACGTACACACAAACACTGTATGGGGGGAACTGTGGCGCTTGGCGGAGGTCTGTGCTCTCCGAGTGCTTTTCTAGTTATATTGTGTATTTATAATCTTGTTTGCATTGATGTATGTGGTTATTGTTTATTCTGTTTTCATTTTTTCTTTTCCTTATCCTTCTTTCTTTTTACCTGTTTCTTCTTTCTAAAGCCCATCCAGGGACAAGAGTTGCAAATTAGATAATAGCTATACACTCTTTGTGCAACACATTAGATTGATTGTCATTTGATTAATTGTCTATGTTTATTGCACTGTCCCTGTCAAATAAACAAATAAAATAAAATAAAAATGGGCTTGCTTTGGACCTATGACCAATCACAGCAGTGATGTCTTCATTGAAACCGCACTGCTTCTTGTCTAATATTGCTTTTATACGAGGGGAGGTTGAAAAGTTCATAGTGGACAAATTTGAGCAAATGTGGTTTATTTTTCAACCGCAGGGATCCAAGTGCTGCAACACTGATGGAAGAAGTGTGTGGACCGAAGGGGAGACTATGTCGGCATTTGGTCAAATTTGACCACTATAAACATTTCAGACAATGACCTTTTCAGCACCCCCCCCCCACTGTACAACAGTTCAACAAAAACAGTTTATTAAATGACAGCACTATAGGACAAAATATGATTTTTCCTTAACCAGTTACTTTGCTCCGCCGATAAAAATAGTCCCTTCTGACTGTACCCAGTTAACTGCTGCTAAGCACCTCAATGAGCATAATATAGAAAAGAATAGTCCTATTGCCCTTCCACACATGCAACCTAATTAAATATTGTCTAGTGCAGAAGTCTGAAGGTGCATTCCGATCACCCAATAGTGTACTCCAAAGTGGAATGCACAGGGTATCTGGCATATTAAGTTAGATTCCAAATCAAAGGGAGCGAACAGTCTTCAGTTCAAAGGGAACTGAGAATTGAGCAGGGAAGAAGTGAACAACCCATCACTTCATGGGAAGTTGACAAGAAGATTATCCATAAGCCACTGCACCTCAAATATGAGCAAAACAAACTATTGTTGCTAACGTTATTAACAAGCTAAATTGATGATGATTATTGTTTATATCAACTGATAGTACCAAAAATATATTTGTATTAATATTTTATTTAAGAAATATAAATTATCCACTGTAATATCAGTATGTATTCATGGTTACTGTGGTAACGCATGGAGGAGGGGGCCAATGGTTACAGGGCGTTTCAAATGGAGAAATTTTGTGAAGGGCAGTTAACTTCACTAATATTCCCTTAGAACAGAGCAGGGAGTAGGGAATACAGTTGAAATACACTGTGGATTGTAACGTAGCATTAGTTTATATACAGTACTTGCTGAGCCAAAGAGGAATTCCTCTATAGCACTTGGCTAGTAGCGGAGGTGTACCCTCAGGTGTCAGGAACTGCAACACTGACTAATTTCCCATGGAGAGGGCCGTAACACCTCCCCGCTCAAGGAAGTGGTGCAGGTGTCAATCCCGGGCCAGCCCCCACTTTCTGTTACAACCCACTTTCTGGGTCAAGGCCAGAATTACCTATTACAACCTGGGATCACCAAGTCCATTTTGACCTCACGTCAAGATGGACAGACCTATAGTCATTTTCACCCACAGACAAGGTAGACTAACACCTACAAAGTCTCTTTCACACACAGCAAGGCAGACATACACCTACAGTATATCCCAGGCTGGGATCTGAACCCATGACACCGTGATCTGAAAACCTCCTACTCTTACCACTGAGTGGTAGAGTAAGAGGTTTCAGATCACGGTGTCATGGGTTTGAGACTTGGCCTCTGAGATATTAGGTGTATGTCTATCTTGCATAAGGGCAAAAGTGACTTCGGAAGTGTATGTCTACTTTGCCTGATTGCAAAAGTGACTTGGGTATGTCTACTTTGACTGAGGGTTGAAACGGACTTTGTGATCCCAGGATTAGTAGGTGATTCTGGCCTTAGTTCAGAGAGTGGGTCATAACAAAAAGTGGGGGCTCACCCGGGATTGACACCTGCACCACTTCCTTAAGGGTGGTGGTGCTATGGCTCCCTCAATGGGAAATTAGTCAGTGGTGCAGTTCCTGACACCTTAGGGTACACCTCCGCTACTAGCCAAGTGCTACAGAGAAATTCCTCTTTGGCTCAATGGTAAGAGTAGGAGGTTTTCAGATCATGGTGTCATGGGTTCAAATCCCAGCCTGGGATATAGGTGTATGTCTGCCTTGCTGTGTGAGAAAGAGACTTTGTAGGTGTTAGTCAACCTTGCCTGTGGGTGAAAATGACTTATAGGTCTGTCCACCTTAACATGAGGTCAAAATGGGCTTGGTGATCCCAGGCTGAAATGGGCAATTCTGGCCTTGGCCCAGAAAGTGGATCGCAACAACATACATGTTACCTGTTGAGTAGGGTTTGTGTGGGTCACATGAATCACACCGGTGGCTAGTTAGTGATTTAGCTTTGGCACATTTCCGTCTTAGTTTGTGTGTGCTTTGTTCACTTTTTCTTGGTATTTTTAGATGAAATAGAGTCCATCGCCACAAAGGTATTATGGTTGGCTAGTCGAGACAATAAATCCAACTCTAGCTTATCTATTTTGTTGTAAACAAACGTGAAATATCTAGCCAGATGTTTACAAGGGCAGGACTTCTGTGTCATGGAGGTCACATCTCTTTTCACATAGCACCTCACTGTAGAAATTAAGGTATCCAACTCAGTATTACAATTCTCACATAAGAAGCCACTGATAATTCAAAGATTATTAGAATACAGCTGAAGCAGAGTGATACATATTTGGTGAAAGGTCTGAGTGTGATTATAGGGAAATACAGCAACTCTTGGAACCCCTATTCTCCGCTCAGAATGCTCACTTTGAACCAACTGTTGTATAATACTAATTTTGACAGGCTAGTTATACTTAAAATTTTACTGTTTTGCCTTCATTTTATGTTTTCTGGTTGCATGAAGATATTTTTTAACCGTAGTAAAGGTTACCAACTCCTGATCTAGGAGATAAAAATAGTTTTCTTTGCTTTGTGAGAAACAGCTAAAAAGAACCCCAGAAATATATCTTCCAGTGAGTTACTGATAACACCGGCTGTTACAGAGCTTTAAATTCCCTGTGGTGTGGATTGTGTAAATGGTAAAAATTTTGAAGATTCCCAGGAGTCACTTTAAAACCCTTTAATAACTACAATGTTTAACCTACCTCTGCTATGTCACACTCACTATCACCACAGTGAACTACAGTAGACTGTGTGCTGCAGATTTACACTCATTGATATCCGATCCACTTATATCCTAAAAATATCGCTCCATCTTTGTCAGAGGCCTCAGTGCTGTGTGAGAGTCCAACCTGAAACTTCATTAAAAATGGCTTTTCATTTCATTTGAACACGTCTGCCGGAGCCCTAAAACTCTTTCTGCTTTGCACCAAGGATCAAGAATAATGTCAAACAGGAATAAGAGTTAATCATTTTGTGAGCAGCCTATTTCACGCTGCTGCATCACTACTCCTGTTGGCTAATCAGATTTAACTCTAATATCAGCCCCTGTACCTTTACTCCCACTCTCCTTATTGAAGTGCAGAGCGGAGGGTCTGTGCATCACATGGATTTACTTTCAATCAGATGGCTGTCTTTGTGTTTTAGACAATTTAAGAAGGTGTGAAACTACTCTTCTAAAAGCATCCCAAAACTGCAGTTGAAGGTTTAAAGATTAGCAGTTCAGGTCATCAACCTGAGGCTCTCAGGCCACCTGTGGCTTTTTAGCAAATCAGCAGTGACTCTCTGGGCCTTCCTCTTCTTCTTCTGGCTGCTCCCTTTAGGGGTCGCCACAGTGGTTCATCTGCATTCATCTCACCCTATCCCTTGCACCCTCTTCTGTAACACCAACCTTCTCCACGTCCTCCTTCACGACATCTATGAATCTTCTCTGTGGTCTTCCTCTTTTCCTCCTGCCTGGCAGCTCCATCTTCAGCATCCTTTGCCCATTATATCCACTATCCCTCCTCTGCACATGCCCAAACCATCTCAGCCTTGCCTTTCTTACTTTGTCTCCAAACCACTCAACTTGAGCTGTCCCTCTGATATAATAATTTCTAACCCTGTCTCTCCTAGTCACTCCCATTGAGAATCTTAGCATCTTCAACTTTGCCACCTGCAGCTCCTCCACTTGTCTTTTTGTCAGTTCCACCATCTCCAAACCATACATCACAGCACGTCTCACTACTGTTTTGTAAATCTTCACTTTCACTCATAGTTATCCTTCTGTCACAAATCCCCTGTCACTTGTCTTCAACCCACTCCACTCTGCCTAGAAAAACCCCATGGATTTAAATAATAAAACTTACACACTTTAAAGAAAAAGTAATAAAATTTTATGGGGGAAAAAAAGCACAATTTACAAGTTAAAAACTTAAGTTAAAGAGAACAAAAAGTCCTCACATTATTAGAAAAGTGACAAATTTAGATGACAAACACCTCACAACTTTATAAGAAAAAAATTACAAATTTACAAGGAAAACAGCTGGTGACGTATTAGGAAGAAAGTTGTCAGTTCATTTCTAAAAACTGCACAAATTTAAGAGAAAAAATAAAATCTACAAGGAAAAAGGCTGTAAATTTACAAGAAGTGCATCAAATTTATGAGAAGACGGTCATATTTACAGGTTAAAAAAGAGCAAATTCGACTTCCGGTCTGGACGCCATGGTGATAGCAACTTAACGCTGAACCTCCCAGATCCAATCCAAGGAAAACATCGTCAAAATCAGACTTAACGGATTTTTGGAAGAATAAAAATCAAAAGACAAAAACACCATGCCTAACCACAAACAGAAGAAACTGGCATTCCCCAGGTCAGGACGCGCGGCGGCCGCAGAATCTGATCCCGAGGACCTCCATTCAGGAGACGAAGAGCTGGGCCTAGCTAACAAAAAGGTTAGCCTGAAATCGCTATATGACGAATTATGACGATTTCGGGCCGAATTTCACGAATTCAGAGAGGAACTAATAAGGACGAACAGCAGAATGGACCAGGCCGAAAACCGAATCTTGGAAGCTGAAGAAAGAGTAAAAGTGCTTGAAGATTCTATGCTGGATTTACACAGAAAACAGTCAAGGCTGGAGGCTAAGCTAACCGACCAAGAAGGAAGACAGAGACGAGATAACACCAGAATTCACGGTCTGAAAGAAGGAGCTGAAGATGGTTTCAACACAGTGGCGGAATGCGTGGAATCCTTATTGAGAGAGAAGTTGGATATTCCACAAACCACCGATTTGAGAATAGAAAAGGCCCATCGTACACTAGCCGCAAAGCCAGCGGCAGAAGCACACCCGCGTTCAGTGTTGGTAAGATTCTGTGATTTCAAAATAAAACAAGAGGTCGTAAGACGGGCTTGGCAGAAAAAAGGATTTATGCATCAAGAAAGAAAAGTCTTCGTGGAGCACGATTACGCCCCTGAGGTTCTTAAAAAGCGACGGGAATATAACGACGCCAAAAAGGTTCAACGGGAAAAGAATCAACGCTTTCAGACGCCATTTCCGGCGAAGTTAAGGGTCTTTTACGGTGAAGAGTCATGTGTCTACAATTCAGCGGAAGAAGCAACAACTGACATGGCGAGAAGAGGACTCCCGGTAACAGTGTTTAAACCCGCAGCGAATCTGAGCGAGAAAATCAGAGCTCAAACGTGGTCCACTCAAAGACCTTCTAAATCCACGGGCCAGCAGCGGGAAACCCAGCCCCAGAGCTACAAAGATAAGCTTTCCAGTTCCAGGAAGGAATAGCGACCTTTTTGTTTTTTTCTCTCTTTTCAGTCATTCTGCACTTCCATCCCCCCTCCTACAAGGTAACAAACATTAAAGGAGATGCAGAATCAGCATGTGGTAAAACCTTTCATGGAGCAGTTATAGCATTAGAAACAAATGTCTTCTTAATTTAAAGGAAAAAAAAATCTTGTTAAAATAGAAATGTAACAATGACCCACATGTTCTCCCCACACTAACAAATACTGTACTAGAGTGAAGGTTTGCTGTGATGGGGGTGGGAGGGTGCACACAATCTCATAGGGTATAGGCATAAAAAAAAAAAATCATTACAAATTCGGATTGGGATCTGAAATTCACGTTAAAAACATGGGACAACTTACAGGGGTAAGAGAGGGCCCTCAACACGTAACAGAGTTTGAGGAATTTCCCTCAGAGCCTACACTCCATCAGGGCTCTTACAGGGTCTTTAAAGAGACCCCAGCTCAGGAGGTTTTTTTGACAGTTTTTTGTTTTAAAGTTTCGTACACTATGTTCTTAATGTTTTTTATGTTCTTAATGTTCTTTCAGTTTCTGAGTAGCAAAAAAGAGGGCCACCACACTGTTATACTAAATAAGAAAATACAATGGAGAAACAGGGTGTAACCAAAATAGCCTCATATAATGTAAAAGGGATCCTGAATCCAGTTAAAAGATCCAAGATTCTACGCAAAATGAAAAAAGACAAAGCAGAAATAATATTTTTACAAGAAACCCACCTAACAGACGTGGAACACACTAAACTCAATAGACAAGGGTTTAAAATGATCTCTTCATCTTCATATAAATCAGGGAGGAGGAGGGGAGTAGCGACATTGATATCAACCAAAATTACATTTGAAAAAAAAATCAGAACACAAAGATAAAGAAGGGAGGTACAGTTTGGTAATTGGGCGGCTAGAGGGAGAAGATATCACCCTGCTGAATGTATATGCACCACCAGGGGCTAAATGGAAATTTTATAAAAATGTATTCGACCTAATGATAACTAAAGCCCAAGGTTTAGTGATATGTGGTGGAGACTTCAATCTAAGACTGAATCCATACTGGGATGCAACAGGTAATTCTTCACATCAAAATAACACTCAAAATAGGAAAATTTGGATGCTACTAAAAGAAATGGGAATCTGTGACGTATGGAGGGAATTCAACCCCAATGTAAAAGATTATACTTTTTATTCAACGCCACATTCATCTTACTCAAGGATTGATTACTTTTTTATGTTTAATAGAGACATTGGAAGAGTAAAAACATGTAAAATAGGACTGAGAGATCTCTCTGACCACAGTCCGATCTATATGGACTTAAACATCCAAAAATACACAAATAATACATTTTCCTGGAGGTTGAATTCAAATGTCCTGAAAGGACCACTGAAAGATGAATTGGAATCAGATATTTTCAAATATATGGAAGAAAACGATAATGGAGAAGTATCCCCTTTAATACTGTGGGACGCGTGCAAAGCTGTAATAAGGGGAAAAATTATTGCAAAACTGGCAACCCAAAAGAAACTGAGACAAGAAAAACTAATCACACTAGAGTCAGAACTCAAGAACCTAGAAAAAGAACACAAAGACAACACTCATTCTAATGGCTCGCTTAAGATTAAAGAAATTAAAAATCAAATAAATGAGATCTACACAATAGAAATCCAGAAGAAACTTACATTTCTGAAACAAAAACACTATGAAGCAGGCAGTAAATCGGCAAAATTACTAGCCTATAAATTGAGGAAACAACAAACAGAAAGAGCAATCTACAAAATCAGAGACCCAGTATCAAAGGAAATAAAATTCAGAATTCAGGATATTCTTAAAAGCTTCGAGAATTACTACAAGAACTTATACTCCCACAAAAAACATAAAAACGCATCCGAGACATTCCTAAACACATTACACCTTCCCCAACTTACGGAATCACAAAATAAAACACTACTGTCAGAAATACAACCTAAAGAATTGGAAAAAGCAATTATGAAACTTAAAGCTAACAAATCCCCAGGAGCAGATGGCTATACAGCAGAATGGTACAAAACCTTTAAACAGCAACTATCTCCTCTCCTCTTGAAAACATTTAACTATGTCCTCCACACAGGGGAAATCCCCCCCTCCTGAAGAGAAGGGGTCATTGCAGTTATACCTAAACCTGAAAAGGATAAACTAGAATGCTCCAACTACAGACCAATCAGTGTATTAAATCAGGACTATAAGCTTTTTACCATTATCTTTGCCAAAAGGTTAGAAAACATACTGACAGACTTAATTCACCTAGACCAAACAGGTTTTATAAGACAAAGACAGACACAAGACAACATTCGACGCACTTTACACATAATTCATCATATAAAAAAATATAACTTAAATGCAGTCATATTGGGATTAGATGCTGAAAAAGCATTTGATTCGGTTGACTGGTCTTTCCAATATAGAATCTTATCCAGTTTCAATTTTCATAACAACTTCATTAGAACTATAAAGGCATTATATAAAAAACCAACAGCTAAAATAAGGATTAACGGTAATTTATCATCATCTTTTGAGCTGGAAAGAGGATGTCGTCAGGGCTGCCCCCTGTCTCCACTGCTCTTTGCAGTCTTCATAGAACCTCTGAGCCAATGGATAAGACAAAATCAAAAAATTCAAGGTATTACACTTGGTCAGAAGGAACATAAAATAGCACTCTTTGCTGATGACATTTTAATATACCTAGGGCAACCAGACACTTCTTTACCAGAACTAATCTCAGTTTTTTCAGACTATAGAGATTTATCGGGGTACAAATTAAACATGCATAAAACCCAAGTTTTAACATTCAACTATGACCCAAATCATTATTCACTAAGTGAACTCAAAACTAACTGGGAGCTGGAATCTATGAAATATCTGGGGATCAATATCCCGAAACAACTCAACAAAATTATAACACTAAACTATGATCCACTGGTGACAAAAATAAAATCTGACCTAGCAAGATGGAATATGATACCATTCTTAGGTACTGCACAAAGAATTGAAGCAGTCAAAATGAATATACTCCCACGTCTTCTATACCTTTTCCAAACAATACCGGTAGAACCCCCCCAAAAAACATGGCAGGAGCTAGACAGAAGGATCTCAAGATTCATATGGCAGGGCAAGAGACCTAGAATCAGATATAGAACCCTACAGCTAAACAAAGACAAAGGTGGGCTCGCGCTGCCAAATATCAGGGACTATTTTATAGCTGCACAAATTAAAACTTTAGTAGAGATATGTAACCCAGTCTACACTGCACAATGGAAGGAGATGGAATGCCAAATAACAAGTGGCATCCCCCTACAGGCGATAATAGGGAACAATGCCTTACCTAAACTCTTGAATAACACTAACCCGTGGATAGAGACCCCGCTAAAAATTTGGTTTAAGATAGTCAGAGAGAATCAAGCTAAAGAGCCCTATCGACTGCTGCAATGGATTGCCTATGATCAAGACTTTACCCCCAATAAAACAGACACTAGATTTAAAGAGTGGAAAGAGAAAGGGCTGATAAAATATTACGATTTCTTTAAGGGGCAAACTTTAAGAAGTTTTGAAGATTTGAAAAAACAAGGTCTAATAAATCAAGACCTTTACAGGTTCTTCCAGCTTAGACACCACATAAACAATATACTTAAAAAGGACGATTTGGAAAGGGCCCAGTCAGGTGTTCTGAAGGTCTTCTTAATGGCATATAAAGGGATCCCAGGGATCAGATACATTTCTAAAATATACCAAGGTCTTCAAGACTTAAAAGGAGACAACACATCATATATAAAAGAGAGATGGGAAAAAGAGGGGAATTTCACTTTACAATTGGAAATATGGGAAAAGCTAAATAGACAGCAATGGAAAAGTACCTCATCCCTGCAGTGGAGAGAATTTGGATGGAAAAATTTGGTAAGATTTTTCAGAACACCTGCACAAAACAAATTTACCCATAAGGGGTTGAACTGTTGGCGCTTATGTGGTGAAAAGACTGCAAATCATTTTCATGTGTTTTGGTCATGCTCAGTTATCCACCAATATTGGACCAGTGTACAGACAATATTGGGGAAAATATTCAAAATAACAGTTCCCTTTTCTTTTATAACTTTGTATTTGGGTTTACTACCGGACTCACTGGAAAGACGAGGAGATAAATACTTATTCAATGTTTTAATATTGGCAAGTAAAAAAGCCCTAACTAAAAAATGGATGCTGAAGGACTGTCCTACACCTGAAGATTGGATTAACGTGATTCAAGACATTTACTCGATGGAAAAGTTGACATTCGCACTGAGACAGGACATGGATGGGTTCATGAACTTTTGGCAACCCTGGATCGCATATGTGTCTTCCATTAGATCTAATCTTTGACAAATACCATTTCAATGATGGTCCCACTCTTTGTTCCAATGCTACTCAGATGCACTTTTACTTTTAATTACTTAATTTTCTGTTTGTTTGTTTTTTGCTGTTCTGTTTGTTTGTTTATTCATTTTGTTTGTTTGTTTGTTTGTTTGTTTTTAACTTAATTCTCTTTAATTTCACTTTTTCTTTCACTTTAAAAAAAAAGGGGGGGGGTGTTGTAATAACTATTCTACCAATGTTGTCAAATAGCAAAATATAAGGGAACTTACGATGAAAATGTTAACAATGCAATGCTGTAATGACCTGTATACCCTTTACAAAAACTTAAATAAAAAAAAAATAAAAAAAGAGCAAATTCACATAAAGAGGTGCAAATTTATGAAGGAAAAATGAGAAGAGTAGAACAGTGCCCTGAATTCACAAAAAAATGGTCACAAATGTAAAAAAGTACAAAAATCATAAACGCAGGAGAAAAAAGTCATAAATTAAGAGTAAAAACACTCAATTTCAAACTCAGAAAAAGCTGCACATTTATGAGGAAATAACTCAAAACTTTACATGAAAAAAGTTGCAGGTCTACTAGAAAAGTGACAAATTTATGATAAAAGGTGCATATTTAAGAGGGAAAATAATTGCTTATTATAACTAATGAACAGGCCAGTTTATAGTATCTATAACTTACTCACTCACAGATTTATTGATTATGTTGTGGAGAAAGGAGGCAGGCGAGGCAACGAGCTGGACGACACACACTTTATTCCTTCTTCACCATAATGTACAGCAAAAAAGAGAATCCTGGGTCTCTGTGCATTCCTCTTTTATCTCTTTATTCCCATGCATCGAGACCCGGAACATCCGACCATAACACATTGTTGTATGAACAAAGAATTGTGTGATATATTAACATAACATAATGCCGGCGCCACTCCAACACGTTTCTTCTCTCCGCAGCTCCGGCATCTCTTACTCTCCCCAGGGGGGTGCATAGAGCCAACAGTCCCGTCTGATACCCCCCGATGGCACCTCCTCCTTCGGTCCATTGTCCTCCTCTTCCTTTGCCCTCTCTGGGTGGAGAACCCCCCACCCCATGCCCCCACACAGCCCCCCCGAACACCCAGAAGGGGCACTAACACCCCCCCCCCCCCGTCCTTTGGGCTTGAGCTGGCACCCATAGCAGCTGTAGCGGGGCGTCGCTGATCCAATCAAACCGCCCTGCTGGTGAGGTGACCGGAGGGCACGTCAGCCTGTGGAGGGAAAGATGGAGGGGAAGAAAAAGCACATTAACTTCACAATTGCAGGTCCCTGCCGAGGGATCGCCACTTTGCGGAGCCACCAACGGTGGTTGTCCATGCCGGGGAGCTTGGGCCAACACCATCTGCTCGTCTGCCAACACAAAAGTGGTCTTCAGCCTGTCGATGCAGACGGTCTCCCTACGTCCCCCGAAGTCTAACACAAAATGCTTCTCCCCAGGTTCCAACACCTTGAACGGTCCGTTGTACTGTGGGCACAGCAGGGTCCGGTGTGCACTGTGCCTGACAAAAACAAAACTGGCATTCTGCAAGCTTTTTGGGACAAATGTACGGGGAAAACAATGGTGCGCCGGGCCTGGTTCGCTCACAGCCTCCGTTGTGTAAAAACTGCGCAAGCGGACCAGCCTCGGGCGCAGGGTTTTCCGGTAAAAACTCTCCAGGGATCCGCAGTGGCTGAGAAAAAATTAGTTCTGCCAGGGAGGCTGCCAAATCCTCTTTAGATGCGGAGCGCAACCCTAAAAGAACCCAGGGCAGGCGGTCGACCCAATTTGTGTCCGTAAGCGAAGCTCTGAGCGCTGCTTTAAGTGACCTATGAAAACGTTCGCATAACCAGTTAGCCTGGGGGTTGTAGGTGGTAGTGCGGTGAATTTTGACTCCCGGACTCTGGGCCATCGCGGACCAGAGTTCTGAAACAAATTGTGGACCCCTGTCAGACGTGATGTCCGATGGAGATACGAAACGTGCAACCCAAGCTGACCAAAAAGAGCGAGTCACTTCTGCGGATGTGGTAGAAGCCAGCGGGACCACTTCAGGCCAGTGCGTGGTGCGGTCCACGATTGTTAACCCTTTGAGTGTGTATGGTGCAGAACTGTGCCATACCCCCTAGTGGTCAAGAGTGGTAAATATTTTTTGTCAATAAAATAGTTCAGATTTCCAAGGTTATAACTTTAAAGTGGTAAGAGATAATGGCTTACTGTCAATTAGAAAGATGTAAAATATGATCCAAAGTTTCAGATAGGAATAAATTTACGCATCTAATTTGCATAATGTCACGGCATCTCTTTAAATTCCACAACTCAGTCAAAACTGGACTTTGGACGTATTTACACAAAAAATGGTTCAGTCTTTTGACCCCATTTTTTGTACAGAGGTACCTCATCATCTTATCTTCAAAGTATATGAACAAGAAATCAGTACATTTAAAAAAAACCCAGAAATTTCTCACTTACTTTTGACAAAGTCAGAGTGAGAAGGCAGGTGCAGTGCCATGCTCTGCCACTCGGGGCACACAAATTCTCACACTCAAAGGGTTAAGAGGTGCGTAAAACCTTGCAACGGCGGGAGGGGTCTCACCAAATCCATGTGGATGTGGTCGAACCTCCTGGCCAGGATTTGGAACCGCTCGAGGGGGGCTCTGGTGTGCTTGTGCACTTTGGCCTGCTGGCACACGACACACGCATTCCCGGATGCAAAAATGAGTGGCCTGAGTTGAAAAGGCGATGGCACCAAGAGCTCAGAACCACCAGGCGCGGGCGGCCGGTGGAGACGTCGCAGAGCAAGATAGGGCACCCTTCTTGTACCACCCTGCTCTCCAGCCTTAACCCAGTTGGCGCAGACTGGAGCGTGCAAATGTCTGCGTCCCCGGCTTGCTCCGTGGCCATGGCAGGGAAATCTATCTCCATGTAGACCGGGGCGATTAACGTGCGTGACAGGCAATCAGCCACAACTTTGAGTTTACCGGCAACGTGTTGAATGTTGGTAGTAAACTCCGAAATTGCGGCCAAATGCCATTGCTGCCGGGCTGACCACGGTTCCAAGGTCTTGGACATTGCGTGTGTCAGCGGCTTATGGTCCATCCACGAACGTGGTGAACTCGTGCCCCTCCAGCCAGAACTGGAAATGGCGCGTCGCCAGGTGGAGAGCTGGCAATTCTCTATCAAATGTGCTGTACTTGTGTTTGCTGTCGCGCAAAGTCTGGCTAAAAAAATGCGAGTGGCTGCCATGAACCTGAGACGTACTCCTCCACCACTGCCCCATGGCAATGTCAGACGCATCTGTTGTGAGCGCAATCTGTGCAGATGGGTGGGCTAACAACACGGCATCTGCAGGCGCTGTTCTGGCATTAGTAAAAGCCTGGACTCGCTCGGGAGTCCAGTCGATGGCTTCCATGGGCTTCTTTTTTTTAAGCCCGGGGAAGGAAACTGTTATAAAAATTAACCATTCCCAAAAGCTCCTGTAGTGCTCTCACGGTCTGCGGGCACGGAAAGTCTGCCACAGCACACACCTTACCCGGTAACGGAATCGTGCTCTCCGGTGAAATGCGGTGGCCCAAGAAGTCAATCATTGGCACACTGAACTGGCACTTTGCCGGGTTAACTATCAGCCCATGTGCTTCCAACTTCAGGAAAATTGTCTTCAGATGGGTGATGTGCTCCTCCTCAGACACACTGTTCACCAGAATGTCATCTAAGTAGACAAAAACAAAGGGCAAGTTGCAATGCACTGCGTCCATCATCCTCTGGAAGGTCTGCACCGCGCCTTTTAATCTGAACGGTATGCGTAAAAACTCAAAAAGGCCGAAAAGAGTTATTACCGCTGTTCTTGGAATGTCTTCTGCACGCACTGGGACCTGGTGGTAACCACGGACCAGATCCACTTTGGAAAAAACACACACCCTGGCCAGGTGTATGGAAAAATCCTGGATGTGTGGAATAGGATAGCGATCGTGTTCTGTAGTGTTGTTCAAGTGCCGGAAATCGCCGCATGGTCGCCACGACCCGTTGGCTTTAATTTAATTCAATTCAACTTTATTTATATAGCACCATATCACAACAACAGTCATCTCATGGTACTTTAGGCACCATGTGTAGCGGGGATGCCCACGGGCTGTTGGAGTGCCTGACGATGCCCAGCTGTTCTAAGTTGGCGAACTCCTCGCACGCGCTGGCCAGTTTAGCTGCATCCAGGCGTCGAGGCCGCATGAATACCGGCGGCCCTTTTGTAGTCATGAAATGTTCGACCCCGTGCTTCGTTATCGTAGCCAAAAACGTCGGGACCGTGATTGCTGGGAACTGTGCGAGTAACTGTTGGTACTTACCCCCTGGAGCTATAACGTTTGCCAGTGTTGTCGACCCAGCTCCCCGAGCTGTACAGGGCAGAGAGGCAAAAGAGACAGCATCCACTAATCTATTATCAACATCAACTAATAACCCATAAACACATAAAAAAATCTGTGCCTAAAATGAAGCCGGAACATGCAGCTATCACAAAGTCCCACTGAAAGATGCGTCCATGTAGGCATATCGTCAGTGTCCGCTCACCAAATGTCCTGATGGTGGATGCGTTAGCAGCTGTGAGCTCGGGACCGCTGCCTCCTGCCACCCTGTCTGCGTTGACCGGTAGGATGAGGCTCTTCTAGAAGCTAGAGTCCACCAAAAACCGTCCCCCGAACGTGTGTCTGTGACATAAAGCAGTCTGTTCCTGTTGCCATTGGTCGCAACTGCAACCGAATTCTGAACAAGCCGTCTTCCCGACTCCTTGAATAGGCATGGCGCCAGGCAGCGTTGGGCCTTCGAGCCGAAATGGCGATGATACAAACAGATTGCCCAGTTCCTTCATCTCCTAGTGTCTGTCCCAGCTACCCCCCACGGCTCCTCAACCTCGCTGGAGTCCCTCATGGATGCTGGTGCCACTGCCTGCGCGCTGAGAGTTCTGGTCGCCGACATGATGTGGTCCGCTTCCTGCGCCAGGGCACGGTAGTCCCTAGCAACCAGCCGCGGCGAGTTGGCCAAGATCGCCCTCGCTGTAGCCGGTAGGTTCCTGAGGAACAAGTGAATGAACAGGAAAGATTCATCGTCCTTCCCCCTCAGTGCCAGCATGCTCTCCATGAGATCCACTGCTGATCTGTCCCCTAACTCCAAACGCGTTAGGAGTTTCTCTGCCTTCACTGTCAGAAAGGGTGTAACGCTGGAGAAGGATCCTCTTGAGCGCTTCATATTTTTCTTGGGCCGGCGGCTCCTGTAGCAGGCTCCTCACCTGGTGCGTGGTACATGCATCCAGCGCAGCGACCATGTAGTAATAACTTGTGTCGTCCGTTGCTATCCCGCGGAGTGCGAAATGGGCTTCTATGTGCAAAAACCACGCAGTCAGGTTGTGAAGTCAGAAGTCTGGGAGCTTGACTGAGACGGCGCACGCGGAACCGGTGCTCTCCCTCCAGGTAGTCTCTGGGGTGATGCTCGGCTCGCTTTCCATGGCATATCTTAGGGTCACCACTGTGGAGAAAGGAGGCAGGCGAGGCAACGAGCTAGACCATACACACTTTATTCCTTCTTCACCATAATTTACAGCAAAAAAGAGAATCCCAGTTCTCTGTGCATTCCTCTTTTATCTATTTATTCCCATGCATCGAGACCCGGAACTTCCGACCATAACACATTGTAGTATGAACAAAGAATTGTGTGGTACATTAACATAACATAATGCCGGCACCGCTCCAACAACTTTCTTCTCTTCGCAGCTCCAGCATCTCTTACTCTCTCCTGGGGGGTGCACAGAACCAACAGTCCCATCTAATGCCCCCCGGTGGCACCTCCTCCTTTGGTCCATTGTCCTCCTCTCCCCTTGCCCTCTCTGGGTGGTGAAACCCCCACCCCATGCCTCCACAATGTAGCTTTTTTTTGGCCAAATAGAGAAAAATAAAAAAACGGCTCTTTCCACAGGCATTTAATAATGTCTGTGGAAAAAGCTACAGTATTTTGCGGCTAAGAGGAGTTTTACAGAACATCATTATGCTTTAAATAAGTAGGATGGAGGGGGGCCCTGCCACCTAAACACTGCATGAAGCTGCAGAATAGCCAGACCTCGGTGCCTCAGAGTGAATAGATTCAACACAAAGGAGGCCTGCTATTTGCCGCCCTTGGGCTTTTTCTTTAGCTGAATTTGCCTCAGATTGACAGGTGTTGACAAAGCCTCCAAGGGTTCTACAGGAAGGACGGAGGCAGGAGAGGGGCATTTGTGCAAGGAGATGGCGGGGAGGCACCACAACTCTGGAGCACCTAATACCCGTGGGAGCTCCCAGTGGAGCCTGGGGGCTCCCGAAGCTGCGCCTGGCCTTTCAGACACAGTTACAGTGTACAGGCTGGCATCTGACTCCAAGAGTCCAATTAAGATGTCATCATCACTGCCCTCTCCATCTGTGTGAATGTGAACGAGCACGCACGCACGCACACTGCCCCTTCTCTTACACCTCAGCAGCTGTTGATGTTCAACTCGTCAAAGTGGGATCTGGTTACGGCCGGAGCCATATTTCCACGCACTCACAAATGTTGCTCAGGACTGATGGCGTGGAGGCGTGCCAGGTGGTTGTGATGGCGTCCGTCAGCACGCACAACAGCTGTAATAGAGACATCCGTCCACGCTTTTAGCCAATGACAACAGCAATAATAGTTGCTATGCTGGAATTTTACCACCTGGGCTCAGATGTCATTCTGCATTATCTTCATAACCCAAACAGTGAATGGAGGCTGACCCTGAAACAGGGCTGCAGTCCGACACACGACAATACAAGCTGTGGGCTGACGCTTTGTTGCCAGGTATGCAAAGAACTTTTGAGGCTAGTTTGCAGTTTTAAGCTCCTGAAGACAAGTTTTCTCCATATGAGCCTGTCTGAAGTGCAGGAAACAACATTTGAGAAAAATCCCAGAGGTTTGCTACCTGTGGCTCAGGAACTACATGATGCTCTTTTGCCCATAATGACCGTCGGTGGATTTGACACATAAACCCCCGATGTTAACAACAAGGAAAAAAAAAAATCATATTATGATCATACAGTTGCAACCAAAATCATTCAACCCCCACTGCAAATTAGGTTTATTGGTAACAAACTAGCAGCTGTTTGCAATAAACAAATCAAACAAGAACAATTTAAATACCTCAAGACAACTAAATGTGTTTTGACCACTTTTATCTAGTTTAACAATAACACTGGTATTTCTTGTGTCCAGGGGTTATTTTATTTCTTCACTGCAAAAATGTGAAATCTAAGTAAGATAGCACACCTTAAACCAAGACTGTACAGTGCTGTGAAAAAATATTTCCCCATTCCTGATTTCTTAAATTTTTGCATATTTGTCACACTTAAATGTTTCAGATCATCAAATAATTTTAGTATTCGACAAAGATCATCTGAGTAAGCACAAAATGCAGTTTTTAAATGATGGTTTAATTTATTAAGGGAAAAAAAATCTATCCAAACCTACTATGTGAATTTCTACTGCTTATCCAGGGGGTCCAAGTGGTGGGGCGGCAGTCTAAGCAGGGAAGCCCAGACTGCTGCCCGATCCACAGAGCACCCGTGGCCAGCATTGTGGTACTGTGGTTTGCACGGTTGCCTCACAGCTAGAAGGTTCCAGGTTTGAACCCCCATTCTGGCAGGGGTGGGAACCTTTCTGTGTGCAGTTTGCATGTTCCCCCTGTGCTGTGAGAGTTTACTCTGGGTGCTCCACTTGCCTCCCACAATCCAAAGACATGCATGTTAGGTTAATTCGTGACTCTAAATTTTTCCTAAGTATCTGTCTCTGATAGGCCCTTAGAATAGAGGGTTAGTGTAGTTAGTGATCTTTGTGAATAGAAAAAACACAACATAAGAACAGGCCCTTATCCCTTACCCATGATCCCACTGATCACTCATGCAGGTGGTGAGCCCACTGGAGGAAGGGCCCATGTGGCTCGTTCAGGCTGAGCCTGGCCGGGTCCCATAAACAGAGAACCAGGGACCATGCACTTGCTGTCAAGCATCTTGCTCTGGTCTGGGTCCAAGGTGGGCCCCAGAGACCCCATACCAGGCGGGGTACACTCGATCCTCTTAACCTTAATGTGGGGATCCACTGGACCGCTCTTCACCCCCGGAATACCTTAGCAAGTTACCCCCGACAACTTAGCTACAGGGATTATTAATGCATGCAAACCTTCTCCAGGGTGGCGATCCATGGAGGAAACAATCGATAATTTTACTTAAAATAAGAAAAAAATATCTGCCAACAGAGCAAGATAATTTTATTTATCAAATTGCTAAAACCAAGGAAGCACAACCTTTAAGCAAGTGAAACTTTCTTCCAGAAAACTGTATGGCAAGACAGACAAAAAAAACCCATAATACAGTATAACTTTGATTTGGGATACTGTATTTCATCTTAGATTTCACTTTTTGCCGTGTTTTGCATGGTGACATTATAAATAAGGTCACTGCGCCATTGCATTTCCTAGTTAAGAGAAAGGTTGAATGAAAGCATCAATTAAAGAAAATAGTATCAAATTCATGAGAACTCAGGGATTCAAGGGAAGACATTTGTAAATTTATAAGAAAAAAGTTGCAATTTTGTGAAAAAACAAAACAAAACAAAAACAGCTTCTCCTCAAAAAGATTAATTTTGCCCACAAAAACTACTGTCTTGCAATACAAACTTATCTACAGTAAGTGACAACAAGTGTGTTGGCATCTCTGACGTAACAGGCAGAGGATATCTTCAGGGGAAGAAGCAGGAGTTGCAATGACTGGATCAGCAAAAAGTAAACTTTATTCATGCCTTACAATCAATGCTGCAATTCCAGGTTCGGTGAAGGAAAACAAATGACCACTGCAGCTCCATCTGAAACACGAGGGACGGTGAACTGGGAAAGGTTAGCCTGACACGGGAACGTCCAAAAACACTCCACACTGCACTATTCCCAGCATCAAAAGTTACCTTTGATGTTTTAAAAAGTCATGCATTCTAGTGTAATGTATACCATCCAAGGAGTTTCCAGTCAAGGTTTTTACAGGAAACATTTTTCTTTTTTCTTGCTGGGGGACCGGGGTGGGGGGGGCTGGGAAACAGTTGAAAACCAGATCTGTGGATTATCCAGAGGAATGAGGATACCATTTCTACAAAGAGAAGCTGCGGAGAAATATTTATAGAATGTTGTTTTCATTAAAGGTTGTGTGTTTCACATAAAATCAAATTAACCCGAGTAAACTAAACATGCAAGAAGATGCTGGCAAAGACTTCAGCTAACATCAACAGAACTAAGCAGAAGAGCTGGCTCCCATCTAAATTTTCCATTTATTTCACCATGGAATAAACTGTAATGTCTGACTGTGGTCTCAGAGAAGGATGACGGAGGAGGGCGGGTGGCGGGGGGGGGGGGCAACACCAGGGGCAACCAAGTTCTTAACTACAATGCCCATGAATAATGTGGAGGGGCCCTGAAACCGCTTGTTAAATACATGGTGTTTTGTGCCAAATTTCAAACAACCAACAAGGAGGCGAAGCGGACATGCAGAGGGCTTCTTCGGCTTTGTAGTAGACGCCCTATTCATTGCCACACTCAACATGCTTGGCACAAACCTCCATATTAGAGCCCCCCCCCCCACACACACACACACACATGCACACACATAGACACAGACACACAAAACTTCAGCTTAGCGCTCCCTTCTGAGGTCATTTAATTAGAGAACAAAAGCCTGAATTACCAAGGCCACACAGCGGGCCTCCTTTCATTCCACGTTTCCGTCAGTTTCCTCCCCTCAAGCCGTCCATGTGCATTAAAAGCTAATTATGAACCGTGAAGCCAACACGGGTCTTAAACACTGTGACAACTACAAGCCTATTACTCAGAGTTTCATTCAGAGTGAGAGATGGGAAGGAAGACAGAGTGCTGGTAGTTGAACATATTTACTGAAGCAATTTAACGCCGATTAGATGCAGGCGCCCGGAATCATCGTTCACACTAGCAGCTGGATCTGCAAAATGTGACAGGCCGTCGTGTATTACTGCCATCATGTCAGATCTGATGGAATAATAAAAGTGGTGAAGAGAAGATGATCCTTTTTCTGAGCAGCTCCATAAATCTATCATTGCTCTGAGCTCTTACTCGGTCTCTTCCTCTCTACATCTCTATTTTCCCTGGGGGGGGGTTAGCCCCCTCGAACCAAAGCCTTGAGCTCGGTAGGTAATAGAGATTGGCTATCAGCGTCAGGACTGAGGTGTATGGCTTGTATGGTTCTGCTTGAATGCTGCTGGATTGCAAAATCAATGAAGGATGACAGAAAGGAGATCTGGGTTGGTGCTGTATAAAAATTGAGTTAGTCTGCCGCTGCACGGTGCCGTGTTCCCCTCTTCTCCTTTATATAGACCCAGATGCCAGGTTTCCAGGGGGCAGTTATGTCACCACTGCAGCACCGGCATGTATTAATATTAAACTGTGCACTCCCAAATATCTCACATCCTATATACTAGAGTGGATTAGAGGGTTGGAGTCAGGCCTGATCAAACAAGAGCAAAATCTGCTTCACCACTGTTATCTAGAAGACGATAACAAATACGAATCGTGCTGAGGGGAAAAAAACTGCTGGGCAGTTTTTCATGAGAGAACTTTAGCTGCAGAGAAGTGAGGCAGAAACAGATAAACGAGAGCATTCTCATTAAGAGGCAGAGAAGGTGTTTGCCACACTGGAACTGCTTTTAGAGCTTTCAAAAAAAAAAAAAAAAGCTCAGCATGACAGGCGGGAACAGAGACACACAAAACCCACGCACAATGTAGCACATCAAATTTCTTTTAAACTTTAAAACGCACACCAAAACTTTTAGACTGTTTGGTGTATTTCAGTTTTTCAGACAGCTTCATACACTTTACAATAGACCAAAGTGTTGGGTGGGGGGATGATTGCTAAACGCCAAGGCATTTTCCAATGGGATTTTACACACAAGTGCGACATTGACACTCAAAGAAAGGTTCCATTCAACGATCTGAGTTACACAGTACAGCTGGGGCAGACAGAAGCGGTCTGGGGGAGGAAGAACCTGGAAACAGGGACTATCCAGGCCTCATGATGAATTCATTTTCTCAGCGCAAGTCACATTAGAGGCATGTCCAACAAGCACTTCTTGCCTGTGAAGTCCACTTTTTTGCTTGTGATATCAGATGAGTAAGACAACTTGTAGTGCTAGGAGGTATGACCAAAAGTTCATATCAAGGTATTTTTTAAGATTGTAACAGATTCACAGTATTTTTAAAAATTGTATTATTTATTTATTTATTTATTTATGGCATGACAGGGCCCATCAGTAAGAATATGCTGTAAACAAATATTTCATAATTTACAGTACACAATGGTTTTGATCTGTTCCACAAGCTGACAATATATGAAGGAACCAATATGAGTGAAACAGTTAAAGATGGTAAATTATTTTAATTATGCAAACTGCAACATAATTAACACATACTGAAACCAGACCGTGGGTGCTTTCACACCTACAGGCTTTAGTTCGTTTCAGTTGAACTTGTGTTGTTTTTTTCCATTAATGCGGTTCATTTTGTCTGGTGAAAACACGGTAATCGCACTCAGGTGCGCACCAAAACAACCGTACTGAGACCACCTTTTTCGATTCAAATCAACTGGCGGACTCTGGTGCTGTGCTCCAGGTAAGAAAGGGACCGCACTAAAACAGGACCAATGGCAAACGGTAAAACAGCTTATGCCATTGTGGCTGAGCATGTCACGGTTCTGGAGGATTAATGAACACCATCTCCTGTACTGTCTTGATATGTGTCTTGATATGTGCCTTCGCTGACTCCAATGCATTAATTAACATGTTATTTTCCATCCGTAGCTGCGCTTCATTTTCAAACTGTACGATTTGCCAAAAGTGGTATATGCATGTAATGTAATAAATGATAACCAGGGCAATCAATGACAACCCCCCATAGATTACACTATGATTTGCACCATTTTCTCCCCAGAAATGCATAAATGCACAGTAGTCATCCTACTTCCTGTAGTTACCTTCACTGTTCTCGTGGCAAAAAAAATCTGACCAGTAAGAAGAGAGAATGTTCTGACATAAGTCTCGCAGGATTTAACGTGATGGAATTTGGTCCACTTGAATTTTTGCCTGTGTGAAAGGGAACCAAACCAAGGAGAAAATGACAAAGTAACGAGCTTATCAACTGATTCAGACCAAAATAAACAAATTTAGATGTGAAAGCAGCCAAAGATGGAGTAGCTCATTTTGGTCTGACGAAATCCCAGTGAGAGTTGGACTCTGCCAGGGCTGTCCTTTGTCACCGATCCTGTTCATAATTTTTACGGAGAGGATTTCTAGGCGCAGCCAGGGAACGGAGGGTGTCATGCTTGGTGACCACAGGATCTCATCTCTGTTGTTTGCAGATGGTGTTGTCCTGTTGGCTTCATCCAGCAATGACCTACAGTTCTTGCTGGGACAGTTTGCTGCTGAGTGTGAAGTGGCTGGGATGAGAATCAGCACCTCCAAGTCCGAGTCCATGGTCCTCAGCCCAAAAAAGGTGGATTGTCCTCTCTGGGTTGGGGACAGGCTCCTGCCCCAAGTGGAGGAGTTTAAGTATCTTGGGGTCTTATTCACGAGTGAGAGGAGAATGGAGCGAGAGATTGACAGACAGATCGGAGCAGCATCTGCAGTGATGCGGACGTTGTATCAGTCTGTTGTGGTGAAGAGGGAGCTGAGTTTTAAGGCAAAGCTGTCGATTTACCAGTCAATCTACTTTCCTACTCTCACCTATTGTCACGAGCTTTGGGTAATGACCGAAAGAACGAGATCGCGGATACAAGCGGCTGAAATGAGCTTTCTCCGTAGGATTGCTGGACTCACCCTCAGAGATAGGGTGAGGAGCTCAGTCATCCGGGAGAGGCTCAGAGTAGAACCGCTGCTCCTCCACATTGAAAGGAGCCAGTTGAGGTGGTATGGGCATCTGATCAGGATGCGTCCTGGACGCCGCCCACTTGAGGTGTTTCGGGCATGTCCCACTGGGAGGAGACCCTGGGGCAGACCCAGGACTCGCTGGAGAGACTATGTCTCCCAGCTGGTCTGGGAACGCCTTGGTATCCTCTCTGAAGAGCTGGAGCAGGTGGCTGGGGAGAGGGAAGCTTGGGCTTCTCTGCTTGAACTACTGCCTCCGCGACCCGAACATCTGGAAAAGCGGTAGAAGATGGATGGAAATCACCCTGAGGTCACTCAGAACTCCTGATCTCTGACCCTGACCTTAAACACAGCCTAACTGCAGACCCACTTGAGGATCATTGCGCCTGAATTTGCTGAACAGTGGGGCAACTATTGCCAAGGAGAAGGAACAATTTTCGTGAAATGGTCTAGGTTGATGTCATTAGGTGGCGCTACCTAGACCAACAAAGAAGCAGGTACGTGTATGGCCAGAGGGGGCCACTGATGCTCTGAAAGACTGCTTCAGCACCACAGACTGGGACATTTTTAAGCATGCAGCCACTCACAATGGACACACAAACCGAGAGGATTACACTGAGGTTGTTGTGGCATACATAGCCAAATGCACTGATGATGTTACTCACTGCAAGACCATCACTGTTTTTTTTTCCACAATATCTTTATTGAACCTTTTTTTTTTTTTAACAAACATGATACAAACAATCAAACACTAACACTAAAGTACTACAAAAAAAAAAAAATGCCCTAAAAACACCAACAACCACCAACAAAATCAAGTCTTCAACAATGCTCCTCTGTTTAGTCTAGACAATCCAATACATTAGTATACATATTATGTTCACCAGTTTGGAATTTACAAGGTCCACACACATCATTCACCTTCTTCTTCAAGAGTTATGTTTAAATTTTTTACATAATCAATAAAAGGTCTCCATATATTCTCAAACACAATTTCCTTTGATTTCAGTATATATGTTATTCTTTCTAATGGAAGGTTTGTTAACATCTGTCTTAACCACTGAGTCACATCTGGTCTATGAGTCTTTTTCCATAATAGTGCAATACATTTTTTGGCATTAAGCAAACTGAGGTCTATGAATGTTCTTTCACTTTTATTGAAATTATGCTTTTCTGGGTACAGACCCAACAAAAACAGTTTAGGATTCAATATGATTTGTTTTGAGATTATTTTTTCAATTGTTACCCTCACCTCCTCCCAAAACATTCTTATTAATCTACATTCCCATAAACAATGAAATAGGGTTCCTTTACTTTCCATGCATTTTGTGCATGTATCTGGTATATTTTTGTTATATCTATTTAACTCCTCCGGTGTAACATACATCCGCATTAACCATTTGAAATGTATCAATTTAAGGCGTGCATTTATTGATTTGGTTTGAGCTTCTGTACAAGCCAATTCCCATTGTTCCTCTGAAATTTCAATTTGCAGATCTTCTTTCCAGTAGTTTAATCTTTTCAGTGAATTTTCACTTGAAGATAGTGTCAATGAGTTATAAAACTCTGAAATAATACCCTTTCTTTTACTATCTTTCATCATCATTTTTTCCAAGGATGAATAAATAGGTCGAGTGAGAGCTTTATTTTGATTTGATCGAATAAAGTTTCTAAGTTGAAGATATTTAAAAAAATGTGTTCTATTGAGATTAAATTTGATCCTCAGCTCTTCAAAAAACATTATGTTGTCTGCACATGGCAAATATAAATCCTGAATCTTTTGTATCCCTTTTAAATTCCATACTTTAAATACAGCGTCCGCTCTCCCTGGTTTAAAATATTGATTACCCCATATTGGACTAAATTGTGACAATAACTGTGGTTCTTTTAAATAGTTTTTAGCTTCACACCATATTTTGATCATATGCTTTACAAATGGATTTTTAACTTGTTTTTGTAATTTTTTTGCCGAATCTGAGTATATGAATATGGGAAGAGGTAAAGGTAAATTGTATGATTCCATTTCAGTCCAGTGAGGGAGATCATTTGATGAAAAATAATATGTCATAGACCTCAGTTGTGCCGACCAATAATACAACATAAAATTTGGACATTTCAGACCTCCACGATCAAATGGTAAATATAATAAAGACAAACGTAATCTAGCCCTCCTGTTGTTCCATATAAATTCCACTAACTTTTTTTTTATTCTTGAGAATAGATCTAAAGGTGGTGATAAGGGAATGTATTGAAATAAATAAAGTATTTTAGGTAAAATATTACTTTTAAGTATATTGATTCTCCCGATCATCGACATTGGTAGTGACATCCATCTCTGAGTTAACTCATTGATATCTGACATTAAGGCTTCATAGTTGACACTGGCGACTGATTCTAGCTTAGGCATAATTTGGATTCCTAAATATTTAAACTGGTTTACAACATTGAATTGATTTACCTCAGGGGCTGGGTAATTTCTCTGGGTCTCATTTAGCATTAATATTGAAGATTTAGTTTTATTTATTTTATATCCTGATATTTCCCCAAAATTCTTTATTAAATTCAACAAGGTTGGAATTGATTTTTTTAGATTCGACATAAACAAAATTATATCATCGGCGTACAGGGAGATTTTATGTTCTGTTGGTCCAACTTTAATTCCATATATTTGTGAATGTAAACGTATCGCTATCGCTAAAGGTTCAATTGCCATAGTAAACAGTAAAGGTGAAAGTGGACAGCCTTGTCGACATCCTCTATTGATTTTTATTGGTTTTGAAATATTGTTATTTGTTAGGATTTCTGCTGTAGCATTATTGTATATTATTTGAACCCATTTTATGAAATTATTTCCAAGTCCAAACCTTTGTAGGACTTCAAAAAGAAAGGGCCATTCAACTCTATCAAAGGCCTTTTCGGCGTCCAATGATAGGAGAGCTGTATCCGGTGCTTCTTTATTAAAATAAATAATATTAAATAGTCTTCTTACATTATGGAAGCCTTGTCTACCCTTTATAAAGCCATTCTGATCTCGATTAATAATATTTGGTAAAATTTCTTGTATTCGTCTTGCTAAAATTTTACAGATTATCTTAAGGTCGGCGTTTAATAGGCTTATTGGTCTCATATTTTCACATTTATTAGAGGGCTTACCTGGTTTTGGCAGCAGTATAATTAAGGCATTATTTATGTATGATGGTAAATTATTATTTTGAAATGCTTCTAAAACCATTTCCAAAAAAGGTTTTATTAATTTATTCTTAAATTTTTTATAAAGGTCAACTGGAAGACCATCTGGTCCTGCACTTTTTCCTGATTTCATATTATCAATGGCTAGCCCAACTTCTTCTTGACTAATTTTAGACTCCAATATCTCCCTGTTTTCATTTGGAATACACGGTATAGATAGTTCGTTCAAAAACCCATTTAGTTTTGTTAAATCAGGTTCATTTTTGGTATCATATAATTTTTCATAGTAATCTCTAAAGGCTCTATTAATTTCTAAAGGATCTATAACTACCTGTCCGTTACTTATAATACTGGTAATTGGTGTTTTAATTTCCAATTGTTTAATCTGCCATGCTAATAATTTTCCTGATTTTTCACCTTGTTCATAAAAAGATTGTTTCAATCTTAGAAGACTCGAGGCAGCTCTATTCGCTGATTTTTTGTCGTATTCAGCTCTCAAAATCAGTAATTCATTCTCCAACCTTGGGTCACTTCCTGCATACACTTTTTCCTGAAGACTTTTTAATTTATGTTCCAATTTAGCTCTCTCCTCTCGAGTCTTCTTAGATTTTGATCCTGTATAACTAATAATATGTCCCCTAATAAAAGCTTTGAAAGCCTCCCACTTTACACATGCTGATGTTTGTGTAGTATTGATGTCAAAGAACTCGTCTATCTGTTTTTCTATATACTTGACAAATTCCTCATCCTGAAGCCATTTATGCTGAAATTGCCATCTACCTGATTCCTTTGTCAATTTTTTATCTACATATATTAGACAACAGGGTGCATGATCAGAAATCACGATGTTATCATAAAAGCAGTTTTGAATCTTGGACCTTAATTCTGTGGAAATCAAAAAATAATCAATACGTGAGAATGTCTTGTAGGTACTGGAATAACAAGAATAGGCTTTAACTTGTGGTTTCATTTCTCTCCATATATCTGACAATCTCAATTCTTTCATAAAATGATTAATAGTCATCCTACATCCAATGTGCGTACAATCCAGTCCTGTTGATCTATCCACACCTGGATTCAATGTACAATTAAAATCCCCTGCTATTATATGTTGCCCTGTAAGTGATGATAAGATGAGAAATAAATTAGCAAAGAACTTCTGATCATCTATATTGGGACCATATAAGTTCACAAGATTTATATTTTCTAATAGCAAAGAACCTTGAATGATTACATATCTTCCAAATTTGTCTCCAATTACATTTTTCACCTGAAAAGGAACTGATTTATGTATGAGAGTCATAACTCCCCTGGCTCGGGATGAAAATGAAGAGGTGAATACACTTCCCTGCCATCTACTCCTAATTCTTTTAACATCCTCCTCTATCAGATGAGTTTCTTGTAAAAACACAATTCTTGAACCCATGTCCTTTATTTTATTCATAACTTGTTTAAGTTTTTTTAAATTTTGTAGACCTCTGCAATTCCATGAAGTTAAATTAAGATTAACACTTTGGTCCATGATCAATAGAGAGTTTGGGATTACCTTGCAGTGTAAACATGCTCATACAGAGAAGCAAAAACATGAGTGGTTGAACATTCATCCTACAAACTACACACAAACAAATTTCCCCTTCCCACACTTGTGGCAAACCCCCCAAAATCAAAAAAAAAAATTCTGTCTCCCGATATAGCCATCGACCGTTCCACACCCACGGGGAACAGCCTAAGCCACTCCTTCTTCATCCTCCCAATCACCCTAACTCTACTGCTTTTAATGACGTAACATTAACTCTCCTCTGTAGTTTTCCAACTTAACTCCAAAATTTTTAACAACTTTGTACATCATAGTTTTTTTTTTTGTTTTTTTTGTTTGTTTGTTTTGTTTTTGTTTTGTTTTTTTAATATATAATACAATCTATATTTTGTAAACTTACTATTTACTTCAAGTCAGTCAGATGCCTGTGCAAATGCTTAATTATTCTACCTTATATTTTGTTCATGCTTAGCTCCCACCAGTCTCTTCTTCTTCTTTGATCTTCTTGATGAACTCCTGCGCCTCCTCTGGGGTCTTGAAAATGTGGGTTCTGCCCTCATACGTGGTCAGCAGTCTCGCAGGATAGATTACACCATGACGAATCCCAAGGTTGCGCAGCTCCTTACGTATGGGATCAAACTGCTTCCTCAATTGCTGGATTCCTGTGGCCAAATCTGGGTAGAACCGCACCTGCTGGTCCTGGTGTTTAATCTCTCCTTTAGCACGTGCAGCGTTGAAGATCTTCATCCTGTCTCTGTTGCTAAGAAACTTCATAATTAAGGTCCTCGGCGGTCCCTTATCTCTCCGTGGGCCAATACGATGTGCTTTTTCCAGAACCACTGCTGATTGCAACTCCTCGCTGCCCAGCACCTCCGGAATCCACTTTTCCAGAAAGGAACACACGTCCCGACCTTCTGATTCCTCTGGAAGACCCACCAGCCTCAAATTATTCTGTCTCGACCGAGATTCCAAATCCAAAATATTATCTTCCAGAGATTTATTTTTTTTTTCCAAAGTGCGCACCTTTAATTGAAGACGGGTGACGTCATCTTCAGCACTAGCGAGACGGAGCTCCATCTGCGCCGTTCGTTCTACACAGTCACCCAATTCCTTTCTTATTCCTTCCAACGCTGTCATAATCCCATCAAATCTAGAGGAAAAGTCCGCTCTCATTGAACTCATGGCAGCCATCAGCGCATCTGCGCCATTCCCCGCAGACATCGCACCGCCGCCAGCCTCCTCCGCCATATATGGAGTTTTGTTTGCTGCGTCACAGACCTGAAAGTCCGTTAATTTGGACTGTTTCGGCGGCTCGCTTTTTCCTTTTCCTGGTTTTCCAGCCTTAGGCTTCGCCGACATATCCTCGCCCAAATGCTGGGATACGTTCTGTCCCAAATGAGAGAGTTATTTGCCGATTTTTTTTCTCCAGGAGCAGAGCAGAGCGAGACACGTCCGTCCTACGTGGCAGCCATAACCGGAAGTCAAGACCATCACTGTTGGTGGCAACCGGAAGCCATGGATGACAGCAGAGGTCCACAGACTCCTGGGGGCTTGGGACGCAGCCTTCAGGGCTGGCAACACTGCAGGACTAACACCAGCTAGGGCCAACCTGTCCCGTGGCATCAAGTAGACAAAACGGCAGTACAGCAAGAAAATATCCGGACACTTCAGCAACACCAGAGATGTACGTTTTTTCTGGCGTGGCATACAGACCCTCACCAACGACAAACCTCCACCTCAGACCTGTTTGAGTGACATCACACTGCTCAACAACCTAAATGGCTTCTGTGGCCGATTTGAAGCACAAAACAGACCAGCACAGAAGACCACTCCTCCTCCAGCTGAGCTGGCCTTGAGTCTGGATCCGGCTAGCGTGAAGAGGACCCTCTGCAGGGTCAACCCACGCAAGGCAGCTGGCCCAGACAACATACCGGGTCGCGTCCTGAAGGACTGCGCAGAGGAGCTTAAGAATGTCCTGGCCGACATCTTCAACATCTCCCTGTCTTAAGCGGTTGTCCCCACATGCTTCAAGACTGCCACCATAATACCAGTCCCGAAGAAGCCTGTCCCATCCAGCTACAGTGATTACCGGCCGATAGCAATGACCCCCACTATAATGAAGTGCTTCGAGCAGCTAGTCATGCAGCACATCAAGTCCAGCCTGCCTCCCTCTCACGACTCATTCCAGCTTGCATACAGGTCGAACAGATCTAGAGAAGATGCCATCGCTGCTGCTCTCCATCTAGCCCTCACCCACCTGGATTCAAAAAACTTGTACATGCTGTTCTTGGACTTCAGCTCAGCATTCAACACAATCACCCCCCAGCACCTAACACAAAAACTCAGACACTTAGGACTCAAAACCTCTCTCTGTAACTGGGTGCTGGACTTTCTGACAGGGAGGCCACAGAACGTGTGGGTTGGCAGCAACACCTCCCAGACCATCACACTGTGCACAGGGACCCCACAAAGGTGCGTGCTCAGCCCGCTGCTCTTCACCCTGCTGACCCAGGACTGCATGCTAGCCTACAACACCAACCACATTGTCAAATTTGCAGACGACACGATGGTAGTGGGCCTCATCACCGACAATGACGAGGCAGACTACAGAAACGAGGTGAGCCAACTGATCCAGTGGTGTAAAGACAACAACCTCTTCCCGAACGTGGGAAAAACCAAGGAGATTGTGGTCGACTTCAGGAGGGGTCACACACAGCATCCCTCTCTCATCATCGACAGTGCAGCTGTGGAGAGGATGAACAGCACCAAGTTCCTGGGGGTGCACATCTGAGGACCTCGCCTGGACCAACAACACCACATGACTGGCCAAGAAGGCCCAAACTCACCTCCATTTCCTCCGCAGACTGAGGAGAGCATGAGTCCCACCCCACATCATGCAGTCTTTCTACCGGGGCACCATTGAGAGCATCCTCACCAACTGCATCACGGTGTGGTATGGAAGCTGCACTGCCGCCTGCCTGAAGACACTACAACATAGTGGATGCAACCAGCAAGATCATCAGTGCTCCCCTGCCCCCCCTCTCGGACATCTACCCCACCCGCCTCACCCGCAGAGCCATCAACATCACAGGTGACACCTCTCATCCCCTACACTCCCTCTTCAGCCCCCTGCCCTTGGGGAAAAGGTACTGTAGCCTCCAGGCCCGCTCCACAAGACTGCTGAACAGCTTCGTTCATCAGGCCATCAGGACCCTGAACTCTGTTCATCCCCCCCCCCCCCCCTCCAAGACGGTAACACCTGCACAATAACTACCTCAGATGTTGGCACAGAAAGACTGGCACGCCAACAATAATACTGTTGTTCTGTTGTACTTTTGCTGCTATACGTCTCTGCACATTAACCGCAACCATCTGCACAAATGCCATATCTGCTGCTGTCTGTATATCACTGCAATACTGATCATGTGCAATCATATCTGTCACTATCTGCACCTAAACTACCGCACTGAAATGCACTACGGGTTTTCATCTCTAGCTGTCTGAATATAGGATTGCTGGGTTTATTGCCACTAATCGTTTACCTAAACTAATCATTTACCTCTATGGAGGTCAGAATCCTTCTGGCTGCCAATGGCACCACGGGTTGCATCACTGTATATAGACTGTACATAGACTGCTGCTGTCACTGTTTGTTCTTGTTTTTCTTTTTTTAATCCAGCCTAATTCCTTTTTATAAAATGCACACCAATGTAGAGAGAGAGAAACACCATTTCAATTCTCCTGTATGTCTTGTATTGACAATAAAATCTGTGAATCCTTGAAATCATAAATCCCCGATCTCCTTACCTTTGACAATGACCTGGATGCAGACAAACCTGAGGATCACTGCATGCAAGTTTGTTGAGTATTAGAGCAATTGCCTAGGAGGAGCAACAACTTTCACAATATATAAGTGCTGAGATGTCCTGGTTTCCACTGTGGAAATGGGGCTAAAGTCTATAGGGATAGGGTGACAGGAAGGCAGATGATTTGCTATGGTGACCCATAAATGTAGCAGCCAGAAGAAGAATAAGGTACCTTGATTGACAGCACTTGCAAAAATTAGAACATGTGGTGAGATGGAGGACTAATGTGAATTGTGCAATAGGTGTTTTAGTGTCATTTTCAGTGTTTTAGTGTCATTTTCAAAGTACGATGTAAATGGAATGGTGTTCACTTATATAGTGCTTTTTCTCATCTCTAGATGACCAAAGCGCTTTACAGATCCTGCTATCCACCCATTCACACACTGATAAGAGGTGGAGCTGCCATGCAAGGTGCTGGCCTGACCCACCAGGAGCAACTCAGTGTTCAGTGTCTTGCTCAAAGACACTTCAACATGCAGACTGCAGAGAGAGCAGGAATTGAACCACTAACCCTCTGATCAGAAGTCGACCACACTCTATGCCTGCGGCACAGTGGTCCCTGTAGTAAATATACCATTTATTGTATTATCAATTTAAAAAGCATTTTATTGAATATTTGTAGCTGTATAGGTTCCCCTCTGTTTTAGTAAGTAGGTTAGAGGAAGACGATAAAAGCTCGCCTGCCTCTTATTAGAGGAGAGGATGCTGTTGGAAGCTGCATGTGAGGTGTTCTACCGTTTGTGTTTGCCATGTGATATTATTGAAGAATTTGTAAAACAAAGTCATCTGCCTTGAGAACTGATAATCTGTCTTCCTGGTCATCAGTGTAAATGACCATTAAAGGATTTCTAGATAAATTCACATTATTTAGGATATAATTATTTTTTATAACATACCCATTTTAAGAGTATCATTAACTTATTATGTTGCCTGTTAATTTGAATAACTGAACTGGAAAGCTTTTATAACAGCAAATAATACAGCTCAGTGTGTTTGTGTGCTACCAGACCATCAAAAAAATTTATACTCCCTTTTCCAGTGATTGCAATTCAAATTTTGATTTATTTATGCAAGCACTAGATTAACAATAAACCACAGGTCTCAGAGTTTGTGTGCTGCTTCCAGGCCATCAGCTAGTACTTCACCAACTCATCTAAATACAGTCACTGGTTTAAAAGACCATATTGAAAGAAAGCATAATGAAGAACTTAAGGCCTTGGTCGCCCATCAGCATTTCCTGTATAACATGGGCACGCTTGCTTCTGCCTGTCTGTCTGGAGCATCAGTTAAAGGACACTGCATTGTGATATAACGGCTGAATTATTATATGGGCTTCAATTTCAAGTTTCCATAGGTGAAGACCAGAAGACTATCTTTGACCACTGATGAAAAATCAAACACTTTGTTTTGGAATGTCTTATGCTCATCTTTCTATTGAAAGTAATAACATGAACACATACGTAAAATGCCATCCTAGATCATGTTGATTCACAGAGGCAAATGGTATTACAGTGCATCCGGAAAGTATTCACAGCGCTTCACTTTTTCCACATTTTGTTATGTTACAGCCTTATTCCAAAAGGGATTAAATTCATTTTTCCCCTCAAAATTCTACACACAATACCCTATAATGACAACGTGAAATTTTTTTTTTTAGATTTTTGCAAATTTATTAAAAATAAAAAACTAAGAAATCACATATAAATAAGTATTCACAGCCTTTGCTCAATACTTTGTTGATGCACCTTTGGCAGCAATTACAGCCTCAAGTCTTTTTGACTATGATGCCACAAGCTTGACACACCCATCTTTGGGCAGTTTCGCCCATTCCTCTTTGCAGCATCTCTAAAGCTCCATCAGGTTGGATGGGAAGCGTCGGTGCACAGCCATTTTCAGATCTCTCCAGAGATCTTCAATTAGATTCAAGTCTGGGCTCTGGCTGGCCCACTCAAGGACATTCACAGAGTTGTCCTGAAGCCACTCCTTTGATACCTTGGCTGTATGCTTAGGGTCGTTGTCCTGCTGAAAGACGAACCGTTGCCCCAGTCTGAGGTCAAGAGCCCTCTGGAGCAGGTTTTCATCCAGGATGTCTCTGTACATTGCTACATTCATCTTTCATCCTGACTAGTCTCCCAGTTCCTTCCAATGAAAAACATCCCCACAGCATGATGCTGCAACCCAAATTGGCGTGGTTATGAGCGGTGCCTGGTTTTCTCCAAACATGACGCCTGGCATTCATGCCAAAGAGTTCAATCTTTGTCTCATCAGACCAGAGAATTTTGTTTCTCATGGTCTTGAGTCCTACAGGTGCCTTTAGGCAAACTCCAGGTGGGCTGCCATGTGCCTTTTACTAATGAGTGGCTTCCATCTGGCCACGCTACCATACAGGCTTGATTGGTGGATTGCTGCAGAGACGGTTGTTCTTCTGGAAGGTTCTCCTCTCTCCACAGAGGAACACTGAAGCTCTGACAGAGTGACCATTGGGTTCTTGGTCACCTCCCTGACTAATGTCCTTCTCCCCCGATCGCTCAGTTTAACTGGCCAGCCAGCTCTAGGAAGAGACCTAGTGGTTCCAAACTTCTTCAATTTATGGATGATGGAGGCCACTGCGCTCACTGGGACCTTCAAAGCAGCAGAAATTTTTCTGTACCCTTCTCCAGATTTGTTCCTCGAGACAATCCTGTCTCGAGGCACAACCAAGCATCAACCCTTTGACTTCATGCTTGGTTTGTGCTCTGACATACACTATCAACTGTGGGGCCTTATATAAACAAGTGTGTGGCTTTCCAAATCATGTCCAGTCAACTGAATTTACCACAGGTGGACTCCAATTAAGCTGTAGAAACATCTCAAGGATGATCAGTGGAAACGGGATGCATCTGAGCTCAATTTTGAGCTTCATGGTAAAGGCTGTGAATACTTATGCACATATGATTTCTTATTTTTAATAAATTTGCAAAAATCTAAACTTTTTCCACCTTGTCATTATGGGGTATTGTGTGTAAAATTTTGAAGAAAAAAATGAATTTAATGCCTTTTGGAATAAGGCTGTAACATAACAAAATGTGAAGCGCTGTGAATACTTTCTGGATATACTGTATGTTTGTCTGGATGGTAATTCAGCTTTAACAAAAAAAGACAAAAGAAACACACAGATAAGAAAATAAATATATCCCAGAGGATGTGGAACTTTCATCTATTGTATAGATTCAAAACAAGGAATTTTTATTAATAATGAATGCTGAAAATGATGGTAAACAATAGTAGTGGTCAGATTTCAGTGTGTCATAGAACGGCTCCAATATTTTTGATCAGCCATAAAGGTGATATTTCAGATCCTAACAAAGTGTCATGATTGGCCCCTCTGGGGCAGAGAGACAGACCCACTCATGGAACTGCACAGTGACATTTATTAAAAAAGAGAACAAAAAAATCCAGAACAGTGCACTAACACAAAAGTATAAACAAAGTAACTTATAGAAATGGCACTCCAGAGCTGAGATTGCTCTGGAGATGATGAGTCCTAATAACACCAGGAGTAGTCCTTTGGCATTGGACGTAAGACAATGCTGCCTCAGACAATGCACTGAGAGGACAAACAGAAGTCCTTAGATAGTGGGCAACAAATGAGTGGCAGGTAAATGAGCAGCAAGTGTGGGCTGAGACGGCAGGTGACCTAATTACTCAACTGTTCACAGCTGGAAAACAGACTGTGAACAGCAAGTGGGAGTGTCTGAGAGAGGAGGGCACATAAGTGTCAAAAAAACAAAATATATAGAGAAAACTGACAACATAATAATAACAGACATACAAAACTCAGAAATGAATTGAATCTGAGCTCAGAAGGAAAATTAGAGCTCAGGCTCATGACATAAATATTCAAAGTAATGCAGTATTTTGTCTCCTGGACACAACACTACTACATTTATGAGCAAATTTAGAAATGTGTAAATTTAAGAGAAAAACCTCACAAATGTAAGTGGAAAAATATGCAAATCAACAAGAAAATTAAAATTTAAGAGAAAACAGTCACAAATTATTGGTAAAAAGTCATATTTTCAAAAAAAGGTGACATTTTGGAGAATGAAGCTGCAAGCTTGCAAGATGTACTAGATAGTATTTTCATGAAAAATATTGTAGTGTTAAAATTAAAGTGTTTAGAAAGGTGCAGAATTAAAATCTTTATATGCTTATATAACATATTGATGAAAAAATACTTAAAAAAAATTTATGGGTCTTAAATAATCAGAATACTTACATCTGAGCAGTTGGGTGACGAGAACTACAGTGGTCGCTAACATAGATATATGCAAACACTAGACAGGACATGACTAGCTGCCAGGCTAGTCAGTCAGGCCATAGGGCCATAGATACAGTACGGGGGGGGGGGGGGGGGTGCTGAAAAGTTCATAGTGGTCAAATTTGACCAAATGTGGTTTATTTTTCCAACAGTCTCCCCTTCGGTCCACACACTTCTTCCATCAGTGTTGCAGTGCTTGGATCCCTGCAGTTGAAAAATAAACCGCATTTGGTCAAATTTGACCACTATGAGCTTTTCAGCACCCCCCCCCCCCCCCGTATGTATAATAAATAGATAGAACATGGTTACATTTTCATGGCAAATGCAAGTGCCATGTTCTGTATGTAAGTATAATTAAGCAATATTACGAGAGTGAGTGCGGTATCAATGAACATTTAAAATATTCATAATACTGCAACAAACTCAAGTGTAATATTGCTTTTATACAACAGTGCCACAAGCACATTTTATGAAATGACAGCAATACTGGACAAAATATTATGATTTGTTTGTTTAACCAGTTACTTCACACAGCAAGGAAAAAAAATAACTCCCTTCTAAATGTAGCCAGTAACTGTTGCTAAACATCTCAATCAGCATGAAGACGTCTATTGTCATTTCACACACATGTAAACAAATTAAATATTGTCAAGTGAAAAAGTCATTGTTTATAATACATACCAGTCAACTGTTGAATTGGTATGGCAGAAGGACTGAGATCGAAGAGGGGCCAATGCCGGTGGCTAGTTAGCACGTTAGCAATTTGGCTTCGGCACACTTCGCTTGCTTTTTCTTGGCATTTTCAGATGAAACAGTCCACCACCACAAAAGTATTGTGGTTTGTTAATCGAGGAAATAAATCCAACTCTAGCACTGCCAATTTTTTTTAAACAGACGTGAAATAGCTTAACAATTTTTATACAAGTGCAGCCTTTGTAAATTCAATAAAAAAAAATTCAAAAGGGTGGGACTTATGGGTCACAGAGGCATAATTTCTTTTCAAACAGCACCTCACTGTGGAAATTAAGGTATCCAACACAGTATTGCAATTCTCAAGTCTGCAGACTTGACAGTAAATTACGGTTACTAATTAACGGTTACTAGAACACCTTTGAAGAGGAGTGATACCTATCCAGTGAAACAGAGTGCAATTATCGTGGAATATACCAACTCCTGGGATCCCTATTGTCCAATCAAATTGCTCAGTCAGAACTAACTGTTGTATAATGGTTGACAGCACCTACAGCATTGTGATAACAGGATACACAAACTATTGTTGAGTGTATTTATTGTAATCATATAAGGAACATTATGAACACAAAGACAGGCACTTTTTCCCCTAAATTTTCTACCATGAAGAAAATGCACTATATTCCTATATGGCACAATAACTTGTGTTTCTTTATCTGGTCAATATGGCAGCCGCACTTGGTTGACTGCAACTAGCCTAGTGACTAGCCATATCCTATCTAGTTATTTATATATATTGTGGAGGAACAAATAAGTTCAGGCGAGATGCGACGAGCTGGAAGGTTTCAGAGTTTTATTTCCTCCATCATCAGGAGACACACTGTAGCGCTGTGCGCTGTTGTGCGTTGTGTGTCTGTGCTGTGTGTGTCGTGTGTGTGTGCATCCTGTGTGTCTCCTTGAGGCATGTATTGTAAGCTCTTTTATACCGAGAGAATGCATGGTACATTAGCATATTGGTATACATATCAGTCAATACATATCAATCGCGTGTCCAACTGGTGCCCAGACTTCCTCTCCTTAAACCAGGGATGTATAACAATAGCCCATTGTTCTGGTTGTCCCCCCAGGGGTTCTCTGTCTGTATGCAATCCCTGCTGAGCGTGAGTAGTATCAGTCTGCATTGTGCTGGGTGCCCACACGGCTCCCCCCAGAACACTCGGAAGGGGCTGTGACAACCCCCCCCGCCCCCGTCGTTTGGCTCCAGCAACAGCAGAACTGTCGGAGGGCATGTCAGTCCATGGGGGGGATGGGGGAGGGGTGGAAAGGGCAGTGTGCTCCGCTCCGAGTTCCAGCACGTTGAACGGTAGTGGATCGTGGGCGCACGGGCCGGTGTGCAGTCGTACGTAATGGAACGATCGGCCGGCTTTAGGGAGTGAGGTGCGGCAAAAGCTCTGTGCAGGAGGAGGGGGAGGGGGGTGGGAGTAAGCGAGTGCCGGCCCGGGACGTCAAAGGTGTCTGGGCCGCGCAAAAATTGCATGTGGATCCGCGATGGTGAGGGGCTTTCTCATTAAACCTGGCGATGATCCACAGTGGCTGTGAAAAAAAATTATATCTCTGACTCTTTCGCGGCTCAATCCAGTGAGGATGTGGGGAAGGCGAGCAGCCAAATTCCCCGAGGATGCGTAGCGGCTGTGAAACAACTGCAGCTGTGTGAGGGTGTGAGGCGGTTTGGCTTTAGGTGCGGGAGCAGCCCTAAATCCATCGGGGACAGCAATCAGCTAAATTCCCCTTGTGCGCCCGTGGCTGAGAAACCCATACAAAGTCCTGTGTGTGGGCTGCATTTCTGCTCCAGGAGCTTGAGCAGCCCTGAAGGTTCCGAGGGTGGCGATCGGCCGTGTTTCTCAGGCATGTGCAGCGGCGGAGGATGATGTATCTGTCTGTGGAGCCGGTTCATCTCTGTGTGTGGTGCGTGCTTGGCGCCGTGACCACATAACTGGCAGTTGCGCTGTCCTCGTAATCCTGCGGTGTGCGTGCGGGGCTTCTGTGTGTGGGAGGTCCGCTGTCTGGAGTTTAGTCAGAGTCGGGGAGCTCGGTGGAAATCAACGCAGTCGGCGTCGATGATTGTCCCCGTTCAGGCTGCTTCCTTCGTTCGCTCGTGTCGTTCATGGTGCGTTTTGGACCCAGCGCTGCGCTCCGGAGCGTGCTCTGGTGAGGATGGAGAGGTTGCAGGTGTTCTCTGGTCCTCTGGGATCCACAGCGAGGTGAGAGGGAGGAGACGGTCATTCTCCCTCGTCAGGTCACCAGTGTGGAGGTAAAAGATTAGGCGAGGGGCACACCATGACGCGTGCTGAGGCTTCCCGTCTGGGTCATCTCCGGGGTGTTCGCCTCGTGTTCCATTCTTCGTCAAGGGTCACCAATGTGGAGGAACAAATACAGTAAGTTCAGGCGAGATGCGATGAGTTGGAAGGTTTCAGAGTTTTATTTCCTCCATCAGCAGGAGACACACTGTAGCGCTGTGCGCTGTTGTGCGTTGTGTGTCTGTGCTGTGTGTGTCGTGTGTGTGTACATCCTGTGTGTCTTCTTGAGGCATGTATTGTAAGCTCTTTTATACAGACAGAGAGAATGCATGGTACATTAGCATACTGGTATACATATCAATCAATTCATATCAATCACATGACCAACTGGCGACCAGACTTCCTCTCCTTAATCCAGGGATGTATAACAATAGCCCATTGTTCTGGTTGTCCCCCCAGGGGTTCTCTGTCCGTATGCAATCCCTGCTGAGCGTGAATAGTATCAGTCTGCATTGTGCTGGGTGCCCACTATATATATATACTGTATATATATATATATATATATCAGAACATCAGAACACCAAACATCAGAACAGCTACAGACCAGTGGCCTTGACGTCCCACATGATGAAGACCCTGGAGAGACTGCTCCTTGCTCACCTCCGCCCCCTGGTGGGACCGGCGATGGATCCACTCCAGTTTGCCTACCAGCATGGCATTGGGGTGGAGGATGCGGTGATCTTCCTCCTTCACCGTTCTCTGTCCCACCTGGAGAAGCCCGGGAATGCGGTGAGGATCATGTTCTTTGACTTCTCCAGTGCTTTCAACACCATCCAACCGGTGATCCTGAAGGACAAGCTGCTGTGCGCAGGGGTGGACCAGCACCTGTCATCATGGATCCTGGACTACCTCACAAACCGGCCTCAGTTTGTGAGAACCCGGGACTGTGTGTCCGACACGATCATCGGTAGCACGGGGGCCCCCCAGGGAACGGTTTTGGCTCCCTTCCTGTTCACCCTTTATACTGCGGACTTCTCACACAACACAACACACTGCCATCTACAGAAGTTCTCTGACGACTCTGCGATCGTTGGCCTCATCTCCAACGGAGATGAAGCTTAGTACAGAGGGCTTATCCAGGACTTCGTGGACTGGTGCCATTGGAACTGCCTCCAGATCAACGCGAGGAAAACTAAGGAGCTGGTGGTGGACTGCCGCAGGCAAGGACAACCCCTCACAGCACCAGTAAATATACAGGGAACAGACATCGAGATGGTGACATCCTATAAGTACCTGGGTGTTCATCTGAACAATAAACTAGACTAGTCACACAATACTGACACACTCTACAAGAAGGGACAGCGCAGGCTGTTCCTACTGAGGAGACTCAGGTCTTTTGGTGTACAAGGCGCGCTGCTGAAGACATTCTATGACACGGTGGTGGCATCAGCCATCACTTTTGGGGTGGTCTGCTGGGGCAGTGGCATTACAGCAGCCGATAGGAAGAGACTGAACAAACTGATCAAGAAAGCTAGCTCTGTCCTGGGGCAGCGCCTTGACCCAGTGGAGGAGATGGGAGAGAGAAGGATGGTGGCTAAACTGTCATCTCTGTTGGAGTCCGAGTTCCACCCCATGCAGGACACACTGAATGCACTGAGGAGCTCATTTAGTAGCAGACTACATCATCCTAGGTGCACAACCGAGAGGTTTCGCAGGTCCTTCCTACCTATGGCTGTCAGACTGTACAACCTAAGCAGGGCTGCTCGCAGATATAGCAAAAAGACGTGACAACCTAATAGTATTGAATGCAAAAGACGCAGTAGACTTACACAATGGTCCCCTCCGGTATACAACTAGGAAAATACCGGTCGCTATGGAGGGTGAGAATATGTATGGGTACATAATGTATTCATACTATGTAGGATAACAAAGTAGACGGTTGTGCTGTTTCATTCCATCTAGCTACAATGCTCCGCACTGTGTGTGTTTATATATTTATTCCATCTAGCTACAATGCTCCACACTGTGTGTTTATATATTTACATATTTATTCCATCTAGCTACAATGCTCCGCACTGTGTGTGTTTATATATTTACATATTTATTTCATCTAGCTACAATGCTCCGCACTGTGTGTTTATATATTCACATATTCATTCCATCTAGCTACAATGCTCCGCACTGTGTGTCTATATATACACTACCGTTCAAAAGTTTGGGGTCACCCAGACAATTATATTGTGTTTTCCATGAAAAGTCACACTTATTTACCACCATGAGTTGTAAAATGAATAGAAAATATCGTCAAGACATTGACAAGGTTAGAAATAATGATTTGTATTTGAAATAATAATTTTTTCCTTCAAACTTTGCTTTCGTCAAAGAATCCTCCATTTGCAGCAATTACAGCATTGCAGACCTAACATGATTGCACAAGGGTTTTCTAATCATCCATTAGCCTTCTGACACAATGAGCAAACACATTGTACCATTAGAACACTGGAGTGATAGTTGCTGGAAATGGGCCTCAATACACCTATCTAGATATTGCACCAAAAACCAGACATTTGCAGCTAGAATAGTCATTTACCACATTGGCAATGTATAGAGTGTATTTCTGATTAGTTTAAAGTTATCTTCATTGAAAAAAAGTGTTTTTCTTTCAAAAATAAGGAAATGTCTAAGTGACCCCAAACTTTTGAACGGTAGTGTATATATATATATATTTATATGTACATACGTATGTATACTCGCTGCTCTTGTTTTTTTCTCTTGCCTTCTGATTGTTGCTCTGAGTGTTGCTATCCCTGTGCTGTTGCAATCCTGGAATTTCCCCATTGTGGGACTAATAAAGGCTTATCTTATCTTATCTTATCTTAAATTACCCTGCAGAATATGAATATGTACCCAGACAGTATTTTTCACATTTGAATCAACAGTGTTGTTGCCACCCTCAGTAATGATTGTTATTGTCCTAGTTGTGTATTGGAGGGGACAATCTCCACTGTGCAAAGTTGTTACGTTTAGTACATTTAGTATGACCTCTATGAGCAGCCCTGGTTAGGTTATAAAGTCTGACAGCCGTAGGTAGGAAGGAGCTGTGGAACATCTCTGTCGTACACCTAGGATGGCATAGTCTACCGCTAAATGAGCTCCTCAGTGCGTTCAGCATGTCCTGCATGGGGTGGGACTCGGACTCCAGCAGAGATGACAGCTTAGCCACCATCCTCTCTCCTAACTCCTACACTGGGTCAAGGCATCGCCCCAATACAGAGCTAGCTTTTTTGATCTGCCTGTTCAGTCTCTTCCTGTTGGGTGCCGTGATACCACTGCCCCAGCAGACCACTCCAAATGCGATGGCTGATGCCACCACTGAGTCGTAGAAGGTGTTCAGGAGTGCCCATTCTATATATACTACTCTCAAAAAGTTAGGGATATTTGGCTTTTGGGTAAAATTTATGGAAAATGTATAAAGTTCATGCTACAGTGATAGTATATCATGAAAGTAGGGCATTTAAGTCGAAACATGCAATGGTGATTTCTTCATCGCAAACAATTTATTGAAACAAAAGCCAACAACAGTGATGGGTATACCACAACAAAAATGTCAGTGTCTCAATAACTTGTCATGTGCCCTTGAGCATCAATTACAGTTTGACAACGATGTCTCATGCTGTTCACTAAGTCGACTTATTGTCTGCTGAGGCATAGCATTCCACTCTTCTTGAAGGGCGGCCCGCAGGTCATTGAGGTTGTGGGGTGCAGGGTTACAAGCCTCTATACCGCAACTGAGCTGTTCCCATACGTTTTCTATGGGATCCAGATCTGGAGAAAGTGTAGGCTACTTTATTTGAGGTACCCCAGCCTTCAGCAGCCGTTCCCTAATGATGCTACCTCAATGAGCTGGAGCATTGTCATCCATGAAGATGAAATATGGCCTGTATTGTTCATGCAGGGGCACAATGACTGGATTAATGATGTTATTCTAGTAGTATTGGCTTGTCATTGTACCATTCACAAGGTGTAGAGCAGTTCTGTATTGACTAGACACACCTGCCCAGACTGTAACATCCCCACCACCAAAGGCTCATCTGGTGACAACAGTGGCTGATGCATAGTGCTCTCCGTGACGTCTCCAACATCATTGGCGGCCATCATTTCTGCTCAGCGTGAATCGACTTTCATCAGAGAACAGCACTGAGGCCCATTGGTCAATTGTCCAACATAAATGCTCCTTGGCCCATGCAAGACGGTGACGCCTGTGCCTGGTGGTGTGGTCAGGTACCCTTGCAGGTCATCTAGCATGCAGACCACCCTGATGTAAATGGTTTTGAATGGTCTGACATGATACTTGGGTGCCTCTCACCTCCCTTAAATGTTCCTGGAGTTGAGTGGCATTCATCATCTGGTTCCGCAGGGCACTGTTCACAATGAAGCGGTCATCAATGTGGGATGTGGCCAAAGGACATCCACTTCTATGCCTTTCTGTGACTCTTCCAGTCTGTCTGTATCTCCGTTGCAACCTACTGATGACATTCTGTGACACTCTAAGCTCAGTGGTCACTTCCCTCTGAGGACATTCTGTTTGAAGCCTCACAATGGTGAGGCACTATCGATCAATTGTTAGGTGTCGTTTTGGTCTCATGATGTCAAAATGTGAACAGCATGATGAAGAGGACTGTTTAAATACCATTTCTAACTGAACTAGAAAATTTATTGGCCAATTCACAGATCAAACACCTGTTGTGAATTTTGTTGTTAAGCACCTTGTTAGAGAACAGCAAATTATGTAAAAATTACTTTAACATTGAACAGTTGGACATGTGCATTCAAAAGGTTACAGAAGGTCAAATTAAGTTCACCTGTAAAGGTTATAGTGCATTTTAGGTGCAATTTCACCCGAAAGTCGAATATCCCTAACTTTTTGTGAGTAGTGTATCTATGGTCAGTAAGGACATCAACGATAGTCACAGCCAACAGCATAACTGTGCTGATGTCATGTGTCATTGCACATGACGCGTGACATGGACTGGCCAGTAGGTCAGAATATTTTCTATCACCTTTAAGAGGGAAAAAAAGCTGCATGTTTAAAATGGAAAAAAAACTTGATCACCAATATTGTTGACCGGACAGCTTATAGTTATCCTCCCTTTTATTTTCAAGGCTCAAATATATTTTGCATCTCTATGATGATTTTTTTTTTTTTTTTGTGGGGGGGGGGGGCAAATTTTGCTCAAAAAGGCTCTTTCTGTAGGGAATGCCGACCTCTGCTATAAACTTTGAAAGTGAAAAACAAGCGTGCATCTGTCAGAGAATGCAGACAAAGCATTCCTCAGTTTTGGACAGGACACAAAATGCACTCTTGTCATATTGATGGACAACACAGCACAGACCGTTTAAAGTGGTTAAGTGGTTTGGATCTTGAGACCACAATTACACTATTGAATGTGGCTGAGACGAAAGATCAGAAATTCTAAAAGTTACCTCAGTTTGGAGGGGAATGCTTGGGGCTTTATCTACAGTGGTGTAAAAAAGTGTTTGCCCTCTTCCTGATTTCTCTCTTTTTTTTTTTGTATGTTTGTCACACTTAAATGTTTCAGATCATCAAACAAATTTAAATATTAGACAAAGATAACACAAGTTAACACAAAATGCAGTTTTTAAATGAAGGTGTTTATTATTAAGGGAAAAAAAATCCAAACCTACATGGCCCTTTGTGAAAAAGTGATTGCCCCCTAAACCTTATAACTGGTTGGGCTACCCTTAGCAGCAACAACTGCACTCAAGCATTTGTGATAACTGGCAATGGGTCTTTTACAGTGCTGTGGAGGAATTTTAGCCCACTTATCTTTGCAGAATTGTTGTAATTCAGCCACATTGGAGGGTTTTCGAGCATGAACCGCCTTTTTAAGCTCATGCCACAGCATCTCAATTCATATCAATTCAGGTCAGCACTTTGACTAGGCCACTCCAAGGCCTTCATTTTGTTTTTCTTAAGCCATTCAGAGGTGGACTTGCTGGTGCGTTCTGGATCATTGCCCTGCTGCAGAACCCAAGTGCGCTTCAGCTTGAGGTCACGACAGATGGCTGGACATTCGCCTTCAGGATTTTTTGGTAGACAGCAGAATTCATGGTTCCATTTACCACAGCAAGTCTTCCAGGTCCTGAAGCAACAAAACAGCCCCAGACCACCACCATATTTTACTGTTGGTATGATGTTCCTTTTCTGAAATGCTGTTAGTTTTACGCTAGATATAATGGGACACACACCTTTCAAAAAGTTCAACTTTTGTCTCGTCAGTGCACAGAGTATTTTCCCAAAAGTCTTGGGGATCATCAAGATGTTTTCTTACAAAACTGAGACAATACTTTATGTTCTTTTTGCTCAGGAGTGATTTTCGTCTTGGAACTCTGCGATGCTGGCCATTTTTGCCCAGTCTCTTTCTTAGGATGGAGTCATCAAGTGAGGCCTGCAATTCTTTGGATGTTGTTATAGGATCTTTTGTGACCTCTTGGATGAGTCGTCACTGTGCTCTTGGTGTAATTTTGGTTGGCCGGCCACTCCTGGGAAGGTTCACCACTCTTCCATGTTTTCGCCATTTGTGGATAATGGCTCTCACTGTGGTTCGCTGGAGTCCCAAAGCTTTAGAAATGGCTTTATAACCTTTTCCAGACTGATAGATCTCAATTACTTTGTTCCTCATTTGTTCCCAAATTTCTTTGGATCGTAGCATAATGTCTAGCTTTTGAGGATCTTTTGGTCCACTTCACTTTGTCAGGCAGGTCCTATTTAAGTGATTTCTTGATTGAGAACAGGTGTGGCAGTAATCAGGCCTGAGTATGGCTAGAGAAATCAAACTCAGCTTTCCAAAGATGTGATTAACCACAGTTAATTTATGTTTTAACGGGGTGGGGCAATCACTTTTTCACACAGGGCCATGTAGGTTTGGATTTTTTTTTTTTACCTTAATAATAAATACCTTCATTTAAAAACTTGTGTTATCTTTGTCTAATATTTAAATTTGATGATCTGAAACATTTAAGTGTGACAAACAAAAAAATGAGAAATCAGGAAGGGGGCAAACACTTTTTTCACACCACTGTATATGCTGAATGAGATTTAAAAACAAGCCCAAACACACAGGGTGAGCAAGTGAGCTCCAGTGTTGGACTTGTGTAGTCAAAATCAGATTTGTCAATACCAACCTTCCAGTATCTTACACAGTATATTGTCACTGTTGGCTGTCTGCTTTTGATGATTTTCACTTTTTATTGTTGGTTTAATGATCATATTTGTCCCCGACTACTGTCAGAGTATCAAATAACAACAACAAAAAATTTAGTTGTTTAATTTAGTTTCCTATTTAACCATGAGCAGTCTGAATCAATGACCAACAATGGCCAAAAAAACACGTCATTCCAAGACAGTCAAGAAAATATAAAAATAGTAAATTCAACCAAAAGTTGGTTTGTCTGATATGTCAAGAGTTACAAAAAATGTGTTTATTCAGTAAAAATAACCCCCTAGAGTCAGTATACTAAATAATTTTATCCCACGAAAGCCGCTTGGTCAGAACCAATGGGGAGCAGCCATCGCCGGCCGGAAGTGACGTACAATCGTTGTTTCCAGCTTTACCGCGGAAGAGTAACATGTTTACCGCAGAAGAGTAAACGCATTCAGCAGCTACTCAGTGGGTCGAGATCTGAGTTGAAAATGGCGCAAAATCGGCACATATATACAGTCATGTGAAAAAATTTGGACACCCCTTTAAATATTCAGTTTTTTATCAAGAAATGTTCACGTATCTATGTCTAACCTTGTTTTTGTTTTTATTTGCATTTTTTAAAATTTATTTTAGCCATTGTAAGTGGGAATGAATGTGGAGGTGTCCTAAAAAAGGATGGGGGGTGTCCTAATTTATTCCTCACGATTTGTTTAGCTCGGTCACAAGCTTTGGGTAACGACTGAAAGAATGAGAGCGCGGATACAAGTGGCTGAAATGAGCTTTCTCCATAGGATTGCTGGACTCACACTTAGAGATAGGGTGAGGAACTCAGTCATCCAGGAGTGGCTCAGCGTAGAACCGCTGCTCCTCCACATTGAAAGGAGCCAGTTGAGGTGGTATGGGCATCTGATCAGGATGCCTCCTGGACGCTTCCCACTTGAGGTGTTTCGGGCACATCCCACTGTGGGGAGACCCCGGGGCAGACCCAGGACTTGGTCTGGTAACGCCTTGGTATCCTCGCTGAAGAGCTGGAGCAGGTGGCTGGGGAGAGGGAAGTCTGGGCTTTTCTGCTGGAACTGCTGCCTCTGTGACCTGGACCTCCGGAAAAGTGGTAGGAGATGGATGGATGGATGGATATTTGTTTAGAATTACATTTTACAGAAAATTTGAAAAAGTCTTTAATTTGTTTTTAATTGTTTAGTTGTATTATGTGAATCTCCCAGTATTTTTAACATTGATATTAAATATCCATATGTCCAAATATGTAAAAAAAAAACCAGCAACACAAGCTTATACAGGGTCTCCTAATTTTTTCACATGATTGTATATTGCACAAACCGTCCTTGGAAATGGCCTTCACTGACAGCATGAGCCGCAGTTACCTCCGGGGACTGGCAGCTGAAGGGGACTTGACGAACAGGCAAATTCCCAGTCAAGTAACTTCAGAACATGTTGAATAGATCTTAATATACTAGAATTTTATTTCATTAAATTATATGTGGGTAGATTTGTTTATACATGGTTGTAAAAAATTACATATAATTCTGATGTTAAAACTTTGTTGACTGCTATACTGCAGCCCACTCAATCGCACAAAGCAACGACTGTGCGTCACTACCAGTGCTGAAACAGCCCATGGAGGAGACAAGATATCCCTGACCATGACTGACTGAGAGCAGTGACTTGAAACTCATGTGTATTTGAGAAGGAATCATGACCAAAATTACTGGACAGAACCACTAGTATCATATTTGATCCTTTGAAATAGCTTTTGATTAAAATTCAATATGGGTACCCTTTAAGCTTGATGTGTTTATAGTTAGGATGAAGTAATAAAGGGCTCTTAACGGTATCTGTAAAACTTGTATTTATACACAACAGATGCAGCCTTGTAGATAAAAATAATCACTAAATTTATATTACAGACTCAAACACATCCCTAAAATGATGCTTACCTTTGCTGAATGATGAAAATACAACCACTGTGAAGCAGCCAATAAGTTTTAAATCCAGTTTTGCACAACTCCTCAGCCAGCTGACATCACATATCACTATTTTTTTTCCTACTTGTAATGCTTTTTCTAAACGTTATGACTTAAGACTCCTTATCAAATATTCAAACCAGCTGTCAGTAAGTCAGATTTTTTTTAATTTCCCATAATTACACAGTTCATTTACTTACGTATAAATCTCTTTCTTTCAACTTCAAAAATGAATATATATATTTCTTGCAGGGGGAATCTGGAGTTTATAGGTGTAGTCTTAAAATCCAAAGTCCCTCTGAGTAAAACTTCTACTTGTCATTCGTTAGTTCCAACAGCAGTTTTCACACCTTTGGTGGATCCATGTACATGTGTGGTTACTTAAGATAAGATAAGATAAGCCTTTATTAGTCCCACAACGGGGAAATTCCAGGATTGCAACAGCACAGGGATAGCAACACTCAGAGCAACAATCAGAAGGCAAGAAAAAAAAAACAAGCAAGCAAGAGCAGCTAATATACATATGTACATATTACTATAAAATATATATATACACACACACAGACACACAGTGCAGAGCATTGTAGCTGGATGGAATAAATATATGAATATGTAAACACACAGTGCGGAGCATTGTGGCTAGATGGAATAAATATGTAAATATATAAACACCCACAGTACGGAGCAATGTAGCTAGATGGAATAATATGTAGATATATGTCAGAAAATTGTTTATCATGCATGTTCAATCATTTATCATTTTATAATTACTAACATCATTATCATTGCATAACCATCTTATATGATTAAAATGTATACTGCATGCATCTTCTATGAGTTTATAGCATACTATATTGTTTTCTCTGTAATAAGTGGACCCATTGAGTGTCCTTCATTAAGATGTGCTTAGAAGTCAAAGTGTCTCTCCAGACCAGACTATGTATATGATAAGGTGTCTGGGAGTGAGGGAGAATTAATCTTGTTTTCCTATGAAATGCTGTGACTATGATTAACTTGGAGTCTGGGGCACACCTGCAAGGCCATGTTTTCAGTCCAGGCCAGTGTTTCATATACTCATATTATGACTGAATTGTATCCAGTAGATGTTTTGTGTGACTGACTATGTATAAATACTTCCTGATTGTTTTTGATGGCCAGTGCTGCATTTTCTGTTAAAAGTATGGCACTCCTTGCAAGTAAAGAGCTCATATGAAGAATATACTTGTGTCATGAATCTTATTTGAGGTAACGAACCAACATACGATCACTCTAAAATTTCAAGATTCTGACATACTTGGTGCCGGTGACCCGGATGGGCAATATCTGGACGACGGATAGAGGCGACGCGCTCTCCAGGTTGGAAATCCATGCGCATGGTCTGACTGCATACAGTCAGTATTGGACTCCCCATTGAGGAAATCTGGATTGTGCGGAACTCTAGACGTCGTCTAGTGAAGCCCATCCTCCTCAATTAAAAGAAAGAAAAGTAAGTGACGTCTTTTTTATTATTTACTATATGTGCGTTTAGAAGATTCTCTAAAATCGAGCCTTGAGTGAGTAATGTTAAACATGTTACAAGAATCTCCAAATCCAACTACGAGTGACTAACGCGAAAAGTAAATAAAGGTAAATAAAGTGCGCGGAAGTAGTTGCAACAAGGTAAAAGGTTTGGGTTGAAATCCCCGGTCAGGGACAAAAATAAGTTTTTGGGTTGAGATCCCCGAGTTTTGGAACTAAAAATAGAATATCAGGTCGCGGTTATGCTGTAATGGTAGTGTGACGGCGTTTCACACTTTTCCTGGTAAAGCATCTTAATTCCTGTGGAATTACCAAGGGGTTTAAAAAATAATAAAAACAGCAGACAGCGCATTACAATGACCGGTTAAAAGATAGAGAACAGATAAAGGATCCTGAAAAATATCTGAGCAAATGGGAAAAAGACTATTCTTTCAAACCCACACTGGATGTGGATGAATGCGCAGCCTTGGTGTCGACAGTAAAGCTTACAACTAAAATAAAGATAAAAACAATAAGATAAATATCAAAACCAACAGAGCATTTAACCATTATTAAATGAAAAAGATAATCCTCCCCCAGCTTAACAATGCTGTGATCCTAAGGAGGGTCCATACAGCAAATTATTAAAAGAAGCCCAAGAGGTTGGGAGAAGGAGGAAGTAAATAAAATCATAATAATAACTTTACTCTATGTTATAAGATATTGATACTAGACTATAAGATCTAAAGACGGTCGGGTTAAGTGGCAACGGAACCGGATAATGCTAAAACGGACAATGAGAAACAGTTATTTTATTTTTGTGTGTGTGTGAGCCTTAGAGGCAGCTGCAGCTTAGATTGTTTTTGTTTCTGTAAACGGCTCCAGCGTGAGGAAAAGGGATGAGAGTTCTGAGTTCTCTGCGAAGGCAGAGGGAGCAGGTTTTTAAACTCTTTGTAATTTTGGTTTAAAAGGATTGATTGTCTAATTGTTATCCTTCTGAGAAATGTTTGAAATTATAGGTATCTGAAAATAGTGGCCTTGAGCAGAAGGAGTTGACTAGTTTTGTGTTACGGCAGAGTGTGGAGAGAATGGAAGGAGCTGCGTCGACCTTGTGGAAATAAAAACAATCCTCTGTGTGTGTGTGGTTGATCTGTGTGGAAAAAGTGGTCTAAATATGCATATTTTTACAAGGTTTGGGATTTTGATCTTTTCAATCTAACTTTGTGGGGTCTTGATTAATGTTGCGTACGTGATAAACTGTTAACATATTTTTAAAAGCAATTTTGACGCATTACTGACCTTTTTTTTCCTTTGACTGAAACATGACAGTGCAGGACTGACGTGTAACACAGATGATCTTCCAGGGGCTATGGGTTATCAGACAAGGATCTTGGAGAAAGGGTCCTTGTTGATAAACATTTTTTGAAGCCAAGTATGACTTTGTATGACATTGTAGATAACATAAGGTGTACTGATTCAAATGACTTCGACTTTACAAATGTAATGTTTATATGATTTTATATTGATATTACTCACCACAAATGGTGTGGTAACATCATATTTCAGAAATGTGACAGTAAGGAGGAATGTGTTTTTCCTGATTCGGCAGTGGCCAAGCTGGGTCAGGGTAAACTACATTCACCCCATAATTTACCAAGGAATATATAAAAATCATTTTGTATATTCCTGGTAAAAAATTTAAATCAAATTCTAATTAGGCAAAAGGTCCACCTTTCCGTTCACTGAAAGAGTGTGATACAATTTTTATTCATTTATTCAAATTCAACCCATCTGTGTTCAACTGGACAAACTGATCTTATTCATCAATGCTGAAGCATATCAAAAATGCACAGATAGTTATTTGTTTCTCTTAAATGGAATCTGTGAATTAGTTCAAGAAAAGTCACAAAAAAAAAAAAAAGCTATGATTATTGAACTCTTATTTTTGAAGGAATTGGGCTACCCACACTTTTTATCAAGCAAATACCCTGTAACTTTGTTGCATGTGCGTCTTCATGTATCAAAGCAGGGGGTATCAAAGAAATTAATTAGCAAATAACTAGTAACCCTCAGAAAAATAGATAATGCATAAAAATTATCAATAAATGAATAAATAAATGAATTCAATTCAACTTTATTTTCATAACACCTCATTGCACTTTGAGCTATAGGGGGAACCCCCATACTTGCACCTCCCATAGTTGCACCCCCATACTTGCAGAACTGACAGCCTAGCTACAGTGCCGAGAAAAGAAGAAAGAAAAAACTGAGATTACCTTTGTTTTCTTCTATTAATGACTTATTAATAAGTCATTAATAGACTTCATTAATAGACCTTATTTTATCTTTTCTAAAAAAAAAATAAAATAAGGAAATTCTTCAAGTTAAATAGATTTAAATAGATTTCATCTAAATAAATGAAGTGTCATTTTCTCTAAGGAGGAGGGAAAATGAAGAAAAATTGCTACAGCATATGACATTTTGAGGAGAGAGGAAAAAAACGTTACACCAGCCTCCAATTTAGAATTGAGGACTGAACTTAAAGAGCTTATTGATGCTTATGTGTGTTAGCTTTGCTAAATTAGGACAGGACTTTTATTTTATTTCATTCTCTATTTTTCTGTAGTACCCAGGATAAACACATTGCTGCAATTATAACTCAAATACATGCTGAGCAATACAGACCACTGTCTTATTATTTATGGGATAATAGCAAGATCAGGCCCTCTATTATCCTTATAACGCATGCTCCCTGCATACCGCTACCTTGAACCTGCGGGGTTTGTCACCTCCACAGGAAAACCAGTAAACCTTGGCTGATATCGCTGCTCATTATACTGCTATTGATTTTTTAAAAACCGTCTGTTTCTTAATAATGTTGATGTTTTAAAAGACTGTTAAAATAATTTGGACCTCCCTCCTGTTACATGTGGCTTGCCTGATGGAAAAATTGTTTTGCCACCCATGTTATACAAATGGGCTGCCCTGGTGGCACATGAACTATTCATGTGCCAACAGGAGGGAATGATGAGGATGTTGGGAAAACTGTCCTAATATTTTGAAAGAAGTAACAAAAGCATGCCAAAAGTGCATCATTTGTTTATAAAATAATGCTCAAGGAGGAATGAGAAGCTACGATATTGCTTGGTGTTGATTGACACCCTCACAAGGTGGACAGAAATTCACCCCACATCCTCAGCAAATGCAGCACATGAATCACGTTTTTCCCGCCGTTGGGGTTCCAGAACTGATTTATGCAGATAATGGAACTCAGTTTACGGCACAAACAGTTCAAGACTTAAATCAAGCTGTAAGAAGTAAGATCAAATTTCATAGTGCCTACCACCCACAAAGTACAGGTTTTGTGAAAAGAAAAATGGTACAATCAAACTAATGATTAACCCTATACCATCCTTATGTATTGCCTGACCTCTCACCACTAATCACGTCTAACAAATACATCTCAGAGCACATTGATTCTGTCAAGAGCTCTCTCTACTCCACAGAAAGAAAGCGGATAACTTTATAAAGAACCACCACCGACAACACTGGACACTCCCACCCCCAATGCCATACGTATTGCTGAACGACCATCTTGGATTCACCTTTCACACGTTAAGAGACTGCGGGTGCCTGTAAGTGAACTAACTTGTTTCCCTGAGTAAGTCCAGTTACAAAGGGGGCTTTGTCCTTCTAAGGACAGAGCCGTCTCAACCCTGGTGAAGATAGGGGCCCAGATGGGTACTCTCTCAGGTGGAGGCATGGCACCAAAGGTACTGATGACTCTGTGTTCCATACTTTTCATGACTGTGGGGTGGGGGACCATTTCTGATTCCAGGACGAGGAGCCCGCAAAACATGGACCGCAAGACATGGGACAATGGACAATACGTGGACTATACGCACAACCTGTGGTACCAAACAATGGTGGTTTCGGTGAGAGGACTGGGAATCAACACTTCCTGCTATGTGTGTTCATTGCTACCCCATTCACACAAGACTGCAATCCCCATGATCCCTGTGCCGCTGAGCGAAGAGGAGACAATAGCGATGAACTCACGTCTCAATCTGCTAAATTCAAGTAATGGTGTTAGACATTGGTAAGAAATTTGTCTGAAGGGTATTTTAATAAATTGAATGTCACTGTTACTGATTACACTGGGTCTAAGTTAAGAATATTCAACACTATTGGAATTGGGAAGTCTTTGCTTGCTGTTAAAAAGTCTTTGATGAAGGTAAATCCTACACTGTTTACTTCACCAATCTGTTTTAATAAAGCTTGTAATGAAAATAATTTCAGTCTAGGTTTTTCACCAAGGTGTAATGATGTGAAGACGGCAACCTGTGGAGTAAGATACCATGATTCTGTTTGTAGAAATGCATTTCACTTTCCCTATATTGCTACTGGAAATTTTACCTTAAAGAGCAAAAATTATACTTTTAACTGTAGCAATAATCCTACTGTTTTTTGGCCAAATGATGATGGGTATGGATGTTTAGGGTCTAATGTTTACTCATTACTTCCTCCAGGGTGGTGTGGCAAATGCTACATGGCTATTTTGATCCCACACATTAGCATAAGTTCAAATCTCACACGTAAAATGAAGACATCATACTCCCATTATTATCATCCTGATCAAACTGAAATTCACACCAGGGCACAGAGAAGTACAACCCCAGATATGCAACAACTAATAGGTAGGCTGTCTGGGAAACAGAGGATTGGTGATTTCAAAATTGTAATGAGTACTCTTTTTCCAATGTATGGCAGTTACCTGGCTACATATCACATAAATGCGTGAGCATGGACAGTGGAAAATCTAACTGTGATAAAAAATGATAAAACAGGAGGGAAATGTCAGAAAATTGTTTATCATGCATGTTCAATCATTTATCATTTTATAATTACTAACATCATTATCATTGCATAACCATCTTATATGATTAAAATGTATACTGCATGCATCTTCTATGAGTTTATAGCATACTATATTGTTTTCTCTGTAATAAGTGGACCCATTGAGTGTCCTTCATTAAGATGTGCTTAGAAGTCAAAGTGTCTCTCCAGACCAGACTATGTATATGATAAGGTGTCTGGGAGTGAGGGAGAATTAATCTTATTTTCCTATGAAATGCTGTGACTGTGGCGGTTCGTTTTAACCCCACAACAGACTAAGGACACTCAGCCCTCTTTTCTCTGTTTTTCTGCTGCATTACTGAGAAGCAATGTGCCATTCATGTATTTGTGATGCAAACATGCATGTGTTGTGATGTAATGCGCCATTCTGTATAGTGTGCATATGGCTTGTCCTTACTGTGCTTTTTCTGAGCATCTTAGATGTGCTTTGGTGTATTAATGTCTACAGGTAGACGAGTTTCTTCTGTCTCACCTACGTGATGTTAATCGATGCCTTTCATCCTTTGTACTCATGCGTCCTGTCCTTACTGTGACCTAGACACTCAGATCAATATGTAGATGTGCTTGTTAGCCTCTTTGTCTTGCACTTAGAGCGAGGTCTAGCTAATCTGCCCATTGTGATGTATGGCTTACAAATGCAAATACCTCCTGCCTGTTCTGTTGTCCCTTTGATCATTCTAGACTGTGGGGTATGTCTTTTTGATGTATTGTTATGATCAAGTATTTAAGGTGCAACTCTGTAACGCAATCTCTCTCTTACTCTCTCACTCTGATCCTGCAACAGGTGGACACACTGTGTCCGCCTCTCTTTCTCTGAGAGCCTAGGGATCCCGCTCCGGGCTGCTCCACTATGCACCGGAGAGGGGATCCCGTGAAGGCGACATGATTAATAAAACCTGCTTAAAACCACAGCACTGCTGCTTATTTTTTCATGCCGCTTCACTGGTGACCCCTCGAACACGCACACGTTTTGTGCGAAAGCAACCTTCCGAGCTGGACAGCCACACAGCTGCGTTGGTGGCCCCTTGAAGACGCACACGTTTTGTGCAACGCAGCCTTCTGTTTTGGATGGCCACGCTGGCGAACCGACGCTGACAAAAACGAGCGGCCAGCAAACGCAACACCCGGGCATGAATGCTCCGTCGCAGCGGCCTACTGGTTCCCCCTCCCTGCGGCTTCAGGGAGACTTCGACGCGGAGCCAACACAGGCGAGCCGTTCTCCGGACATCACCCACGACCGGGTAAACTGCAGAAAACGTCATGGCGCGACCCTCGCCTGAGATCTGCACCACCACGCACGGGACGCATACGGCTCTACAGACCCCCATCATCCTTCGCCGCTACAAACAGAGCCTTCAGGGCTGCTCTCACACCTGGAGGCACGCACGCAGCGTGCTCGAAGGATTTGTTAATGGTCTCAGCCACGGCACACATAGGGAATTCAGCGGTTTTGCGGTTCCCGAGGCTTTAGGGTTACGCCTGAACCTAAAGTCAACACGCCAGTCCCTCTGCCCTCATCACAGCCGCCATTCAGCCTCGTCTTTTCTTCATGGCCGCACGAGCGACAACGATCGTCTCCTCCCTCTCACCGCTCCAACGCAGCTGCACGAGCCCGGGGCACAAAGATCGTCTATTTCCTCTCACCGCTCCAACGCACCATGGCCAAATCTACAGCAACAGCTCAACCCGGATTATATCGGCGCCGTCTGCGCTGATCTCCGCCAAGTTTCTGCACCCTGACTCGCCACTCCAGCGGCCCCTCCCAAGCACGAACCCCCGCGCACGCATCGGGGAGTTACAAGGACGGCGCATCACGCATGGGACAAGTAATGGCTCCACAGACTGCCTTCCTCCTTCGCCGCTGCCTTTCAGGGCTGCTCGCTCACCTGAGGCACGCATGCAGCATACTGGAAGGATTTGTTAACAGTCTCAGCCACGCCACAGACCGCCATCGTCCTCCGCCGCTGCCCACAGAACCTTCAGGGCTGCTCGTTCACCTGAAGCAAGCACGCAGCTCGCCACTGGATTTTTTAATGGTCTTAGCCACGGCACAACGGGATTTCAGCCGTCAGCTGTTCCCGGGAGCTTTGGGGTTGCTTCAGCACCCAAAGCCAACAGTCCCTATGTTTTGTTTACTTTTTTTCTTACAGCCGCCCCTGCTTTTCTTCATGGCCACGAGAGGAGTCAGAGACTAGTTTTTCTTCTTGTGATCTCCGCACGTGCAACGGGACAACCCCTCGACGTCACGGAGCAGCAAGCAATTTTTGCGCGGCTCAGGACGATTTCACAGCTCCTGCCGGCACTTACCACCCCTCCCCTCCCTCCCCCTCCGCCTGCAGCGAGCTTCTCCCACAGCTCGCTCACACAGATGGATTATCGAGGTCGCGGCCCCCTGCCGCGTCCTCTGGGGGGGAGCGTGTGGCGGTTCGTTTTAACCCCACAACAGACTAAGGACACTCAGCCCTCTTTTCTCTGTTTTTCTGCTGCATTACTGAGAAGCAATGTGCCATTCATGTATTTGTGATGCAAACATGCATGTGTTGTGATGTAATGCGCCATTCTGTATAGTGTGCATATGGCTTGTCCTTACTGTGCTTTTTCTGAGCATCTTAGATGTGCTTTGGTGTATTAATGTCTACAGGTAGACGAGTTTCTTCTGTCTCACCTACGTGATGTTAATCGATGCCTTTCATCCTTTGTACTCATGCGTCCTGTCCTTACTGTGACCTAGAGACTCAGATCAATATGTAGATGTGCTTGTTAGCCTCTTTGTCTTGCACTTAGAGCGAGGTCTAGCTAATCTGCCCATTGTGATATATGGCTTACAAATGCAAATACCTCCTGCCTGTTCTGTTGTCCCTTTGATCATTCTAGACTGTGGGGTATGTCTTTTTGATGTATTGTTATGATCAAGTATTTAAGGTGCAACTCTGTAACGCAATCTCTCTCTTACTCTCTCACTCTGATCCTGCAACAGGTGGACACACTGTGTCCGCCTCTCTTTCTCTGAGAGCCTAGGGATCCCGCTCCGGGCTGCTCCACTATGCACCGGAGAGGGGATCCCGTGAAGGCGACATGATTAATAAAACCTGCTTAAAACCACAGCACTGCTGCTTATTTTTTCATGCCGCTTCATGACTATGATTAACTTGGAGTCTGGGGCACACCTGCAAGGCCATGTTTTCAGTCCAGGCCAGTGTTTCATATACTCATATTATGACTGAATTGTATCCAGTAGATGTTTTGTGTGACTATGTATAAATACTTCCTGATTGTTTTTGATGGCCAGTGCTGCATTTTCTGTTAAAAGTATGGCACTCCTTGCAAGTAAAGAGCTCATATGAGGAATATACTTGTGTCATGAATCTTATTTGAGGTAACGAACCAACATACGATCACTCTAAAGTTTCAAGATTCTGACAATATATAAACACACAGTGCGGAGCATTGTAGCTAGATGGAATAAATATATAGATATATAAATTATAAACACACCCAGTGTGGAGCATTGTAGCTAGATGGAATAAATATGTAAATATATAAACACACACAGTGCAGAACATTGTTGCTAGATGGGATGAAACAGCACAACCGTCTACTTAGTTATCCTACATGGTATGATTATGTGCCCATACATATTCTCACTCTCCATAGCGACCGGTATTTTCCTAGTTGTATGCCGGAGGGGACCATTGTGTAAGTCTATTGCATCTTTTGCATTCAAAAAACTATTAGTTTGTTACGTCTTTTTGCTATCTCTGCGAGCAGCCCTGCTTAGGTTGTACAGTCTGACAGCCGTTGGTAGGAAGGACCTGCGAAACCTCTCGGTTGTGCACCTGGGATGATGTAGTCTGCTGCTAAATGAGCTCCTCAGTGCATTCAGTATGTCCTGCATAGGGTGGAACTCGGACTCCAGCAGAGATGACAGTTTAGCCACCGTCCTTCTCTCTCCTATCTCCTCCACCGGATCAAGGCGCTGCCCCAGGACAGAGCGAGCTTTCTTGATCAGTTTGTTCAGTCTCCTCCTATCGGCTGCAGTAATGCCACTGCCCCAGCAGACCACTCCAAAAGTGATGGCTGATGCCACCACCGTGTCATAGAATGTCTTCAGCAGCGCGCCTTGTACACCAAAAGACCTGAGTCTCCTCAGCAGGAACAGCCTGCGCTGTCCCTTCTTGTAGAGTGCGTCAGTATTGTGTGACCAGTCTAGTTTACTTCTGTGACGTGTCGTGAGCCCACAGATCTTTCTCTCTAGTGCTAAATGAAAACGGTGTCATGTGCACCACGTCTAGTCTCTCCAGCATGTCCTGGGTCTGCCTTGGGGGATGTTCTCAAAACACCTCCTACAGGAGGCGTCCATAAGGCGTCCTGATCAGAATCCCAAGCCACCTCAATTGGCTCCTTTTGATATGGGGGAGCAGCAGCTCTACTCTGAGCCTCTCCCAGATAACTGAACTCTCCACCCCATGTCTATGGGCAAGTCCATTAAAACAGCCAGACGAAAAAATGAAATGGGCCTCCTGTAGAACTTCTGAATTGGTTACAAATTCCACATAGTTCTCATGCATAAATTCCATTGGTTTGTCGTTAGTAGGGGTGGGCAATATGGCCAAAAATGAGATCACCATATTTCTGTGATTTTTCACAATATTTTTTTTTATAATATCACAGCATATTTTTTCTTTTTAATTTATAAAGGATTGTTTCACAGTGTTATTTGACTTGAATATATTCAGTAAAAACAAAACCAAAAATATTTCTCCTGCGTATAGTAGCTCAGAGTGAGTTTCCATTTTTTATTCTGTATCATATATTCCAAGAAAATAATATAAACTGCCACATCCTAAGTACACTTTAAGATGTGGGAGTTTATATGCTGAATCAGCTTACCTGCATTAGAAGTCTCTATTGCACGGACCTCTCTTCAGGCTTTTTGGTTGTCATCATGAAAAGGTGGCACTTGACACCAGAGTGGTGGTGTGGGCCTGCTGAAAAAGTTGCAGGCAGACCATCCACACTGCCATACCATTTTTTTTTAAATATGGTAGTAGTCTGAAATAGGGTTGTGCGATATGACAATATACTGTATATCGGATGATGATATATACAATATATAAAAATGATATATAAAAATAGCCATCATTTCATATTACACTATCATTTACTGTATATCATTATTTAAAATGCACATACCCCCATTTCTTGAGCAAAGCTTCTCATACTACTTGTCAGCGCCCCACCTCTCCCCCACTAACCTCTAATAGGAGGCAAGTAACGTTAACACCATGTCTAATTATAAAACGGCAAATGCAAAAAGACGGCGCTAAGTTGTGCTAATTGGAAACATAACAGTGTATCAGACTATCATTTCTTTGGTTTAAATTACTGCTGAGTTTCTTAGTTTTGTCTGAAATTTTTTTATTAAAGTTGCAAAAGTGCATGATGGTGGCACATACATGCAAAATAAATAATAAATAAATTAAAACGGGTCGGAGGAACAAGTTGGCTTTTAATGTAATTTTATTTGATTTCTAATAATTTTAATTAGTCAAGTAGCAATAATGAATAAAGTTAAAGTCATCACGTGTATTTTATTACACTACCTTTTGTGTCTTTCATTTTCAGATCATGACCAATCTGAAATATTTTTACTAAGAAGCAAACAGGTTAAATCAGGCCAGAATGGCCTCTTCAGGCTGTGGATCTACACCTAAATTGTCATAGATTTAAACTAACAGCTAATTTATATCTGTAGATGGCAGCAATGGGTAATTTTCTCACTTTACATTTTTAACCCTTAGAGTGTGAGATTTTGCGTGCCCCTAGTGGCAGAGTGTGGCGTTGTGCCTGTCATCTCACTCTGACATCGCTGGCTGCATTGGGGATTTGTACTGATTTGTACTGATCTGCCAGTTTCAGAAGGTGACAGACATGCGTTGGAGGACTCAATGGATGACACGTAATACACCAAAGAAGAAGAACTCCTCATTTCCTTTTCCTGTATTCCCTTCTTTTAGCTCAGAAAGCTAATATGGCCGCGATCTGTCACCGTCACCGTCACTTAGACAGCTTTGTACACAGAAAATAGCCACAGGATACAAGCAAAATTTATGTGGGATAATCATAAGATTTTGTAGATGTAGTAGAGAGCGTAAATGACTGACAGAACACAAAATAACAACCACAATGGGTGAAAATGCAGCTACCATGGCAACAAGTGAGTCCTGTTAGCTGCCGGTAAGTGACGAAGTTCTGTGTTTTTTTTAAATATTGGACTGATTTCTTGTTCATATACTTTGAAGATAAGATGATGAGGTACCTCTGTACAAAAAACGGTGTCAAAAGACTGAACCATTCTTTGTGTAAATATGTCCAAAATCCAGTTTTGACTGAATTATGGAATTTAAAGAGCTGCCGTGACATTATGCAAATTAGATGCTTAAATTTACAGTGGGGCAAAAAAGTATTGAGTCAGCCACCAATTGTGCAAGTTCTCCCACTTAAAAGATGAGAGAGGTCTCCAATTTTCATCATAGATATACCTCAACTATGAGAGACAAAATGAGAAAAAAAAAATCCAGAAAATCACATTGAAGGATTTTTAATGAATTAATTGGTAAATTCCTCGGTAAAATAAGTATTTGGTCAAAAACAATAGTTCACCTCAATACTTTGTTATATACCCTTTGTTAGCAATGACAGAGGTCAAACGTTTTCTGTAAGTCTTCACAAGGTTTTCACACACTGTTGCTGGTATTTTGGCCCATTCCTCCATGCAGATCTCCTCTAGAGCAGTGATGTTTTGGGGCTGTCGCTGGGCAACACGGACTTTCAACTCCCTCCAAAGATTTTCTATGGGGTTGAGATCTGGAGACTGGCTAGGCCACTCCAGGACCTTGAAATGCTTCTTACGAAGCCACTCCTTCGTTGCCTGGGCGGTGTGTTTGGGATCATTGTCATGCTGAAAGACCCAGCCACGTTTCATCTTCAACGCCCTTGCTGATGGAAGGAGGGTTTCACTCAAAATCTCACGATACATGGCCCCATTCATTCTTTCCTTTACACGGATCAGTCATCCTGGTCCCTTTGCAGAAAAACAGCCCCAAAGCATGATGTTTCCACCCCCATGCTTCACAGTAGGTATGGTGTTCTTTCTCCTCCAAACACGACAAGTTGAGTTTTTACAATAAAGTTCTATTTTGGTTTCATCTGACCATATGACATTCTCCCAATCCTCTTCTGGATCATCCAAATGCCCTCTAGCAAACTTCAGACGGGCCTGGACATGTACTGGCTTAAGCAGGGGGACACGTCTGGCACTGCAGGATTTGAGTCCCTGGCGGCGTAGTGTGTTACTGATGGTAGCCTTTGTTACTTTGGTCCCAGCTCTCTGCAGGTCATTCACTAGGTCCCCCTGTGTGGTTCTGGGATTTTTGCTCACCGTTCTCGTGATAATTTTGACCCCACGGGGTGAGATCTTGCATGGAGCCCCAGATCAAGGGAGATTATCAGTGGTCTTGTATGTCTTCCATTTTCTAATAATTGCTCCCACAGTTGATTTCTTCACACCAAGCTGCTTACCTATTGCAGATTCAGTCTTCCTAGCCTGGTGCAGGTCTACAGTTTTGTTTCTGGTGTCCTTTGACAGCTCTTTGGTCTTGGCCATAGTGGAATTTGGAGTCTGACTGTTTGAGGTTGTGGACAGGTGTCTTTTATACTGATAAAGAGTTCAAACAGGTGCCATTAATACAGGTAACGAGTGGGGGACAGAGGAGTCTCTTAAAGAAGAAGTTACAGGTCTGTGAGAGCCAGAAATCTTGCTTGTTTGTAGGTGACCAAATACTTATTTTACCAAGGAATTTACCAATTAATTCATTAAAAATCCTTCAATGTGAGTTTCTGGATTTTTTTTTCTCATTTTGTCTCTCATAGTTGAGGTATACCTATGATGAAAATTGGAGACCTTTCTCATCTTTTAAGTGGGAGAACTTGCACAATTGGTGGCTGACTAAATACTTTTTTCCCCACTGTATTCCTATCTGAAACTTTGGATCATATTTTACATCTTTCTAATTGACAGTAAGCCATTATCTCTTACCACTTTCAAGTTATAGCCTTGGCTATAACTTGAAAGTGACAAAAAATACCACTCTTTACCACTCTTGACCACTAGGGGTTATGTCACATTTCGGCGGCAGTCACGCTCAGAGGGTTGTTATCTGGGGTTTTTTTTTTGCTGTTCTCCTCTGGCTCAGAAAATATTTAACTTATTGGTATTTACCTTTTATTCATATGATTTAGAAGAAAAAACCTGAAATTTATGAGAATCAAGTCTCAAATGCACATTAAAAAAAACTATTTTATAACAACACTGCAAAATTATGAGGGAAAAGGGTGCATGTAAGAGATGGTCTTTTTTATGATTATCTACACTGCAGAATTTACAGGAAATGTATATTGTGATCTATATCATTATTGTGATGTAAGATGCCATACAGTGATATGAAATTTTTGTCATATCACAGAGCCCTAGACTGAAACAGCCTTAAAAACAAAATATTTCCACACATCTAGATCTGGTCTCAGGTAATTTTGACCACGGAATGACTGCTGCCTTCCCGCTGCATGTTTGTTTATGGCATAAAAATAAAAACACATAATTTATGTCAACAGCATCACACAACTGATTTCAAATATCGTGATATTCACTATGCATCGGTGCAATGGAGGCATACGGTAATCACTCAATGTGTCTGTGTGTGTGTATCTGTCTGTTACCAGCTTTTTGGCTTGCCCAGTCAAATTTAAGTGGAACTAAAGGCTTGTACCATTGTATTGCCATATTTTCTTGACTTTTAAGTAGCCAGAATTTTGAGATAAGGCTTTGTTTTCAAAATAAACACAAATTTAACTCACCATTTCTGTCAATCCATGCACAAAAAACGGTATTGTAATAACTATCCCGAGCTAGTAGAGGTTGGAATACTACTTTTTTTACAGCCCCCCATGCTACCATGCTACAGGCACCGAGGCACAGCACCTTGGTGCTTTCATTTTTACACCAGCATCAAAACTTAATAGTGGTATTATTGTGAATGACATAGCACACCCAATGTTGTTGGAATGGAGATTTGATGCTGTATGGATTGGGCAGCTGTCTGTCTTCCACTTTAAGCTTCTCTGTGTACCTTACTGTTACAATTCCATCCCAATGGGCAGCTTGGTGGAGCAGTGGTTAGAACTGTTGTCTCATAGCAAGAAGGTCATGGGTTCAAATCTAAGAGCTGGCCATTGAAAACCTTTCTGGCAGTACAGTGTCACAGTGGTTAGCACTGCTGCCTTAGGGTGGATTCATGCTACTTTTCCATTCTGAGATGCGTGTCCGCTTTGGACAAGGCTGGCGTGCACATGGTTGTGTATATACTTCATTTTTGTCATCTACCAGGCCAAGCCATTGACACATGCGCGCAACTGTCATTTGCAGTTTAACCCCAGCCCTACAGGCAATGCAAATGCGCTAACACACTAGTTTGTTCACCAGCTATATAAAAGTGAAGAAATGCGAGGCCGATGCACATTTTTTGTAGCAACAACAATGGCATTGTCTCAAGGAAAAGGAGAAATTACCGTTTTTCAATGCTCTTTTCCACTCCAGCTGCTGCTGCAAAATGATTTATGTATGTTTATTCTTGTCTTCTCTCTTTTTCGTCTGACTTTGACTTTGTATGCTGTGTCGGTAGCACCACCTTGTGAATGGGAGGTTCGATCTTGCACATGCGCAGTCAACGTGCCCAGGCAACACGGTCACAAAATTTGGGGCGCACACGCATGTCTGCAGACTGGGGACAATGATGTAATTTTTGTCACACAAGCCTCGTGGTCGAGTGGACACGGACAGCAGAAGTGCAGCATGAATCCAGCTTTACAGCTAGAAGGTTCCACATTTGAATCCCCAGGCTGGTAGGGCTTGGAATCTTTCTATGTGGGTTTACTCCGGGGGTTCCGGTTTCCTCCCACAACCCAAAGACATACTAACTGGTGACTGTAAATTGTTCCTAAGTATCTGTCTCTGATTGGCCCTTAGAATAGAGGGTTAATGTACCTACTAGTTCACCACTTTGTGATCCTTGTGACAAGAAAAATGGCTAGAGAAGTACAGGTCCTTATCCCAATATATCTTGCTTTAAGGACAGCAATGATTTACTTCTCCTTCTGCTAACTAGTCTACTGAGCATGACAGTGAGGGTGTTTATATAATACATTTATTAGCACAGATATTATTTATCATTTTAGAAAATATTCCAATCATAATGAATGGCAGGTCCTTGACTTTATTGATTACCCACATGTTGGTCCTCAGTAAGTTGAATTACTCCTGTTCAAAATGCAAGTCATGTCTCTACACTGATGATAAAAATCCATGGCTAGATGGAGACGATAATCATCATGGTTCAACCACCAACTTTCCACCCTAATATATCTAATGGGCGATCGAAGGCAGGGGTGCCGTCTGACAGGTGAGCCAATAATGTCTGGAAAAACAGAAAGGGTAAAAGACGGGCCCACGATCCGTCTGCTTCATCAGAAACAGCCAGCCAGATGAGCTTATGAAGCAATTTACACAGATGGCAGAGCCCATCATTCCCCTGTCTTGTTAAGTAAAGGTGGGTCTGACAGGTTGCGGAGAGGAGGGGTAGGGTGGGTGGGGGGGTGGGTGGGGGTACAATTGATTGGAACAGATCTCATCCTGGCACAGACTGTTGACTAAGCACTGGGAATTAGCCAACATTTTCAGAGGCAGTTGTGCTTCACGAGAAGGAGGAAATATCCAAGTAAGTCTTTTCATAGGAGGGCTATTAAACGCATTTGCTAAAAGGAAAAGAAACCACAGCAAAATGTGTCTGTCACTGCTAAATGCCTCCCACACAGCCTCTCAAACGACACCCTCAGATCTGAGGGTGTGAAAAGGAACAAACTTGAAATAGCTGAATGCATATAGATTTGAACTAACATACAACTCTCAGCTTTGCTCAGACGGCTCATATCCTAATATAACAACAACAAACAATGTTTGCATAACAGCTCAGATCTGGTTGCAAGCTGCAATCCAGATATCCAATGTTCCCTTTCTCTGTATGTCTCTCTCCCCACCTCTCCGTCTCTCGGCCCCGTAACAGATAATTAATAATGCATATATGAGAGTCCAGGGAAAACTCTACACTCTATTAGACTGAGCAGACAACAGCTATTCATAGCTGTAATGATGAGTGGGAGGGACAGGTGAATGCCAGAGAATGTGTCCCATGCAGAAAGGTGCCACAGACTGATAACGCACTGCAGACAGCGGCTCAATCGTCACTTCTTTTCTACAGGCCTATCTTTGTGTCTTTTCATCTCACAGTTATCTCCTCTTTCATCTCATTATATTTAGCATCTGCAGGCCATCTCTCCAGTGAGGATGCTGCTCCGCGTTAAGCATCAGGAGGATGAGGTCCCACTTTTCTCTTCAGCTTCACTATCTAATATCAGGATGATTCTGGTTGGGCGTGCATCCTGATTCATTCTATATTTTTCCCATTTCAGCTTTGAAGTCAATAAAGTTTACCATGTGGAATTAATTTGGCCCATTCCTCTGCGTATAAGGCCATGACGATTTTAATCCAAGTTTGTTTCAGTTAAATCTGCTGTGGGACACAAACTCAGACACCAAATTTATCTCCATCTCACTGACAGAAATATCATCAATTATAAACATAAATAACACCTGAAAGATGAATACTAATGCACAGCAGCAGCGGCAACAAATTAGGAGCTGTGCCTGTGCTGATAAATTGCCTCTAACGATGCTGTTTTAGTAAACATGTCACTAAACACAGAAATGCAAAAGGTGCAGAGAAGAGAGCTTTACACAACCGTAACGCACCATTTACTTTTGATTAGGGACGCACGATGTGTATCGGCATGCCATCGGTATCAGCAGATAAAGCAATTAAAATGATTTATTAGCAAAAATTAATATTTACAGCTGATACAATAATATTACAGCATACAGTCAGGAATAAGGCTCAGCTGTGACGTTTTTCCAGCAGCAGGAGGGAATGATGTCATCATGTCCGGCAGCGTAGATAAACAAGCACGTCTGCTACTACAGACATGCGAGGAGTAGACAACACGAGGAAATTAATCGACAAAGCCCAATAAGAGAAAGACACAATGGTGAAGAAAAAAAAAACTTAAGCTGCAGCCTCTGTTGCTCCAGAAAACCAGCCACTCCCACTCGCTGGAAACTTTGGCAGACCAGCACCGCAGACTCCTCACGAGCCCCAACACATGCACCCAGTTGCAGGTAATTTTCAGATTCGGCCTTACCCAAGTAACAAGCTGTGATTTTTTTAACATCACACTGAGGTGGTTCTAAGTTACTGTTTGAAAAAGATGCTGCTTAATAGGCTCCTGTTTTGAAGCAATTTATTTGATCCAATTTATATGATGCTGAGTTTAAGTAAGACTGTAAAGCACATGCAGCCTTATTTGTGCTTCTTTATTCAGTAGTATAAAAATAATACACTGACTATTTATGTTGGTGCAAATTGTTTAGTTACTGTATAGTTGTACAGTGAATGCACTGCATTTTTACATAATCCCCGTGGACAGACTGCATTTACTAGTGCATGCCCGTAGAACGCAAGTATTCTTGTCTGAAAACAGGTAGCCCAATCAGGCTTTACAGGCCCAAATGTAGGCTGTTTGAAAGTGGAATACAAAGAGGTGTAGCCTATATGAAGGCAATCACACGTTAGGGACTGAACACTAAGACTAAGACTAAAAACACATAGAGTTTAGAATTAAGTTTAAAATCCTTCTTCTTACTTACAAAGCTCTAAACAATCAGGCTCCTTTTTATTTAAAAGATCTGATGCTACCGTATTATCCTAACAGAGCACTACGCTCCCAAAATGCAGGACTACTTGTAATACCTAGAATCTCCAAAAGTACAATGGGAGGCAGAGCCTTCAGTTATCAAGCTCCTCTCCTGTGGAATCAGCTGCCAATCTGGATTCGGGAGTCAGACTCGATCTCTGTTTTTAAGATTAGGGTTAAAACCTACCTTTTTGATATAGCCTACAATTAGGGAGGGATCATGTGTTTCTGAACCCTCCCTTAGTTATGCTGCTAATAGGTTTAGTCAGCCGGGGGACCTCCAGTAATGCACTGGGCCTCACTCCTTTCCTCACTCTCTATGAAATATTTTTTTTTTGCTGGTCATTAACATTTGTTTGTTCTCTCCCATAGATTGAGTCCCCATCGTGCTGTTTGCTCTCTACATGTCTGTTCTTTTCTTCTTCTCTGTCCCCTCACCCCCCAGCCAGTCGCAGCAGATGACTGCCCCCCCCTGAGCCTGGTTCTGCTGGAGGTTTCTTCCTGTTAAAAGGGAGTTTTTCCTCTCCACCGTCGCCAAGTGCTTGCTCACAGGGGATCACCTGATTGCTGGGGTCTTTCTGCAACTGTGGGGGTTCCCCCCTACAGTTGATAGTGCTATGAGATGACTGTTGTTGTGAAATGGCGCTATATAAATAAAGTTGAATTGAATTGAATTGAATTGAATTAAGATTTATGTGATTGTGTGAATATTAATTACAGAATTATTGTTTTTTGTCATGGTAGTCGTTTAGTCAAAGCATTTGCACGTGTGTCCACATATGATATGTAGTTGATCTGGCCATTCCACTCCACAGTCATGGTGGTATATTATTATTAACTTTTAATTTTTAGATAGCCGTGCACCGGAGGGAGCGCCATGTTGAACATGCGGTGCCGCAACGGATAGCGGTGGCACACGGATGAAGCAGCAGCCGAGACTCTGTCGCATTAATTGGGCAGGCTGGGCTTGGCTCCCTGGGAAGGACTGTGATAAGTCGGTCCGGCGGCTGCGCACCCCCCTTCCCCCGTGTACCTCGTGTTCTCCACATATTGATGGCCGAAACGCAAAACGTCCTAGCTGAAACATGCACTTTTTTGAGAAAAATTTTAAAAAAACTTTTTGTTTTCTTGCAGAATGCTTTTTTTTCCCCCATCAGAATAATTTTCTGTCACAATAAAGGGCGGGACTGTCTTGCAGATATGAGCAGCCTTCCTTGTTCTGATCATCCAAAGTGAGATCTGCAAATCAGAAAATCCTGCAGATAGGTTTTGCATTTCAGCCATCAATATGCTGAATTATCCTTTAGAGCTACGCAACCACGGCAACATTATAGTATAATTTTTTAAGCATTAAATCTTCAGTATTATCTTTTTCTAGTCAAATTTGTCGTTTTTCACTGTGGTCCACTGTGGTGACTGACTGGTCACGATGCTGCGTATTATCCAATCAGCATGGTTGTGATGCTGTGCATTATCCAGTCAGCATGGAGTCAATCCAAAACCCCGCCCACAGTTCAGGGCATGAAGAGACAGAGCGGTGGCTAAACTTTTATTGATAAAAATTACATATTTTCACTGAGCAACTCCATACTTGGGGATGCACACCCTCGTAACCTCAGCAAAGCACTTATAAAATCCGAGGCCAGTCTGACAGACGGTTTGGGAGATATCTGAGGAAAACACACACAGAGATTTGTTGCATTTATAGATAGATTTACATGTTTCCTTTTGCCTTGACTGTGGCTGTTGTGATGAAAGTCACAGTAACAGTATCCTCCAAGTCTATTGAAAGGAGGAAGTTTACAGTTCTGTTGAACATGTTACTAAAAATAAATATGTATTTATTTTCATATTAAATTGGGGTGTTTGTGTAATTTAACTTTTTCCTCATAAATTTGTGACTTATACTTGCAACTTTGTGATAATTATATAAAAAACTCTGAGACAGTCATTTTTGTGGCTATTATTTTGTAAGCTTGTTTCTCTCATAAATTTGTCTTCCCCCCCCCCCCCCATAATTTCTTTTTTTTATAACCTTTCATAGATTTTGCTGTTTTTTGTTTTTGCTTTATTAAATTTGCCACTTTTTCCATTTTGTTCCCTTGCTGTTTTGTTTACAATCACAAGGAACCACTGGTTATGGACAAAAGAAGTAAAGTGTCTGCGGATGTGTTGCATTGTGGGTACCAAAGGAAATTTTTTTTTATCCACCACTGGATGACGCACTAGAGCGCTGCTCTCAAATCAAAACAATGCTGTAGCTTGGCCACACCTCCCAACATCGACTGTCAGTGCCTCCTTTTCTACCTTTCTGTTCTCTTTCTAAAAAAGAAAAAAATAATTTTTTTTCAAAACCCCCCTTTTTTCATATTTAGACCTACTTATCCTTTTTTTGTAACGTATCAGATTTAGCCGTTGCTTTTTCCAGTAATATTTTATAGAAATGACCACACTGAATGTTCAATAAATTAACACAATACAAATTATAAAGGCACATGTTTTTTTTCATAACTTCCAGCGCTTACTTCTGGCTGTGACCAAAACAATTTGTACTCATAAATTTGTAAGGGTTTTTTTTTTTCCCATAAATGTATACTGTAAAGTGAATTTACTATGTTTTTCCTAATGACTTTGTAAAGCTTGTGCCTAGTGATGGGAAGGCAGGCTCCGGAGCTCCGAAGGGTGCTCCGAGCTTATGCAGGAAATATTTAGCGAGGCATATTTCGAGGCATGCATCGTGACATATGTGTTGACGTTGGACCACGTGACTGGGTCAGGAAGCCGTTCATGATTTTGCATGCAACATAAAATAAAGTGAGCAGCAGTACCAAATGGAAATCTCCGTTCCTCACATTTTGTTTTGTCATGTTTGACTGTGTAAGGGATTTGTCTCAGCCAATTTTCAGATGGAGCCAGCACCAAAAACACAGACTTCTCCCGTTTGGGAGCATTTCTCCCATTGATGTATTTTTGACAAATAGTGGCTATTTATTGTAACTGAGGTGATGGCTTAGTGGTAATGCATCTGCTTTGCAAGTGGGAGACCTGGGTTTGAATCCCAGCTGTGTCGTTCTTTTAATTTAATTTTTATTTGCAAGGTGACGTGTCTTGTTGTGTTTGAAAGAGCTTGGATCATTATTACGCATCATTATGCTGAGGCACTATTGCCATTGTGCCCTGCATGAGAATAAGGCCAGAGTTGAATATATTGGGACAGTATAAGACTGTTGAAAATTTATTATTTCTTAATAAAAATGGATAAGTAGTACAAGCCCACAAAGTAACACAGGCACATTCACTGTAGTCACCTCAGTTTTAATATTTTTTTGCCTTATGATCATTGATATTTCTTAAAAGACAGTGCATTTATTGAAATTGAAAAATACACATTGTAAAAATCTGCATGCTGTATACTTTGTCGACTACATGGCCAAGTAGAGCAAATGAAGTTCCACATGAGGTCTTGTCTATGTGAACCATTTTGATGAAAGGCTCAAGTGTTCAAGAAAGCCTCAACTACTCATGACTAAGTAATAGCTTAGAGGTAAAATATCTGTCCAGCAATTGGGCTGCTAGGGTTCAAGTCCCAGCTGGGTCATTCTAATAATTTATTTTTATTTGCACAGTGAAGTGTCTGTGTTTCAAAGCGCTTGGATACAACAATAACACATCATTATGCTGAGGCATTATTGTGCCCTGCATGACAATAAGGACAGAGATGAATGTACTGAGAAAGACAGTATGACTGTTGAAAAGTTATTATTTCTTAAAAAAATGGATAAGTAGCGCAAGCACATTCACTGTAGTCACCTCAGTTTTATTTTTTTTTTGCCTTATGATCATGGTGCTTCTTAAAAGACAGCACATTTACTGAAATTGAAAAAATACTCATTAAATCAACAATACCCTTGTAAAAATCAGCGTGTTGTATACATTTTGTCCACTAGATGGCCTGGTAGAGAAAATGAAGTCTCACATGAGGCCTTGTCTATGTGAACCATTTTGATGAAAGGCCTCAAGTCCTCCAGAAAGCCTCATTTGGCCATCACTAACAGAGACAAAGAACTTGGCATGGGAACGACACAGAAATGATGCAATGACCTCACAATGAACATAACGCAGAGACTCCTATAAATAGGGGAAACCATAATGAACCAACAAGAGACAGCTGAGACAATCAGGACAGCAGGAGAAGCACACAGGACGGAGAGGGCTGCACACACACTCACAGACAGAGACACACAGACAAAAGAGGATGACAAAATATAGTTAAATACAAAAAGACAAACATAAGACACAGGCCACAGGAGAAGACATGATAAACATTAACCAGGGAACACCAGGGCACTTAGAAATAATCAGAAATGATCATAAACAATAATCGAGATCAGAATAATAATACTGTGAACAAACTAAATTAACAAAGTGTGCTGTGCACTTAACCTTGACATAGCCTATCTTAAACTTAATTTGCAGAGCCAGAATGGAATGACTTCAACTCTGCTTCTCAAATAACCAGTTAAAAAAATAAATGAAATAAAACTAAATTAATAAAATTATAACGGCCAAAGACACAGTCCTTTCTTTTATATTATACAGTATGAGTTTTTAGTCCCTAAACTCCCCACCAACCAGAAAACCTCCTGTTTTTAAAAATCTATGTAAATATTGGCAGGTATGCATTCTCTACTATACAAATATAATAATTTCAGAAAGACCCAAAAATATTTGGTATTTTGTATAGAATAGGCTTTATTGTCATTATACAGTTGTACAGTACAACAAAATTGTAGGTGCTTCACCAGGCTACTGCGCAATAAAGTAAGAGAGAAGGATTAGATAAAACACAGTTACAGAGCACACGATTAAACACACGACTGAAGTAAATATGGCCCAGGATTATGGAAATATACACAAGTATGGTAGTGGCTACGCGGATGGAACACGGAACTATGTATGTGAGAGTGCGGAGTGCAGAACACACAATTGAGTAAAATAGCCCAAGGATTATGGAAAATATACATAGTAGTGGCTTCATGGATGGGCCAATATACATGAAAGTGTGGAGTGCAAAGACAGGTGATTCACGATTCAAAGGCTTTATTATTATGTGTACAGTTAAGAACAGTTAAGAAATGCTACATTTCCTGAGCAATGAAATTCTTACTTTGCTCCCCAAACAAATGCCAAGGTAAAATGTGCAGAAACAACAATTCTAATAGGTCATGACACACTAACACAGTAACTCAATCCTAATACTAATGGATGCTAATAACACACACACCAACACACAGTTAGGTAGTTAGGACTTCTTAAGCCCACCTTGATACTAAATACTAAAAATAATGAGTACTAATAACACATACTAGGCAGTTTGGGCAGTTAAAGCAGTCAGTGAGCTATAGTGAAAAAAGGGAGGTGGGTGGGGCCTCTGACTGTTTGCAGTCTGGATGGCCCAGGGGAAGAAACTGTTTGTCAGTCTAGAGGTGTGGGACCTGATTGATCTGAACCGTCGTCCAGAGGAAAGCAGGTCAAATAGGTGGTGGGCGGGATGTAAGGGGTCGCCTGTGATGGCCTTGACCTTTCTGAGACAGGAGGATCTGGAGATGTCTTCCAGGGAGGGCAGAGGGCTGCTGATAATTTTTGGGGCGGTGTTGATGACCCTCTGCATAGCCTTCCTGTTCTCGGCTGTGGAGCCGGCGTACCACACACCCAGACGGTAGGTGAGCATGGATAATAATAATAATAATAATAATAATAAAAGCCAAGGCTGGCATCATAATTGCCTCATTTCCACCAAAATGCTACCACCAGTGCTAGTTCGGTTCTGGGGCTGGTGCCAGTGCTTAACCAGTTCAACTGTAGTGCCTCATAAGAACCAGTTGGTTTTCCACCGACATGTGGACTCTATGTGAAGCGTCTTTATGCAACCCCGCAGAACACCACAGAAGAAGTAAAAAGAGGAAAAGAAGATTTATTGCTAACTTGTCAACATGGAGGAGTTTGTTGTCTCTTTGGGAGTGGTGTTTTTATTATTCTAAACCTCTATTACCATCCAAAAACAGCTTTATTCTTAATCGCAGAGAACAGCCGCTACGTTTAAGGAGACCGATAATTATCAATATTTCAGTTATCAGACGTTGTTAGCTCAAGTCTGTAGATCAACTAGCTAGCACTGACTACACTTTTAAACATTATATTTATATCAGTTCTATAATAGGTGGTGCTATGGCGCATTACGAGACGGAGGTCGCCTGTTATGTCATGCCAAAAAGATGATCACCAGGGCCATATTGTTGTTATGGGGTTATATTAGCCATTAAATATATATTTCAACAGATAAACAGTACTTAGTTAGGTATAACAAGATATATTTATCACTTATGAAGCATTTTGAACCCGAAACAAACTTGATCTAGGATTAAAAGCAATTAAAATAATGCAGTCACAATGTTACATGGAAAAATGCAGAGATTTACTGGATATGTATACATGTACTGTATCAATATATATTTTATGTACCTCCAAAACAATGTTTTTGCACATAAATATTGCAATCAATTGCAATCTGATAAATTCTATGTGTTGTTATCCAAACTGCAACACTTTGGCCAACACTACCATTTTTCAGATGCGATAAAACCTCAAAACATTTGGACACATTATAGGTAGACTGAGACCTGGCAGAACACCTTTAACAAGCGGGCGCTCCTGGCTCCTGCAGACGGTGATCACTTTTTGGCACGGCACCGGGATTTCACCGCCCAGCCGACCCCATGCAGAAGTGGCTGATGAAACCCTTTTCAGACACAGGCAGACTTACCCCTGAACAACGTAACTACAACTACCGGATGAGCCGTGCACGTTCAGTTGTGGAAATGGCTTTTGGCGGCTTGAAAGGACGATGGAGGTCCCTCCTGACAAGGAACGACTGCAAACTGGAGCTGAGCAAGAAGATGGTGCTCACCTGCTGCATACTTGATAATATTTGTGAGGAACATGGTGACAACTTTGGACTCCCAGACACACCTGATCACAGTCAGCCTCCAGTTCCACCACTGCCTGACCATGCCAGTGTAGAATGACATTAGGGCAGCTTTAATGGAGAACTCTCTTAACAGTGGGCAGCAATAAAACTGTTTAATGCCTGCCATATCATGTACAAAATATAACGTGAAGTAGTTCAAAATAATTAATGAATAAAACATTCAGCTGACAATCAGTCCTCAGTGTACTCTGTTTTGAAGTATTTATGGTGTATGCATGTATTTTATAGGCACATTTACAGAGTTTCATTTCATTTATTTATTTTGAATCTGTAACATCGAGCATTCAGTGACAGTAATGTAGAAAACATTGTTAAGAAAAATAAAATAAAATATATATGAAAGCATAAGTCACCATACAAAACATGAGTTTCACCATGCACATAACTCACGTACATATCCGAAAAGGAGTGGGAAGAAGTCGAAATTTAAAGTTTAGACTTTAGAGTTGTTAAAGGTACCTTATGTACTTGTATGTAATCTGTTCTGGTTAAAGTACTGATTCAAGTTTTTATTCATGTAGGGGTAACAACAGACAGACTCTAAAGTGTACAAGTTAAAAGTACTTTCCCCAGAAATGATCTTGTCTAGAGCTGATAGAATGTCATGTGGTACGTTGTCAAAAGAATATAAACTCATTATTTATCATTTTTGAAGCAGGCAATTTGGAACATTTTCCACAGAAAAAGTGCATAGATTTAGTTTTTTGCTGCTTGTTCTTTAGAAAATGTGCAAAAAGTTGTCAAAAATATGTGCGTAAAGTCCACAAACACCCGATATATTTTCCAATACCTGAAAAAATGAACTTAAGTGCAGTAATTCAGTACTTGTACTTTCACTTCCCACCACTATAATGTTATAGTGATTTGAATTGTTTGTCCTAAATAGCTTTACACTTCATGCATATGTTTGGTGTGAGGATAACAATTACTTAATGTGGAAGCAGAAAAACACTTAAGGAAAGAAAGCTTTTATTTACAAAATGTGCAAAAACTTAAGACTGGTACATATGACATATTATGCACACACAGCCAAAAATATCAATGCTGTGATAGTTACTTTGTTTGCAGTCCCTCAAGCAAAGACACAAAGTGTCCCATCAGTCCAGCAAGGGTACTGATACTGCCCTCCATCTTCTGGATGCTTTGCTGCAAAGCGGAGGTCAGCTGCTCCTCCCTCCTGCTCTGCTCCTGCTGTCTCTCCTCTGACCTCTCCAGGTAGTCAAAAAGGAGGTCCATATTTGTGTCCCACTTCCGTTTCCCTGTTTTAAAGTACAAAAATAAGAAGCAATATAAAATAACCACACAATGAAAAATGCAAGAATCGTCAATCCAACACTGAATGTGTCTATTCAACATTCATTTACTGTTAGTGGCATCACAACATTCAATTCAAGTGTATAATTGATTTAATTCACTCCCTCCTTTGTGTGAATGGGTCATGATGTGAACATATATTACCTAATCTGGTCTGACGAGAAGAGGAAGAGCAGGAGGAGGACAAGCTTGGTGCTGGTGAAGGTGAGCTAGACACCACTGGCTGGTTCTCCCTCATCATCCAGCTGTGATAAATCTGTAAATACAAAAAAAAAAGTGTTTTAGTTTGTGCAGTGTCCAACTTAAGCCTTCCATTAAATGTGCAGACATAGAAGGCAATTTTATTCAATATCAATATTAGCAAAGCTTGCATGTCTGATTATGGAATAGAAGAATAGGAATAGAATAGGCTTCATTGTACTGTACGACATTGTAGGCGCTCCACCAGGCGACTGCGCAATAAAGTAAGAGAAGGATTTGATAAAATACGGTTACACAACACACAATTAAACACACGAGTGAAATTAAAAAAAACAAATGGCCCAAGATTATGGAAATATTACCAAAATAGAAAAAATGATGACGTTATTACCATCTTTGGGAGAAAAATCTTCCATATACACAACGCAAGGCACCCATTCATACACTGTATTGATACCACAAAAAGCGTATTTTGCACTGGACATCTAACAAAGTATTCTGTGAGACGCTAAGATTTTTGTTCTAGTTTTCTCAAACACGCATTTCTTTATGGCGAGGAGAAACGTTTGGTCGTGGTAGAAGCACTGTTAGCTTGTTAGCATAGCTAACCGAAAATACTATAGGCACAAAGGTGAGTAAAAAAATATCTGCACTTTGGCCGTTACATATCAATGCAAGCGGATATATATATATATATACAGTATATATGTCAGCAGAGACGGCCTGTTCATTTCTTTATGGCAAGGAGAAGCGTTTGGTCGTAGTAAAAGCGCTGTTAGCTTGTGAGCATAGCTAACTGAAAATACTATAGTATTTTAGTATACTATATATATCCGCACTTTGGTCATTACATATCAATACAAGTGGATATATATATTTGTTAACTTCTGGCATTTTAAAGACAATACACTTACCAGCAGCATTTTGAGCAGTTTGCTGCATGGACTCATCCATGGCAGTTCCTGATGGTCCCGGTTGGCTGGCCTATCCCCAAAAACAGTTCCTCAGATGAGTGGCCCCCTCCAGCTTATCCTGGATTTCTGCTCATGTCCAGGAACAGAGCCAGGAAATGCATCTCCTTCTTCGCTCCAAATCTGTTTGGTTTCATCGCTTGCTCTTCTGTTTGGAATGCAACATGGCGGTCCGTAATGTTTTGAAGCTGGTCAGGTAACCACGCCCACGGCAGTGGATGTTAACAATGTCAACTGGTTCTAGCGCTGGCCTAGCTAGGAGCTGGGGCCAGGTTAGCACCACTTTTGAGAGCCTGGCACTAGTGCTTAGCCGGTGAAAAACCAAAGAACTGGTGCCAAGTCGGGCTCTGGCTCCAGTTAAGCACTGGAACTGTCTTGGTGGAAAAGGGGGCAATGTGAATTAAAAGCGTACCTATATAAGATCTGCAGGCAGCACGTCTCCTCACACTCTCCCTCCCATTGTCTGGGAAGGGAGGTGCAACGCTGCATTCACTTACACTCAGCAATCTGACAGTCTATCAGAATGTTTCATAAGGGTCATTTCACAGTAACCTAGACCACTCTAGGTTACTGTGAGACCCCGTGAGACTACACTCTCACGGGGTCAAAACTTAAAAAAAAAAAAGCCAGTTTGTATCAAAACTTTAGACCTTCTGTTTATTGAAAAATGAGAACTAAAGGTTACAGATTATACTGTTGTTGCAGTTTAACGCAAGTTCAGTCATGTGTAAAAAAGTACAACCATCTGAAAAATGAAGACCTCCATATGAGGTATTTGACACATAATTGGTTACTTATCTACAGTCGTGAAAAAATTAGGACACCCCATTAAAATATTCAGTTTTTTTTATTAAGAAATGTTCACATACTGATGTCTCATCTTGTTTTTATCTCTGGAAAAGAATGTGATTTAATTGCAGGTAAATAACAAAAATTAACCTTGTTTTACTCATTAAAAGATATCAACAAAAATGAGCATTCTGAGGAAAAAGTTAGGACACCCTACTGCCTAATAGCTAGTGTTACCCCCTTTGGCTGAAATAACTTCAGTGAGACGCTTCTTGTAGCCATCTACCAGTCTTTAACATTGGTCTGAGGAAAGTTTGCCCCACTCCTCAATGCAGAATTCTTTCAGCTGCAAGATGTTTGAGGGGTTTCTTGCATGTACAGAGCATTTCAAGTCACCGCACACCATCTCAATGGGACTGAGATCTGGGCTTTGAGTCAGCCATTCCAGAACTCTCCATTTCTTAGTTTTTAGCCAGTCCTTGGTGGATTTACTGGTGTATTTTTGGTCATTGTCATGTTGCAGGGTCCAGTTCCACTTCAGCTTTAATTTTTTTTACAGATGGTCTCACGTGGTTCTCAAGCACCCTCTGATACACGGTAGAATTCATGGTGGAGTCTACGATAGTGAGCTGGCCGGGTCCCGCTGCAGCAAAGCATCCCCAAACCATGACACTTCCACCTCCATGCTTCACAGTTGGTATGAGGTTCTTTTCCTGGAATACTGTATTTGGTCTATGCCAAACACGTCGTCTGGTGTCCAAATAATTCAATTTTAGACTCATCTGTCCAAAGAACATTATTCCAGAAGTCCTGGTCTTTGTCTGCATTCTCTCTGGCAAACCAGTCTGGCCTTCATGTTTCTCTTAGAGAGCAAAGGTTTCCTCCTTGCATGCCTCCCATGCAAGTTAAATTTGTGCAGTCTATTTCTGATTATAGAGGCATGCACTTTCACATCAACAGTAGCAAAAGGTAGGTCCCGTGATGACTTTTTTAGGGTTTTTGGAGACTTCTTTAAGCATCTTGCAGTCTGCTCTCGGGGTGAACTTGCTTGGACAGCCAGACCTGGGCATGTTGGCAGTTGTGTCCTCCACTTGTAGACTATTTTCTGGACAGTGGAATGGCTGATTTCAAATTCTTTTGAGATCTTTTTAAATCCCTTACCAGACTCATAAGCTGCTACAATCTTCTTTCTGCAGGCCTCAGACAGCTTTCGATCTCACCATGGTGTTTACTCTCACTTCAACGGTCAAGAGCACGCCAAACTAAATGTCCGAGGTTTAAATAGGATAAGCTTCCTTCAAAATGCTAAGTGACAATGTTCTAATCATGTGCACCTGATGTGAAACACCTGTGTGTGATTTTAGCCATTTTAAGTGGGAATAAATGTGGGGGTGTCCTAATTTATTCCTCACCAGAAATTGCATGTTTTTAGAATCACATTTTGCAGAAAATTTTCAAAAGTCTTTTCTTCAGTTTTAATTTAGTTATATAACTTGAACCTCCCAGTATTGTTAAAATTGATATTAAATATCCATAATGTCCAAATATGTTAAAAAATACAGCCTTTCATAGGGTGTCCTAATTTTTTCATGACTGTATTTAGCAATGGGTGGCGCGGTGGTGGAGTGCTTAGCACTGTGGCAGCACAGCAACTCACCCTTGGCTGGGGGATCCTGGGTTCGAACCCAGCCCCCGACCAACAGTGATCTGTGTGGAGTTTGCATGTTCTCCCCATGTCTGCGTGGGTTTACTCCGGGATTTCTCCGGTTTCCTCCCACATGCCAAAAACATGCAAGTTAGGTTAAATGGCATCAAAACTGGGGATTCTAAATTGTCCTTAGGTACGACTGTGAGAGTGAATCGTTGTCTGTCTCTCTGTGTTGGCCCTGCGATGGACTGGCGATCTGTCCAGGGTGTACCCTGCCCCTCGCCCAAAGATGCTGGGATAGGCTCCAGCCCCCCCGCGACCCGAAAAGGATTAAGCGGAAGAAGATGAATGAATGAATGTATTTAGCAATGAGGCAGAAACATCAAATCCTATGTAAAATTCACTTTCAAACCATATTTATATCAAGAAAAGGCCAAAAAAAAAAAACTGGTTTTGCCATGATTTAACCCAATTGTTAAAAAAAACTTTGACTAACATTTGTACCTCAGTTATAGAAGTGTTGTATTTATTAAAAGCATAATTTTTCAATAAAACCAAGAAAATGATACATGGGGAGATTCTAGAATGAATATTTACTATTCTCACATCACTGTGCTCATCCAGGCCATGATTTCTTTCACTTGCTCCCCTCGGTAAAGCGGAACAGATCCCATAAAACCCGGACTACCAGGTTTAATCATAGTTTTTTCCCAGCAGCAGTACGTATTTTGAATGGATTTATGTAACACGTACAGACTGCTGATATTTTTTGTTATTTTAGGTTATTTTGTAGCAATAACCCTGTGTGTATAAGTTGGTCTTTGGTATTTATCGCTCAGTATGTTTTCATTATTGCTACGTACATATTGTATTCAACTTTTAGGTAATTTTGTTTCAAGCATTATTTATTGTTGTAATTATAAGAATTTTAAATGCATGAGTGAACTGTGAGTGTGATAGTTGTTTTTAGGGAGCAGCATCTCAATTTCGTTGCATTGTTCACTAACAATGGAATGACAATAAAGGCACTTTGACTTTGACTGTTATCTGGATTCACCTGATTAACCAAAGGCCATACAGTGGGGCAAAAAAGTATTTAGTCAGCCACCAATTGTGCAAGTTCTCCCACTTAAAAGATGAGAGAGGTCTCCAATTTTCATCATAGGTATACCTCAACTATGAGAGACAAAATGAGAAAAGAAAAATCCAGAAAATCACATTGAAGGATTTTTAATGAATTAATTGGTAAATTCCTCGGTAAAATAAGTATTTGGTCAATAACAAAAGTTCATCTCAATACTTTGTTATATACCCTTCGTTGGCAATGACAGAGGTCAAACGTTTTCTGTAAGTCTTTACAAGGTTTTCACACACTGTTGCTGGTATTTTAGCCCATTCCTCCATGCAGATCTCCTCTAGAGCAGTGATGTTTTGGGGCTGTCGCTGGGCAACACGGACTTTCAACTTCCTCCAAAGATTTTCTATGGGGTTGAGATCAGGAGACTGGCTAGGCCACTCCAGGACCTTGAAATGCTTCTTACGAAGCCACTCCTTCGTTGCCCGGGTGGTGTGTTTGGAATCATTGTCATGCTGAAAGATCCAGCCACGTTTCATCTTCAATGCCCTTGCTGATGGAAGGAGGTTTTTACTCAAAATCTCACGATACATGGCCTCATTCATTCTTTCCTTTACACGGATCAGTCGTCCTGGTCCCTTCGCAGAAAAACAGCCCCAAAGCATGATGTTTCCACCCCCATGCTTCACAGTAGGTATGGTGTTCTTTCTCCTCCAAACACGACAAGTTGAGTTTTTACCAAAAAGTTCTATTTTGGTTTCATCTGACCATATGACATTCTCCCAATCCTCTTCTGGATCATCCAAATGCTCTCTAGCAAACTTCAGACGGGCCTGGACATGTACTGGCTTAAGCAGGGGGACACGTCTGGCACTGCAGGATTTGAGTCCCTGGCGGCGTAGTGTGTTTCTGATGTAGCCTTTGTTACTTTGGTCCCAGCTCTCTGCAGGTCATTCACTAGGACCCCCATGTGGTTCTGGGATTTTTGCTCACCGTTCTCGTGATCATTTTGACCCCACGGGGTGAGATCTTGCGTGGAGCCCCAGATCGAGCGAGATTATCAGTGGTCTTGTATGTCTTCCATTTTCTAATAATTGCTCCCACAGTTGATTTCGTCACACCAAGCTGCTTACCTATTGCAGATTCAGTCTTCCCAGCCTGCTGCAGGTCTACAATTTTGTTTTTGGTGTCCTTTGACAGCTCTTTGGTCTTGGCCATAGTGGAGTTTGGAGTCTGACTGTTTGAGGTTGTGGACAGGTGTCTTTTATACTGATAACGATTTCAAACAGGTGCCATTAATACAGGTAATGAGTGGAGGGCAGAGGAGCCTCTTAAAGAAGAAGTTACAGGTCTGTGAGAGCCAGAAATCTTGCTTGTTTGTAGGTGACCAAATACTTATTTTACCGAGGAATTTACCAATTAATTCATTAAAAATCCTTCAATGTGATTTTATGGATTTTTTTTCTCATTTTGTCTCTCATAATTGAGGTATACCTATGATGAAAATTGGAGACCTCCCTCATCTTTTAAGTGGGAGAACTTGCACAATTGGTGGTTGACTAAATACTTTTTTGCCCCACTGTATATTTGGGTCGGAGTGGACATTTTGTGGACAGAGTGAGATTATGCAACAAATACATCAATAACAGACTAATTCCTAATTAGTCTGTTATTCCTCTTTAATTCCTCTTTAATTCAGTTATAACATCATGAAATGGCATTTTCTGCATTTATGAGTCATTGTTTTTGTATTAAAGCATTTGCAACTTACTTATTTGAAAAAATTCAAGGATATCTGCATGCTCGCCCAAGATTGAAGAATACAGTGGATATAAAAAGTCTACACACCCCTGTTCAAATGCTAGGTTTTTGTAATGTAAAAAAAATGAGACCAAATCATTTCAAAACTTTTCCCACCATTAATGTGACCTAAAACCTGTACAGCCCTATTGAAAAACAAACTGAACTCTTTTAAGGGGAAAAATACAAAATAAAAAACTTACAATAACATGTTTGCATAAATATGCACACCCTTAAACTAATACTTTGTTGCAGCACCTTTGGCTTTTATTACAGCACTCAGTCTTTCTGGGTAGGAGTCTACCAGCATGGCATATCTTGATGTGGCAATATTTGCTCACTCTTGTTCCTAATCTGTCAGATTACACAGTTTGCTTTTCAATTTGGTTGTACAGGCTATAGGCAACATTAATGGTGGAAAAAGTTTTGAAATGATTTATCTTGGTCTCATTTTTTTACATCACAAAAACCTGGAATTTGAACAGGGTGTGTAGACGTTTTATATCCACTGTACATGCGTTGGTTATTTTGCACTTTTTTGTTTCAACAAAGCAAACATAAGAAACATACTGAGATTTTTTTTGTCCTTTATCTCTTGTTTACATTCTCCTTGTTATGACATATTATAATAAACCATTCTGCATGTGTCGGAGTGGACACAAAATTGGACATAAAATTGGACACATCAAAATGTTCAGAAAAGTAGAAAAGAAGCCAACTCTATTGTCATTCAATCCAAACAGCCAATCATGTACAGTAGAACAAAATTACGCTTCTCCTATCTACAATGTTAATCATCTAGAATCAGAGGGGCCGCTGCCATGCAAGGCACAGCCACAAACAACTTTTTCCTTCCCCCATTCTATTATGCTGAGCACCAAGCTAGAAGGCGGGAAGTAGCATTTTAATATAGTCTTTGGTATGACCTGGCTAGGGCTTGAACCCACGACCTCCCGGCTGTGGGGCAGATGCTCTACCACTAGGCCACCACTCTGGTAGAACAAGCAGACTTAAGAAATAGAGAATAGGGATTTGCCTAAACTGTTAACATTTTCAAGTCTTCGTGTCATCTTAAATAGGAGCATCTCTAACCAATGTGTCCATTATCAAGATTAATATGAGCAGGTAAGTAATGTCAGAACCATCAAAGACATCTGGGTAGTTATTACCTAACCCACCAGAGGTATTCAATGAAATAACACCTTTAGTTACGGTTTCAAAATTTTGCCATAGTGGCTTCAGCAGACGTGAAAGTGTTTTGGGGGACACTGAAATGTTGTCTTGATGCTGGTGCTGGAGGCTCATCTAGCATACACAGAATTTCCTCAACTGACAGCGTCTCTCTCCAGTTTATAAGGCCAAGTCAATCGATTTTTCGTGGAATGGGGTTTCATGAAATTGACCATCTTGACTGTGAAGAACAAATGAAGCTTCTGAGGTGAACTAAACCCTCGAAATATGTATTTTAATGGTCTAGTGCAGGGGTGTCAAACATAAGGTCTGCGGGCCAAAACTGGCCCTTTAGTTTGAATGGTGTGGTGAGTCTGTTCAGGTGGCTAGGTTTGCTTAGGATTAATGACTGATGTGGAAATGTATGTAAATTTAAAATTATTTCTAGATCTTTACAAGTTCAAAGATTCAAAGATATTTATTTGTCAATGCTACTATACGTACAGGACATACAGGAGAATTGAAATGGCGTTTCTCTCTCTCTCTTCAGCGGTGTGCACAATATAAAAAAAGAAAAAGGAAAAAGGCTGGAAAAACAACAACAGCAGCCTATATATAGCAATGCTACCCATAGCGCAAATGGCAACAAAAGATAGACTCAGACCTCCCATAGTGCAAATAAAGATGAACGGTGAGACCCAGCAATCTTGTATACAGAAAAGTAGAGCAGTAATACTTGTAGTGTGGAGGATGGAATCAGACGAGACAGTGAGCTGAATGACACAGAACTTTATTCACCTCCAACTAACAGAACGGACTGCCCGGGGTCTCAAGGCGATCACCTTTATACATCTTTATTCCCGCCTCTGAGACCCAGGGTATGAGACATTAACATACAAGACACAAAGCCTGCACCCACAACAGCATACAGTACACAAAGCATTACTTACTACCATACTATCGTCGTCGGCCTCCGTCGGTCTATGATGATCATGGAAGAGAATCCTAAACGTCTACTCTGCTGGAACAGCACCGCCTGTGGCTGAACAGGCCGATGCGCGAATGGCAGTCCCTGTCACACAGGTCGCACTTGTGGGTGGTCTCCGTGCTGCTCCGTGCTGATGCTCCATACTATCACACCCCCAGCAAACTCCAGTGTGAATCCTGTCACAGCGGGGGCGACGGCTCCTCTTTGTTTCCTCTAAAACCCCCAGTGCTACGACGCTCTTCCTGTCTCTGCTCCCCTCTTCACCATGCATTTCTCATATCCCTCTCCCTCCCAACCTTCAGTTCTGGGTGGAGTGCCACCTATTACATGTCACCCCCCCCGCCCCCCCCCCCAAAAAAACACCCAGAAAGGGCCCTAACCCTCTGGTCCTTTGGGCTTGAGCAAGCGCCCGTAGCGGCTGTTGTGGGGAACCACCGGTCCGGTCGAAGCGCCTTCCTGGCGAGGTGTGTGGGAGGGAACGTTGGTCTGTGGAGGGGAAAAGGGTGGGGAGGGAACAGGGTTAGGTTCGTGAGCACAGTTCTCTGCAGGGAGAACTGTTCGTCTGCCGACACGTAAGCGGGCTTAAGCCTGTCAATGAAGACGGTTTCCTTACGCCTCCCCCAAGTCTAACACAAAATGTTTCGACCCTGTTTCCAGCACTCAACGGGCCATCATACGGTGGACGCAGCAGGATTCTGTGTGCATCGTGCCTGACAAAAACAAACTTGGCACTTTCTAAGCTCTTTGGAATGAAGGTGCGGGGAAAACAATGGTGTGCCGAGCCCGGCACGTTAGCAGCCAAAAAAAATTGTGCAGATGGATTGGTCCTGGGGGCGGGGTTCTCCGGTAAAAATTCCCCGGGGATCCGCAATGGCTGAGAAAAAACAAGTTCTGCCGGGGAGGCTGCCACATCCTCCTTAGGCACAGAGTGCAACCCCAATAGAACCCAAGGCAGGTGGTCGACCCAATTTGCATCCGTGAGTGATGCTCTGAGCGTTGCTTTAAGTGACCTGTGAAAACGTTCACATAACCCAATAGCCTGGGGCAGTGTTGGTGTAACGCGTTACTGTAACGCCACTACTTTTGCAGTAACGTGCTGCGTAACGAAATTACTGTTTAAAAATCCAGTTTAAAAATCCAGTAATGCGTTACAGTTACTGAAATTTGATCAGATGCATTACTCGCGTTACTTGTTTTATTGATATGGATAGATATTTTTAGCGCAAATAAATATAAACCGATCCTACCGTAGTGCAGCCGTCAGTCTCCTCCGCCGGTATTATGCCGAAAATTGTCAGTTTCCTGTCCTGCTCACACGCAACCCAGTGAGAAGAAACGCCATGGCGGAGGCAACTTTTCATATCAAGCCTTGATCACCTGTTCTCCCAACGGTGATTAACCCCCAACAGCTCCTACCTCTGTGGTTAAACATGAGTATTTTTTTGAGCAAGAAGTTCGCATTTAATGTCCGCAGTTGTGTAAATGTATAAGCTGTGTAAATAACTGTGCAAGTTTTCTTATGCACAGAGAAAAAATGACTGTGATTTGTTGCAGTAAGCTTTTTCTAAGCGGTGAACTTTCATTTATCTGTGCTTTTTGCTTTATTTTATCTCATTCATTTACATGTTGTTGTGATCTGCAACTATTTCATGGAAGTAAATCCTCTAAATATGCATTTTTAATGGGCTGGTCCAGGGGTGTCAAACGTATGGGTTGTGGGCCAAAAATGGCCCACCAGGGGATCCAAAATTTTCTCTGTGAATTTACAGCTTTATTTCTAGTAAATTTCTGACTTTCTACTGATTTGAATTGTTTGTGTAAATCTGAGACATTTTTTTTCTCTGTAAGATGAGACTTCTTTTTCTCATCATTTTTTTCTTGTTTTTTCTGATGAGAACAAGGGGCCCTTGCTATGTGTGCAAGAGGATTTAAGCATGCATTTAAAAGTAATGTTAAAGTTACTTTTCAAAGTAACTAGTTACTTTAATCATGCAGTAACTCAAAGGTGACTCTGTTACTTTTGAAAAGAAGTAACTAGTAACTGTAACTAGTTACTATTTTTAAGTAACTTGCCCAACACTGGCCTGGGGGTTGTACGTGGTGGTGCAGTGGATTCTGACCCCCAGGCTATCGGCCATCGCAAACCAGAGTTCCGAAAAAAATTGCGGACCCCTGTCGGAAGTGATGTCTGACGGAGATCCGAACTGTGCAACCCAAGCCAACAAAAACGCGCGACCAACCTCGGCGGACATGGTGGAAGCCAGCGGGACCACTTTAGGCCAACGTGTGGTGCGGTCCACGATTGTCAAAAGGTGCGTGAAACCTTGCAAGGGCAGAAGGGGACCCACCAAATCCACATGGATGTGGTCAAACCTTCTGGCTGGAATTTGAAATGGCTCAAGGGGGGCTTTGGTGTGTTTGTGCACTTTGGCTCGCTGGCACGCAACGCACGCTGCAGCCCATTCCTTCACATCCTTGCACAGGCAAGGCCAGACAAATTTTGCCCCACCAGCTTAACCGAGGTGCGTATGCCGGGATGCGAAAGGGAGTGGACGGACTCAAAAATGCGGCGGCGCCAAGAACTCAGAACCACCAGACGGGGCGGCCGGTAGAGACGTTGAAGAGCAAGGGGGGGGGGGGGGCACCCTTCTTGCACCACCCTGCTCTCCAGTTTTAATCCAGTAGGTGCGGACTGCAGCATGCAAATATCTGCGTTTGCAGTTTGGTCGGCGGCCATGGCGGTGAAATCTATCCCCATGTAGACTGGGAAGACTAAGGCGTGTGACAGGCAGTCAGCCACGACATTAAGCTTACCAGCTACATGTTGAATGTCGGTAGTGAATTCTGAGATTGCGGCAAAGTGCCGTTGCTGCCGAGCTGACCACGGCTCCGAAACTTTAGACATTGCATACGTTAGCAGTTTGTGATCCACAAATACGGTGAACTCGCAACCCTCCAGCCAAAACTGGAAATGGCACGTAGCCAGGTGGAGAGCAAACAACTCCCAGTCAAAAGTGCTGTATTTGTGTTCGTTGTCGCGCAAAGTACGGTGAAAAAACGCAAGTGGCTGCCACAAACCGGAAACGTGCTGCTCCACCACTGCCCCTATCACAACGTTAGATGCGTCTGTGGTGAGCGCTATCCACCCTGATGGGGTTGATTGGGCCAGCAGAGCCACGTTAGCGAGCACTGTTTTGGTGTTTGTGAAAGCCTGGACCCGCTTGGGGGTCCATTCAATGTTTTCCACGGGCTTCTTTTTTTTTTAGCGTGCCGTACAGCGGTTGCAGCAGCTGGGCTGCCCGGGGGAGGAAACGGTTGTAAAAATTGGCCATTCCCAAAAAATTCCTGTAGTGCCCTCACGGTCTGTGGAAGCGAAAACTCTGACACCATGCGCACTTTATCCGGCAGCGGGATTGCACCCTCCGGCGAGATGCAATGTCCCAACAAATCAATCACCGGCATCCTAAACTGGTACTTTGCTGGGTTAACGATAAGCCTATGCCGTTCCAACCGCTGGAAGACCTGTTTGAGATGGGCGAGGTGCTCCTCCTCTGACACGCTAGCCACCAAAATGTCATCCAAGTAGACAAAAACGAACGGCAAATCACGGAGTACCGTGTCCATCATTCTTTCAAAAGTTTGCGCTGCGCCCTTTAACTCGAATGGCATGCGTAAAAACTCGAAAGGCCAAAAGGAGTTATTACCACCGTTTCGGGAACGTCTTCTACGCACACCGGAACCTGGTAGTAACTGCAGACTAGGTCCACTTTTGAAAAAAATGTGCGTTCCAGCTAGGTGCACGGAAAATCCTGGATGTGCGGGATGGGATACCGGTCATGTTCCGTGGTGTTGTTCAAGCGTCGGAAATCGCCGCACATGCCGCCACAACCCATCGGCCTTACGCACCATGTGCAGCGGAGATGCCCACAGACTGTTGTAGCTCCTGACGATGCCTAATTGCTCTAAGTTAGCAAATGCCTCGCGTGCGCTGGCTAGTTTAACTGCGTCCAGGTGACGAGGGCGCGTGAACACCAGGGGACCTTGCGTTGTGATGAAATGCTCGACCCTGTGCTTGGTTACTGTAGTGGAAAAGGTGGGAACCATGAGTGCTGGGAACTCAGAAAGCAAACGCTGGTACTTACCCCTTGGAGCTAGAACGTTAGCATGTGTTGGTGGATCAACTCCCTGAGCTGTGCAGGGCAAGGAGGAAAAAGAGACAGCATCCACTAAATGCCTGTTGGCAGTATCGACTAAAAGTCCATAAGCACACAGAAAATCAGCACCTAAAATGGGGACTGAACATGCAGCTATCACAAAGTCCCACTGGTAATTGCGTCTGCGTAAACACACAATCACCATCCTTTCACCAAACGTCCAGATGTGGGATCCGTTGGCAGCCATAAGAGCGGGTCTGCTGCCTTCTGCCAGCCTGTCTGTGCTGACCGGCAGAATGAGGCTCTTCTGGGAGCCAGAGTCCACCAAAAAACATCTCCCCAGAACGTGTGTCCATGATGAAAAGCAACTTCTCCCTGTCACCAGCGGTTGCAGCCGCTACCGACCGCTGGTTGTGCCATTTCCCGGCTTCTTGAATTGGCACAGCAGCAGACAACGTTGTGCATTGGGCCAAAACGGCGGTGATGGAAACGGAGTGTCCCGTTCCTGCATCTCCTGGTGGCCATCCCAGCCACTACCAACAGCTCCTCAACCTCATTGGATTCCTTCGTGGATTCCGGTGTCACTGTGTGCACACTGAGAGCCTTGTTCGCCAGGATGATGCAGTCTGCCTGTTGCGCCAGCGCGCGGTAGTTCCTGGCCGCCAGCAGTGGTGAGTTAGTGAGGATCGCCCTTGCTGTAGCTGGTAGGTTCCTGAGGAAGAGGTGGGTGAACAGGAAGGAACCGTCGCCCTTACCCATTAGCGAGAGCATGCTCTCCATCAGGTCCACAGCTGATCTGTCACCTAACTCTAAGCGTGTGAGGAGTTTTTCTGCTCTTTCCGCATCCAAAAGGGTGTAACGATGCTTGAGCGCGTCGTATTTACCGTGGGCTGGCAGTTCTTGGAGCAGGCTCATTACTTGCTGCGTGGCACGCACATCCAGATCAGCTACCACAGGATGGTATCTAGTGTCGTCTGTGGCGATTCCACTCAGGGCAAACTGGGCTTCCACATGCAAGAACCAAGCAGTCAGATTATGGCGCCAAAAATCCGGGAGCCTGACTGTAACAGCACATGCAGCGTTGGTGTGCTCCCGCTTGGGTGTCTCCGCGGAGTTGCTCGGCTCGTTCTCCATTTCACATCTCAGGGTCACCACTATGGAGGATAGAATCAGACGAGACAGCGAGCTGAATGACACAGAACTTTATTCACCTTCAAGTAACAGAACAGACTGCCCGGGGTCTCAAGGCGATCACCTTTATACATCTTTATTCCTGCCTCTGAGACTCAGGGTATGAGATATTAACATACAAGACACAAAGCCTGCACCCACATCAACATACAGTACACAAAGCATTACTTACTACCATACTATCACACCCCAGCGAACTCCAGTGTGAATCCTGTCACAGCGGGGGCGATGGCTCCTCTTTGTTTCCTCTAAAACCCCCCAGCGCTACAGTGCTCTTCCTGTCTCCGCTCCCCTCTTCACCATGCATTTCTAATACCCCCCAAATGTATTACTGTTGGTGTGCCAGTCTTTTTGTGCCAATAGCTGAGGTAGTTATTGTGCAGGCAAGTGCATTACGGAACGAGAAGGGGGAGGGGAGTGGACAGAGTTCAGGGTCCTGATGGCCTGATGAACAAAGCTGCTTAGCAGTCTTGTGGAGTGGGCCCGGAGGGTCCGGTACCTTTTCCCCAATGGCAGGGGGCTGAAGAGGGAGTGTGAGGGGTCGCCTGCAATGTTGATAGCTCTGCGGGTGAGGTAGATGTCCGGGGGGGGGGGGGGGCACCGATGATCTTGCTGGTTACTTTCACTGTGTGTTGTAGTGTCTTTTGGCAGGAGGCGATGCAGCCTCCATACCACACCATGATGCAGCTGGTGAGGATGCTCTCAATGAATGAGAACATTATGGGTGGTGGGACTCAAGCTCTCCTCAGTTTGTGGAGGAAATGGAGGCGAGTTTGAGCCTTCTTGGCCATTGATGTGGTGTTGTTGGACCAGGAGAGGTTCTCAGAGATGTTCACCCCCAGGAACTTGGTGCTGCTCACCCTCTCCACAGCTGCTCCATCAATGACCAGAGGGGGACGCTGTGCGTGTCCCCTCCTGAAGTTGACCACAATCTCCTTGGTTTTTCCCACGCTCAGGAAGAGGTTATTGTCTTTACATCACTGGACCAGTTGGCTCACCTCACTTCTGTAGTTGGCCTCCTAGTTGTTGGTGATGAGACCCACCACCATCATGCCAGCTGCAAACTTGATGATGTAGTTGGTGTTGTAGACTGGTACACAGTCATGGGTCAGCAGGGTGAAGAGCAGCGAGCTGAGCACGCACCCTTGTGGGGCCCCTGTGCTCAGTGTGATGGTCTTGGATGTGTTGCTGCCAACTCGCACATTCTGTGGCCTCCCTGTGAGAAAGTCCAGCACTCAGTTACAGAGAGGGGCTTTGAGTCCCAAGTGTCTAAGTTTTTGTATTAGGTGCTGGGCGATGATTGTGTTGAATGCTGAATTGAAGTCCAAGAACAGCATTCGCACGTAGGAGTTCTTTCTGAGTCCAGGTGGGTGAGGGCTGGGTGGAGAGCAGCAGCGATGGCATCCTCTGTGGATCTGTTTGACCTGTATGCAAACTGAGATGGGTTGTGGGAGGGAGGGAGCATGGATTTGGATGTTCTGCATAACCAGCCGCTCGAAGCACTTCATTATGATGGGGGTCTGTGCTAAGGGCCGATAATCGTTGTAGCTGGATGGGACAGGCTTTTTTGGTACTGGTATTATGGTGGCATTGAGTCAGGGAGATGTTTAAGATGTTGGCCAGGACATTCTTAGTTTTAATCTGTTTATTAAAATAGCAAATGTGAAAAATCACGCTTCCATTACAGCTTTTTTTTTTTTAATAAACACTCAGAACACCCCGCTATGTCCCTGTAGCAGTGCAATTAAAACAAATCAAAAGGTCACATTAGACTTAAAGTTAACTGTATTGAAGTAATTTGAAAATAAACATTGCAAAGTTGCACTGTTGTACCAATATGACAACTGGGAAAAAAAAAACTTGGGGAGGAATTATAAATGTATGAAAAGAGTGAAGATAATTTACAATGTTTGCAAAGAGGTGAAATAGTCAATAAAGTTGTTCCATTTTTGGAAAAAAATTCTAAATTGCCTCTAATTGTGGAATTGATCTTATCTGTTTTTATAAATGACACAATGACTTTGAGTCACATAGAGATAGATGGAGGTTTAGGAGCTTTCCAGAGGAGTAGGATACAACGTCTTGCTAATAGAGAAGTAAAGGCCAATATTTTATGTTGTGTGTGAGTTATTGGGAGGGGAACACGAGGAATCCCAATTTGAATCTGGGTTCTCAGAATTGTAAATGGTAAATGGCATTCACTTATATAGCGCTTTTATTCTCATCTCTAGATGACCAAAGCACTTTACTGATCCTGCTATCCACCTATTCACACACACATTCACACACTGATGGCGGCATAGCTGCCCAACATGGCGCTGTCCAGACCCACCAGGAGCAACTGGGGTAAAGTGTCTTGCCCAGGGACACAACGGCAGGATATGTGGGGAGAGCGGGATTCGAACCGCCAACCGGACAAAGTAATGAAAAAAAGTAATGAAAAATTGTGGACAAAGTAATGAAAAAGTCCGTCCAAAACTTCTGCAGCTGACTACAGGAATAAAACATGTGTCAGGTTACAGGGTGAAGCATGACATCTGTCACACTGGTCCACTATGTTGGGACAGATTTTTGACAGTCTAGACTTTGAGAAATAAACTCTGTTGAGAACCTTAAACTGTATTAATTGTAACCGGACACAAGGTGTACGGCCAGAACATTCTTGAGCTCCTCTGCACAGTCCTTCAGAATGCGACCTGGTATGTTGTCTGGTCCAGCTGCCTTGTGTGGGTTGATCCTGCAGAGGGTCCTCTTCACGCAAGCCGGACCCAGACTTATGGCCTGCTCGTTTGGAGGAGGACTGGTCTTATGTGCTGATGTGCTGTTTTGTGCTTCAAAGCAGCTGAAAAAGTCATTTAGGTCATTAAGCAATGTGATGTCACTCGCACAGGTCTGACGTGGAGGTTTGTAGTTGGTGAGGGTCTGTATGCCACGCCAGAGGGAACATGCATCTCTAGTGTTGCTGAAGTGGCCGGATAATTTCTTGCTGTACTGTCATTTTGCCTCCTTGATGCCACGGGACAGGTTGGCCCTAGCTGTTGTTAGTCCTGCAGTGTCACCAGCCCTGAAGGCTGTGTCTCAAGCCCTCAGGAGCCTGTGGACTTCTGCCATCATCCATGGCTTTTGGTTGGCATGAACAGTGATGGTTTTGCAGTGAGTGACATCACCAGTGCATTTAGCTATGTATGCTACAACAACCTCAGTGCACTCCTCTAGGTTTGTGTGTCCATTGTGAGTGGCTGCGTGCTTGAAAGTGTCCTAGTCTGTAGTGCTGAAGCAGTCTTTCAGAGAATCAGAGGCCCCCTCTGGTCACATACGTACCTGCTTTTTTGTTGGTCTGATTGTTTTCACTCTGGGTTTGTATGCCGGCCTTAACAAGACGGTGATGTGATCAGAGAGACCCAGGTGGGGAAGGGAAGAGGCTCTGTATGCTTTCTTGTGAGTTGTGTACACCAGGTCCCGCAAATTGTCTCCTCTTGTTGGGAAGACTACATGTTGGTGTAGATTTAGTAGTAGGGACTTTAAATCTCCATGGTTGAAGTCTCCTGCTGTGATGAGGAATCCGTCTGGATGCACTATTTGTGTCTCACTGATGGCCTGATAGAGTTCTTTTAGTGCTTTACTTCTCTCGCCAATGCCAGTGGGCGGAACATACACAGCGGCTAGTAGGACAGATGAAAATTCTCTCAGAATGTAAAATGGTCTGCACTTAATGATCATGAACTCCACCAATGGAGAACAGTGTTTGTGTACACCAGTTGTGTCACGAAACCAAGCATCACTGATGTAAACACACACGCCTCCCCCTCGCGTCTTCCCTCCTTCCATGAACACTGTCGCTACGATAGCATGTTAGCCCTGCTAACCGAATGGCAGAATCTGGTATATTGTCATTTAACCACGTTTCCGTAAAGATAAAAACACAGCAGTTCCACGCATCACGTTGCGTAGTTCTCAGGAGCTGTATGTGGTCCATTTTGTTGTCTGGTGAGCATACGTTGGCTAGAATGAGTGAAGGAATCGGGAGTTTGTGTGGGCTAGCGGTTAGCTCATTCGGATACCTCCACATTTACCTCTTTTGTCGCCACTCACACCATCGACGGCATCTCCATTTGAGATGAGACACAGCAGTCGAGTCCAGGGGTGTGGAGGTCTGATGGAAGAGACCTAGGCCACGGAGATCCTCTGTCATGCTCTGATCCAGAACATAATGTTTGATTATATTCCTTATCTTCAGAAGGCTGTGGTGACTATAGCTTGTGCGCAGCATCATATATGTACATTAAACACATGAATATATACTTGGGTGTAATATAAACAACACTAAATGGCACAAAACACGAAGAGAGAAGGAAGGCCGCTGCGTGTTCACGCGCCACCTACTATAAAACAAGTTGTTTTTATCATAAAGTAAAAAAACTATATTTTTTGAGTTCCAGATAGTAGTGTGTTAATGTTTTGTGTCTCTGTCGATCCAAAGCGATGTGTTACGTTGTAATGCACATATTGATCCCTTGGTGGTAGATGAAGGGGTAGGGGTACAAATGAGAATTGGGACAGGCCCTAGGGATGTGATTTGGGGTTGGGGAAATTATCTGAAAACTTAGCAGGGGGTCTGGGGGACGCAGTCCCCCAGCAGGGTCCGGGGCAGAGCCCCGGTTGGGGGGGCAAGGGGAGCGAAGCCCCCCAAAGCTCCTGGGTTTTTATGATTTTTAAGTACCAGAACTGTGCTTAAATGACATAAAACAAACAGCTGAATGTCACTTATTACTGTATAATATTGACTTATGTTCCAAGAAGATAGCATTCCTAAAATATTCCAACAAGCATTATCCATCACGTGTGGCGTTAAAAATATTTTTTAAATAAAGTCCAAAACATCTTCAGCAGGCAAGATGAAGAAAAGTGAAAAGTGAACTCCTGTGGCAGATATAAAGGTCTACATTTAACCATGAGAAACTCCAGGTTAGCTAAGCAGTGTCTCCCAACAGTGACAGAGTTAATGCACCAAGCCTTGTTAATATAAATGCACACTCCCCCACCTCTGGTCTTACCAGAGTCATTAGCTGCTCTGTCTGCCCGGAGAGTGTGCCGTCCGGCCAGCTCGACAGCACCGTCAAGTAATTCAATTCAATTCAATTCAATTCAGCTTTATTTATATTGCGCCACATCACAACAAAAGCCGTCTCGTGGCGCCACACAAGTACTCCACTATGTAGCCATGTTTCCGTGAAAATCATGATATTGCAGTTCATAAGTTTCTTATTGTTGGTGATCCGAAGCCGTAGCTCATCCATTCTGTTCGCCACTGACCGTACATTAGCGAGGAAAATGCTGGGTAGAGAAAGCCGGTGCGGTGTTAGCTTTAGCTTAGCTCTTATCCCTCCGCGCTTCCCCCGCCTTTTTTACGGTCTCTACGCCGCCTGCAAGCACTTCCGGTCGGCCGGGTAGCTTACCTAGCGTCGGGTGTTCTCCAGAGCTCAGGGATGAAACGCAGGTTGCTGATAAAAAGGTTGTTATTTTGTAATCCAGTGTCCAAAAGTTCATTTCGGGTGTAGGATGTAAAAGTGAAGCTGTTCTGAACGAACAGACCTGAAATGAGCAGAAATATTGCTGCTAATCCACAAAATCTGAAGAGACGCTGAGCCTCGCGTTGTGCAAGCGCCGCCATCTGGTCTGAAAATTTTTGGAAGATAAAAAAAGCGGAATTCCGCGAATTAGCGGAAAAATCACATCCCTATAAAAATACATTACCTTTTATATTAGCATAGAATTTAGTTGACTAAATTCTTATGATAGTTACAGTAGCTGACTAAAAGTAGACTAAAACTAAAATGGTTTAGACAACTAAATTATGACTAAAAATAAATGAAATTTTAATCAAGAGACTATGACTAAAACTAAATAAAAAATTACTGTCAAAATTAACACTGCTGCGACTTCCGGTCTGGACGCCATGGTGATAGCAACTTAACGCTGAACCTCCCAGATCCAATCCAAGGAAAACATCTTCAAAATCAGACTTAACGGATTTTTGGAAGAATAAAAATCAAAAGACAAAAACACCATGCCTAACCAAAAACAGAAGAAACTGACATTCCCCAGGTCAGGACACGCAGCGGCCGCAGAATCTGATCCCGAGGACCTCCATTCAGGAGACAAAGAGCTGGGCCTAGCTAACAAAAAGGTTAGCCTGAAATCGCTATATGATGAATTACGACGATTTCGGGACGAATTTCATGAATTCAGAGAGGAACTAAAAAGGACGAACAGCAGAATGGACCAGGCCGAAAACCGAATCTTGGAAGCTGAAGAAAGAGTAAAAGTGCTTGAAGATTCTATGCTGGATTTACACAGAAAACAGTCAAGGCTGGAGGCTAAGCTAACCGACCAAGAAGGAAGACAGAGACGAGATAACATCAGAATTCACTGTCTGAAAGAAGGAGCTGAAGATAGTTTCAACACAGTGGCGGAATGCGTGGAATCCTTATTGAGAGAGAAGTTGGATATTCCACAAACCACCGATTTGAAAATAGAAAAGGCCCATCGTACATTAGCCGCAAAGCCAGCGGCAGAGGCGCCCCCGCGTTCAGTGTTGGTAAGATTCTCCGATTTCAAAATAAAACAAGAGGTTGTAAGACGGGCTTGGCAGAAAAAAGGATTTATGCATCAAGAAAGAAAAGTCTTCGTGGAGCACGATTACGCCCCTGAGGTTCTTAAAAAGCGACGGGAATATAACGACGCCAAAAAGGTTCTACGGGAAAAGAATCTACGCTTTCAGACGCCATTTCCGGCGAAGTTAAGGGTCTTTTACGGTGAAGAGTCATGTCTCTACAATTCAGCGGAAGAAGCAACAATTGACATGGCAAGAAGAGGGCTCCCGGTAACGGTGTTTAAACCCGCAGCGAATCTGAGCGAGAAGATCAGAGCTCAAACGTGGTCCACTCAAAGACCTTCTAAATCCACGGGCCAGCAGCAGGAAACCCAGCCCCAGAGCTACAAAGATAAACTTTCCAGTTCCAGGAAGGAATAGCGACCTTTTTGGGTTTTTTTCTCTTTTCGGTCATTCTGCACTTCCATCCCCCCTCCTACAAGGTAACAAACATTAAAGGAGATGCAGAATCAGCATGTGGTAAAACCTTTCATGGAGCAGTTATAGCATTAGAAACAAATGTCTTCTTAATTTAAAGGAAAAAAAAAATGTTGTTAAAATAGAAATGTAGCAATGACCCACATGTTCTCCCCACACTAACAAATACTGTATTAGAGTGAATGTTTGCTGTGATGGGGGTGGGAGGGTGCACACAATCTCATAGGGTATAGGCATAAAAAAAAAAAAAAAAAAAAAAAATCATTACAAATTCGGATTGAGATCTGAAATTCACGTTAAAAACATGGGACAACTTACAGGGGTAAGAGAGGGCCCTCAACACGTAACAGAGTTTGAAGAATTTCCCTCAGAGCCTACACTCCATCAGGGCTCTTACAGGGTCTTTAAAGAGACCCCAGATCAGGAAGTTTTTTTTGACAGTTTTTTGTTTTAAAGTCTCGTACACTATGTTCTTAATGTTTTTTATGTTCTTAATGTTCTTTCAGTTTCTGAGTAGCAAAAAAGAGGGCCACCACACTGTTATACTAAATAAGAAAATACAATGGAGAAACAGGGTGTAACCAAAATAGCCTCATATAATGTAAAAGGGATCCTGAATCCAGTTAAAAGATCCAAGATTCTACACAAAATGAAAAAAGACAAAGCAGAAATAATATTTTTACAAGAAACCCACCTAACAGACGTGGAACACACTAAACTCAGCAGACAAGGGTTTAAAATGATCTCTTCATCTTCATATAAATCAGGGAGGAGGAGGGGAGTAGCGACATTGATATCAACCAAAATTACATTTGAAAAAAAAATCAGAACACAAAGATAAAGAAGGGAGGTACAGTTTGGTAAACACATTACACCTTCCCCAACTTACGGAATCACAAAATAAAACACTACTGTCAGAAATACAACCTAAAGAATTGGAAAAAGCAATTATGAAACTTAAAGCTAACAAATCCCCAGGAGCAGATGGCTATACAGCAGAATGGTACAAAACCTTTAAACAGCAACTATCTCCTCTCCTCTTGAAAACATTTAACTATGTCCTCCACACAGGGGAAATCCCCCCTCCTGGAGAGAAGGGGGTCATTGCAGTTATACCTAAACCTGAAAAGGATAAACTAGAATGCTCCAACTACAGACCAATCAGTGTATTAAATCAGGACTATAAGCTTTTTACCATTATCCTTGCCAAAAGGTTAGAAAACATACTGACAGACTTAATTCACTTAGACCAAACAGGTTTTATAAGACAAAGACAGACACAAGACAACATTCGACGCACTTTACACATAATTCACCATATAAAAAAATATAACTTAAATGCAGTCATATTGGGATTAGATGCTGAAAAAGCATTTGATTCGGTTGACTGGTCTTTCCTATGTAGAATCTTATCCAGTTTCAATTTTCATAACAACTTCATTAGAACTATACAGGCATTATATAAAAAACCAACAGCTAAAATAAGGATTAACGGTAATTTATCATCATCTTTTGAGCTGGAAAGAGGATGTCGTCAAGGCTGCCCCCTGTCTCCACTGCTCTTTGCAATCTTCATAGAACCTCTGAGCCAATGGATAAGACAAAATCAAAAAATTCAAGGTATTACACTTGGTCAGAAGGAACATAAAATAGCACTCTTTGCTAATGACATTTTAATATACCTAGGGCAACCAGACACTTCTTTACCAGAACTAATCTCAGTTTTTTCAGACTATGGAGATTTATTGGGGTACAAATTAAACGTGCATAAAACCCAAGTTTTAACATTCAACTATGACCCAAATCATTATTCACTAAGTGAACTCAAAACTAACTGGGAGCTGGAATCTATGAAATATCTGGGGATCAATATCCCGAAACAACTCAACAAAATTATAACACTAAACTATGATCCACTGGTGACAAAAATAAAATCTGACCTAGCAAGATGGAATATGATACCATTCTTAGGTACTGCACAAAGAATTGAAGCAGTCAAAATGAATATACTCCCACGTCTTCTATACCTTTTCCAAACAATACCGGTAGAACCCCCCCAAAAAACATGGCAGGAGCTAGACAGAAGGATCTCAAGATTCATATGGCAGGGCAAGAGACCTAGAATCAGATATAGAACCCTACAGCTAAACAAAGACAAAGGTGGGCTCGCGCTGCCAAATATCAAGGACTATTTTATAGCTGCACAAATTAAAACTTTAGTAGAGATATGTAACCCAGTCTACACTGCACAATGGAAGGAGATGGAATGCCAAATAACAAGTGACATCCCCCTACAGGCGATAATAGGGAACAATGCCTTACCTAAACTCTTGAATAACACTAACCCGTGGATAGAGACCCCGCTAAAAATTTGGTTTAAGATAGTCAGAGAGAATCAAGCTAAAGAGCCCTATCGACTTCTGCAATGGATTGCCTATGATCAAGACTTTACTCCCAATAAAACAGACACTAGATTTAAAGAGTGGAAAGAGAAAGGGCTGATAAAATATTACGATTTCTTTAAGGGGCAAACTTTAAGAAGTTTTGAAGATTTGAAAAAACAAGGTCTAATAAATCAAGACCTTTACAGGTTCTTTCAGCTTAGACACCACATAAACAATATACTTAAAAAGGAGGATTTGGAAAGGGCCCAGTCAGGTGTTCTGAAGGTCTTCTTAATGGCATATAAAGGGATCCCAGGGATCAGATACATTTCTAAAATATACCAAGGTCTTCAAGACTTAAAAGGAGACAACACATCATATATAAAAGAGAGATGGGAAAAAGAGGGGAATTTCACTTTACAATTGGAAATATGGGAAAAGCTAAATAGACAGCAATGGAAAAGTACCTCATCCCTGCAGTGGAGAGAATTTGGATGGAAAAATTTGGTAAGATTTTTCAGAACACCTGCACAAAACAAATTTACCCATAAGGGGTTGAACTGTTGGCGCTTGTGTGGTGAAAAGACTGCAAATCATTTTCATGTGTTTTGGTCATGCCCAGTTATCCACCAATATTGGACCAATGTACAGACAATATTGGGGAAAATATTCAAAATAACAGTTCCCTTTTCTTTTATAACTTTGTATTTGGGTTTACTACTGGACTCACTGGAAAGACGAGGAGATAAATACTTATTCAATGTTTTAATATTGGCAAGTAAAAAAGCCCTAACTAAAAAATGGATGCTGAAGGACTGTCCTACACCTGAAGATTGGATTAACGTGATTCAAGACATTTACTCGATGGAAAAGTTGACGTTCGCACTGAGACAGGACATGGATGGGCTCATGAACTTTTGGCAACCCTGGATCGCATATGTGTCTTCCATTAGATCTAATCTTTGACAAATACCATTTCAATGATGGTCCCACTCTTTGTTCCAATGCTACTCAGATGCTCTTTTACTTTTAATTACTTAATTTTCTGTTTGTTTGTTTTTTGCTGTTCTGTTTGTTTGTTTATTCGTTTTTTTTTTGTTTTTTTTTAAATTTAATTCTCTTTAATTTCACTTTTTCTTTCACTTAAAAAAAAGGGGGTGTTGTAATAACTATTCTACCAATGTTGTCAAATAGCAAAATATAAGGGAACGTGCGATGAAAATGTAAACAATGCAATGCTGTAATGGTCTGTATACCCTTTACAAAAACTTAAATAAAAAAAAAAAAAAAATTAACACTGCTGCAGACAGTTAGGAAACATTTAGATGGCATAGTAAAGGTCAAGCACTGCATAACCATGTGAACTAATACAGTGATGTAAGCCATGTCCAAAAAGTATGTCCACTCCAGTATATTCAATATATGTATGGTATCAAATGAGTGTTTTTCCTGGTTCTAATAAACTCAGTATATCTCCTGCACTTCATGGATTTGTCAAAAAGGACCAGCTGAAATCCTGGTATATTTCATATTATATGAGTGCAGCCGAGTCTACTCTGAAACACTGATATTGATGTAATTTATGCAAATATTTACATTTGTTGTACTTCTGAAAAAGATTTACTGTCACAAAAGTTTTTTTTTTTTTACCCCTTATAATATGGAAACCAGTCAGCTAATCCATCCTGTTTCAAGTTGAATGCAGCAATGCATCACATTTGTTCCAAAAGAATCCTCCAAATACTCTGATAGACAGATGGACAGATAGATAGATAACTGGGAAATTATAGATGTGTGTCAGAGTAGACATTCTATGGACATCAGTAGACATACATTTAAACTCAGAAGACCCTTGATCTTCTGAGAATTTCTTTCATCGTGGTTTTGAGGCATACCTGCCATTATGTCTGAGGTAAGTTATGTTATATCTCTTTAGATTACAAGTATTTGTGGTATAGAAGAACCATGGTGTCAGAGTGGGCATGTTTGGACAGAAGGTTTCTGATGATTTACCTGTTAGCAAGGTTGAATGTAATATACAAGAACAGAATTTTCCTGTGTAGGCCTTCATTATATCTTGGATATCAAAGGCAAACAATGTGACTTAGTTTAGTTTTAGTTTATTGGTTTATTTCTCAGGGACCATGTACAGAAAAAACATTCAACACAGGGTAAAGATGTTCTGTACCAGGTTATAGCATTCTCACTAATTTCCATCTGTAGTCCCTGAGGCAGGCAGGAAGATATTAAAAAAAACAGCACTTATAGAAAGCGATTCAGGTCAGGTTTCAGAAACTGTTGTCCCTGAAACAAGCAGGGAGTAAGTTTAAAAGGTAAAAAGATTAAAAAAAAACAAAAAAACCAGCACACACAAACACAATTTAAGAGTACAACTTCAAATCCCATTTAAGGGGGAGAGTCACTGACCATGTTTGCATGTACACAAATAAACTGGTTATGATTGGATTTTTGGAGTTATCTGATTATTGAAATGGGCATGTAAACAAAATAACCCAATAAAGGTCGTGTAACCGGGGTCATTAACTCAAGTGGTTTACCCTTCAATAATCTGTTTATTCAATGCATGTAAAACATGACTAAACTGATTATTGCCATTATCGGTTTATTCCCAGTAATCTGTTTATTGTGACCATGTAACCGGGGTCAATGCTGGCAGGCTTGATTACTTAAAATCCATTTATTAGTCTCTGTGGTAAAGTCTCTGTAATTTGTTCTGGTCTTCAAAGCAGTGGGGAGCTTGTTCCATTCCATTATAGCTTTGTATGAGAAGGCCAATTGTCCAAAAGCAGTTTTAAGTAGGGGGATGCAACAATGCCACCGAAAGGAAGTCCTTGTTATTCTGGTATTTTGTTAAGAAGTTGCACATTTTCTTGATGAAATATAGCCCAATGAGACGGAGTGGACAATTTGGATGGAAAATGTATAGCAGTGAAGCTGATTAAAAAAAACTGACCACACATTTGGTCAACAGTTATTGTTGACTGCTAAAATTTTCCGAGACATGCAATTCATACAGGAGGACATAATTCCTGGTCACACATTGCTGTAGTAGTGACTGGTAATTCATGCAAATGTTAGTTTAGAATGAGACACTGATTTCTTTATAATATTTGCACACTTTAGATTGTAGTGACAATCAGTATGGCCCAGTAATATTCTGGGGGCCGGATGGAAAGTTCTGGTGGGCTGGATGTGGCCCGTGGGCCACCAACTGACATTCACTGCCCTAATGTAACACACATCTGATTTTTTTAGGACTGTCTGAAGATGCAAATCTGATCTAAAATCCAATCTTTAAGAAAGGATCTGAGCCACTTTTACATGTGGAGCAGACATACACTACATCCCCAGTGTGGTCATATGATTTTATTGAGAACTTTTGACCTCTGCGCATGTGTACGGTGCTGATGTCACTTAACTCTGTTTTGTTTGAAAACAAAAACAAATGCACAAGTTTGCATTAAATTTTTTACCAGAAGTATGGCTTGTGCCAACTTAAAACTGACTTAATTTTGGAGTTGATCAGAATCAGAATGCAGCTCTAGGATATTCATTTGCTGTATCATCATTTTATTTTTCAAAGCCTAGCCAGCGTTGGTAGGTGTCTGCACTCCGGTACATACAGATATATGCCACTATCTGTAGGACGCCACACCGCAAAGTGCTGCCTGAGACACTCCTTACTTCCCATGGTGGAGGTCCACAGTCTCTGAACTCTTCTTTGATCAGTGGTGCATTCACTGCAATTTTTTTTCTAGGTTGCTGCTTAATTGCTTAATTTATATTTATCTAGGGCAGACCATAATAGCAGTTTCCTTGCATGTTGTTTACAATTTCATTTACATTTGTGTAAAAAAAGCTTTTCATCTTTAATTAGCCTAAAATAATGGAAAAACTCTAATCACTCCTTCCCTCAGCTGTAACACTATCAAGTGAGAAATAATATTTTTTGCTTCTGCTACACTGTTACTCATTTATAAAACTGAATTAACAATTTACTGATGACTAAATCCAATAATTTATGACGAGCCAATAGCCAATCTGTTTAACAAGGTCAGGGTCTGCAGTGTCAGTCTAATCCATATTGTACCAGTATATCAGTATTGGTAAGAGCCAGGGAGGACACATACACTGGCTTAAAAAAAAACAAAAAAACACCTGCTTGATCAGTCGATGTGATGGTAGGGTAGTATTTACTGTGTGGACAAGTCGAAGAAAAGCAAAGGAAGTAGACACATACTGTACATACAATACTCACAAAAAGTTAGGGATATTTGGATTTCAGGTGAAATTTATGGAAAATGTAAAAAGTTAACACTACAATGATATTATATCATGAAAGTGGAGGATTTAAGTAGAAGCATGCAATGGTGATTTTCTCATCTCAAACAATTTATTGAAACAAAAGCCAACAACAGTGGTGGGTATACCACAACAAAAAATGTCAATGTCTCAATAACTTGTCATGTGCCCTTGAGCATCAATTACAGCTTGACAATGACATCTCACGCTGTTCATAAGTCGATTTATTGTCTGCTGAGGCATGGCATTCTACTCTTCTTGAAGGGTGGCCCTCAGGTCATTGAGGTTGTGGGGTGCAGGGTTATAAGCGTCTACACAGCAACTCAGCTGATCCCATAGGTTTTCTATGGGATTCAGATCTGGAGAAACTGCACGCTACTCCATTTGAGGTATCCAAGCCTCCAGATGCCGTTCCCTAATGACGCAACCTCGATAAGCTGGAGCACTGTCATCCATGAAGATGAAATTAGGCCTGTGTTGTTCATACAGGGGCACAATGACTGGATTAATGATGTTATTCGGGTAGTATTGACTTGTCACTGTACCATTCACAACATGTAGGGCAGTTCTGTATTGACTAGACACACCTGCCCAGACTGTAACACCACCACCAAAGGCTCATCTGGTGACAACAGTGGCTGATGTATAGCGCTCTCCTTGACGTCTCCAACATCATTGGCGGCCATAATTTCTGCTCAGCGTGAATCGGCTTTCATCAGAGAACAGCACTGAGGCCCACTGGTCCCTTGTCCAGCATAAATGCTCCCTGGCCCATGCAAGATGATGATGCCTGTGCCTGGTGGTGTGGTCAGGTACCTTGCACATAATCTAGCACGCAGACCATGCTGATGTAAATGGTTTTGAATGGTCTGACGTGATACTTGGGTGCCTCTCACCTCCCTTAAATGTGCCTGGAGTTGAGTGGCATTCATCATCTGGTTCCACAGGGCACTGTTCACAGTGAAGTCGTCATCAGTGTGGGATGTGGCCAAAGGGTGTCCACTTCTATGTCTTTCTGTGACTCTTCCAGTCTCTCTGTAACTCTGTTGCAACATGCTGATGACACGCTGTGACACTCTAAGCTGAGTGGCCACTTTTCTCTGAGAACATCCTGTGTGAAGCCTTGCAATGGCAAGGTACTGTTGATCAGTTGTTAAGCATCATCTTGGTTTCATGATGTCAAAATGTGAACAGCGTGATGAAGAGGACTGTTTAAATACCAGTTCTAATTGAACCAGAAAATGTATTGGTCGATTCATGGATCAAACACCTGTTGTGAATTTTGCCCTTAAGCACCTTGATAGAGAACAGCAAGTTATGTAAAAAGTATTGAAACATTGAACAGCTGGACATGTGCATTCAAGAAGTTAGAGAAGGTCAAGTAAGTTCACCTGTAAAGTTTATAGTGCATTTTTGGTGCATCCTGAAATTTCACCCGAAAGTCGAATATCCCTAACTTTTTGTGAGTAGTGTATCTATGGTCAGTAAGGATATCAAAGATAGTCACAGCCAACAGCATAACTGTGCTGATGTCACGTGTCATTGCACGTGACGCGCGACACCAACTGGCCAGTAGGTCAGAATGTTTTCTACCACCTTTAAGAGGAAAAAAAAGCTGCATGTTTAAGATGGAAAAAACTTGATATTGTTGACAGGACAGTTTATAGTTATCCTCCCTTTTACCTTAAAGGCTCAAATATATTTCGCATCTCTATGCTGATTTTTTTTTTGGGGGGGGTGGGGGTGGATTTTGCTCAAAAAGGCTCTTTCTGTAGAGAATGCCGACTTCTGCTATAAACTCTGAAAGTAAAAAATAAGTGTGCATCTGTCAGAGAATGCCGACAAAGCATTCCTCAGTTTTGGACAGGACACAAAATGCACTCTTGTCATGTTGATGGACAACACAGCACAGACCGTTCAAAGTAGTTAAGTGGTTTCGATCTTGAGACCACAATTACACTACTGAATGTGCCTATGTGAATATCCCTAACTTTTGTGAGTAGTGTATACTGATTCCACCACGGGGGGGGGGGGGGGGGGGGGGGACCCAGATATTTCATTAATAAGGCGGCACACACTCACAAACGCAGCCAGCTGCTTTGTACTTATTTGTATTCTGTCTAATAAAGTCGTGTCTGAATGTCAGGCCATTAGGAAGCACTGCTCATTCCACGCAGCCTGCATCTGAGAAGAGAAATGAGAAACCAACGCAGGAAAAGAAGAAGAAATAAACACAGGAGCAGAGGCACAAACATGAAGGGAAGTGAACTGTGCAGCAGGAATCGCATTAACGGTTGTTCCTTGAGGGTGCCTGGTGCTGGCCTTGTTGCAGGTAGCTTTAAGCAGCTTTAGGGCCAGTCTGAAACAATTAGGATCCCGGTTGAAGCAGGAGCTGAGGGAGAACAAGAGCAGCTCTCCTGTAACATCATCCTTCCTCCTTCATACCTCTGTGCTCCAATGAAATTGGTTGTAAAAATGCTGCAGGCTTGCTTGAGCCCCCCCCCCCCCCCCAAAAAAAATAGAGGCTTATGAGTTTCACCAAGCTGGGGCTTTAAATATTTCTATGTGACAATGAAAATTAAATCATCTCTTTCATTTCGCCCCACTCCTCTTCCTCCTCCTTTGATAGCGCCTTATTTCCAAAGCCAGCAGCAGATATTCCCATTTCATGCACTCACCCAACGGGGGCTTGTAAAACACAAGGAGGATTTGAATATTGAAGAAAAATAAAAGATGGTCCCAGCAAGAACATAAAGAAGATGTTTACACGTACTGATTCAAAAGAAGCTGGGTGGGAGCATTGCCATTATAAGTCATTATTCTAGTAGGGTTTTATGAGACATTTCTTCTGTCTGAGGAGTACAACAGGGACAGAAGAAAAGCAAACCCTGCTAACTCTGCAGACAGGAGAAGAAGCTGTGAGGAAGCTCACACCTGCTGTCACACGCTCACAACCGCAGGCTCCATCATGTGTCAGACAGCAGCAGGTTTAACTATGGAAATGTGTAAAGCTCAGAGCCTCACTTGATGACACTTTCTATCATCATTTAAAGGGTCTAGAGCAGGGACTCTAGTCTACTGTGACTGCAAAACAGAAAATTTTCCCAGCTCAGTACAACTGGGAAAGGTAGTCCTAGGAACACAACAAATGCAAATGTTCCCAATCTCCCACTGCGTGCACCAGCTGACCATTGCGAGCTGGTGTAAGGCTGCACAGATTGAATATGCCATATCATCGATCCAACTAGCCACTTTCTAATAATGGTGGCAAGTGCAGAAGTCGACTGTTTCCTGCTGAGCAGATACAAATATACAGAAACAATTGCCTTCACAGCACCACAGGCTAAATGGCACCCGTTAGCGAGGTTCTTAAAAGCCACCTGAGCAAATTTAACACCTTACATTCTCAAAATATCAAAAAGTGATCGTATTTCTAAATGGAACTGAAATTTCTGTAAATTTTTAACGGGCCAGTTATTTCATTCAATTCAACATTATTTGTATAGCGCTTAGTCACAGCAAAAGTCATCTCACGGTGCTAGATACATAAACACAAATCATAAATAATTCAGAGAAAAGCCCCAACAATCAAATGATCCCCCATGAGCAAGCACGAGGCGACAGTGGGAAGGAAAAACTCCCTTATAAGAAGAAACCTCCGGTAGAACCAGGCTCAGGGAGGGGCAGTCTTCTGCCACAACTGGTTGGGGGATGAGGGGAGAAATGAAGAAAGGGAAGAAAGAAGAGACATACTATTCATAACATAACAACAACATGCAGGTAGACATATGATGTGTAAGTTCTATCAAAGCTAATTTGACCTAAGATTACCTCATTTTTATGGGCTTTTTCAGGTTTATTAAGGTAACTAAAAAAATCTCATTGGAAACACTGTAAGCAGACACATCCATAGCTGGACCTGGTGGTGTAATGCCCAAACACTATGCAAGTGAGCATAAATAGCAGTTTTTATATATATCTAAGGGAACATGGTAGATATCAATAATAAAATTCAAAACTATGACATGCAAAATCCAGTCTACACTTGTGAATGACGTCCAGCTAAAACATGATACCACATCTAGCTAGCCAGCTGTCACAAAGCTCATACAATCAAACACATGCACAGCGGGCCCCATTTGTGCGGACTACAACACTACACACACATCTAGCAGTGGAGCAGTATGCATAGTACCGTTACACTACTAGTTACAAACATATAACATGTGGGAAGTCTATTCAAAAGCTTTGTCATATAGGAAAGTTTTCAGTTTTGTCTTAAAGGCAGAAATGGTGTCTGCCTCATGGACCCAAGTTGGTAATTGGTTCCAGAGAAGAGGGGCCTGATAACTTTTAGAGACCTTGGGGATTACTAGGAGTCCTGGATGCTGAGAGCGTAATAATCTGTTAAGATAATAGGGTACTGTGGTCTATATTAATCATATATTCCATAACCTACATATGTTGAAGCATGTGGAAATGTTTAGTAATTACATATGTAAAGCAACTTCACACCTCTGAAAGGACAAAGGCTCTCAACCGCAGAGTGAAGAACAAAGACGTTCCCAGACACTGCGGGGGAGACCAGAGGAGCCACCCTCACCCCCTAAGGCGAGGAGAGGAAGTACCAAGACAATGGGGGGATTAAGATAATGAGGGACGTCAGCCTTTGTTATGCATGTCTTTTGTTATGTGCAAGTATAAAGCCAGTGAGCCGGAGACATTCTGTCTCTTTTCCTTCTGCTGCCTGCTGCACTAAGATGAGACTTGTTAGGAGAGCTGATAAATAAACTTGGGTTTATATATCAAATCGCCTCATCATTTCAAGCTCTTCTACACTGGTGACCCTGTCGTGAGTATGGACTTGAGGCGTTCCCCCGCAATCGACTCTTCTGCGGCGACCCAGGCAGACGGCAGCGCCCACGCAGACAGGGGAACAGACGGACGTTTTTCCCCCCCGGCAGAAGGGATTGAGAGGGCTCAACCGAGCACCAGCACCGCTGTGAGAGCCGAAGCAAGGTACTCTCACCCTGCGGACACAGCAGTGATGGTATACACGTATGCCGTCGCTGTCAATCTGCCAGACTTCTGGCAAGAAGACCCCGCCTCGTGGTTTCAGCAAGCTGAAGCCCAGTTTACACTGGCGGGCATCACGGCGGACGATACCAAATTCTATCACATCGTCTCCAAACTCGACGCCGCCACTTCGAGGTATGTGCGGAGCATGATCCGGCGGCCACCGGCCCAAGACAAATATGAAACGCTGAAAGCAACCATCGTGGCAAATTATGTCGCCTCAGCTGAAGAGAGAGCCGAGAAGATCCTGGCGGTCTACGGCCACAGAGGGTGCAAACCTAAAGCCCTCATGGAGGATTTGCTGCAGCTTAAAGAAGAGGACAATGACAACTTCCTCTTCCAATTCATATTCCTCAGCACGCTGCCGCCACACATGAGAGGGACGCTCGCCAGCATGAGATGCAACAACCACCAAGACTTCCGCGCACTGGCCAATGAAGCTCATCGGCTCGTCAACGCCTGCAAGGAGCTGACACCCACAGCAGCATCCGCAGACCTCAACGCTGATGCCCGGAACCACGTAGAGCCACAACCCACTGAGCAGATCCAGCCCGCGGGGACAGCGAGACAGCCAACACGTAACAGACAGAGTGACGTCACCACCGTTTCACCGAGAAAGCCCACAAACGCGTTCCCCCCCTGCAGATTTATGATTTCGGGAAACGCCAAAGCCGAGAGCCGTTAACGGCAGCGGTTCTCGGCGAGAAGAATAAGCTGTTGTATGTGACGGATGGACACACCGGCAAGCAGTTCCTCATTGACACAGGAGCTCAGCTGAGTTTCGTCACGCCCTCCCACGCAGATTGAGCCATGGGCACCCGGGGCAACGGAGCGGTGGCAGCCAACGGCTCCAACATCGACACTTTTGGCGAAAAGAGCCTGCCCCTCCACATCCACGGCCGCAACTACAGATGGACATTTGTTGTAGCGGCGGTGAGCTTTAACTTGTTAGGCGCAGATTTTTTGTGTGCACATGGGTTATTAGTGGATCTAGCGAATAGACGCTTGGTTAATGCACTGTCCTTTGCTTCTATTCCCTGCTCAGCCCGAGTTTCTCCACCACCTGTGTAGGCCAGCGTCACCACGGCAGGAGGTAAGTTTGAGCAACTCCTCACCCAATTTCCAGCACTCACAATTCCCAAATTCTCAGCTACAGTGGCTAAACACAGGGTCGAACACTTTATTCCCACAACGGGCCCACCTGTATTTGCCAAAGCTCGCTGCTTAGACGCGGCCAAGCTCAACATAGCTCGGGACGAATTTACTACCCTTGAAAAATTAGGCATTGTTAGACGCTCGAAGAGCCCTTGGGCCTCACCACTTCACATGGTTCCGAAATCCGACAGTTCTTGGAGACCGTGCGGAGATTACCGCAGATTAAACAATGCGACAGCGCATGACCGCTACCCAATTCCTCACATTCAGGATTTTTCACTACATCTGGCGGGTGCGCGCATTTTTTCAAAAATAGACCTGGTCCGCGGTTATCATCAAGTCCCAGTTCGAGCAGAGGACATTCCTAAAACAGCTGTAATAACCCCTTTCGGCCTTTTTGAATTTCTGCGAATGCCTTTCGGCCTCAAAGGCGCTGCTCAAACTTTTCAGCAGATGATGGACGCAGTATTACGCGACCTTCCTTTTGTTTTCGTCTACCTCGACGACATGCTGGTAGCCAGCTCGTCTGAGGAAGAACACGAGCAGCACCTCACTACGGTTTTTCAGAGACTAGAACAGCACGGGTTAATAATCAATCCAGCCAAACGCAAATTCGGCGTGTCACAAATTGATTTTTTAGGACACAAAGTCTCTCCGAAAGGGGCAGTTCCACTTCCAGACAAAGTTCACGCGATAAAATGTTTTCCACGGCCACAGACGGTCAAATCGCTGCAGGAATTTTTAGGAATGGTTTATTTTTACAACCGTTTCCTCCCCCACGCAGCTCAGCTCATGCAGCCCCTATATGACGCGCTCAGAAAAAAGAAAGCTTCCAACGCGGTCGAATGGACCCCGGAGCACGAACACGCCTTCGCGGAAGTAAAAAGCGCTCCAGCTAACGCCACATTGTTAGTTCACCCAGATCCCTCGGCCCGCATCGCGCTAACCACAGACGCTTCGGACCTGGCTATAGGGGCAGTTGTAGAACAACATGTCAGCGGGATCTGGCAACCTTTAGCATTCTTTAGCAAATCGCTAAACCAAACTGAGCGTAAATACAGCACTTTTGACAGGGAGCTGCTAGCGCTTCATTTATCCATCCGCCACTTCCAGTTCTGGTTAGAAGGGCGGAGTTTCACGGCTTTTGTAGACCATAAACCGCTCACTTTTGCTATGGCTAAAATTTCAGAACCATGTTCAGGCAGGCAACAAAGACAGCTGGCTGCGATTTCAGAGTTCACCACAGACATTCGACACGTGGCAGGCAAACTTAACGTGGTAGCAGACTGCCTCTCTCGCGCTGTGACACCACCAGAGCGCGAGGAGACAGATTATACTGCCTCAGCAGCAGAACTCTTCACTAACGCAGACACATACGCAGCACCTATCCATGCAGGGATAGATTATGCAGCCATGGCAGAGGAACAAAGCGGTGACGCGGACGTGCACGCACTCCTGTCTGGACCAACAGGGTTAAGGCTGGAGAAAAAGGGTTTACGCGATGGCGTGCCCCCCCTAATATGCGATGTTTCAACCGGCCGACCTCGCTCGTTAGTACCAGCGACATGGCGCCGCCGTATTTTCGACGCAATTCACTCCCTCGCGCACCCAGGCGTGCGCGCCTTGGTTAAAATGGTCGCCGAAAAGTTTGTGTGGCCAGGCCTGCGCAAAAATGTAAAAGAATGGGCAAAAACTTGCATTTCTTGTCAACGCGCCAAAATACACAGACACACAAAAGCCCCTCTGGAGCCTTTTCCAATCCCTGCTAGAAGGTTCGACCACGTTCATGTCGACCTCGTGGGGCCACTACCTTCCTCCCAAGGTTTCACACACCTGTTAACAATGATAGACCGCACCACACGCTGGCCAGAGGCAGTCCCTCTAGCGGCAACCACAGCGGAGGAAGTCGCTCGCGTTTTTTTGATAAACTGGGTAGCGCGTTTCGGCGTCCCATCGGACATCACGTCCGATAGGGGGCCTCAATTTGTCTCGGAGCTTTGGTCAGCCATGTCCAACAGCTTAGGGGCAACAATTCATCGCACCACCGCTTATCACCCTCAGGCTAATGGGTTATGCGAGCGTTTTCACAGGTCTTTAAAGGCTGCCCTCAGAGCCTCACTAATGGATACAAATTGGGTAAATAAACTTCCCTGGGTTTTATTGGGGTTGCGTGCTGCGCCTAAAGAGGATCTAGACGCCTCTCCTGCAGAATTAGTTTTTGCACAACCCCTCAGGCTTCCAGGTGAATTTTTACCAGAAAATCCAGAGCCAGGGCACCTTCCAGTCCCAAGGTTTTTAGGCAGCAACGGACCGGACTCTCTCCCGGGTCCAGCTCATCACTCCTTCCCACGGGTTTTTGTCCCTCAAGCTTTAAAAAACGCTGAGTTCGTTTTTGTTAGGCATGAAACTTTAAAACCAACTTTCCGCCCAGCATACGATGGGCCATTCAGAGTGCTGGAACATGGTGATAAACACTTTGTGCTTGATTTTGGGGATAGAAAAGAAACAGTCAGCATTGACAGACTTAAACCTGCCTTCTTGTTAAAAGACGAGCCTGCACAGTTGGCGAGAGCACCTCGGCGGGGTAGACCCCCCAAGAGAAAAGACTCAGCCCCCCGGCAGGGAACAATTAACCACTCTCCTTCCCACACTGCAGATTCCTCACAAGAAGGTCCCAGCAAGACGCCTAAACCAACCCACAGCAGTTTTGGGAGAAGATTAAAACCCAGACAGCACAGGGACTGATGCAAACCACTCCACAATTGTTCACTAATTGTGCCGCAACAGTTTAGGACTCACTTATGATTTTACTATGCTGTTATGATTACCACTGCATTCTCTTAGGAGCATGGCTGCTGGAAAGTTTCTTCTGTGGCAAGAGATGTAACACTTAGTATGTCATAGTAATTATCTTAAACTGTGAACCTTTCTATTGTCTTTTCTTAGTTGTTTGGGGGGCCTGTGGTCTATATTAATCATATATTCCATAACCTACATATGTTGAAGCATGTGGAAATGTTTAGTAATTACATATGTAAAGCAATTTCACACCTCTGAAAGGACAAAGGCTCTCAACCTCAGAGTGAAGAACAAAGACGTTCCCAGACACTGCGGGGGAGACCGGAGGAGCCACCCTCACCCTCTAAGGCGAGGACAGGAAGTACCAAGACAATGGGGGGATTAAGATAATGAGGGATGTCAGCCTTTGTTATGCATGTCTTTTGTTATGTGCAAGTATAAAGCCAGTGAGCCGGAGACATTCTGTCTCTTTTCCTTCTGCTGCCTGCTGCACTAAGATGAGACTTGTTAGGAGAGCTGATAAATAAACTTGGGTTTATATATCAAATCGCCTCATCATTTCAAGCTCTTCTACAGGTACAATCAATTCTTGAAAATAACTGGGGGCTAGATCATGTATGGTTTTATATGTCAAGAGAAGAACTTTAAATTTGATTCTGGATTCAACAGGGAGCTCGTAAAGGGAGGTTAATATGGGAGAACTACAACCCCTTTTTTTTTAGTGCCCGTTAATACCCTAGCTGCAGCATTTTGAATTAACTGGAGAATTTTTAGACAGTTTTTAGAATAACCTGACAATAGTGCATTACACCCCCTCATGGATCGTCACCTTATCGTGGTGGGGGGGTTTGCGTGCCCCAGTGATCCCAGGAGCTATGTTGTCCGGGGCAATTTGCCTCTGATAGGGTCTCCCAAGACAAACTGGTCCTGGGTGAAGGGCCAGACGAAGAACGATCCAACAGACTCTCATGATAAATTGTATATCAAGGATTCAGTGTACCCCGCCCGGTATGGGGTTACCGGGGCCCCACCCTGGAGCCAGGCCTGGGGGAGGGGCTCGAAGGCTAGCGTCTGGTGGCCGGGTTTCCACCCATGGGACCCGGCCGGGCTCAGCCCGAAGGAGTTACATGGGTCCGCCCTCCAGTAGGTTCACCACCTGCAGGAGGGATCATGGAAGTCCGGTGCTATGTGGATTAGGTGGCAGTCAAAGGCGGAGACCTTGGCGGACTGATCCCAAGCTTTCTAAACTGGCTTTTGGTACGTGGAATGTCACCTCTCTGGTGGGGAAGGAGCCTGAGCTGGTGTACGAGATTGAGCGATACCGGCTAGATATAGTTGGCCTCACCTCAACACACAGCTCCGGTTCCGGAACCAGTCTCCTGGAGAGGGGCTGGAGCTTGGCTTTTTCTGGAGTTGCCCCGGGCGAGAGGCGACGAGCAGGGGTAGGTATTCTTGTATCGCCCCACCTTGCTGCCTCTATATTGGAGTTTTCCCCGGTGGACGAAAGGGTTGCTTCCCTGCGCCTTCGGGTTGGGAAACGGGTCCTGACCATCATTTGTGCCTATGCACCAAATGATGTTTCAGAGTACCCACCCTTTTTGGAGTCTGTGACTGGGGTGCTGGAGGGTGCTCCTCCTGGAGACTCCATTGTCCTACTGGGGGACTTCAATGCGCACGTGGGCAACGACAGTGAAACCTGGAGGGGGGTGATTGGGAGGAACGGCCTGCCCGATCTGAACCCGAGTGGTGTTCAGTTATTGGACTTCTGTGCTAACCACAGTCTGTCTATAACGAACACCATGTTCAAGCATAAGGGTGTCCATATGTGCACCTGGCACCAGGACACCCTAGGCCGCAGGTCGATGATCGATTTTGTTATCGTATCATCAGACCTGCGACCGTATGTCTTGGACACCCGAGTAAAGAGAGGTGCAGAGCTGTCAACTGATCACCACCTGGTGGTGAGTTGGATCCGATGGCAGGGGAGGAAGCCATTCAGACCTGGTAGACCCAAACGTATAGTGAGGGTGTGCTGGGAGCGTCTGGCTGAGGCCCCTGTCCGGGAGGTCTTCAACTCCCACCTCCGGAAGAACTTCAACCACATTCCGAGGGAGTCTGGAGACATGGAGTCTGAATGGGCCATGTTCTCCACCTCTGTTGTTGAAGCGGCAGCCCAGAGCTGCGGCTGCAAGGTGGTCGGTGCATCTCGTGGTGGCAACCCCCGAACCAAGTGGTGGACACCAGTGGTGAGGGGGGCCATTAAGCTGAAGAAGGAGTCCTATCAAGCTTGGTTGGCTTGTGGGACTCCCGAAGCAGCTGAGGTGTACCGGCAGGCCAAGCGGAGTGCAGCTCGGGTGGTTGCTGAAGCAAAAACCCGGGTATGGGAGGAGTTCGGTGAGGCCATGGAACAAGACTTTCGGTCGGCTTCAAAGAGATTCTGGCAAACTGTTCGGCGGCTCAGGAGGGGAAAGCAGCTCCCCGTCCACACTGTGTATGGTGCGGATGGGACACTGTTGACTTCAACTGGGGATATCGTCGGGCGGTGGAAGGAATACTTCGAGGATCTCCTCAATCCCACTGATACGCCTTCCACAGAGGAAGCAGGGTTTGGGGACGAGGGGGATGACTCGCCTATCACAGGGGCTGAGGTCGCCAAGGTGGTTAAAAATCTCCTTGGTGGCCGGGCCCCGGGGGTGGACGAGATTCGCCCCGAGTACCTCAAGGCCCTGGATGTTGTTGGGTTGTCATGGTTGACACACCTCTGCAACATTGCGTGGAGGTCGGGGGCAGTGCCTTTGGCATGGCAAACCGGGGTGGTGGTTCCTCTCTTCAAAAAAGGGGACCGGAGGGTGTGCTCCAACTTTAGAGGGATCACACTCCTCAGCCTCCCTGGGAAGGTCTATGCCAAGGTATTGGAGAGGAGAGTCCGGCCGTTGGTCGAACCTCGGATTCAGGAGGAGCAATGTGGTTTTCGTCCTGGCCGTGGCACATCGGACCAGCTCTTTACCCTCTCGAGAATTCTTGAGGGTTCGTGGGAGTTTGCCCAACCAGTTTACATGTGTTTTGTGGACTTGGAGAAGGCATTTGACCGCGTCCCTCGTGGATTTTTGTGGGGGGTGCTTCGGGAGTATGGGGTATCGGGCTTGTTGTTACGAGCTATTCGGTCTCTGTACGACCGTTGTGAGAGTTTAGTTCGCATTGCCAACACTCGGTCGGAGTCATTCCCAGTGAGAGTTGGACTCCGCCAGGGCTGCCCTTTGTCACCGGTCCTGTTCATAATTTTTATGGACAGGATTTCTAGGCGCAGCCAGGGAATGGAGGGTGTCATGCTTGGTGACCACAGGATCTCATCTCTGTTGTTTGCAGATGATGTTGTCCTGTTGGCTTCATCCAGCAATGACCTACAGCTCTTGCTGGGACGGTTTGCCGCTGAGTGTGAAGCGGCTGGGATGAGAATCAGCACCTCCAAGTCCGAGTCCATGGTCCTCAGCCGGAAAAAGGTGGATTGTCCTCTCCGGGTTGGGGACAGGCTCCTGCCCCAAGTGGAGGAGTTTAAGTATCTTGGGGTCTTGTTCACGAGTGAGGGGAAAATGGAGCAAGAGATCGACAGACGGATTGGAGCAGCATCTGCAGTGATGCGGACGTTGTACCGGTCTGTTGTGGTGAAGAGGGAGCTGAGTTCTAAGGCAAAGCTGTCGATTTACCAGTCAATCTACGTTCCTACTCTCACCTATGGTCACGAGCTTTGGGTAATGACCGAAAGAACGAGATCGCGGATACAAGCGGCTGAAATGAGCTTTCTCCGTAGGATTGCTGGACTCACCCTCAGAGATAGGGTGAGGAGCTCAGTCATCCGGGAGAGGCTCAGAGTAGAACCGCTGCTCCTCCACATTGAAAGGAGTCAGTTGAGGTGGTATGGGCATCTGATTAGGATGCCTCCTGGACGCCTCCCACTTGAGGTGTTTCAGGCACGTCCCACTGGGAGGAGACCCCGGGGCAGACCCAGGACTCGGTGGAGAGACTATGTCTCCCAGCTAGTCTGGGAACGCCTTGGTATCCCCTCTGAAGAGCTGGAGCAGGTGGCTGGGGAGAGGGAAGTCTGGGCTTCTCTGCTTGAACTGCTGCCTCCGCGACCCGGACCTCCGGAAAAGCGGTAGAAGATGGATGGATGGATGGATAGTGCATTACAATAATCTAATCTAGAAGTGACAAAGGCATGGACCAGTATCTCTGCATCATTTTGGGACAGGATGTTCCTGATTTTAGCAATACTCCATAAGTGGAAGTAAGCAGTTTTAGAAATTTGTTTGATGTGTGAATTAAAGGACAAATCCTGATCAAAGATGACTCCAAGATTCCTGACAGTGGTGCTAGGGACTGGGGTAAAACCATCTAAGCTACATATCTGATCAGAGACAGAGTCTCTGATGTTTTTCGGGCTAATTACAATAACTTCAGTTTTGTCTGGGCTTAGTAGTAAAAAGCAACAGTTATGTTGCCAGTTATGTTGGTTAACTAGACAGAGACAGAAGACTTCACTGTGCTCAACCCTCATTATGATTGTCGTGCTTCAGGAACTGATAGACTGTATACACGGACCTCAGAACATCTGTTTCTAGAGTGGAATACAGGGTTCCCCAATTTTTCCCCGAGGGCCAAATTGAGCCTGGTTAAACCTGCAGCTCTTTTTTTCTTTTTTTGCAGGTTTAACCCACAGTTCTCTGTGAGTTTGACCAAAAAAAATGTAAAACTTAAAATGAAAAAGTTGTAATTTTCTTTGAGAAAAACATACATACAGATAAGTCATGCAAAAACTAAATCTTCTTAATAACTTCACTTAATTTAATAGAATAGAATAGAAAAGGCTTTATTGTCATTGAACAGTTGGACAGCACAACGAAATTGTGGGTGCTCCACCAGGCTACTGCGCAATAAAGTAAGAGAGAAGGATTAGATAAAACACAGTTACAGAACACACGATTAAACCCACGACTGAAATAAATAGCCCAGGACTCTGGAAATATACACAGGAACAGTAGTGGCTTCACAAATGAAAAAATGTACAAGTGGTGTGAAAAAGTGTCTGCCCCCTTCCTAATTTCTCATTTTTTTGTGTGTTTGTCACACTTAAATGTTTCAGATCATCAAACAAATTTGAATATTAGACAAAGATAACACAAGTAAACACAAAATGCAATTTGTAAATGAAGTTGTTCTTTATTAAGGGTAAAAAAAATCCAAACCTACACGGCCCTGTGTGAAAAAGTGATTGCCCCCCCTTCCACACACACACACACACACACACACACACACACACACACACACACACACACACACACACAAACATAAATTAAGTGTGGTTTATCACATCTTTGGAAAGCTGAGTTCAATTTCTCTAGCCACACCTAGGCCTGATTACTCCCACACCTGTTCTCAATCAAAAAATCACTTAAATAGGACCTGCCTGACAAAGTGAAGTAGACCAAAAGATCCTCAAAAGCTAGACATCATGCTGCGATCCAAAGAAATTCAGGAACAAATGAGAAACAAAGTAATTGAGATCTATCAGTCTGGAAAAGGTTATAAAGCCATTTCTAAAGCTTTGGGACTCCAGCGAACCACAGTGAGAGCCATTATCCACAAATGGCAAAAACATGGAACAGTGGTGAACTTTCCCAGGAGTGGCCGGCCAAACAAAAATTACCCCAAGAGTACAGCGACAACTGATCCAAGAGGTCATATAAGACCCCACAACAACATCCAAAGAACTACAGACCTCACTTGCCTCAGTTAAGGTCAGTGCTCATGACTCCACCATAAGAAAGGCACTGGGCAAAAATGGCCTGCATAGCAGAGTTCCAAGACAAAAATCACTCCTGAGCAAAAAGACCATAAAGGCTCATCTCAGTTTTGCCAGAAAACATCTTGACGATTCCCAAGACTTTTGGGAAAATACTCTGTGGACTGACGAGACAAAAGTTGAACTTTTTGGAAGGTGTGTGTTCCATTACATCCGGCGTAAAAGTAACACAGCATTTCAGAAAAGGAACATCATACCAACAGTAAAATATGGTGGCGGTAGCGTGATTGTCTGGGGCTGTTTTGCTGCTTCAGGACCTGAAAAACTTGCTGTGGTAAATGGAACCATGAATTCTGCTGTCTACCAAAAATATCCTGAAGGAGAATGTCCGGCCATCTGTTCATGACCTCAAGCTGAAGCGCATTTGAGTTCTGCAGCAGGACAATGATCCAAAACACACCAGCAAGTCCACCTCTAAATGGCTTAAGAAAAACAAAATGAAGACTTTGGAATGCCTAGTCAAAGTGCTGACCTGAATCCGATTAAGATGCTGTGGCATGACCTTAAAAAGGTGGTTCATGTTCAAAAACCCTCCAATGTAAGATAAGTTATGATAAGATAAGATAAGATAAGCCTTTATTAGTCCCACAATGGGGAAATTCCAGGATTGCAACAGCACAGGGATAGCAACACTCAGAGCAATAATTAAGAAGATACGAAAAATATAAATAAGAGCAGTGGATATACATACGTACACATAAATATATAAATATATATACAAAGTGCGGAGCATTGTAGCAAGATGGAATAAACAGCATAACCGTCTACTTAGTTATCCTACATAGTATGAATATGTATCCATACATACTGTATTGTCACCCTCCGTAGCGACTGATATTGTCCTAGTTGTAAACTGGAGGGGACCATTTGTGTAAGTCTTTTGCGTCTTTTGCATCCAATACTACTAGGTTGTCACGTTTTTTTGCTATCTCTGCAAGCAGCCCTGCTTAGGTTATACAGTCTGACAGCCGTAGGTAGGAAGGACCTGCGAAACCTCTTGGTTGCGCACCTAGGATGATGTAGTCTACTGCTAAATGAGCTCCTCAGTGCATTCAATATGTCCTGCATAGGGTGGGACTCGGACTCCAGCAGAGATGACAGTTTAGCCACCATCCTTCTCTCTCCTATCTCCTCCACTGGGTCAAGGCGTTGCCCCAGGACAGATCTAGCTTTCTTGATCAGTTTGTTCAGTCTCTTCCTATCGGCTGCTGTAATGCCGTTGCCCCAGCAGACCACTCCAAAAGTGATGGCTGATGCCACCACCGTGTCGTAGAATGTCTTCAGCAGCGCCCCTTGTACACCAAAAGACCTGAGCCTCCTCAATAGGAACAGCCTGCGCTGTCCCTTCTTGTAGAGTGTGTCGGTATTGTGTGACCAGTCTAGTTTATTGTTCAGATGAACACCAAGGTACTTGTAGGATGTCACCATCTCAGTGTCTGTTCCCTGTATGTTTACTGGTGCTGTGAGGGGTTGTCCTTGCCTGTGGCAGTCCACCACCAGCTCCATAGTTTTCCTCGCGTTGATCTGGAGGCAGTTCCGATGGCACCAGTCCACGAAGTCCTGGATAAGTCCTCTGTACTAAGCTTCATCTCCGTTGGAGATGAGGTCGACGATTGCAGAGGCGTCAGAGAACTTCTGTAGATGGCAGTGTGTTGCTGCAGAAGTCCGCAGTATAAAGGGTGAACAGGAAGGGAGCCAAAACCGTTCCCTGGGAGACCCCCGTGCTACCAATGATCATGTCAGACACACAATCTCGGGTTCTCACAAACTGTGGCCGGTTAGTGAGGTAGTCCAGGATCCATGATGACAGGTGCTGGTCCACTCCTGCGCACAGCAGCTTGTCCTTCAGGATCATTGGTTGAATGGTGTTGAAAGCACTGGAGAAGTCAAAGAACATGATCCTCACCGCATTCCCAGGCTTCTCCAGGTGGGACAGAGAATGGTTAAGGAGGAAGATCACTGCATCCTCCACCCCAATGTCATGCTTGTCGGCGAACTGAAGTGGATCCATCACTGGTCCCACCAGGGGGCGGAGGTGAGCAAGGAATGTGGCTGAATTACAACAATTCTGCAAAGCTGAATGGGCCAAAATTCCTCCACAGTACTGTAAAAGACTCATTGCCAGTTATCGCGAATGCTTGATTGCAGTTGTTACTGCTAAGGGTGGCCCAACCAGTTAGTGGGTTTAGGGGCAATCACCTTTTCACCCAGGACCATGTAGGTTTGGACTTTTTTTTCCCCTTAATAATAAACACCTTCATTTAAAAAACTGCATTTTGGTTGACTTCCGGGAAGATGGCGGAGAGACATAACGCTTAAACAGAGAGCTCTCCCTAGCCGGATTAAAAATCATCGGTAAATGGCCAACTCAACATAAGCGGATCAATAAACCAAGGGATGAAAACACGAAGGAGCCGGGCACAAGGACAAAAGCAGGGTAAAATTAAAGAATTCCTCTTCAACAACGCAGGAGAAATCGCTGAACACGAGGCCCAAAAAAACGAGGTGACTGCAGCAGAGAAAATGGAGGATGCCAGGCTCGATACCATGAACACTGGCTTCGCCAGTTTGGGTAAAGAATTGAAAGACTTCAAGCGGCAACTCCAACAGGATTTAGTGGCTCTTAAGGAGGAGCTGAAAAAAGAGATTAAGGAGGAAATTATGGGCCTCCGAAGAGAAATGGAGCGCAAGCTAGCAGAAAACATGGAGGAGCTGCGCTCTCAACGGGCGTGTATGACAGAAGCACAGGCCCGAATATCGGAGCTGGAAGATTGGAAGAGCGAGGCAAGCGAGCACCTACAGACCCTGACGGCACAAACGCAGAGGATGCAGGAAAAAATAACCGACCTGGAGAGCAGGTCCAGACGGAGCAACATACGCATCTTCGGGATCCCGGAGGGCATTGAAGGCAACTCGATGACGAAATTCATGGATCAGTTCTTAAAAAAAGAGCTGGAGCTGCCCGGTGAAGCGGACCTGCAGATCCAACGAGCGCACAGAGCCTCGGCACAGAACCCGAAACCAAACTCTCCACCCAGGTCAGTTGTGGTAAACTTTCTGAAATATGATGTAAAGGAAAGAATCCTGACACAAGCGTGGAAAAAAAAGATACGAATCGGCGACAAGCAGATATTCTTTGATCATGACTACCCGACAGAAATTGTGCAGCAGCGAAAGAAATACGCCAACATTAAAAAAACGCTGAAAGAGAAAAAAATTAGATTCCAAACGCCGCTAACGAAGATGAGGATTCATTGGGAGGATGGCGTGAAGACATACAACACGGCCAGAGAGGCAGCGCGGGACATGATGGAGCGGGGCTTTGTAGTGAGCGTGCCGGAGGAAGCGGCTGGAGCACCGGCGGCACTGAACGCATCACGACAGCCGGAGTGGAGGCGAGTGAGCGGCAGAAGAAGGGAGGAGACGTGGAGCAGCGGGCCCTGGAAAAACTGCAAGGCTTTCAACTGAAAGCCTAGATTATAACAAAGATTAAGAAAGGCACAGAAGAAATGAAGGCCAATAAGACAAGGCAAAAGAGAAACAAAAGGCTAGGAGAGGTTTAAGTGATTTTTGTTGGACATTTCTAGACTAATGACTATTACTTGGATAGTAACTAGAGGTCTAGGGAGGGCCCCTCACTCGGTGAGGACAATCCCTCCACCCACCAACGGGGACCAGTGGGCAGAAGAAAGGCCCAAAGTACGGAGGTCGAGATTTTTTAATGTGTTTTTATATAAATATGTGTTATTTTTGTTGTTAAAGGGGCTAGGAGCACAAGTTAAAAAAATGGAAAAACATGAATATGGGTAAAAATCTTAAGATAATGACACTAAACGTGAATGGTCTGAACTCACCTGTTAAAAGGGAAAGAATAATAAGAAAATTCAAGAAGGAAAAAGCCGAAATTATATTTATGCAAGAGACACATTTGAGCAAGACAGAACATGTGAAACTAAAGAGATTTGGCTATAAGAACTCCTACTACAGTTCATTTAAGGGAGGAACTAAAAGGGGGGTTATGATACTAATTTCAAATAAAATCCAATTTGAATGTGAACAAGAAATCCAGGATAAAGAAGGCAGGTATGTAATAATAAAGGGAAGAATAGATGGTATGCAGATCACATTAGTGAACATCTATGCCCCACCAGAAAGTGACAAGGGTTTTTTTCAACATCTGTTTGATCTCATAGCAACACACAGTGAAGGAGTCCTAATTTGTGGAGGAGACTTAAATGCTGTCATGGATCATGAAGTTGATACAACAAGTGTTAAGAAGACAAAAAAACATGTAACAAAGTTCATAAGAACCTCACTGGCAGAAATGGGTATGGTAGACATATGGAGGGACCTGCACCCACTCGAAAAAGACTATACACATTATTCAGCAGTCCATAAAGTACACTCTAGAATAGATTACTTCCTTATGAATGAAGGTGACAGACACAGGGTGAGAAATTGTCGGATTGGAGGGGCAGAAATATCAGATCATAATCCTATATACAGTGGGGTAAAAAAGTATTTAGTCAGCCACCATTTGTGCAAGTTCTCCCACTTAAAAGATGAGAGAGGTCTCCAATTTTCATCATAGGTATACCTCAACTGTTAGAGACAAAATAAGAAAGAAAAAATCCAGAAAATCGCATTGAAGGATTTTTAATGAATTAATTGGTAAATTCCTCGGTAAAATAAGTATTTGGTCAATAACAAAAGTTCATCTCAATACTTTGTTATATACCCTTTGTTGGCAATGACAGAGGTCAAACGTTTTCTGTAAGTTTTCACAAGGTTTTCACACACTGTTGCTGGTATTTTGGCCCATTCCTCCATGCAGATCTCCTCCAGAGCAGTGATGTTTTGGGGCTGTCGCTGGGCAACACAGACTTTCAACTCCCTCCAAAGATTTTCTGTGGGGTTGAGATCTGGAGACTGGCTAGGCCACTCCAGGGCCTTGAAATGCTTCTTACGAAGCCACTCCTTCATTGCCTGGGCGGTGTGTTTGGGATCATTGTCATGCTGAAAGACCCAGCTACGTTTCATCTTCAATGCCCTTGCTGGTGGAAGGAGGTTTTCACTCAAAATCTCACGATACATGGCCCCATTCATTCTTTCCTTTACACGGATCAGTCGTCCTGGTCCCTTTGCAGAAAAACAGCCCCAAAGTATGATGTTTCCACGCCCATGCTTCACAGTAGGTATGGTGTTCTTTCTCCTCCAAACACGACAAGTTGAGTTTTTACCAAAAAGTTCTATTTTGGTTTCATCTGACCATATGACATTCTCCCAATCCTCTTCTGGATCATCCAAATGCTCTCTAGCAAACTTCAGACGGGCCTGGACATGTACTGGCTTTAGCAGGGGGACACGTCTGGCACTGCAGGATTTGAGTCCCAGGTGGCGTAGTGTGTTTCTGATGTAGCCTTTGTTACTTTGGTCCCAGCTCTCTGCAGGTCATTCACTAGGTACCCCCATGTGGTTCTGGGATTTTTGCTCACCGTTCTCGTGATAATTTTGACCCCATGGGGTGAGATCTTGCGTGGACCCCCATATCGAGGGAGATTATCAGTGGTCTTGTATGTCTTCCATTTTTAATAATTGCTCCCACAGTTGATTTCTTCACACCAAGCTGCTTACCTATTGCACATTCAGTCTTCCCAGCCTGGTGCAGGTCTACAATTTTGTTTCTGGTGTCCTTTGACAGCTCTTTGGTCTTGGCCATAGTGGAGTTTGGAGTCTGACTGTTTGAGGTTGTGGACAGGTGTCTTTTATACTAATAACGAGTTCAAACAGGCGCCATTAATACAGGTAACGAGTGGAGGACAGAGGAGCCTCTTAAAGAAGAAGTTACAGGTCTGTGAGAGCCAGAAATCTTGCTTGTTTGTAGGTGACCAAATACTTATTCTACTGAGGAATTTACCAATTAATTCATTAAAAATCCTTCAATGTGATTTTCTGGATTTTTTTTTCTCATTTTGTCTCTCATAGTTGAGGTATACCTATGATGAAAATTGGAGACCTCTCTCATCTTTTAAGTGGGAGAACTTGCACAATTGGTGGCTGACTAAATACTTTTTTGCCCCACTGTACATGGAAATATATTTAAACAATAGAAAACGACAAACAACATGGAAACTTAATGTAGGACTGTTAAATGATGAGAAAATGAAAGAAAGAATAAAAGTAAACATAAACGAGTATATCCAAGAGAATGACAATGAAGAAGTGGACCCAACAATACTATGGGATGCACTAAAAGCCGTGTTAAGAGGTAAATTAATTGTTGAAACAGGAAAAGCAAATAAGTCTAAACTGGAAACATATGAACAAAGATGTGAGAGACTGAGGGAATTAGAACGTAAACATCAAAGCACAAATGACCCAAAAATATACCAAGAAATTAAAGAAGAAAAAAGAAAGATAAAAGAAACACAAATAGATGAAATTGAAAGGAAAAATAGATATCTAAAGCAAAAATATTATGAAACGGGACCAAAAGCCACAAAACTGCTGGCAAAACGGTTAAGAAAACAACAAACAGTGAATAATGTATATAAGATTAAAGACCCCATCACAAATAAAACCACAGTTAACCCAGAAAACATCGAAGAAATATTCCATAATTTCTATCAAGAACTATACTCGCAACCTGAAGAAACAAATACTAAGGATATTAAAAAATTTCTATGCACACTGGACTTGCCATCAATAGGAAATCAACAAAATGAAAAGCTAACAGCAGAAATAACAACACAAGAGATTAGAGATGTGATTAAGTCACTTAAAAACAGTAAATCACCAGGTAGTGATGGATACCCCTCTGAGTTTTAAAAAACTGCATTTTGTGTTTACTTCTGTTATCTTTGTCTAATATTTAAATTTGTTTGATGATCTGAAACATTTAAGTGTGACAAACACACAAAAAAGAGAAATCAGGAAGGGGGCAGACACTTTTTCACACCACTGTACATAAAAGTTTAGAGTGCAGAACACACAGTTGGACACATGATTGATTAGAATGGCCCAAGGATTATGGAAAATATACACAGGTATGGTAGTGGTTTCACGGATGGGTCAATGTACTGTACATGAAAGTGCAGAGTGCAAAGACAGGTGAGATTATTATGTTAATTGAAAAGGTCCTCAGTTCTGTGCATGTGAGCATTTGGAGGAAGGGGAATGGGACCTCTGAAAGTTTGCAGTCCAGATGGCCCAGGGGAAGAAACTGTCAGTCTGGAGCTGTGGGACACAATTGATCTGAACCGACGTCCAGAGGGAAGCAGGTCAAACAGGTGGTGGGCGGGATGTGACGGGTCTCCTATGATGGCCGTGATCTTTCTGACACAGAAGGATCTGCAGATGCCCTCCAGGGAGGGCAGAGGGCTGCCAATGATTTTTTAGGTGGTGTTGATGACCCTCTGCACAGCATTCCTGTTCTCGGCCGTGGAGGTGGTGTACCACACACCCAGACAGTAGGTGAGCACGCTCTCCACTGAACAGCAGTAGAAGGCCAGCAGCAACTTCTGGTCCAGGTTGTTCTTCCTCAGGACACGGAGGAAGTACAGCCGCTGCTGGGCTTTCTTCACAAGGGCCTTCGTGTTGACAGACCAGGAGAGGTCAGAGGAGATGTGGGTGCCCAGGAACCTGAAGGTGGGGATAGTTTCCACGTGGTCACTATTTTTGAGGAGGCGAGGGTGGGGGCGGGGGTCATGTTGGTTCTTTCTTAAGTCCAGTATGAGTTCTTTAGGTTTTTTGGACATTCAGTTTCAGGTTGTTTGCTTGGCACCACAGCAGCAAATGCTCTACCTCTACCCTGTATGCCTTCTCATCATCATCGGTGATGAGACCAACCATACCACCATATCGTCCATATACTTCATGATGACGGTGGTTGGGTGGGCTGGAATACAGTCAAAGGTGTACAGGGAGTACAGTAGAGGGCTTAGCATGCAGCCCTGAGGGGAGCCAGTGTTGACAGACAGTGTGGAGGAGTGGTGCGGGCCAAGTCTGACCGTCTGTGGGTGGTTTGTAACAAAGTTTTTAGTCCAGGAGCAGGTGGGGGAGATTTGGAAGAGGTCCAGTTTATTGATCAGGATATCTGGGATGATGGTGTTGAAAGCTGAGCTGTAGTTCACAAACAGCATCCTCACGTAGCTCCTTGGGTTCTCCAGGTGGCTCATCGCTCTGTGGAGTGTGGTGGCGTTAACCCTAACTTAATACAAAATCAAAACCAAAACCATCACCTTGTTATACTTTGTTTTTGTTTTTATCTGAACTCAGTAATACTCATTCTAAATCTGGACGGTTATGATGTAGTGATTGTTGGGGAAAAGTATGACATTTCTAAATCCAATAAATTATTAATCACAATTATTTAGACTTTTAAAAAGGAGTTTTTATTTCAAAACACTGGACTAAAAACTAATTTAAATTCAAGACACTTTAATGTTCATCTGAACATAACGGAAACTACTCGCTTTGGTGCAGAGGAAATGGCAGACAGGTCGCCTGGATCCAGCCAGTTTTCATTGCTCTTTTCTATAAATTCTATTCATGACATTTAAGCTTAGTTAAAGTTTTATTTTGTCAGCCACCTTGCTGAAGCTAGCGGTTTAGCCACTCATTCAAAAATGTTCCTGTGTTTACTGTACTCCAGGGACCGGTCATATCCTATCAACCACTGAAACCATGCGCCCCTGTCCACCAATGATGCATTATTTTATTCATTCATTCATTCATTTGAGACAAACTGACATTAGCTGGCTCTGAGCTAGTCAGCTACATGCAGCCATATTCAATGGTGTTGGCTAATGTTTACAATAGTGACATAGGTGGGAGGGCGGAGTTAAAGGTGTTTCAGAGATTTTAAAGTGCTAAGTCCTGAAACCATCCGTTTCAGAAAAGCTGGAAAATAAAAAAACTAATTTGCTGCAGTAATTAAATAATTAAAGAAAATTGACAAATATATCACAAACATTTCATTAAGACATGTGTGAGCTGTTAAAATGTGGAAAAAAGTGCAATCAATGATCCCTTTAAATTTATACACTGAAACTGAACACCATCAATTATATTAGCATTATAGGACAATATTTACCTTCTTGCTGGTCTACATTGAAATTACCATTTAAATTATGTGGTATCGTAGCAGCTGTTGGTCAGAGCTTCACTTAGATGATATAATCATGACCTGGAGGCTTTGGGGGCAGCTTGATACTCTGAGCCAATTTTGTCACTTTGAGTGAGCAGACACCTCTTCTCCTCACTGACACCGGAAACACGGGGACGGTGTGAAGAGTTGGAGAGAGGATACTGGGGAGAGGCCGGCTGAGAGGACTAATGGCTGCTAGTGGATTGGGTCGCTGTGCTAGAACAGCCTCCAATTACAAGGAGGGTGTGAAGCTGTCCATAACACCCCGATTAGCCCGTCCGTCATCCTGCCACAGCAGCAGAGCTGGCTCTGGTTGCTGCTGCGAGTGCCACTTTGCAGGAACATATTTCCTGTTGGACAAAGTGCATGCTGGGGGCTATAAATCCTCAGTCCCAATCAAAGCTCTACTTCTAACAATACAGCAGAAAGCACGGCATGACCATTAGCATGCTGCCTCCTGAAACTAATCCATCCCTGACACCTACACCCATCCCCACAGTCAGCTTTCCCCCATTAGCTGCTCAAATGGCAAATGTTTCAGAGAACAACCAAGCAGGCAGGGCTGGGCTGTGGACGCCATCAGCTGCTTGTGGCAGCAGACGCCAAGGTGCAGAGTGAGAGAAAATGACTCCAGCACCCTTAGAGAAGCCAAGAGAAGAAATGAGGGGAGTTGGTCAGAGCTCAAAGGGACAGTCTCAGTGAAATGTCCGACAAAAGGGAGAAGTTAGAGTTTACATAATAAGGAGGTTGAATTTTTCACCTGGAGCTGTGGAAAGAAAAGAGGTGTGGGATTGTGGAGCACTGATGAGCTGGTGCAGAGTCACTAGTTTTACACAGACTTGACAAATATGGATGAAGAGGAGGGGGGAGATGACTGGCCCGTCAATGTAGGAACAGCATCTGGGACATGCTGTCTTTTTTTTTTTTTTTGCACCGATCTCAGTGTTTCTGCCCCAATGATTTTTGTGTGTGTGTGTGTGTGTGTGTGTGTGTGTGTGTGTGTGTGTGTGTGTGTACTCCCTGTGTCAGTCACAAGCCTGGGTAAATGGGGAGGATTGCCTCAGGAAGGGAATCCGATGTCAAATCCTTGCCAAATCAAATATGCAAACCCCTGATCCGCTGTGGTGACCCCAAAATAGGGAGCAGCCGAAAGTTTGTGAGTGCGTGTGTGTGTACTGTCCCTATTGAATAGGCTTAATAATATCAATACTATTTTATTCAGGTGCAGTCAGGAAAAAAAGAGTAGTCAGAGACTGCATACCTCCACCAAGGGAGGTAATAAATGTCTGTGGCAGCACTTTGGGGTATGGTGTCCTGTTGTACCAGCAGATGGAGAGAATCTCTATTTTACCACAACACATACCTTGGGGAAAGCTGACAAGGCTTTGTAATAAATAAATATTTTTTAAAAAACCTTGATTTGTATTGACTTCAAAAATTTAGTCACTTCTAAGTTGCTTCAAGCTGCACCTCTGGTAATGTTTTCTTGCAAAACCATAACGAGCATTTGCATAGTTCTGCTCACCAACAGATGTCAGTGATTGCATAACCTCTTTGGTTTTGGTAATAAACAGTTTTATCTACATAGTAGCAATTTTACCTTTGTAGTGTGTCATAATAACTGCACCTACAACATCTAGAAAGACCAACATGCTACTTTTTTTGTCATGAACACTTCTGTTTCACATTCTGCTTTACTGACTAAAATAAATAAACAAAACTAGAGGGAACTCAGAGAGCGCATACATCCGCCAAGGCTACATCCCTCCTTTTGTCCTCCACTCCGTCCCTTTGTCTGTTCATATTGCCATCCATCTGTACATTGTGAGAGGACCTTGGCAGAGGTATGCACTCATGGATCACCCCCATCATCTAATGAGTTCATCTATGGGCCAAGGGCCACCTCTGGTGAAAATGACATCCAAATCCATCTAGGAGTTTTTGCGTGATCCTGCTAACAAAAACAGAAATGACAGCAAAAACAATATTACTACATTAGGGTTGGGCAATTCCACCTTAAATCAGCATCATGGTTTATTGAATCTTTCAGGTTGGTTTTCATTTTTTTTCCTCCTCTCTTTTCCCTTAGTTTACTGACAAGATTCATAATTATTAAGCAATATTACACAGTGCGGTATCATATCACTGTAGTGCATAGTAAACGAGCATAACAGAACAGGCCAGTTGTGATTTCACAAACAAAAAAAATTAAACATTGTCCAGTGCTGAAACTTACTGTGTTTACATACCATGTGGGTCATGTGGCTGCAACGACATCCTTGTCTGCTGGCCGGAGTTACGACTGCACGCACTCCAAACCCCATCGTAAACTGCACACTTTGCTTGTTTTTTCTTGGCGTCTTCAGATGAAATAATGTCAATCATCACATACTACTATGTGGATGAAGACTACATTTGTTTTCATTCCAAGCCGTTTTACTTTTTCTGCAGTGTTTGGCTTCTGGTTTGTGGAGGTGCATGGCCACACACGTAACTCAGTGGACACGTCTTATAGGGGCAGTACATGAAAAGCACAATATTAATATATAAAATAATTTTCAAAAAATTCCTGGATCCAGATCGTGATCCGGATCACCACCAAAATCTATTCATATGTTCCTTGTGTCATTAAACACCTTTCCTGAAAATTTGATCAAAATCCGTTCATAACTTTTGAAGTAATGTTGCTAACAGACAGACAGACAAACCAACAAAAACCAACAAACCAATACTGGCAAAAACATTACCTCCTCCCTTGGCAGAGGTAACAACAAAAAATTAAATAATGGCTATATTTCAAAGGTGACATATTAAGCACTTTTTCCACATGTTGACAGAGTTCTCAGAGATTTTCATGAAACGTCTGAAACATGCATTGGTCAAAGTATCTAAGGCAGGGACGGGCAACTGGCGGCCTGCGGGCCAACAACTGACGTCATCCACTGCAGCCCGCCAGTCCATTTCCAAAAATCAATTATGCATTTATACCCCATTTGAACGTATTTGGAACTGCATTGTTAAAAGCAGTTATAAAGTCCACCAGCAGAGGGTGCTCTACTCAAAACCTAGGTGCCACTCCGTGAGTGGTCGAGCAAGAATGAGGGAGCCACAGACAGAGGGAGCAAAGTTTGCCCTGGAGTAAGTCTTTAATTTAAGGTATGTATGTGTTACATGCTGAGACCGCATTAATAAGCTGTGAACAGCAGTAAATATACAGAGAAGGCTGCTTTTAAACAATAAATGCTACAGCTCCTCACTGCAGAGTATTTACAACAAGTTTCAAACTGAAAGGCAAATTTATATAAGAAACGGCAAATTTACGACAGAAAAACACTAATTTAGAAAAAAAACCCAAGTACAACTAAAAAGTTATACATTTTTAAATAATATGATGCAAATTTATCTGTAGAAGCGTGCACATCTAATACCAAAATAAAGTATAGATTTGCAAAAAAAAATAGCTAATTTAAACCAGAAATGTAGCATATTTATCAGTAAAATTATTTTTTACTTTGATCATATTCTTGTAATATTTTAAAAACATTTTTCTTCATCGTCATATTTCCTTTTCTTCTTGGCTTTTTTGTTAACTACCGTCTGGAATTTCTCTTTGCTCATCACTTTGACGGAGAGAGTTTAAAAAATTAGGTCATGATATAATTTTATCAGTAATTTTAATTCCAATACGATAAAACACTGGGTAGCTTTTATTTTCATTTGGATTTTCAGTTTTAATTGTGAAACTTTTGACTTTGAAGAAATCCCCCCCCCCCTTCCGGAAGGTTTACATGTAAATCTGGCCCTCGGGAAGTGAGGAGAAAAATTTGTGGCCCTCACTACCACCAAAGTTGCACCTGACCCATCTCAGTGTATGCTTCTTTAAATGCCAAAGAGCCATAATTACAGTGCATCTGGAAAGTATTCACAGTGCTTCACTTTTTCCACATTTTGTTATGTTACAGCCTTATTCCAAAATGGATTAAATTCTTTTTTTCCCCTCAAAATTCTACACACAATACCCCATAATGACAATGTGAATTTTTTTTTTGAGATTTTTGGAAATTTATTAAAACTAAGACACTAAGAAATCACATGTACAGAAGCATTCACAGCCTTTGCCATGAAGCTCAAAATTGAGCACAAGTGCATCCTGTTTCCACTGATCATCCTTGAAATGTTTCTACAGCTTAATTGGAGTCCACCTGTGGTAAATTCATTTGATTGAACACGATGTGGAAAGCCACACACCTGTCTATATAAGGTCCCATGGTTGACAATGCAGGTCAGAGCACAAACCAAGCATGAAGTCAAAGGAATTGTCTGTAGATCTCTGAGACAAAATTGTCTCGAGGCACAAATCTGGGGAAGGGTACAGAAAAATTTCTGCTGCTTTGAAGGTCCCAATGAGCACAGTGGCCCCCATCATCCGTAAATGAAAGAAGCTCGGAACCACCAGGACTCTTCCTAGAGCTGGCCGGCCATCTAAACTGAGCAATCAGGGGAGAAGGGCCTTAGTCAGGGAAGTGACCAAGAACCCGGTGGTCACTCTGTCAGGGCTCCAGCACTCTTCTGTGGAGAGAGGAGAACCTTCTACAAGGACAACCATCTCTGCAGCAATCCACCTATCAGGTCTGTATGGTAGAGTGGCCAGACAGGGCCACTCCTTAGTAAAAGGCACATGGTATGATCTCTGATCATGCACCCTGTTGTCTAATATATGTAGATAAAAAATTGACAAAGGAATCAGGTAGATGGCAATTTCAGCATAAATGGCTTCAGGATGAGGAATTTGTCAAGTATATAGAAAAACAGATAGACGAGTTCTTTGACATCAATACTACACAAACATCAGCATGTGTAAAGTGGGAGGCTTTCAAAGCTTTTATTAGGGGACATATTATTAGTTATACAGGATCAAAATCTAAGAAGACTCGAGAGGAGAGAGCTAAATTGGAACATAAAATAAAAAGTCTTCAGGAAAAAGTGTATGCAGGAAGTGACCCAAGGTTGGAGAATGAATTACTGATTTTGAGAGCTGAATACGACAAAAAATCAGCGAATAGAGCTGCCTCGAGTCTTCTAAGATTGAAACAATCTTTTTATGAACAAGGTGAAAAATCAGGAAAATTATTAGCATGGCAGATTAAACAATTGGAAATTAAAACACCAATTACCAGTATTATAAGTAACGGACAGGTAGTTATAGATCCTTTAGAAATTAATAGAGCCTTTAGAGATTACTATGAAAAATTATATGATACCAAAAATGAACCTGATTTAACAAAACTAAATGGGTTTTTGAACGAACTATCTATACCGTGTATACCAAATGAAAACAGGGAGATATTGGAGTCTAAAATTAGTCAAGAAGAAGTTGGGCTAGCCATTGATAATATGAAATCAGGAAAAAGTGCAGGACCAGATGGTCTTCCAGTTGACCTTTATAAAAAATTTAAGAATAAATTAATAAAACCTTTTTTGGAAATGGTTTTAGAAGCATTTCAAAATAATAATTTACCATCATACATAAATAATGCCTTAATTATACTGCTGCCAAAACCAGGTAAGCCCTCTAATAAATGTGAAAATATGAGACCAATAAGCCTATTAAACGCCGACCTTAAGATAATCTGTAAAATTTTAGCAAGACGAATACAAGAAATTTTACCAAATATTATTAATCGAGATCAGAATGGCTTTATAAAGGGTAGACAAGGCTTCCATAATGTAAGAAGACTATTTAATATTATTTATTTTAATAAAGAAGCACCGGATACAGCTCTCCTATCATTGGACGCCGAAAAGGCCTTTGATAGAGTTGAATGGCCCTTTCTTTTTGAAGTCCTACAAAGGTTTGGACTTGGAAATAATTTCATAAAATGGGTTCAAATAATATACAATAATGCTACAGCAGAAATCCTAACAAATAACAATATTTCAAAACCAATAAAAATCAATAGAGGATGTCGACAAGGCTGTCCACTTTCACCTTTACTGTTTACTATGGCAATTGAACCTTTAGCGATAGCGATACGTTTACATTCACAAATATATGGAATTAAAGTTGGACCAACAGAACATAAAATCTCCCTGTACGCCGATGATATAATTTTGTTTATGTCGAATCTAAAAAAATCAATTCCAACCTTGTTGAATTTAATAAAGAATTTTGGGGAAATATCAGGATATAAAATAAATAAAACTAAATCTTCAATATTAATGCTAAATGAGACCCAGAGAAATTACCCAGCCCCTGAGGCAAATCAATTCAATGTTGTAAATCAGTTTAAATATTTAGGAATCCAAATTATGCCTAAGCTAGAATCAGTCGCCAGCGTCAACTATGAAGCCTTAATGTCAGATATCAATGAGTTAACTCAGAGATGGATGTCACTACCAATGTCGATGATCGGGAGAATCAATATACTTAAAAGTAATATTTTACCTAAAATACTTTATTTATTTCAATACATTCCCTTATCACCACCTTTAGATCTATTCTCAAGAATAAAAAAAAAGTTAGTGGAATTTATATGGAACAACAGGAGGGCTAGATTACGTCTGTCTTTATTATATTTACCATTTGATCGTGGAGGTCTGAAATGTCCAAATTTTATGTTGTATTATTGGTCGGCACAACTGAGGTCTATGACATATTATTTTTCATCAAATGATCTCCCTCACTGGACTGAAATGGAATCATACAATTTACCTTTACCTCTTCCCATATTCATATACTCAGATTCGGCAAAAAAATTACAAAAACAAGTTAAAAATCCATTTGTAAAGCATATGATCAAAATATGGTGTGAAGCTAAAAACTATTTAAAAGAACCACAGTTATTGTCACAATTTAGTCCAATATGGGGTAATCAATATTTTAAACCAGGGAGAGCGGACGCTGTATTTAAAGTATGGAATTTAAAAGGGATACAAAAGATTCAGGATTTATATTTGCCATGTGCAGACAACATAATGTCTTTTGAAGAGCTGAGGATCAAATTTAATCTCAATAGAACACATTTTTTTAAATATCTTCAACTTAGAAACTTTATTCGATCAAATCAAAATAAAGCTCTCACTCGACCTATTTATTCATCCTTGGAAAAAATGATGATGAAAGATAGTAAAAGAAAGGGTATTATTTCAGAGTTTTATAACTCATTGACACTATCTTCAAGTGAAAATTCACTGAAAAGATTAAACTACTGGAAAGAAGATCTGCAAATTGAAATTTCGGAGGAACAATGGGAATTGGCTTGTACAGAAGCTCAAACCAAATCAATAAATGCACGCCTTAAATTGATACATTTCAAATGGTTAATGCGGATGTATGTTACACCGGAGGAGTTAAATAGATATAACAAAAATATACCAGATACATGCACAAAATGCATGGAAAGTAAAGGAACCCTATTTCATTGTTTATGGGAATGTAGATTAATAAGAATGTTTTGGGAAGAGGTGAGGGTAACAATTGAAAAAATAATCTCAAAACAAATCATACTGAATCCTAAACTGTTTTTGTTGGGTCTGTACCCAGAAAAGCATAATTTTAATAAAAGTGAAAGAACATTCATAGACCTCAGTTTGCTTAATGCCAAAAAATGTATTGCACTATTATGGAAAAAGACTCATAGACCAGATGTGACTCAGTGGTTAAGACAGATGTTAACAAACCTTCCATTAGAAAGAATAACATATATACTGAAATCAAAGGAAATTGTGTTTGAGAATATATGGAGACCTTTTATTGATTATGTAAAAAATTTAAACATAACTCTTGAAGAAGAAGGTGAATGATGTGTGTGGACCTTGTAAATTCCAAACTGGTGAACATAATATGTATACTTATGTATTGGATTGTCTAGACTAAACAGAGGAGCATTGTTGAAGACTTGATTTTGTTGGTGGTTGTTGGTGTTTTTAGTGCATTTTTTTTTTTTGTAGTACTTTAGCGTTAGTGTTTGATTGTTTGTATCATGTTTGTTAAAAAAAAAAAAAGGTTCAATAAAGATATTGTGGAAAAAAAAAAAGGCACATGGTAGCCCACCTGGAGTTTGCCAAAAGGCACCTGAAGGACTCTCAGACCCTGAGAAACAAAATTTTCTGGTCTGATGAGATGAAGATTGAACTCTTTCACATGAATCCCAGGAGTCATGTTTGGAGGAAACCAGGCACCGCTCATCACCAGGCCAATACCATCCCTACAGTGAAGCATGGTGGTGGCAGCATTATGCTGTGGGGATGTTATACAGAGACATCCTGGATGAAAACCTGCTCCAGAGCGCTGTAGTCCTTAGACTGGGGTGATGGTTCATCTTTCAGCAGGACAACAACCCTAAGCACACAGCCAAGATATCAAAGGAGTGGCTTCAGGACAACTCTGTGAATGTTCTTGAGTGGCCCAGATAGGGCCCAGACTTGAATCCAGTTGAACATCTCTGGAGAGATCTGAAAATGGCTGTGCACCAACGCTTCCCATCCAACTTGATGGAGGTTGAGAGGTGATGCAAAGAGGAATGGGCGAAACTACCTAAAGATAGGTGTGCCAAGTGTAACGTTACATCTGAGTTCCAATCTACATGAACCGTCTCTGTGACCAGGAGACCTCCAACTCACCGTTTCTTAAATAAACCACTGAAACGCCACATTCCTTGTTTGACTTAAGAACCCAAGGATCCTCTTCTTGCAAGGAAGACGCCTGGACTGTTATCATAAATCCCCTAGGAACACTTACAGTCAGACAGTTTTATGTGCTAAGAGCCTTTTGATACAAACCAGAAAAGTCAAAATGCCTTCCTGGAGCCTCTTACCATTGTCCAAAGCCCAACAGTGCTCCCTTTTGGTCAACATTGGACTGTGTTTTATCTGCCTACAATAATCCTCTCTCCTCAAGACTTTGATTTTTTCCAGGAAATACTGCTCAGAACACTGTTGAAGATGACCGCCCCTGTGTATAATAAACGAGTTTATAAAGTGCACGTTCACTGGAAGTAGTCATGAAAGTAAGTCATGAATCACTGAAGTTAGCTTAGATTATATATATAGTCTATAACATGAATCTCAACGTTCATGTGTTTTTCTTCTGAAAATCTTATGCAAGTCATCTGACTGGTACCAGCCAAAAACCAGCCCCTCTCTGCTGGACGACGCCCCCTTTCATTCTATTGGTTGGTTATAGACAAAGGACAACTTTCTTATTGGACCAGAGTCCATTCAAATCTCCCACGATAGCCGATAATTGGTTCTTCCTGCTGCCAGTCATATGTTATGACCAAAGAACTGTGCTCATTTAAAAGAGGAAAACGCCCTAGTTTTCCAGTTTTATCTTTGTCAGTTCTTGTTCAGTTGTCTTTCTGAAGTCTTTTTGTCTCTTCTGTGTGCATTTTTTTCAATGGCGTCTTGAGCTCAACCCCTCTTACTTAGAGTAAAATTCCAAAGCATTTTTGCCCCTCTCTTCAGACACTGTTTTATTACCTCCGCCAGGCCGAAAAGGCCAGGAGGAGGTTGTTTTTGCTGGGGTTTGTCTGTCTGTCTGTCTGTCTGTCTGTTGGTTAGCAAGATAACTCAAAAAGTCTTGGACGGATTTCCATGAAACTTTCAGGCGTTGTTGGAAATGGTACAAGGAAGAACTGATTAAATTTTGGGGGTGATCCGGTTCACCGTCTGGATACAGGAATTTTTTAAAGCATTTTTCAACACTGTGACATACAGCCATTTTCAACATGTGCGCAGGCGCAATGGAGGGCGCTGGTCGTCGTGTCTGCAACACAAACTCCGCGTTCTTCAACGTTTTAGGCACAAAAGCATGCGGAAAACACTGCTGGCCTGGGTCCGCCAGCGTGCCTGTGTTTGCGCGCAACTGCAAAACCTCACACGGCCAGCTGTCCGCCGACGGATTCTTTGGCAGAAATTCCCCAGCCAGCCATAGGAGCTGCGCATTTGGCAGAAATTCACCGGCCAGCCATAGGCGCTGCGCAAAAACGACCTCTCTGCTGGCGAAGCTTCTAAATTCTCGTTTGCCGCGGAGCGCAACCCCAAAATAATATAATATAAAACCCACGGCAACCTGTCTACCCAATTTGCATCCGTCAGTGGAGGAGATGGACACAACAGCAACACTTCAGTTTATTACCTCCGCCAAGGAGGCAATGCTTTTACTACTGAACCACTAATCCTTTCACTATCAGATTGATTGTCATTGATTAATTGTGTGTTTATTGCACTGTCCCTGTCAAATAAACAAATAATCATTGTGAATCCAATTGCTAGTCATATGTTTACATGCTCAAGGAATCTGAAAACGTACACACAAACACTGTATGGGGGGAATTGTGGCGCTTGGCGGAGGTCTGCGCTCTCCGAGTGCTTTTCTAGTTCTGTTATACTTTTTCTATTGATTTTCCTCTACTCACCGTTGAAGTGGACTGATAGTGATTTTGAACTTCTTCCTCGAGACTGTCTCACCCATGTACCACGACGTCAGAAGAACTTGGATTTCGTGGGTGGAACCGTTTTATACCCACATTTTTTCTTCAGTTCTGTGGTTTTTGTCGGCCGGTGGACAGCCCAAAGTTGCAGGCCAAAAAATAACAAAAATAACGTTCTTTTCGTTGACATCTGTTTTTTTTTGTAGAGTAACTCAGAATTTCCTTTTTCATATAATCAGATTTATCATTTTCTCCATAAAATTGTGTCCAATTTTATGCATGTTTTGGTCACAGTTACTTCACAGTCTCCCGTTGCATTACAGTTACAAATTCAAAATCTGGTTTCTCTTGTTTCCACAAAGGTTTAACTACAGACTTTATGCTCAGGAATCCGTTACATTAATATGATATTTGATACTTGTTGATCATTTCACCTGCTTACAAATCAATTGAATGTAATGTTATTTAATCTGAGTTTGATCATTAAAACTGTTTACAGTATATAGAAGTTTCTGCTTGATTATTTTTTGTGTCTGTTTTCTGAGTCACACAGAATAATTCACAAATATTTGAGACTGGTTGATGAAAAGTACAAGGATTAGTTATTAATAAATTGTCCAAGTTGTGGACTGGTGCCCCTATGAGTTTTTTTTTTCCCCTTTTGTTTGTGGTCATGGAGTAAAACCCCGTTTACACAGGCACACACCCCACTCTATGTATAAATTGCATAATCCTTGTACTTTATCACACGTATAATACTAATTTCTCCCACACAAACTTGTGGCATCATACTCAAAAGACTTGAGGCTGTAATTGCTGCCAAAGGAGCATCAACAAAGTATTGAGCAAAGGCTGTGAATCCTCATGTCCATGTGATTTCTTAGTATTTTATTTTTTAAAATTTTACAAAAACCTCAAAAAAAAAACTTTTTTCACATTGTCATTATGGGGTATTGTGTGTAGAATTTTGAGGGAAAAATTAATTTAATCCATTTTGGAATAAGGCTGTAACATAAGATGTGGAAAAAGTGAAGCGCTGTGAATACTTTCCGGATGCCTGTAAACCCACCCTCCCTCTTTCATCACTTCTGAACTCTGTGGCTGAGGCTAATATGAGCTGGCTAACTGCAGTTATTGGATTGTGACTCAGCTAACCAATGTAAAATTGGCTGAATGGAAGAGGGTTAAGGCCCAGATAAAGCATTATCTGATACAGAGGTGTGATGTTTGAGTGACTGACAGGACAGGATGATCCCTGAGTATAATAAGCACACTAATGAACCTGAGGGAGTGAATAGGTGGATCTGCCATCTGCAGCTAACAACTGTTGATCAAGGAGCCATCCAAGCCACAGTACAGTAAAGTATATTAAATAAGCCAAAATAATATCTTGAATGAGATCTATGATCAAGCATTCATCTGGCTGAGATCATGTGTGTTGGATGGGATGGTGTGGCATGTCAAGGAAAATCATAAGCACTAGCTAAGCAAGCCCAACTTGAATAGCCTGTCTGCTGATGATCACTGGGCCATCCTGGCTAAAACATTAAACAATAAACCAGAATAAAGCCCGCAAGATATATGATCAAGTGTGGAATAATGAACCAGCTGGAAACAAGAATGTCTAGTGGATTGAGTAGTGGTACAGAGCATAAAAAAAGTGGTCAATCAGCAAAGCTAGGCTAGCTGTCGTGCCAGTGTGTCACTTCAGACGGTCACAGAGAATGTCAATTCCCACCATCATTAAAATGGATGCACAAAAATACAGAGGGGTGGTATCAGGCACTGGATCTAATGTACTCCGGATCTCATGTCACAATCAGAGGCAAATCTGGACAGATTACTGACCTACAGGGAGACCAAGGAAGACCATAACAAAATGACAGGGTTGGATGACAGTGCTACACGATGCTGCATTCACATTCAGTCAAAAATTTTAAAACAACACACACTCAGTCAACAGCGTTTATATTCTGATAATTTGCAAGAGTGGGATATTCCCCCCATTTGTGGATTACGACCTCCAATATAAAACCCACCATGTCCAAGACAAGAATTAAAGTTAGAAAAAAATTTAAGTCAATCAAAACAAATAAGTACTGCACTTCAACATTCATCCAACATCAGTGACAAGGATGGATGAAAGACAAATTATTTAAATCAGATGTGCAAATAATTATTCCATAATAAAGCAATAAAATAACCATAAGATCAATAAAAACATTAACAATACAAACCTAAGTACTAAAAACCAAGATAATATTTTCCTTGAATTTTTACAAATTTACCAGTTTTTTCTAGAAAATTTGCAACTATCTTAACCCAATGACTGCCACAGGCACTCCGTTGCATCATAAGCCCCTAGTGGTCAAGGTTTTTTTCAAGAAAATATTCAGTTCAGATGTCAGAGATTTCCAAGGCTATAACTTGAAAGTGGTACGAGATAATGGCTTACTGTCAGTTAGAAAGATGTAGAATATGATCCAAAGTTTGAGATCGGAGTAAATTTATGCATCTAATTTGCATAATGCCATGGCAGCCATATCGAATTACATAACTTTCAGTCAAAAGTGGACTTTGGACATATTTACACAGAGAATGGTTTTGTTTTTTGTCACCATTTTTTGTTATCTTATCTTCAAAGTATAGGGGTGGGTTCAAAAGATCAATATATCGATATGTATCGATACATGTTTGACTGAGCCGATATCGATCCACAAAATACGCGGATCGATCTTTTAATATTAATATGTTTTAATATAATATTTTTACGTTTGTGAACGTCTGCTGAGTATAATCGGGTCGAAACCGGGTCAGTCAGCCAGGAACAACGGCCGAGAACCATAAACAACTGACGCGCTAACGGAGCTAGCAAGCTAACGGATATGCTAGTTCTTCTTCTGTGGTGTTAAAACGGTTCTCATCCGGCAAGAGTTTCCTGCCGCGCGTGCTCTTTCGTGTTTACACGAGCGGCGATATTAACGTGCGTCTCTTAATTTAGCAACAAAAGTCACCGTAAAGATTGTCCTCAACAGCTTCTGAATATTTTTCATAAATAAAACTTCTGTGTTCCCTGCGGCGCGTGCACACGTCTTTTGTGTTTACATGACGCGGAGTTAATAACGTGCGTCTCTTAATTTAGCAGCAAAAGTCACCGTAAAGACTGTCCTCAACAGCTTCTGAATATTTTTCATAAAGCGGGGATAAACGGACTTTTACTCCGTGCAGCACTGTGTTGGAACATCAAGTTGACGAGTGATAAAGGGAAAATGCGGAGACTGAAACCCATGAAGCAGAGGGGAGACTTGGAGCTGCTGAGACTGTAAGTATAATATTTGTTTGTTTTAACGTTTATGTCGTCAATTAATAATTTATCTGGCATGATGGTGGTTTCTTTTACAAACTATGGACACAGAGAGAACTGTTGGTTAAGCGCTGTGAATAAATGCAGAATTAAGGTATATTTTATGAGATTATGGACTTCTGCCACTTAAGCGATGTGAAGAGAATAAATCACAATAAAATTAATAAAGGCTGCAGTACAACAAGCTATTTTTACTCAGTAGAACTAAATTGAAATGAACAAACCTTCTCAGGAAATGAACTGAAACCCTTTTCCAACATTGAAAGTTAATTTGTAGTTAAAATATTAAAAAAAAAACCTAAATTATTAAACCCTACTGTGGTGTGGCGATCTAAAAATATGAATGTTAATTTTACTGTGAAATCTATTCTTTTTATCTGCCTTCAGATGTGTGAAGACTGGAAGCTTCATTCTCAATGAGACCTTCTGAAGGTCAGAGGTCGTCAGTGGAGGAACATCCCTGCTTCATGTGGATTTCAGCACAGAAGAAGACCTTCAAGATTCAAGGAGGTGCTGCCATCACTTTCTCCACACTAACATGCATTCAATGCAATTTAGTTGTTGTAATGACAAATTCTTTTATTTCTTTTTTTTTTTTTTTTTTTTTTTTTTTTTTTTTTTTTTTTTTTTTTTATTTAAGTTTTTGTAAAGGGTATACAGGTCGTTACAGCAATGCAGTGTTTACATTTTCATCACATGTTCCCTTATTTTCTGATATCTGACAACATTGGAAGATTAATTCTTACAACACCCCTTATTTTTTTTTTTTTTTTAAAGTGAAAGAAAAAGTGAAATTAAAGAGAAAAACAAAACAAAACAAAAAACAAAAAAAAACCAAACAAACCAGTAAAAAACAAACAAAAAGAAAAAGTAAGTAAATAAAGATAAAAGAGCATCTGAGTAGCATTGGAACAAAGAGCGGAACCATTATTGAAATGGTATTTGTCAAAGATTAGATCTAATGGAAGACACATATGCGGTCCAGGGTTGCCAAAAGTTCATGAACCCATCCATGTCCTGTCTCAGTGCGAATGTCAACTTTTCCATCGAGTAAATGTCTTGGATCACGTTAGTCCAATCTTCAGGTGTAGGACAGTCCTTCAACATCCATTTTTTAGTTAGAGCTTTTTTGCTTGCCAATATTAAAACATTGAATAAGTATTTTTCTCCTCGTCTTTCCAGTGAGTCCGGTAGTAAACCCAAATACAAAGTTACAAAAGAAAAGGGAACTGTAATTTTGAATATTTTCCCCAATATTGTCTGTACATTGGTCCAATATTGGTGGATAACTGGGCATGACCAAAACACATGAAAATGATTTGCAGTCTTTTCACCACACAAGCGCCAACAGTTCAATCCCTTATGGGTAAATTTGATTTGTGCAGGTGTTCTGAAAAATCTTGCCAAGTTTTTCCATCCAAATTCTCTCCACTGCAGGGATGAGGTACTTTTCCATTGCTGTTTATTTAGCTTTTCCCATATTTCCAGATGTAAAGTGAAATTCCCCTCTTTTTCCCATCTCTCTTTTATATAAGATGTGTTGTCTCCTTTTAAGTCTTGAAGACCTTGGTATATTTTAGAAATGTATCTGATCCCTGGGATCCCTTTATATGCCATTAAGAAGACCTTCAGAACACCTGACTGGGCCCTTTCCAAAACCTCCTTTTTAAGTATATTGTTTATGTGGTGTCTAAGCTGGAAGAACCTGTAAAGGTCTTGATTTATTAGGCCTTGTTTTTTCAAATCTTCAAAACTTCTTAAGATTTGCCCTTTAAAAAAATCGTAATATTTTATCAGCCCCTTCTCCTTCCACTTTTTAAATCTGGTGTCTGTTTTATTAGGAGTAAAGTCCTGATCATAGGCGATCCATTGCAGAAGTCGATAGGGCTCTTTAGTTTGATTCTCTCTGACTATCTTAAACCAAATTTTTAGCGGGGTCTCTATCCACGGGTTAGTGTTATTCAAAAGCTTAGGTAAGACATTGTTCCCTATTATCGCCTGTAGGGGGATGTCACTTGTTATTTGGCATTCGATCTCCTTCCATTGTGCAGAGTAGACTGGGTTACATATCTCTACTAAAGTTTTAATTTGTGCGGCTTTAAAGTAGTCCCTGATATTTGGCAGCGCGAGCCCACCTTTGTCTTTGTTTAGCTGTAGGGTTCTATATCTGATTCTAGGTCTCTTGCCCTGCCATATGAATCTTGAGATCCTTCTGTCCAGCTCCTGCCATGTTTTTTTGGGAGGTTCTACCGGTATTGTTTGGAAAAGGTATAGAAGACGTGGAAGTATATTCATTTTGACTGCTTCAATTCTTTGTGCAATACCCAAGAATGGTATCATATTCCATCTTGCTAGGTCAGATTTTATTTTTGTCACCAGTGGATCATAGTTTAGTGATATAATTTTGTTGAGTTGTTTCGGGATATTGACCCCCAGATATTTCATAGATTCCGACTCCCAGTTAGTTTTGAGTTTGCTTAGTGAATAATGATTTGGGTCATAGTTGAATGTTAAAACTTGGGTTTTATGCATATTTAATTTGTACCCCGATAAATCTCCATACTCTGAAAAAACTGAGGTTAGTTCTGGTAAAGAAGTGTCCGGCTGCCCTAGGTATATTAAAATGTCATCAGCAAAGAGTGCTATTTTATGTTCCTTCTGACCAAGTGTAATACCTTGAATTTTTTGGTTTTGTCTTATCCATTGGCTCAGAGGTTCTATGAAGATTGCAAAGAGCAGTGGAGACAGGGGGCAGCCCTGACGACATCCTCTTTCCAGTTCAAAAGATGATGATAAATTACCGTTAATCCTTATTTTAGCTGTTGGTTTTTTATATAATGCCTGTATAGTTCTAATGAAGTTGTTATGAAAATTGAAACTGGATAAGATTCTGTATAGAAAAGACCAGTCAACCGAATCGAATGCTTTTTCAGCATCTAATCCTAATATGACTGCATTTAAGTTATATTTTTTTATATGATGAATTATGTGTAAAGTGCGTCGAATGTTGTCTTGTGTCTGTCTTTGTCTTATAAAACCTGTTTGGTCTAAATGAATTAGGTCTGTCAGTATATTCTCTAACCTTTTGGCAAGGATAATGGTAAAAAGCTTATAGTCCTGATTTAGTACACTGATTGGTCTGTAGTTGGAGCACTCTAGTTTATCCTTTTCAGGTTTAGGTATAACTGCAATGACCCCTTCTCTCCAGGAGGGGGGGATTTCCCCTGTGTGGAGGACATAATTAAATGTTTTCAGGAGGAGAGGAGATAGTTGCTGTTTAAAGGTTTTGTACCACTCTGCTGTATAGCCATCAGCTCCTGGGGATTTGTTAGCTTTAAGTTTCATAATTGCTTTTTCCAATTCTTTAGAATGTATTTCTGACAGTAGTGTTTTATTTTGTGACTCCGTAAGTTGGGGAAGGTTTAATGTGTTTAGGAATGCCTCGGATGCGTTTTTATGTTTTTTGTGGGAGTATAAGTTCTTATAGTAATTCTCGAAGTTTTTAAGAATATCCTGAATTCTGAATTTTATTTCCTTTGATACTGGGTCTCTGATTTTGTAGATTGCTCTTTCTGTTTGATGTTTCCTCAATTTATAGGCTAGCAATTTTGCCGATTTACTGCCTGCTTCATAGTATTTTTGTTTCAGAAATGTAAGTTTCTTCTGGATTTCTATTGTGTAGATCTCATTTATTTGGTTTTTAATTTCCTTAATCTTGAGCGAGTCAGTAGAATGAGTGTTGCCTTTGTGTTCTTTTTCTAGGTTCCTAAGTTCTGACTCTAATGTGGATAGTTTTTCTTGTCTTAGTTTCTTTTGGGTTGCCAGTTTTGCAATAATCTTTCCTCTTATTACAGCTTTACATGCATCCCACAGTATTAAAGGGGATACTTCTCCATTATCGTTATCTTCCAAATATCTGAGAATATCTGACTCCAATTCATCTTTCAATGGTCCTTTCAGGACATTTGAATTTAACCTCCAAGAAAATGTATTATTTGTGTATTTTTGGATATTTAAGTCCATGTAGATCGGACTGTGGTCGGAGAGATCCATCAGTCCTATTTTACATGTTTTTACTCTACCAATGTCTCTATTAAACATAAAAAAATAGTCAATCCTTGAGTAAGATGAATGTGGAGTTGAGTAAAATGTATAGTCTTTTACACTGGGGTTGAGTTCCCTCCACACATCACAGATTCCCATTTCTTTTAGTAGCATCCGAGTCTTCCTGTTTTGGGTGTTATTTTGATGTGGGGAATTACCAGAAGCATCCCAGTATGGATTCAGTCTAAGATTAAAGTCCCCACCACATATCACTAAACCTTGAGCTTTAGTTATCATTAGGTCGAATACATTTTTATAAAATTTCCAGTTAGCCCCTGGGGGAGCATACACATTCAGCAGGGTGATATCTTCTCCCTCTAGCCGCCCAGTTACCAAACTGTATCTCCCTTCTTTATCTTTGTGTTCTGATTTTTTTTCAAATGTAATTTTGGTTGATATCAATGTCGCTACTCCCCTCCTCCTCCCTGATTTATATGAAGATGAAGAGATCATTTTAAACCCTTGTCTACTGAGTTTATTGTGTTCCACGTCTGTTAGGTGGGTTTCTTGTAAAAGTATTATTCCTGCTTTGTCTTTTTTCATTTTGCCTAGAATCTTGGATCTTTTAACTGGATTCAGGATCCCTTTTACATTATATGAAATTATTTTGGTTACACCCTGTTTCTCCATTGTGTTGTTTTGTTTAGTATAACTGTGTGGTGGCCCTCTTTTGTGCTACTCAGAAACTGAAAGAACATTAAAAACAAGAAAAACATTAAGAACATAGTGTAAAAAACTTTAAAACAAAAAACTGTCAAAAGAACTTCCTGAGCTGAGGTCTTTTTAAAGACCCTGTAAGAGCCTTGATGGAGTGAAGGCTCTGAGGGAAATTCCTCAAACTCTGTTACGTGTTGAGGGCCCTCTCGTACCACTGAAAGTAGTCCCATGCTTTTAACGTGAGTTTCAGAACCCAATCCAAACTTGTAATGATTTTTTTTTTTTTTTTTTCCTTTTATGCCTAAACCCTGTGAAATTGTGTGCACCCTCCCACCCCCATCACATCAAACATTCACGCAAAAACAGTATTTGTTAGTATGAGCAGAACATGTGGATTATTGTCACATTTCTATTTTAACAAGTTTTTTTTTTTTTTTTTATTACAAAGACTTATTTGTTTCAAATAATATGATTGTTCCATGAAATGTTTTACCACATGCTGAATATGCATCTCCTTTAATGTTTGTTACCTTGTATGAGGGGGGTTGGATGTGCGGATTGATTCAAGAGAAAGGAAAAAAAAAAAAAAAAAAAAGGTCGCTATTCCAACCTGAAAACGGATAGTTTATCCGCGACGCTCTGGTGCTGGGTTTCCCGCTGCTGGTCCGTGGATTTTGAGGGTCTTTGTGTTGTCCATGTTTGCGCTTTGATCTTCTCACTCGGGTCTGCTGCGGGTTTAAACACCGTTACCGGGAGCCCTCTTCTCGCCATGTCAGCTGTTGCTTCTTCCGCCGAATTATAGAGACACGTTTCATCGCCGTAGAAGACCCTTAACTTCGCAGGAAATGGTGTCTGAAAGCGCAATTTCTTCTCTCTTAACACCTTTTTCGCGTCATTGTATTCCCTGCGCTTTTTAAGGACCTCCGGGGCGTAATCGTGTTCCACGTAGACTTTTCTCTCCTGGTGCATAAATCCTTTTTTCTGCCAGGCCAGTCTTACAACCTCTTGTTTTATTTTGAAATTGGAAAATCTTACCAACACCGAACGTGGGGGCGCTTCCGCCGCCGGCCTAGCGGCTAATGAACGATGTGCCTTTTCTATCTTCAAGTCGGTGGTTTGTGGAATATCCAATTTCTCTCTTAGTAAGGATTCCACGCATTCTGCCATTGAGTTAAAACCATTTTCGGTTCCTTCTATCAGACCATGAATTCTTATGTTGTCTCTTCTTTGTTTTCCTTCTTGGTCGGTTAGCTTAGCCTCTATAGCTGCTTGTCTTTTGCGTAGGTCCAGCACAGAATCTTCGAGCACTTTTATTCGATCCTCTGTTTCCAAGATTCGGTTCTCGGCCTGGTCCACTCTGCTGTTTGTCCTTTTCAATTCTTCTCTGAATTCCCGAAATTCGGCCGTAACATCTCGGCGAAATCGTCGTAGTTCCTCAAATAGTGATTTCAGGCTAACCCTTTTGTTAGCTATCACCAGCTCCTCGTCTTCTGAACGGGGATCTTCCAGTTCAGATTCTCCGGCCGATACGTGTCCTAGCCTGGAGAATTTCAGTTTCTTCTGTTTTCCTTTAGACATGATGATTTTGTCTTTTGATTTTCACTCCTCCAAAAATCCGTTAAGTTTGATTTTCAAGGTGTTATCCTGGATTGAGTCTGAGAGCTTCAGTGTTAAGCTGCAGTCGCCATGGCGTCCAGCTTTATTTCTTTTTTTTTAAAGTTCTCAGCAAGAACACAATATTGGTAATTTTTTTTTTCACAATTTTACTGAGCATTTAATTCTAAATAAATCACTGTTTAACAAGAAATTTTTGGCAATCCTGTACTTTTCTTGTGGTGTTACATAGAACAGCATCACTGTAAACTATGGAAAAAGCAGCTGCTTTAAAATCTGTACTTCCTCACACAACTTTGAGTGCAAAAAAACTCTAAAAGTGCCATAACTTTTTGGAAAAGCTCCCACAAATCCAGGCTTTTTGGGCCACAACAATCACAAAAACAACTGACAAAATCCTGGAGGGACTGAAATACAGTGAGATTATGTCTGCATGGTTCATGCATTGAATTTGTTTACTTACTCTGGGTGGTTAACTTGACACGACACACCCTTTGCACAAAAGAAAGCACCTGTGAGCACTTTATGAAATGATAAGTTAAATAATAAAAAGTGCATTATTGTAACTGATTTTGGGTCAGTTCTATATGTGATAATTTATGAATTAACAAAGTTAGAAGATTCTTGGTACAATTTGCAGCATTTGGTCTCGAAGATTTTTGTTTCATGGGAAGTAAAATGGCTATTAAAATGGTAATTCCCCAGATCGAATCGGGAATGAATCGGAATCGAATCGAATCGATTCAGAATCTCAAGAATCGGAATCGAATCGATTCTGGAAATTAGGGATCGTTCCCAGCCCTATCAAAGTATATGAACCAGAAAATCAGTACAATGTAAACAAACAAACAAATTTGTCACTTACTGCTGGCCGGGCGGCTCGTTCGCTTCGTCCTTTTGCGGCATCCTGGTCGTTATTTTCTGTTCTGTTGGTCATTTTATTTTTCACCCTCACATCCAGAAACTGTTATGATGATTCCACCTCAATTTCGCATTTATCCCGCCGCTATTTATCTTATATGACAACACAGAACCGGCGCAATTGCTTTCTCCAGTCACATGGCACTGGGGGCGATGGCAGGTGAACATCAACCAGCTTCGCCCACCCTCTGTTATAACAAAATGTAAATATTTACCTTCATAAGCTAAATAATCTCTTTTTAGAATCATAGTTGGCAAATTTGGGAGCAAATGCCTCCTTCTTCTTGCGATGGCGATGGCGAACATCAATATTTGTTTACAAACTCTTCTTCTGTGTTGTCCAGAAGTGAGGTTTTAGGATGGTTCTATGCCAGCCATCAGTCCTCCAAGGCAAGAGCAGTGTTATACGTGTCTGCCACCTTGTGAGGTGGAATCCTTTGTACAACTTAAATCAACTGGGAAGTTTTTGGCCACGTCATATAACATCACATGATAGGCGCAGCGCTGCGCCTTTGGCAGTGGGGTGCTATCTGTCCATGAAATCTTGCCACAAGAAGGGTTAAATGTGAAACTTTTCTCATTAATCCATCTACTTTTTCCTCCTATAAAACTTGCTCAGTGCTCAGATCCCTCGAGTGTGACGGTGGGCTCGTGACTGTCCCGCATAACAATCAAAGTCAAATTCCCACACACGAGCGTGGCGATGAAAGGCTGCCAAATGAATACTTAAAAGTCTTATGTCAGCTCTGCAAACATGGTGACAAAGAGCAGAAGCTTCTCCTTCCTCCTCCTGCATTCAACAGCTCCCCTCTCCTTTCAGAGCTCATCACAGAGCTGCTTGTGTCCAGCACTAAATATCGCCATGCAACAGATGGAAATTGAATTCCTTTAATCAGGCTGAATAATGGCCAGCAGATTAAAGGCGACGATTCCAAGGGAGAAAAAAAGAAGTCTGTGAGTGTGTGTCCTGCTGGGAGACATTCAGCTCTCATACAGCCTACAGGGCACAGAGTTATAGAGGTCCTTTTTCTCCACTTACAGGAGCCATAAGTAGTGCTGCAATGATTAGTCAACTAATCAATTAATCGATTGTCAGAAAATTAATCGACAACTAATTTGACAGTCAACTAACTGCCTGTGCACCCTTTTTCAGGAAGAATTCTAAGAAAAAATGTTTAAGGCTCTAAAAGATGAAAAAATGCTATTTCTATTGTTTGTGCATTATGAGATTTTATGAGAAATTATGGTTTTGTAATGTCTGACAATTGTGGTGCCACAAACACTTTTGATTAAGCTGCAGAGTTGAAGTTTCAAACTCATGTTTGATGGGTCATTACTTTATTTAGTTATGGGGACCTTTCATAAAACGTTATATTAAAGGTAGAGACTGAGGTGTGCAGACTTAAACAGGTGAGGTTATACACGCACTGGAGCCCCGAACAGAAGCCATGCCAAACCATAAGCAACGCTGATGGACATGATAGAAATAATCGCGACAGACTTATCGATTAATAAGGAGGAAATTTTCTGGACACAAATATGTTTAAACACTTTTAAGATGACTAAAAACTCTAACTTACAACTTATACAGTATAAAGTTCTACATAGAATTCATTATACAGGACAAAGAATGTTCAAAATGAGCCTGAGTCACACAAATATCTGCTCTCACTGCACTAGCAATGTCCCGGATAGCTATATGCATGCTATGTGGTCCTGTGCACTGGTTCAAAAGTTCTGGCAGAAGACATGTGAAGACCTGTCGGCATGGCTTGGGTATAGTTCCCACCCTCACCCACACTTTGCATATTAGGTGATTTAAGTGAAATAAATATAGATGCAAGGATGTCACACATGGTTCTCACTGCCTTATGCATCGCAAAGAAAGCTATCCTCATGAACTGGAAATCAAGAAATAACTTATGCACGACTTATTATAATAACTAACTATTGGATTATATTAGCCTGGAAAGAATGTCAGCCTCCTCAAATAATCAACTGGCGGGATTCAATTCTCTCTGGTCCCTGCTTATTAATTCTATAATCTGAGGGGTGGCGGGCGGTGACGCACTCTCCTTGGCACCTCTGGTGGCTGGCTGTGCCCCGACCGCAGGTGTCCGGGGGGCATGTTCCGGGGTGGCCATCTGTCTGGCCCTGGAGGGGGGGGGGCTGTGGGGTGGGCTGGGGGGGATGGGCTGTGGCCCCTGGCCGTCTGGCCTCGCCCCTCGGGGGGGGAGGGGGAGGAGGGGTCTGGGTCTGGGTCTGGGCCCCTGGTGCTGGGGTCGGGTGTGCGCCGGTGGTGGGGTTGTCCCTGGTGCATCCTTGCACGGTGGAGTCGTGTGTTTCCTGGGGCCCTGGTGCCGCCCTGAGGCTGGTGCCCGCATCCTGGGTCGCCCTCCCCGTTCACTGGGGTCTGCGGGTGGGGGTGTGTGTGGGTGTGAGTGTGGGCTTGTGTATGAGCAGATGTGGAAGTGGGTGTGTGTTGAGTGGGCAGGTGGGGTTGTGTGTTTGTGTAGGTGGGTATGTTTGATGGTGGGTGGAGTTACGTGTGTGTATGGAAGCAGTTACTTGTGGGTAGATGTCTAGGGGGCGGAGGATGTGTGTATGGGTAGGAGAGCTTTGTTGGGTGGCAGGGGTTGGGCAATCCATCTAGTGGCATGGGGGCTGGCGTTTTGGGGCCTGTTTGTCCCGGCCGCCCTGCTGTTGTGTTGGGGGGTGAGGCACTTTGTTACATTGCCCCTGGTGTCATTGGCAGCGGATGTGTGTTGGTGCTTGTGGGTGGCTGGGGGGTCACTGGCGCGGGTTGATGGCCGTGTTTCCATTGGGTTGTTCCATGGTGGCTGTGGTTGCAGGGCGGCCTGCAGCTGTCGGTGTGCGTCTGGGGTGGGTGGTCGTGGGCCTGCGTGGGCGCTCGGGGGTGTCGCCTGGCGTGTTGGGCGCTGTGTGGGTCCGGCCCATTGTTCAGTATTGTGACTGTTGTTGTCCATGTTCGTGTGTGTAAGATGAGTGGAAGTATGTTTGGCTGCCCCGTCATGTTAGTGGTGCTGGAGCACCGGGGCGTGATGCTGGTGGGTCCTGGGCTGTTTCCGCTGGCGGCCCTCGCCCTGGGTTGGGATTTGGGGGCAGTGGGTGGCCTCATAAACCAGTCTGCAAGCTGGCTTCTGGGGGGGGGGGGGGGGGGGGACGGCCTTGCTTTTAGACCGCCTACCTCCCAGTCTTATTTCTCACCATCTCCCTCCCCCTGATCTTTTTTGTTACATTTAGGGCTTTGGGGTGGGGGGGTGCCGCACTGTGTCGGTGAAGGAGATACCTTTGCTGCGTGGTGGGGCTGCACTCACCTCAATTTTAATTGCATTTTAGACACTGAGGGCTTGGGGGGATGGGGGCTCTGCTGCCCATCGCAGTGGCTAACGATGCTTCAATCACTATCCCCCCAATTTTAATTGCACTTTAGTACTCCACACATTTACACACAATTATATCATATAACCGACACACACCCACCATGTTCTGTGCGGGGAGGGGTCTTCCCCCACCCCTGTTGCCCTGCTCTTACTGGGGGGGGGTGGGAGTCTGGTGGAGAGCCTGGGACCTATCATGTTGTCAAAATCCCTGGGTGCTACTAAATATATAGATACAACCAAGGAACTGACGGGGGGCTAAATATGAGTCTAAGTGTGAGTGAGGGGGTGATGAATGGAGGTGGTGATGATGGGTCGGTTGTGCGGCGCTTTGCATGCCGGGTGGCATCTTGGGGCGCCTGCGGTGGTCTGCTGATTGTTCGCTCAGATGGGCGCCGGGGGGTGGGGGTCTGCTTCTGTGGCCTGCGCCGGTGGCCTCCCTGGTCACTGCCAGGCACTGGTGTATGTTCAGACTCACTGCATCTGCTTCGCAGCTGCCTTTTTAAATAAAGGTGAATGCGGAGTGAATTTGAGTGGGTACTGGAGTGAGAGAAAATGGGTCGGTCTGGGTGAGTGAGAGGGGTGTGCATGGGAATATGTGGGTGTGAAGGTATGGGGAGGGGTGTGCCTGCGAGTCGGGAGGTGCTGGATTAAGAGGGGTAGTGCCTCTCGGCAACGTGGGCTCCCCTGGGCGAGGGGACTTCTTTGGACGTGGGGGTCCCCAGGGTGTGCGGCGGAGGCGCTGGGGCGGGGCCGCTGTGGGGGTGCCTGGGGGGGCTCGCGCCGGGGGGCGTGGGCTGGTCTCTGTCCTGGGGGGGGGGGGGGGGGGGGGTCGCTGGCCTCCTGGGGCCTGGGGCCCGGGGGCGGATGTTGGCCCGCTGGGGTGGTGGGGGTCAGGCGGGTCCAGGGGTGTGGGCTCACCGCACCGGCCGCCGGACGGCCTGCCCTCCCTTGATCGTCCCTCCAGGGGTGGATGCCTGGCTTTCCTGGAGCTTGCTGACCTCGGGGCTGGGGGTTGGTGGTGCTGCCTTGCCTGCTCAGGGTTCCCGGGGGGAGAGCTGCTGCAACCGGCCCTCCGCTCGTATGTTTCCTGACAAACCACTCACACGCACACACTTATTTTGCGCGCGTTCTCATATATATGCACACAGACATACACGCACAAGTGTCTCTCCTTTAACAGGTGCGGAAACCAGACTTGTGTTGAGACATCTTTGGTGGAAGAAGCAGTTTGTCTTTTGTTTGTTTTAGTTGTTGGGGTTTTTTCTTTTTTTGGTCTGTTCCCCTCCCTTTTCTTTTCCCCCTTCACACACTTCCTTTCCCTCTTCCCCATCCTGTTGGGTCTTCCATGGGTAAAACAATTAAAATAAGGTATTAAAAGTTATTACAGGAGGAGTTTACAACAATATACAGTGTACAGTTATGTACTGTATAAGCTCCTCTTGGCAAAGTAAATCTGTTTTGGCACAATAAGGGTGACAGATCCCTGTTCTGTTTGCCTAGCTGCCTGACAGGACAAGGGAAAAAAAAAAAAGAACGAAAGAAATAATCGCGATTAGTTGACTAACTGAAAAAATAGTCATTAGATTAGTCGACTACTAAAATAGTCATTAGTTGCAGCCCTAGCCATAAGGTTACTACCTTACAGGCAATGATTCCATTTATGCAGCTCGTAATATGCTGTTCAACAACTCTCCTTTGAGGTTAACCTGCTGGTGTCAGCAACCTGTGGCTCCAGAGTATATGTAGACTTATTGTCTACAATGAGGGGCACCCCATGGCTTTAACAAAGCAATGTATTCAGCTCAAAAGCTCACAATTTCACTAGAAAAAGTCAAACTATATGGAATAAGGTTGCAAATTTAGAAGCAGTAAAATTATGATTGTGTCAAAAATGCAGCACATTGACCAGAAAAAGCCTCAGATTTGTGAGTAAAGCCACAAATATAAGATAAAGACCTCATAATTTCAATTTATAGTTTATTAATTTTCAATTTATAAGAAACAAGAGCACTCTGTGGTGAATGCAATATCTCCTGCCGCCGTTTTCTTTGAAGATCCCAAGATGTCACTGATGGAGAGTCGTTTTAAACTTTTCCATATAATTACTGGGGCAAAACCAAATTATGATAAGCCTATTTATGAATATACAATAAAAATCATTGTAAACGACACATAGTTCAGGACCCCAAGTTGAACCCGTGTAGCAAGTCTGGTGACCCTAGAGAGCTTTTATAGTAAGAGGGCATCGAGAATGCTAACCTTGACCTTTGCCCTTTTGACCCCAAACCCATAGTCAGAGATCATGGTCTCAGGGTGAACCTGTGAACCAAGTTTGGTGACCCTAGCATTCTGTGTTGTTGAGATTGAGTTTACATGCCATTTTGACATTGACCTTTGACCTTGTGATCAAAAAAATACCATAGTCACACTTCAGGGTCACAGCGTGAACCTGTGTACAAAGTTTGGTGACCCTAGACCAGGGGTCGGCAACCCACGGCCCTTCAGCCCCCATGCTGCAGCTCCCTGCAGTTGTATCTCAAAACACATGGAAATTAATAAAGCTCATTTTAATTATTTTATTTTTTAACTTGTTTATTGCAACTGAATACATTTCTCAATGGAAACACACACTTTTATGAATATAAAATATATATTTTTTAAAATCATTTATTATGTTATCAGCCATATGTGACTGTGTCACATCTGACGGCGGCTGCACAGACAGCCGCTCAGCCTCTCCGTCCTCAGTGCATACGCAGAAGCACGGAGAGCAACCGCTTCCTGCCATTCTCGGTAAGACATGAACGCATCTAGAGAAAGTAAAATCACAGAGGAAAATACAGAGTTTAATTCTGTGTGGATAGACTAATTTGTGTTCATGTAGGTTGTTGTGGTGAGAATTTCTCCACGAGAACACAAACAAGGAGGAAAAACAGCCGCCTCATTAGTGTCTACAGGTCTTCTTCTTCTTTCTTCTTTTAGATTTGATTGGCGGTTGGCAACCAGCTTACAGGTGCATTACCGTCACATACTTCACTCTATACCATCACTCTATGCTCGTGCTATCACAGGTCCATAAAAAGTCTTAAATGTGATTATCTAAAATAAACACCTTAATTGTCCTTAAAAATGAGAAACAATCCTTGAATTCCTGCTCAGTAACCTTATAGTCGCCTGAGCTCTAAATGCTGGATTCACCAGACGTGACGGAAGACTGAATTAGCGTAAATTTATTTCCACCCTCACAGCTCAATGCTTCCTGTGATGTAAAAATAAAAGCCCTCTACAGCGATTCAGTTTTCAGAATGGTTGTCTGTTGTATGCTTTTATTACGAAACGCTGTCAACCGGATATACTTGTCTGAAATCACAGCCGACAGTTTTTCCTCACAATTTATAAAGAAAAAAGAAAAAAAGAAAGAAGATTCTGTGACAGTGATGTAGAGGTGAGCCTTTTATTTTAGGGATGTTTTCAGCTTTTTGTCTGTAGGATACAGTAACTGCTAGTTTGTTATCAGTGGGGTTTTGGACAATGAATTGTATGTGCAGATTGTCTATTAGTGCCACACATTTAAAAAAAAAATTATAACCAATATTTAGCTCAGCAGAAGAAGATATTTTTTAAACATTTTTTCCACTCTGTTGTAATTATTTGTATTTGGCTTAATTTGCACCAAATGATTTTTAAAGTTATATTATTTAGAAAGTTTAGAATTCTTTTTTATTTTATTCCAAAATAAAGAATATCAGACAACCAATCCACTAGTTGTCAAATTAAGAGTCTGGAGAACAGGTGAAGGATACAGATTTATATTATATGAATACATTTGAATAAGGAGCATTATGAGGAAACATTAAAAGGATGAAAAGCAGCTCCTTCTAAATAAAACTTTAATCTCTAATTTATTAAAATATCAGGAACTAAAGCTGTGTGATCACTGAAAGTAGGAGATGGAGGAATTGTAGTAGGAATTCATTAGTGCCACATAATATTCAGAGCTATGTATATATTAAAAAATTATAAGTAGCATAATCTTTATTTTAAAGGTCAAATTGCCACTGCGGCCCTCAGCCACTTCTATTTTAGTCGGAGATGGGCAAAATGGCTCTTTGATTGGCAAAGATTACAGACCCCCACCCTAGACTAACCCACTGTATAATAATACGGCATATAAAATGTCAACCTTGACCTTTGACCCCAAATCCAGGGTTTACTCTGGTAACATTTCCACATGGCGGGCCGCCACTCTTGAAATTATGCTGCCACGCCAAGAAAATATATATTTAAGAAAAAAAATATGAAGAAATGACGCTCCACAAGCACGCACACGAACAACACGCGTGACCGTCATCCATGCGCAGTACGAAGCGCCCCGCCTACCCATGTGATCGTTCCAGTGTGCAGGCAGAGAGTCTCTCTAGTGTCGCTGTCAGAGAGAAGCATGAGCTTATTAAAGTACTTTAAACACGGGAAAAAAAGCAGAAGAGGTATGTAAGCAGTGGAGGCATTTATCATGGCTTTAACCCACTGATAACGGGAACAATAATGAAGAGTCGCTTAGCAAACAGGTGTGGTTAGGATTCATATGCAGGGAAAGGCAAGAGTGACTGATGAATTGCTGAGGATTTACTTCACCAGCTACTACAATATTAACTAATTTATTTCATTATCATGTACCTGGCAAATTAAGATGACCGAAATTCACAAAGTCAATGACATTAATCCAACAGCCTTCAGACAAACTACATGTGCCAACATTTGGATTTCAAAATAAGGGATGTTTTTCCTACTGTCTGGCTGGTGAGGAGAGGTCTAAAAAACTATAAATATATAGAAATATTATAACAGAAATACTGCATCTTTGGTCATTTAAGTTAATTTATTTCATTAAATATAATTTTGTTATTTTTTTTAAATAAGTTAAATTATTGTTCTGTTCTGGCTCTGCAAAATTATGGTCAAAAGTGTAAAAAAATAAAAATGACCACAATCAGTTTCAAATTTATTAAAAAAAAAAAACCTGGTAATTTTATTTAAAAAAAAATAGACAAAAATTTGCTATAAAATAATCCACAAGTTTATAATAAAGTCTCAAATGTACAAGAAAAGTCAATTTTACTAAAGGAAACTACAAATGAGAAAAATGGTTTCAAATTTAGATAAACTGACAGAGAAAAGTAGAAAACTATAAGAAAATTGTTATAAATTTTGGAGAAAACCCTCAAACCTTCAAGACTGAAGTCATTACTCAAGTTTTAAAGCGGGTGCTCTTTGTACCCTCAACTCAACTAGAAATTTTTGATTGTCTACTTTTAATCATTAATTACAAAAGATAACACTGCTTTTATATGAGTGGAATTTCTGGCTACTATACCCACCTCTGATCATATAATTAAAGTAAATTACTATTATGAATGTTTTTTTCCCTTCCCTTTCCTACTCTTTCTCAACCAAAAAAAAGAAAAACTAGAATAAAAATGCAAAAAAATACACATACAACGGGGAAAATAAGAAATGAACATGTCAACATTTTTCTCATTAAACATATTTCTGATGGAGCTCTGAGGCGAGCGCAATATCCCCCGCCTCCATTTTCTTTGAAGATCTTAATACTTACTGAGGGGAGTTTTCAACTTTTCAATGTAATTACTGTAGAAGAGCCAAATTATGATAAGCCCATCATTCACAAATATACAACAAAGTATATAACCCATAGTTGTAGAGCAGGATCCCAAGGTGAACCTGTGCAGCAAGTTTGGTGACCCTAGAGAGCTTTACACATCCTATAGTAAGAGAGCATAGTGAGTGCAAACCTTGACCTGTTGACCCCAAGCCTGTAGTCAGCGGTCAGGGTCTCAGAGTGAACCTGTGTACCAGGTTTGGTGACCCTAGCTTTCTTTGCTGTTGAGATATAGTTTATAAGCTATTTTGATGTTGACCTTTGACCTTGCAATCCCAAAACCAGTCACACTTCAGGATCACAGCGTGAACCTCTGTACCAAGTCTGGTGATCCTAACTTTACTCACTGTATAGTAATGAGGCATAGGGAATATTAACATTGCCTTTGACCTTTTGACCCCAAACCCATAGTCTGAGGTCAGGATCCCAAGGTGAACCTGTGTAGCAAGTTTGGTGACCCTAGCTTTCTTTGTTGCTGAAATATAGTTTATAAGCCATTTTGATATTGACCTTTGACCTTGTGATCCAAAAACCATAATCACACTTCAGGGTCACAGGGTGAACCTGTGTACCAAGTTTGGCGACCCTAGCTTTACTCATTGTACAGTAATAAGGCATAGGGAATGTTAATGTTAACCTTAGACCTTTTGACCCCAAACCCATGGTCAGAGGTCAGGATCCCAAGGCGAACCTGTATACCAGGTTTGGTGACCCTAGCTTTATTTGTTTTATAGTAACGGTAAATGTAGCATTTACCATAGTGCAACTTAGGGCTGTCGCAGTAGAGGAATTTCCCCTGCGGTGACGGTGGACAGCTCAACACCGCGATATGTGGTATTATTGCAAATGATTTTAGGACCCTGTGGTCTCGTAATTTAAACAGGGTTCATAACTTATGTGGCAAACGATGGAAACTGTGAGAAACTCGCTGCAGCTCTGTGCTCAACTTTATGTGCGTGTGTGACAATTGTGCGGAGCTCCGGTTTTTCTACAGGCATGAACTGCTGATTCTGTTTTAAAAAAAAAAAAGATAATTTTCATAAAGCAGTGGCGGTAACTACAAGGTGTGTGGACTGGAGACTGCAGTGACATTCAGCTTATTTAAACAGGAGCAGCCTCCATGCAGGACCCTGCATGGCTCTTGTCTCCGTGATTTTTGGATTTTTGCCGCTGTCCGAAAAATCACGTTCAAACAAGCAATACACTACGCAATAGTTGTTTCACTCTTGGAGCTCAATTGTCAGGATCATACACATTCCACTCAGAAAGAAATAACACGCTTTGTGCCCTTTCAGTGCTCACTGTCATGGCTGTGTCTAGCAATTCATCCAAACACTTCTGCCACTAACTGCCTGCTGGAGTCCGTCTAGAGAGAGAGTGCCCCACACAGTGCTGCCACCGTCAGCATCAGGCGGCGGCATCACCGTGTGCTGTGGAAGCTTCCACAGTGCCGGGTGCAAACATGCTGCTGGCAATAAAAATAAATTTTACAATTTATTCAATAATCAATAGGGGCATATACTGTAAGTGAACAAGGAGATAAAGCCACACACACAAAAAAGTGAACACCACAGTTGTTGCAGCTGCTCATTTTCCTCCACGGTAAGCTTGTCCATAACACAATATTACATAATTGCGGTTATCACAACAGCCCTAGTGCAACTGCAATGTTAACTTTGACCCTTTGACCCCAAATCTATAGACCCTGTTTACATGATCACAAATAAACCGATTACAATCAGGCCCCTTTTTATTTAAAAGATCTGATACTACCCTATTATCCTAACAGAGCACTATGCTCCCAGAATGCAGGATTACTTGTAATACCTAGAATCTCCAAAAGTACAATGGGAGGCAGAGCCTTCAGTTATCAGGCTCCTCTCTTGTGGAACCAGCTGCCAATCTGGATTCAGGAGTCAGACTTGATCTCTGTTTTTAAGAATAGGGTTAAAACTTTCCTTTTTGATATAGCCTATAATTAGAGAGGGATCATGTGCCCCTGAACCCTCCCTTAGTGATGCTGCTAATACACTACCGTTCAAAAGTTTGGGGTCACATAGAAATTTCCTTATTTTTGAAAGAAAAGCACAGTTTTTTTCAAAGAAGATAACTTTAAACTAATCAGAAATACACTCTAATAACAAATATACATTGTTAATGTGGTAAATGACTATTCTAGCTGCAAATGTCTGGTTTTTGGTGCAATATCTACATAGGTGTATAGAGGCCCATTTCCAGCAACTATCACTCCAGTGTTCTAATGGTACAATGTGTTTGCTCATTGCGTCAGAAGGCTAATGGATTAGAAAACCCTTGTGCAATCATGTTAGCACAGCTGAAAACAGTTTAGCTGGTTAGAGAAGCTATAAAACTGACCTTCCTTTGAGCAGGTTGAGTATCTGGAAAAAAATATTATTTCAATTACAAATCATTATTTCTGACCTTGTCAATGTCTTGACTATATTTTCTATTCATTTTACAACTCATGGTGGTAAATAAGTGTGACTTTTCATGGAAACACAAAATAATTGTCTGGGTGACCCCAAACTTTTGAACGGTAGTGTAGGTTTAGACAGCCGGGGGACCTCCAACAATGCAATGGGCTTCACTCGTTTCTTCACTCTCAATGAAATATTTTTGCTGGTCATTAACATCTGTTTGTTCTCTCCCATAGATTGAGTCCCTGTCATTCTGTTTGCGCTCAACATGTCTATTCTTTTCTACTTCTTCTTCTCTACCCCCTCACCCCCCAGCCAGTTGCAGCAGATGACTGCCCCTCCCTAAGCCTGGTTCTGCTGGAGGTTTCTTCCTGTTAAAAGGGAATTTTCCCTCTCCACCGTCGCCAAGTGCTTGCTCACAGGGGATCACTTGATTGCTGAGGTCCTTCTGCAATTGTGGGGGTTTCCCCTACAGCTGAAAGTGCTATGAGATGACTATTGTTGTGAAATGGTGCTATATAAATAAAGATGAATTGAATTGAATCAGCTTTCTGGAGTTACCCGATTATTCAAACTGTCATGTAAACAGAGTAATCCGATTATTCAATTCAATTCAATTCAATTCAACTTTATTTATATAGCGCCATTTCACAACAACAGTCATCTCATAGCACTATCAACTGTAGGGGGGAACCCCCACAGTTGCAGAAAGACCCCAGCAATCAGGCGATCCCCTGTGAGCAAGCACTTGGCGACGGTGGAGAGGAAAAACTCCCTTTTAACAGGAAGAAACCTCCAGCAGAACCAGGCTCAGGGAGGGGCAGTCATCTGCTGCGACTGGCTGGGGGGTGAGGGGATAGAGAAGAAGAAAAGAACAGACATGTAGAGAGCAAACAGCACGATGGGGACTCAATCTATGGGACAGAACAAACAGATGTTAATGACCAGCAAAAAAAAAATATTTCATTGAGAGTGAGGAAAGGAGTGAGGCCCAGTGCATTACTGGAGGTCCCCCGGCTGACTAAACCTATTAGCAGCATAACTAAGGGAGGGTTCAGAAACACATGATCCCTCCCTAATTGTAGGCTATATCAAAAAGGTAGGTTTTAGCCCTATTCTTAAAAACAGAGATCGAGTCTGACTCCCGAATCCAGATTGGCAGCTGATTCCACAGGAGAGGAGCCTGATAACTGAAGGCTCTGCCTCCCATTGTACTTTTGGAGATTCTAGGTATTACAAGTAATCCTGCATTTTGGGAGCATAGTGCTCTGTTAGGATAATATGGTAGTATCAGATCTTTTAAATAAAAAGGAGCCTGATTGTTTAGAGCTTTGTAAGTAAGAAGAAGGATTTTAAACTTATCTTATCTTTATCAGTTAAAGACCCTGTTTACATGGTCATGAGTAAACCGATTACAATCAGCGTTCTGGAGTTACCTGATTATTCAAACTGTCATGTAAACAGAGTAATTCGATTACCTTTATTGGTAAGACTGTCTCTGCTCTTCTCCCTGTACACCAACTCCTGCACCTCCAGCCACCAGTCTGTCAAGCTGATCAAGTTTGCGGACGACACCACCCTCATCGGGCTCATCTCCAACAGCGACGAGTCCGTCTACAGGAGAGAGGTGGCCCAGCTGGTGTCCTGGTGCAGCCACAACAACCTGCAGCTGAACGCTCTGAAGACAGTGGAGATGATCGTGGACTTCAGAAAAGTCACAGCCCCTCTGCCCCCCCTTACTCTCACAGACTCTCCCATCACCACTGCGGATTCCTTCCGCTTCCTGGGCACCACCATCACCCGGGACCTCAAGTGGGAGCCGACCATCAGCTCCCTCATCAAAAAGGCCCAGCAGAGGATGTTCTTCCTGCGGCAGCTGAGGAAGCTCAAGCTACCCACCAAGATGTTGGTGCAGTTCTACACGGCCATCATCGAGTCCATCCTCACCACCTCCATCACCGTGTGGTACGCAGGAGCCACCGCCAGGGACAGACTAAGACTGCAGCGTGTTGTGCACGCTGCTGAGAAGGTGATCGGCTGCAAGCTCCCATCCCTCCAGGACCTGTACATCTCCAGGACCCGGAGGCATGCAGGTCGGATCATAGCCGACCCTTCACACCCTGGACACGCACTGTTTGCCCCCCTCCCCTCAGGCAGAAGACTTCGGTCCATTCAGACTAAAACCTCCCGCTACATGAACAGCTTCTTCCCCTCTGCCATCAGACTGCTGAACACTAAGTGACTTATTAGACTCTCGTGCATTATGTACAGCAGCTCAACCGGACTCATGACAATTATCACTGTTTTCTTTTTGCACTACCAACTGCACTATGTGGAACTCCACAATATCTGCTGCTTGTTAATATATTTAAAAATTGCATAGATTAGTATTACTTATTCATATTCTACCTTTTGTTGCATGCATAGTTTTTTTATTTTTATCTTTAGTGCTACTCCATGTTTAATGTTGCAGCATTGCACCGAGACAAACTCCTAGTTTGTGTACTACATGAACAATGGCAATAAATCTCATTCTGATTCTGACATGTAAACAGGGTCAAAGGCTCATTAATGGTTTATGAGAAAACAGATTAACACACCTAGTTTATTTGCCCAGTAAACCATTTACTCAGTGCATGTAAACACCACAAGCTGTTTATTACCTTTATTGGTTTACTCCAGTACTCAGTTTACTCGTGACGATGTAAACATGGTCATAATTAGGGTCAAGCTGTAAATCATCCAAGATGTGTATTAGATACAACTACTGTATCGATTTGAAAAGCCTACAGCATTTCTTTCAGTAGTTATTGTGTTTAGAAGTTTTAGGGAAAATCTGACCTCTGACCTTTGACCTCAAGGTCATCCGATGATGGTGAAATTGCAATATGCGCATCAGAGGATATCAAACCATGGTGCCAAGTTTCAAAACAATTGGAACCAAACTGCAAGAGGAGTTGATTTCACAAGACAGTTACTGTCTACGAAGTGAGGTGAAACAGGAGGTCACAAATCAGGGGCTATAACTCCTGCAAAAATTATCCGATCAGAACCAAATTGCAATATGCGCATCCTCAGTATATATCAAACCATGGTACCAGATTTCAAAACAATCGAAACAAAACTGTAGGAGGAACTGATTTCACAAAAGTGGGACAGATGGACTGACCCATAACATAATCCTCTTCGGGCATTAGATGTATCACACCCGCAGTTACTACGTATATTCATTGATACCGTACTCCCTTTTGTGTAATATTGCTTCTAAAACTTAGAAGTTTAAATTTTTCTTTTCCTTCACTCTAAAGTAAGTCATCTTTAGTTCCCAGTGTTAAATTTAATTAAAAATGGCCGAATATAAACATCTTGGAAACTGGTCAATCTATAATTGTACTGAGACAAGAAGGATATTCTCTGTGAAACAGTAAGTTAAAGGTTTTACAAACTTTTTCTTGCCAATGTAACGACTCATTACCAGTACAAAAACACAACTTAAACAGGTCATTACACTTTTTTCCACATGTTAAGAGCTCACATATGTCACACAAGACATATTTAACCTTACTGTTGATTAGTTTACCATTTTAATTCTCTTAATTTCTGATTTTAAATCTATGTCACAATTACTTATCTTACTGCAAGTTATTAATATTTATGAATATATATCTCCAACGTGAGGGGGAAGCAGCTCCCTGTCCACACTGTGTATGGTGCGGATGGGGCGCTGTTGACTTCGACTGGGAATATTGTCGGGCGGTGGAAGGAATACTTTGAGGATCTCCTCAATCCCACTGATACACCTTCCACAGAGGAAGCAGGGCTTGTGAACGACGGGGACGACCCGCCTATCACAGGGGCTGAGGTCGCCAAGGTGGTTTAAAATCTCTTTGGTGGCTGGGCCCCGGGGGTGGACGAGATTCGTCCTGAGTACCTCAAGGCCCTGGATGTTGTAGGGCTGTCACGGTTGACACGCCTCTGCAACATTGCGTGGAGGTCGGGGGCAGTGCCTTTGGCATGGCAAACCGGGGTGGTGGTTCCGCTCTTCAAAAAAGGGGACCGGAGGGTGTGCTCCAACTTTAGAGGGATCACACTCCTCAGCCTCCCTGGGAAGGTCTATGCCAAGGTACTGGAGAGGAGAGTCCGGCCGTTGGTCGAACTTCGGATTCAGGAGGAGCAATGTGGTTTTCGTTCTGGCCATGGCACATCAGACCAGCTCTTTACCCTCTCAAGAATTCTCGAGGGTTTGTGGGAGTTTGCCCAACCAGTTTACATGTGTTTTGTGGACTTGGAGAAGGCATTCGACCGCGTCCCTTGTGGTTTTTTGTGGGGGGTGCTTCGGGAGTATGGGGTATCGAGCTTGTTGTTACGAGCTATTCGGTCTCTGTATGACCGCTGTGAGAGTTTGGTTTGTACTGCCAACACTTGACCGGACTCATTCCCAGTGAGAGTTGGACTCCGCCAGGGCTGCCCTTTGTCACCGATTCTGTTCATAATTTTTATGGACAGGATTTGTAGGCGCAGCCAGGGAACGGAGGGTGTCATGCTTGGTAACCACAGGATCTCATCTCTGTTGTTTGCAGATGATGTTGTCCTGTTGGCTTCATCCAGCAATGACCTACAGTTCTTGTTGGGACGGTTTGCCGCTGAGTGTGAAGCGGCTGGGATGAGAATCAGCACCTCCAAGTCCGAGTCCATGGCCCTCAGCCGGAAAAAGGTGGATTGTCCTCTCTGGGTTGGGGACAGGCTCCTGCCACAAGTGGAGGAGTTTAAGTATCTTGGGGTGTTACTCACGAGTGAGGGGAGAATGGAGCGAGAGATTGACAGATGGATCGGAGCAGCATCTGCAGTGATGCGGACGTTGTACTGGTTTGTTGTGGTGAAGAGGGAGTTGAGTTCTAAGGCAAAGCTGTCGATTTACCAGTCAATCTACATTCCTACTCTCACCTATGGTCACGAGCTTTGGGTAATGATCAAAAGAACAAGATCGCAGATATAAGCGAGTTAGTGATAATACTACAATAAGCTAAAATAGTGTCTATCCATGACATACACTACTCACAAAAAGTTAGGGATATTCGGCTTTCAGGTGAAATTACAGGATGAAGCTAAAATGCACTATAACCTTTACAGGTGAACTGAACTCGACCTTCTCTAACCTTTTGAATGTATATGTCCAACTGTTCAGTGTTTCAGGGCTTTTTGCATAACTTACTGGTCTTTAACAAGGTACTTAATGGCAAAATTTAGAACAGGTGTTTGATCCATGAATCAACCAATTAAATTTCTGGTTCAATTAGAACTGGTATGTAAACAGTCCTTTTCATCATGCTGTTCATATTTTGACATCAAGAGACCAAGATGACACCTAAAAAATTGATCAACAGTACCTCGCCGGCACTTCCGGTTATGGCGGCCACGTAGGAAGACGTGTTTCACTCGGCTCTGCTCCTAAAAATAAAAAGTCGGCAAATAACTCTCTCAATTGGAACAAAACCTATCCCAGCGTTTGGGCGCGGATATGCCGGTAAAGCCTAAGGCTGGGAAATCAGGTGGAGGAAAAACTGAAACGCCAAAACAGTACAAGTTAACAGACTTCCACGTTCGTGACAAAGCAGAAAAATCTCCAGAGACTATGGCGGAGCAAGCTAACGGCGGAGCGGTGACTCCTGGCAAGGGCACAGGTGTGGTGCTCGCTGCCATTAGCTCAATGAGAGCAGACTTTTCCGCTAAATTTGATGGGATTATAGCAGCGATTGAAGGAATGAGAAAGGAAATAAGCGACTGTATGGAACGAGTATCGCAGGTGGAGCTCCGAGTTTCCAGCGCTGAGGATGACGTCACCAGCCTACAATTAAATTGGAATTAAAAAATACAATTACATTGGAATTAAAAAATAAACGTCTGGAAGATAATGTCCTGGACTTAGAATCCCGGTCGAGACGAAACAACCTGAGGCTGGTGGGCCTCCCGGAGGGAACCGAGGGCCATGTTCCTTTTTGGAAAAGTGGATTCCAGAAGCGCTGAACAACGCGGAGCTGCAGTCATCGGTCGTCTTAGAGAGCGTACACCGAATCGGCCCACCGAGAGATAATAAGGCACCACCGAGGACGCTGATTATGAAGTTCCTCAGCTACAGAGACAGGATGACGATCTCCAACGCGGTGCGAGCCAAAGGAGAAATTAAATACCAGGATCAACAGGTGTGGTTCTACCCAGATTTGGCCACAGGAATCCAACAATTAAGGAAACAGTTTGACCCCACCCGTAAAGAGCTGTGCAACCTCGGGATTCGTCATGGAGTGATTCATCCTGCAAGACTGCTGGTCACATATAAGGGCAGAACCCACACTTTCAAGACCCCTCAGGAGGCGCAGGAGCTCATCAAGCAGATCCAAGAAGAGACTGGTGGGAGCTAAGCATGAAGCATGAACAAAATATAAGGTAGAATATTTAAACATTTGCACAGGCATCTGACTGATCTGAAGCATATAGCAAGTTTACAAAATACAGATTGTATTATATATTAAATAAAAAAAAAACCCTATGATGTACAAAGTTGCTATAAAATTTTGGAGTTAAGTTGGAAAACTACAGAAGAGAGTTAATGTTACGTCATTAAAAGCAGTAGAGTTAGGGTGATTGGGAGGATGAAGAAGGAGTGGCTTTGGCTGGTCCTCGCGGGTGTGGAGCGGTCGATGGCTATAGCGGGAGACGGAATTTTTTTTTTGATTTTGGGGGGGATTACCACGAATGTGGGAAGGGGGAATTTGTTTGTGTGTAGTTTGTAGGATGAATGTTCAACCACTCATGTTTTTGCTTCTCTGTATGAGCATGTTTACATTGCGAGGTAATCTCAAACTCCTTATTGATCATAGACCAAAGCGTTAATCTTAATTTAACTTCATGGAATTGCAGAGGTCTACAAAATTTAAAAAAACTTAAACAAGTTATGAATAAAATAAAAGACATAGGTTCAAAAATTGTGTTTTTACAAGAAACTCATCTAATAGAGGAGGATGTAAAAAGAATTAGGAGAAGATGGCAAGGAAGTGTATTCACCTCATCATTTTCATCCCGAGCCAGGGGAGTTATGACTCTCATACATAAATCAATCCCATTTCAAGTGAAAAATGTAATTGGAGACAAATTTGGAAGATATCTAATCATTCAAGGATCTTTGTTATCAGAAAATATAAATCTGGTGAACTTATACGGTCCCAATATAGATGATCAAAATTTCTTTGCTAATTTATTTCTTATTTTATCATCACTTACAGGGCAACATATAATAGCAGGGGATTTTAATTGTACATTGAATCCCAGTATAGATAGATCAACAGGACTGGACTGTACGCACAATGGATGCAGGATGATCATTAATCATTTTATGAAAGAATTGAGATTGCTAGATATATGGAGAGAAATGAAACCACAAGTTAAAGCCTACTCTTGTTATTCCAATACCTACAAGACATTCTCACGTATTGACTATTTTTTGATCTCCACAGAATTAAGGTCCAAGATTCAAAACTGCTTCTATGAAAATATTGTGATCTCTGATCATGCACCCTGCTGTCTAATATATGTAGATAAGAAATTGACAAAGGAACCAGGTAGGTGGCAATTTCAGCATAAATGGCTTCAGGATGAGGAATTTGTTAAGTACATAGAAAAACAGATAGATGAGTTCTTTGATATCAATACTACACAAACATTAGCATGTATAAAGTGGGAGGCTTTCAAAGCTTTTATTAGGGGGCATATTATTAGTTATATAGGTTCAAAATCTAAGAAGACTCGAGAGGAGAGAGTCCAATTGGAACATAAAATAAAAATTCTTCAAGAAAAAGTGTATGTAGGAAGTGACCCAAAGTTAGAGAACGAATTACTGATTCTGAGAGCTGAATATGACAAAAAATCAGCGAATAGAGCTGCCTCGAGTCTTCTAAGATTGAAGCAATCTTTTTATGAACAAGGTGAAAAATCAGGAAAATTATTGGCATGGCAGATTAAACATTTAGAATTTAAAACATCAATTACCAGCATTATAAGTAATGGACAAGCGGTTGTAGATCCTTTAGAAATTAATAGTGCCTTTAGAGATTATTATGAAAAATTATATGATACAAAAAATGAAACTGACTTAACAAAACTAAATGGGTTTTTGGACGGATTATCTATACCGTGTATTCCAAATGAAAACAGGGAGATACTGGAGTCTAAAATTAGTCAAGAAGAAATTGGGCTAGCCATTGATAATATGAAATCAGGAAAAAGTATAGGACCAGATGGTCTTCCAGTTGACCTCTATAAAAAAATTTAAGAATAAATTAATAAAACCATTTTTGGAAATGGTTTTAGAAGCATTTCAAAATAGTAATTTACCACCATACATGAATAATGCCTCAATTATACTGTTGCCAAAACCAGGTAAACCCTCTATTAAATGTGAAAATGACACCAATAAGCCTATTAAATGCTGATCTTAAGATAATCTGTAAAATTTTAGCAAGACGACTCCAAGAAATATTACCAAATATTATTAACCGAGATCAGAATGGTTTTATAAAGGGAAGACAAGGCTTCCATAATGTAAGAAGACTATTTAATATCATCTATTTTAATAAAGAAGCACCGGATACAGCTCTCCTATCATTGGACGCCGAAAAGGCCTTTGATAGGGTCGAATGGCCCTTTCTTTTTGAAGTCTTACAAAGGTTTGGACTTGGAAATAATTTCATAAAATGGGTTCAGATAATATACAATAATGCTACAGCAGAAATCCTAACAAACAGCAATATTTCAAAATCAAGAAATATCAATAGAGGATGTCGACAAGGCTGTCCACTTTCACCTTTACTGTTTACTATGGCAATTGAACCTTTAGCGATGGCAGTACGTTTACATCCACAAATATATGGAATTAAAGTAGGACCAACAGAACATAAAATCTCCCTGTATGCCGATGACATAATTTTGTTTATGTCGAATCTTAAAAAATCAATTCCGACCTTGTTGAATTTAATAAAGAATTTTGGGGAAATATCAGGATATAAAATAAATAAAACTAAATCTTCAATATTAATGCTAAATGAGACCCAGAGAAATCACCCAGCTCCTGAGGTAAATCAATTCAATGCTGTAAATCAGTTTAAATATTTAGGAATCCAAATTGTGCCTAAGCTAGAATTAGTTGCCAGTGCCAACTATGAAGCCTTAATGACAGACATTAATGAGTTACTTCAGAGATGGATGTCACTACCAATGTCGATGATTGGGAGAATCAATATACTTAAAAGTAATAGCTTACCCAAAATACTTTATTTCAATATATCCTTATGACATATTATTTTTCATCAAATGATCTCCCTCACTGAACTGAAATGGAATCATACAATTTACCTTTACCTCTTCCCATATTCATATACTCAGACTCGGCAAAAAAATTACAGAAACAAGTTAAAAATCCATTTGTAAAGCATATGATCAAAATATGGTGTGAAACCAAAAATATTTAAAAGAACCACACTTATTGTCACAATTTAGCCCAATATGGGGTAATCAATATTTTAAACCAGGGAGAGTGGATGCTGTATTTAAAGTATGGAATTTAAAAGGGATTCAAAAAATTCAAGACTTATATCTGTCATGTTCAGATAACATAATGTCTTTTGAAGAACTGAGGATCAAATTTAATCTTAATAGAACACATTTTTTTTTAAATATCTTCAGCTTAGGAACTTTATTCGATCAAATCAAAATAATGCTCTCACCCGACCTACTTATTCATCCTTGGAAAAAATTTTGACGAAAGATAGTAAGAGAAAGGGAATTATTTCAGAGTTTTATAACTCACTGACACTATCCTCAAGTGAAAACTCACAGAAAAGACTGAATTATTGGAAAAGACTGAATTATTGGAAAGAAGACCTGCAAACTGAAATTTCAGAGGAACAATGGGAATTGGCTTGTACAGAAGCTCAAACCAAATCAATAAATGTACGCCTTAAATTGATACATTTTAAATGGTTAATGCGGATGTATGTTACACCGGTGGAGTTAAATAGATATAACAGAAACATACCAGATACGTGCACAAAATGTATGGAAAGTAAAGGAACCTTATTTCATTGTTTATGGGAATGTAGAAAAATTCGAATGTCTCGGGAAGAGGTGAGGGTAACAATTGAAAAAATAATTTCAAAACAAATCATATTGAATCCTAAATTGTTTTTGTTGGGTCTGCATCCAGAAAAGCATAACTTTAATAAAAGTGAAAGAGCATTCATAGACCTCAGTTTGCTTAAAGCCAAAAAATGTATTGCACTATTGTGGAACAAGACTCATACGCCAGATGTGACTCAGTGGTTAAGACAGATGTTAACAAACCTTCCACTAGAAAGAATAACATACATACTGAAATCAAAGGAAATTGTGTTTGAGAATATATGGAGACCTTTCATTGATTATGTAAAGAATTTAAACATAACTTTTGAAGAAGAAGGTGAATGATGTGTGTGGACCTTGTAAATTCCAAACTGGTGAATGTATAATATGTATACTTATGTAATGGATTGCCTAGACTAAACAGAGGAGCATTGTTGAAGACCTGTCTTTGTTAGTGGTTGTTGGTGTTTTTAGTACATTTTTTTAAAGTAGTTTAGTGTTACAGTTTGAGTGTTTGTGTTTTGTTTGTAAAAAAAAAAAAAAAGGTTCAATAAAAAATATTGTGGGGAAAAAAAAAACCAGTACCTCGCCACTGCAAGGCTTCAAACAGAATGTTCTCAGAGCCACTGAGCTTATAGTGTCACAGACTGTCATCAGCAGGTTGGAAAAGAGAGACTGGTAGAGTCACAGCAAGGCATAGAAGTGGACGTCCTTTGGCCACACCCCACACTGATGACTACTTCATTGTGAACAGTGCCCTGTGGAACTGGATGATGAATGCCCAGCACATTTAAGGGAGGTGAGAGGCATCCAAGTGTCACGTCAGACCATTCAAAACCATTTGGTCTGCGTGCTAGACAACCTGCAAGGGTACCTGAACACACCACCAGCCATGGGCGTCATCATCTTGCATGGGCCAGGGAACATTTACGCTGGACAAGGGACCAGTGGGTCTCAGTGCTGTTCTCTGGTAAAAGTCGATTCGCGTTGAGCAGAAATGATGGCCGCCAACGATGTTGGAGACGTGAAGGAGAGCGCTATGAATCAACCACTGTTGTCACCAGACGAGCCTTTGGTGGTGGTGGTGTTACAGTCTGGGCAGGTGTGTCTAGTCAATACAGAACTGCCCTACACCTTCTGAATGGTACAGTGAAAAGCCAATACTACCTGAATAACATCATAAATCCAGTCATTGTGCCCCTGCATGAACAACACAGGACTAATTTCATCTTCGTGGACAACAATGCTCCAGGGGCCTCATGTACAAAGGGTACTTACGCACAAAAACATGGCGAACATCTTTTTCTACGGAATATTTCAAATATATCAAGAATGAAATGACCGTGGAAATATGTGCAACCCCATGGCAACTTCATGGCTGGCGTACGTACGTTTCTACTGTTATTGGTCCGTTGGCGACATTTAGAGGTGATGTTGGGAGACTGATAATGACGTGAAAATTATTGTACACACCAGAGACACATAATGAACAAACATCCAAATGTGTCCAATTAGATGATCAGAAATGTCAGACTATTTCTTTCTTTGCACCTTATTGCAACATATTTCTCACACACACACACACACACACACACACACACACACACACACACACACACACACACACACACACACACACACACACAGGTGCAGGTGTTATGACTTTTGACGGGAACCATTTATGTTCTCGTGGGAAAACTCCACCCATATTCAGTGGACACTCAACAGGGGAGGGGCAAAACATATAAAAGCTTCTCTGCATGGGAGTCCTACCAACATTACACTGTCAGGCAGACCTTTACAAAATGAGCAGCAGAAGCAAAAGGATGACAGTCCAGGAGGCTCTGGAAGCCATCTTTGATCATGACAGTGAAATAGAGGACCATGTGTCTGAAGATGAAGACTATCTTGAGCTAAATTCTGATTTTAATGATTCTGATTTTGAACCAGATGAGGGAATAGCTATTCCTGTTCCTCCAAGCAAGACATTTATGTCAAAAAATGGTGAAATACATTGGTCTTCATCCCCAAATGTGCGTCAGGCAAAACTGTCTGCAGAAAACATAATAAAGACAGTGCCAGGGCCCACTAGGATGGCAGTGACTCGTGTGACTGACATCAAGTCAGCTTTTGAGCTGTTCATGCCAGATTCAATACAGAAAATCATTCTGGAAATGACTAATCTAGAAGGGAGGCGTGTTTTTGGGGAGAAGTGGAAGGAGCTGGACAAAACACATTTAGATGCGTATTTGGGGCTCCTCATCCTGGCTGGGGTCTATAAATCGAAGGATGAATCAACAGCCAGTCTGTGGGATGCAGAGACAGGGAGGCCGATATTTCGAGCCACAATGTCTCTGGAGACTTTTCGCATTTTCTCCAGAGTAATCCGATTTGATAATCGAGAGACAAGGGCTGGTAGACGGGAGAGAGACAAGCTGGCAGCTATTAGGACAGTGTGAGACAAGTGGGTAGAGCAACTTCCACTACTCTATAACCCAGGCCCTAATATCACAGTAGATGAAAGGCTGGTGGCATTCAGAGGTCGCTGCCCATTTAGGCAATATATGCCTTCCAAACCAGCTAAATATGGAATAAAAATCTGGGCAGCATGTGATGCAAACACCAGCTACGCATTGAACATGCAGGTTTACACTGGAAAGCCGGTTTGAGGAGCCCCGGAGAAGAATCAGGGCACAAGGGTCGTGCTCGACATGGCACAGGGTCTCAAGGGGCACAACATAACCTGTGACAATTTTTTCACAAACTACAACTTGAGTCAGGAGCTTCTGAAGAGAAAGCTCACAATGGTCGGAACTATCCGAAAGAACAGGGCTGAACTCCCTGCTGAGCTGCTGGTAATCAAGAACAGGACCCCTCAATCTTCCATGTTTGCCTTCACAGACACCACAGCCCTAGTGTCTTACTGCCCCAAAAAGGGAAACAATGTTGTGCTCATGAGCACTCTGCACAAAAATGCTGAAATAAGCACAAGAGAGGACCAGAAACCAAGCATGATCCTGGATTACAATGCCACCAAAGGGGGGGTAGACAACTTGGACAAAGTAACAGGGTCCTACAGCACCAAATGAATGACTGCGCGCTGGCCATTGGTCATCTTTTATAACATGATTGATGTATCGGCCTACAACGCATTTGTCATTTGGACTGAGATCTTTCCTGACTGGAATGTGTCAAAGCTGTACAAGAGGCACATCTTTCTCGAGGAGCTGGGGAAGGCGCTTGTGACACCGCACATCCAACGGAGGGAGCACCTGCCAAGGACCCCAGCCGCTGCAGCCACGGTGAGGGAGATCCAGGAGAGGACTGCACAAAGTACACCACTGCGTGAGGTAAGTAAGTGTTTGTGTGTATATATAAGTGTATGAGAGTGCATTGTGTGCGTCTTGGGATCAGCAAAAAGACAGCATAGTAAAGTTATCATGGTCCTCTTGGTCCTAGGTTGCTGCTGAGGGGAAAAGAAAGAGGAAGAAGTGCCAGGTCTGCAGGCCATCTGATTATGTCAAGACAAGCATGACCTGTGCGAAATGTGGAAAATTCATTTGCACAAAGCACAGTGTGATGACATGTCACTCGTGCTGTGTTGACGTAAAGACAGACAGACACACACACCTTGTTCATATTGTGTTATTTTGTTCATTAGTGGTTCACAAACAGTGCATGTATGTAAAACAAAATTTAAATGTTATGTTTCAATGTTACGTTTTATATGTTGGTCTTTCAAAAGTAATAAAGTGGTGAAACATTAAAAAAAAGTTTGAACATGTTTTTTTTTTTTTAATGAAAAACGTGTGAATTATCCTAATTGAACCATTACCTATTAGAGGTAAGGAACACCAATGCACTAAATATTGATAGAATAGTTACCTCCGCCAGGCCACAGGCCGAGGAGGTTATGTTTTTGCCGGGGTTTGTCTGTCTGTCTGTTGGTTAGCAAGATAACTCAAAAAGTTTTGGACGGATTTCGATGAAACTTTCAGGCGTTGTTGGAAATGGTACAAGGAAGAACTGATTAAATTTTGGGGATGATCCGGATCACCGTATGGATACAGGAATTTTTTGAAGGATTCTTTAACATTGTGAGATACAGCCATTTTCAACATGTGTGCAGGCGCAATGGAGGGCGCTGGTCGTCGTGTCTGACGAACACGAACTCCGCGTTCTTCAAAGTTTTAGGCACAAAAGCACGCGGAAAACAGTGGTGGGCCGGGCCCGGCAGCGTGCCTGTGTTTGCGCTACGCTGCAAAAGCTGAGACGGGCAGCTGTCCGGAGCGGGATTATTTGGCAGAAATTCCCCGGGCAGCCATAGGGGCTGCGCAAAAACAAGCTCTCTGCTGGGGAAGCTTCCAAATCCTCTTTTGCCGCGGAGCGCAACCCCAATATAAAACCCACGGCAACCTGTCTACCCAATTTGCATCCATCAGTGAAGCCCTGAGTGCTGCTTTCAGTGATCTATGAAAACGCTCGCATAACCCATTGGCCTGTGGGTTGTACGCGGTTGTGCGATGAATTGCAACGCCCGCAGCCTGGGAGTTTGGAGATGGAGGAGATGGACACAACAGCAACACTTCAGTTTATTACCTCCACCAAGGAGGTAATGCTTTTACTACTGAACCACTAATCCTATCATTGTGAATCCAATTGCTAGTCATATGTTTTCATGGTCAAGGAATCTGAAAACGTACACACAAACACTGTATGGGGGGGAACTGTGGCGCTTGGTGGAGGTCTGCGCTCTCCGAGTGCTTTTCTAGTTAGTAATGGAATTAGTAATGAAATATTAACAATGTTTGTTAGGATTTTTTTGGTTTTGGACATCTTTTGGATAATTAAACATGCACCGGGTCAAACTGACCCGGGAACACCATTGTTGTTCCTGACAAATGAACATAACAGGAGGGTTAAGTAAGTGACTTTCTTTATTTGCTGATTAAACTACTTTCACAGCATTCTACCAAGCCCCCAATTGCCTCTGTGTGTATAGTAGTTATGTCAATAAACACATGCATAAAGTTTGAAATGCAACAGTCTCACCCGTTCCCCGGCGCACTTCATTCATTTAGTAGTGTGTGTAATCCATGAAAGTTGTATATAACTATAAAGGATGAGATTTGCATTTTGGACACAAAATATGTACTTGCCGAGTCTAATATGATCTGCTTTCAACTGACAGGTGACCGTGGCTACCCACTAAATAGGTTCATATTGTCTTCTTTTTCATGACCGTTTTCCTTTAATTCATCCAGCTGATCAACCCAGCTGGTCACAAATTGACTGATTGATTCACTTAAAATAACATTGTATAAAAGATACAACATACATTTAAAAACAATGGGATGACACAAGAAAGTGTGCACACTCATTTCCATTGTGGTCCCTAAAAGAGATCACAGCTGGTCTTGTACCTGGAACCTTCTGCTTTGAAATCTGGCACTATAACCACTGAGCTATACATGCTCCAAATCATTGCGATCAGCTGATGTTTCTGAGGATGACTGCAGACATCAGTCTAAATATGTTAAAGTTAAATAAACTTTTCCTTCTTATCCATGTCTGAATAAAGGAAACAATAAACCAATCTTATAGGGCTGTGATACTGAATTACCTGTATCCAGCACTAATGCCAGAGGACAGCGTGCCGAACAAAATGTTTTTACGCACTTCTACCTCATTCAGAAGCATCTCCAACTTACATTCAGTGAAATTCCATTAAATCCATTATTTCTGATCGTGGATACAGGAGAATCGAACGTGCAGGGCTTGTATATATCTATTTGCATACCTATTTGCATCTAATTGCATATTCAAATAGAGGCGTGCCAAGAGAGGAGTCCGGTATTTCCTCACATGCGTTCAATTTCAGGCAGATCGGTATGCACAAAGGAAATGTGCTTGGATTCCTGTGTACGGATGGTTTCATACATCTGGATTTTTTTTTTTTTTTTTTTTGCTTATGGCGTTTTCTTTATTTAAGCGTATGTCATCTTTCAGTAGGAAATCCACACAAGTCTTTGTATATGAGGCCCCAGGTCACCCAAGGTTGCATCATTACGGAACAGCTGCTGGAGGCAGGATACCTCAAGTGGAGTGGTCTGCACTTTCTCCAGACCAAAATCCTATAGAAAACCTATAGGATCAACTGATTTGCCATGCAGAGGCTTGTAACCCTGCACCCCCCAACCTCAAGGACCTGAAGGCCACCCTTCAAGAAGAGTGGAATACCATGCTTCAGCAGACAATAAGTCGATTTGTGAACAGCATGAGACGTCGTTGTCAAGCTGTAATTGATGCTCAAGGGCACATGACAAGTTATTAAGACAGTGACATTTTTTGTTGTGGTATATCCACCATTGTTGTTGGCTTTTGTTTCAATAAATTGTTTGAAATGAGGAAATCACCATTGCATGCTTCTACTTAAATGCCCTACTTTCATGATATAATATCAATGCAGTGTGAAATTTTAGCATTTACCATAAATTTCACCTGAAAGCCAAATATTCCTAACTTTTTGCAAGTAGTGCATATGGTCAAGTGTTGTAGATGAACAAGGATTTCAAGGGGGTGAATATAATTTATAGAGTATAGTGACCAAAACCAGCCGGATCGGCAGTTAAGCTAACACCAGGCGGCTCGTCTGTCAGCCTAGCTAACGCTAACTGCTTGATGCATCATCACAGTGAAAATATAATAAAATAAGGCAGAATGATGTGAAATATATTATCAACTGTGGATTAGTGAACCAGGTGGAAACAGGGATGTCCATTAGTGTGACTGAAATCTAAAGAAAATAGCAATACAAACTGCACTAGGGAATCAAACTTGTTAACACTGCTAGCTACATGACAGACAGCTAGGTTAGCCAATAATAGAGCAGCATGTACGGTATCAAGTAAAGTGCAAGACGGCAGTGTGAGACGGCTGGGTTTAGGACGTCCTATAGTAAATCCAGAAGAGTCAAAACAGCTAATTGGACACATAAATTATATAAAGGCAGTTTTTGTTGTTGTTGGGGGTTTTTTTTTAAGAAACATAAGCATTTTTATATTTCTGAGATAATCACATGACCAACAGATGCATTTCAGAAGGTAAAAACCTACAAAAACAATTTTTCAATCAATGACCCATTCAATGCTTTTATATCCTGACCATTTAAGGATCAGTTAAAGACTCAAACATATTTTTTGGCATCAAAATGGCTCTTTCCATAGTAGCAAATCCCTGTTTCAGACTGACTTGAATGCATTTGAAGCAATACAGAAAAAAAAAAAAAAGCTGCTGCAAAGCTGAGCTCTCGCCAAAATGAAAACTTGTGCTTATGAATATTCTCCCCAAGGAAATAAGTTTAGAGCGGCTCCGATCTGTAAAAGCAGGTAGCAAGGACAGACACAAACAATGCACTCAGCTGTGTAATGAACATGCTTTCAGGCAGAAAAGATTGCAAAATAAAAGTGTAATTGAAAGTCACTTCCACTGGTATCCATTTATTAAAATATTTCTGAGCAATGTTAGGTTAAATTCACATTTATGATGAGTGAAATGTATCGTAATTATGAGGGGAACTTAATGATATTTCCTTTGCACAATTAGATACTGAAAAAATTTTGAAAATAAGCAGTGTCACCTCTGGAAAATTTGAATTTTTCCTTAAGAGTTTGGATTTATGAATGCAGACTCTGGTTGAAATAATAAGGAAATTCATCCCATAAAACTGGCAACAAAGATTACGGGCATGTTCAATTAATCCAAGCTATTTATTTTTCCAACATAACATAAATGGGGATATACGGGTGCCAACAATGACACAAGAAAAGTCCACAGTTGTTAATTGAAGGAACCAGTGTTTCTATCATCTTTCACAAAACTACAGCTTCCACCAATGTCTTTGATTTTCTGCATATAACAATTGATGAATTAGGCAGATAGAACCTATGGAGAGTAACACAGTTTCCCATCTCTTCAAATTTGGCTGTCCTCTCCATTTCTCTGGAGGTAAGAGGCATTTCTGGGCTGTTTGCAATGAATTTTACAAACCTTTTAAGTGTAATATTGATGGCTGTTAATGTTGATGTCCTATAAACAAATGAAAACAATGTTTATCTGAAAACACTTCCTGTTAAAGTTTCAGTTGTGTGCATTGTATGCAACATTAATTTGCTAATCACATCATGTTTTAATGATCAGCTGCACGGCTTGTGGCTAGTTTCACAGATGAAACTACCGTTTTATATTCTGTGCTACATATTTTTGTCTTGTGCTACAAGATCATTAACCTCTGTAGTACCAAAGCTGTGGGCAAAAAATACTCAACATACAGCTTACTGGAATGGCCCGAATTTTATTCCTATTGAGACGCTGTGGGATTCTTTTAAAAAGGCTGCGAATGCAAGAAATCCTCCAAACGTGACATATTGAGGAGTAGGAGTGGGAATCACCAGAAACCGCATGATATGATATTATCATGGTACTTGGGCTGCAATGCAATATTATCAATGCTTTGCAGTACAACGAGTTTTACGATATCATATATTGTGAATGATATCCCTTTCTCCATCTTTGTCTTGTCCAACTCCTGGCTAGATCTCATGAGTCACTCCTTTGCTGTGCTGACCTAACCAGACAGTGAGCATTTAGCACCATCTAGTGGATTACAAAGTAGGGATGCATGATCGTAGTCCCCCCCCCATAACTGATTTGCTGATATTTTGCCCATAGTTTTTACTCATTGCAATACCAATATCTGCATATATTTTTCCAGCCCATTTACATCTCCTTTGTCTTACAGTAATGATTAACTGTCATATAAAGACGCATTCCCCAAAGAAAATAAAACTACCACCACCGCCATAGAAGCTTGGGTTTTACTTTCCTATTTTATTGATATTTTACACTACTTCAGAAACTTTTTATAATGAACATTTTAAACCTTGGCTGCTTTTACTGACCTTGTTTCAATGTACACCAAGGAGCTTCTTTTCTTGCATTTCATGCCTGCTATCGGCAGAGACTCAAAGTTGTGAGGCGAGGAAGAAGTAAACTGTCAGTACAGACTAGGGATGTTAATGATTAATTGACTTTTGATTAATTGTCGGTAAGAATTTAGTCGACTAAATTAAATTAGTTATTAATTAACTGAAAGTGGCGCTGCTCTTTTCAACAGTTTTTTTCCCCCATTAAATGTAGTGGTCTTGCCAGTCCTGGCGAGGGTTCTATAACCTAATCTTTACCACACCTGACTACAGAGCACCGCTCAATGAAGCGGTCTAAACGGAGTGCAGTGTGGGATTATTAAAAATTGGGAAACGCTAACAACTTTTGCATATCCGGGCTGCACGGTGGCGCAGTGGTTTAGCACTGTGACAGCACAGTTTTACCCTTGGCCGGGGGATCGCGGGGATCATGAGATCGTGGGTTCGATCTCAGCCCCCGACCAACAGTGAGCTGTGTGGAGTTTGCATGTTCTCCCCGTGTTGCGTGGGTTTACTCCGGGATTTCTCCGGTTTCCTCCCGCATACCAAAAACATGTAGGTTTAGGGCGCTCGCGCACGCAGCGACCAGCAGCCGGTGGCTTGTCACCAGACTGCAAACCAAATCTACCTACGGGTACAAATAAGTAACAAAAAAAACAAACAAACAAAAAAAAAATATCCACTTTGTACAGCTATATTGCAGATGTTCTTTTCATGTGTGATTGTTTGTTTTTGTGACCTGCTGGGAAACTACAGATGCAAATTAGCAGTATTGCTAAATCTGGCATACTTACATTTGTATTAAAGATGCTGGGATAGGCTCCAGCCCCCCCCCCCCCGCCCCCGCAACCCAAAAAGGATTACGCGGAAGAAGATGGATGGATGGATAGTATGTAATGTCACTTTCAAATAAACATTAAACTTAAACAAAGCTAAATTTACACTATGTGTACGACATTGAAATACAACAACTCAACCAGTTCACTAAGTTACCACCTAAAGAACTTACATTCAGCCGTGCTGCAAGAAGCAACTAGTTCGGTTTCAGCCGACAGTTACCGCAGTCTTAGTGAGGCAGGAGTGTGGTGAGAGGAAGATGGAGAGCATTACTCAAAGGATTTGCAAGATGACTGAAAAAGACATGATGCCAATAAGTACTGTTGAAGGAGAGAGCTTTCGGGAGCTGATAAACTTTATAGAGCCAGGGTATATTTCATCTAGAGAAATGATAACTACCCGCTTGGAAGCACGTTACAAGAAGAAAAAAGCTGACCTGAAAACACAGCTAGCCACTGAAAATGTGGCACTTGACAACAAATTGTTGCACTGTGCCAACTACAGAAAGCTACATTACAGTCACTTGCCATTCGTCGGCCTCCGTCGGTCTATGATGACCATGGAAGAGAATCCTAAACGTCTACTCTGCTGGAGTAGATACATTACAGTCACTTGCTATTACATTGATAATAAATTGCATGTAAAATCAACAGTTCTTCTCAGACAGCATGTCCAATTTTATGTAGTTTTTAATATTATGTGGACTACAGTCGTGAAAAAATTTGGACACCCCTTTAAATATTCAGTTCTTTATTAATAAATGTTTGCATGTCTATGTCTAACCTTGTTTTTGTTTTTATTTGCATTTCTTAACATTTATTTTAGCCATTTTAAGTGGTAATGAATGCAGGGGTGTCCTAAAAAAGATGGGGGGGGGGGGGCTGTCCTAATTTATTCCTCACTATTTGTTTAGAATTACATTTTACAGAAAATTTGAAAAATGTCTAATTTATTTTTAATTGTTTAGCTGTATTCCATGAATCTCTCAGTATTTTTAACACTGATATTAAATATCCATATGTCCAAATATGTAAAAAAAAACAAAAAAAACACAGGCTTATAGAGGGTGTCCTAATTTTTTCACGACTGTAAGTCCACATATTTTTTTATTCAGAATTTATGTTGCTGAAGTTTAATATCACCCAATGCACATATTTTCTTATGTTATAGTAGCCTTAAAATGTATTTTTCTGAGTTTATCTTGTTAATGTTTAACATGCAACAGATTACATTACATAAATAAACTAGAAAAGCACTCGGAGAGCGCAGACCTCCGCCAAGCGCCACGGTTCCCCCCCATACAGTGTTTGTGTGTACGTTTTCAGATTCCTTGACCATGAAAACATATGACTAGCAATTGGATTCACAATGATAGGATTAGTGGTTCAGCAGTAAAAGCATTACCTCCTTGGCGGAGGTAATAAACTGAAGTGTTGGTGTTGTGTCCATCTCCTCCACTGAAAGCAGCATTCAGGGTTTCACTGACGGATGCAAATTGGGTAGACAGGTTGCCGTGGGTTTTATATTGGGGTTGCGCTCCGTGGCAAAAGAGGATTTAGAAGCTTCCCCGGCAGAAAGCTTGTTTTTGCGCAGGCCCTATGGCTGCCCGGGGAATTTCTGCCAAATAATTCGGTGCCGGACAGCTGCCCGTCTCAGCTTTTGCAGTATAGCGCAAACACAGGCACGCTGCCGGGCCCTGCCCACCACTGTTTTCCGCGTGCTTTTGTGCCTAAAACTTTGAAGAATGCGGAGTTTGTGTTCGTCAGACACGACGACCAGCGCCCTCCATTGCGCCTGCGCACATGTTGAAAATGGCCGTATCTCACAATGTTAAAGAATCCTTCAAAAAATTCCTGTATCCAGACGGTGATCCGGATAATCCCCAAAATTTAATCAGTTCTTCCTTGTACCATTTCCAACAACGCCTGAAAGTTTCATCGAAATCCGTCCAAAACTTTTTGAGTTATCTTGCTAACCAACAGACAAACAAACAAACAGACAAACGCTGGCAAAAACGTAACATCCTCCTGGCCTCCGGCCTGGCGGAGGTAATCAAATCCTTGAGGAATATGACTTGCATTTTTTATTCAGTATATCAAACAATAATTGGCTTTTTATGTTATAGACCATAATGTACCAAGGGAAATTCAAATTCTCAGGAAAAATGCTGCTTATCAATTAATTGTTAATCGGTCGATAAGGTGAATTAATTAACGATTAATAAATTAATCCATAACATGCATCCCTAGTACAGACTTCTGAATATTATCGTGAAAAGGACTAAACAGAAGGTATGGTTACTTTCTCCTCTGATTCTTGTGGTGGTTTCACCATCTGTGCCACCATTCTTCACTGGAGGTCGTGGTGGGTGGTCTTCGGGAGACGTAGATCACCCGACTATGGTCCTGGCCCCGGTGTGGGGAGGAGGTTCCTGCTGAAAGTTTTACTGTCTTCTCCGTTGTGTTTTTCCCTTGGTTGTGCTTCCTGGGTTCCCTGTGTTGTGTTTTTTCTCCCTCTCTTGTGGCTGTATGGAGGCAGATGTGATTGTTTTGGGTGCTCATACAACATGATGGCATCATTCCTACACACGGTGGGTAAAACGTAACGCTGTTACATTTTATTGGTTGTAAATATTAATGTTTGCCAATGCCAATAAATAATTTTAAATGCTTTATCAGCCAATACCAACAATGTGCTGATATTATTGTGCATCCCTACTGAAAAGTCAGTTGGTTTTTATGACTCTGGTACTGAAATCCAAAAGTTTGTATTTGCAACATTTATTAATAATTTCTAATAAAGTATCACAATAGAGGGTATGCATATGACGTCACCAAATAGAACTAATGGCAGTTAAAAAACACTGAGTGGCAAAAATGAGTGGCAGCATTCGGGTGTATGCAGTAAAACACAAAAAATACACACAGTATTCAATCACAGCAGTACACAGAGTACCTGCATGTATTGTGGAGAGCTAATCTTATCATTCCATCTTGTATTAATTGGCAAAAAAGTTAAATAAATACATAATTAAAGGCTCTGAATCAGTTCTTCACTTACCATGTGTGTTCCTTGGTCTTTACCCACACAGTCAAGTGAATGGCGTGGTACTAACATGTAAAGTAAAAAATAGGGATAGCGCCGTACCGTGGCTGCTTCATCCATCCAGGTGGATGCCCTCAATTTCCCCTCTGGGGATCAATAAAGTATACAAAATCAAAATCAAAAAAATCAAAAAAGGCACTCTGTGCACTGCTATGACTAAATATTTTGTGTGATTTTCATGTTTTGCTGCATACAAACTAGAGCTGTCACATGTGATTGCCACTCAGTGCTGTGTTGCTGTGGTAACTGTCCTGTAACTGCCAAGAACTGTTTTCCAATGCATCCCCTCTATACTAGTGTCTCTGAACTGATATAGTATTGCCACCGTAAAGTATCCCGATATTACGCTGTATCGATTTTTTTCCCACTCCTGTTGAGGAGTGGAGAAACTTTATGCTAGTTACTGTCAGAGACTGCAGATGGTTATAGGAAACATGTCATTAAAGCTACGGGGGGGGGGGGGGGGCTGAAAAGTTCATAGTGGTCAAATTTGACCAAATGTGGTTTATTTTTCAACCACAGGGATCCAAGCGCTGCAACACAGATGGAAGAAGTGTGTGGACTGAAGGGGAGACTATGTTGAAAAATAAACATTTGGTCAAATTTGATCACTATGAACTTTTCAGCCCCCCCATTAAGTATTTCAGCCAAATGAGAAAATACTATTCAGGCATGATGAGTCCTAACTTTTTTCTCAGTACAAAAACTAACATCTTTAATTCCTTTCATTAAATAAAGCTGCTTTTGTGGAGAGTGTGAATAAGGAGGCAGGTTTATGAACAGACGACTTATTACACTCTCTCATCAGTCATACACAGAAAAAGCATGTCACCATCAAGTATGGTTTCTCCTTTTATCCCAACCGCTCATCTCACATTTGCATGACATTTCACATCACCTTGCATGACATTTAACATCACAATACATCCAACCTTTAACCCCCCCAACCAAAAATCAAAAATCTCCAACTGACAGCAGGTGGGAATGTTTGCTAGGTTAGATGAGTCTTGATCAGTCATAATCTTTGCACAAGAAAAACACAAATAAGAATCATTATGGTGTTAAATACCACAGATCAATGTGCACACCCACACAAAAATCAACACAGAGTGGAGGAGTGGATGTGAAATGATGGCCTGTGTGCACAGTGGACTTTTAAAAAATATTTCAAATGTCTTTTAAGTAACTGGGGGATTTTTGACTTAGAATCCCGGTCGAGACGGAACAATCTGAGGCTGGTGGGCCTCCCGGAGGGAACGGAGGGACGGGACCCATGTTCCTTTTTGGAAAAGTGGATTCCAGAAGCGCTGAACAACGCGGAGCTGCAGTCATCGGTCGTCTTAGAGAGCGCCCACCGAATCAGCCCACTGAGAGATAATAAGGCACCACTGAGGACGCTGATTATGAAGTTCTTCAGCTACAGAGACAAGATGACGATCTCCAACGCGGCGCGAGCTAAAGGAGAGATTAAATATCAGGATCAACAGGTATGGTTTTACCCAGATTTTGCCACAGGAATCCAACAATTAAGGAAACAGTTTGACCCCGCCCGTAGAGAGCTGCGCAACCTCGGGATTCGTCATGGAGTGATTTATCCGGCAAGACTGCTGGTCACATATAAAGGGAGAACCCACACCTTCAAGACCCCTGAGGAGGCGCAGGTGCTTATCAAGCAGATCCATGAAGAGACTGGTGGGAGCTAAGCATGAAGCATGAACAAAATATAAAGGTAGAATATTTAAGCATTTGCACAGGCATCTGACTGATCTGAAGCATATAGCAAGTTTACAAAATATAGATTGTATTATATTTTAAAAAAAAAAAAAAAAAGGAGGAGCGCGGTGCACGCCATGAAGGCAACAGCATAGAACCTCTGCTCCCGGCACGTTCATATTGAAAAAGCCCTTAAAACGCAAAAACCTATAGAACTACCAGCTCAAGATGATCAACTAAAAGGGCAATGGTAAAAGGCAAGTCAAAAACCAAGAAACAGGCTGAAACTACGGAGTTTGATACCAAAGAAACTGAAGCTAACGACGACAGCGTCGGTTTGGCTAGTGCTGGTGCCAGCAAAATGGAGGAAGACGACAGCATTGATTTGAAGGCGATACTGATGGAAATCAGGGACTTCAGGAAAGAAAATACGCAACAGTCGAATGAAGTTAAGGCAGAAATCAGCAAGATTAATGCAAGACTCGAAACAGCGGAGGGACGCATTTTGGAAATGGAGGAACAAGTGGAAACAATAGAGGAGGTGATTACAGAGCTCGTGAAACTCCAGTCTAAGCTACAGGCCCAAATCACCGACCAGGAGGGGCGTTCTTGTAGAAATAATGTACGGATATATGGTGTGATTGAAAACAAAGAGAAAGGTGCTCCGACTTTGACAGATTTTGTTGAAAATCTTCTGAGGGAAAAGCTCCAACTGCCCTCGACACTGGATTTGCATATTGAACGCGCACACCGCGCCCTGGCGGCAGTTCCCCCGGCCGGAGCACCACCTCGATCCATCATTGTACGCTTTACCAGTTACAAGAGCAAGGAAGAGGTGCTCAGGAAAACTTGGCAAATGAGGGGATTTCAGTGGAAGGGCAAACAGATCAACCTTGATCACGATTATGCACCCGACGTCCTTAAACAGAGACAGACATACGCAGAGGCTAAAAGGATCCTAAAACAACGAGGGGTACGTTTCCAGACCCCGTTCCCAGCTAAACTCCGAGTGTTCTACCCAGACGAAACAAAACTTTATAACACCGCTGAAGATGCAACTAAAGACATGTTTGACAGAGGATTCCCAGTCACTGTCGACAAGCCACCGGAGACACGGATGGCACAGATTCAGAAAACAGCGTGGACCACTAAAGGAAGTACAAGAGGAAAGCGACGCACACCGCTGGATCCGGGCCAGACGGGATCATCATCAATAAAGGAGAGACTGCAACAATACAGAAGGGAATCCATGTAACAACGCCAATATAAATCTGCTGTTCAATTTATAACCCAGTTACAGGTAATCTGATTTAATAATGACTTATCCGTGGTTTATTTTATTTTATTTTATTTTTTTATTTTTTTATTATTTTATATATTTTTTTTCTTTTAATTTTTTTTTAATATATACATGGTTTTTCTATTAAGAGATAATACAATAACTAAACACGAGAAATGAGTGAAACCTAAGACTTATTGCCAATCTAAATCAGCTGCCGGGAAATGGCTGTTCAGGCATAATATGGAGGAAAGACGTGACGTTGGACGCTCCACTAGAGGGCCCACCCTGACGCAAGTGGCTTACCCTCTTAAAGACTCACAACATCAGGTCTTACAGGGTTTGTTTTTCTTTAAACCCCACAAACGGAAATCCTGGTTTATTTCCTCAAATGTTTGTTACTGTTTTGTTTTGCTGCAGTTCAGAGCAGCACTGTTTGGACAAGTGGTATACTTATGTTTATTCCGATTAATCAGGAAGGAAGAGAAAAAGAAAAACAAATTATAGCCAACAATCAGACTATCAATGTCATCTCCTTTAATGTAAATGGAATTATCAGCCCACAAAAAAGGTCCAAAATACTCTCCAAACTCAAAAAAGAAAAGATACATGTGGCCCTTCTACAAGAAACGCATGTATTAGACCAAGAACTCAAAAAGCTTAAACGAGGTTTTTATAAGTATGTCTATGGATCATCATACAAACTTGGCCACCGTAGAGGTGTCGCAATTCTCATTTCATGACAGATTTGTTTTGAATATTTATCTGACAAGAAGGATAAAGAGGGGCGATATATATTGGTAAAAGGAAAAACTGATGGCTCATTAGTAACTATTCTCAACATATACGCACCACCAGGAAGTAATTGGAATTTTTATCAACAGATGTTCGAAATGATGGTATCTGAAACTGAAGGAATGTTAATATGTGGAGGGGACATGAATATACGGTTGTCAAAACTGGACAGTTCTAAGAATGATTCAGCACAAAAAAAATCAATAATAAAGAAAATAAACAGTATCATGAGTGAAACCGGAATTATCGATATCTGGAGAGATTTTAACCCTTCTGGACGCGATTATACACATTTTTCTGCCTCCCATTCTACATATTCGAGAATTGATTACTTCTTCACATTTAATAAAGACAGATATAAGATTAAAACAAGTGAAATTGGCACAATTGATCTGTCAGATCACTCTCCAATATATTTATCTATCTGTATGAATGATACTCGCAAAACCACAACTTGGAAACTTAATTCCAATATTTTGAATGATTCAAAAATGAAAGAGAAATTAAAAGAAGAAATTGATGAATACTTTAAGGAAAATGATAATGGGGAAGTGTCACCATCCATTTTATGGGATGCTTTTAAAGCGGTTATAAGAGGCAAAATTATTGCCAGCACCTCTTTCATTAAAAAGCAAAAAAAAGAAAAACTAGAAAAATTACAAATGGATCTTAAAGTAGAACTGAACTCACCTTTTTGCCAAAAAAGTAGAATAGCAGATTAATTCCTTATTACCTATTGTATTTTTCAACACATAAAAGAAATTTTTAGGCCGTGCGATGGCCAAGCTATAAGCCGATAAACTTTTGCCTCTGGCTGGCAGTGCCAAACAAACCGGAAGTAGTGCAGACGACGCTGCGTGACGTCACGAGTGGGACCCTTATCAAAACAACAATGGCAGATGATAGCAGTTCCAGCAGTCAAGAACACCAGAGTTTTCAGAGTGAAGAGGCATTCAGGATCGGTGACAAGACAGAGGAGGATGCAGGAGTGTCAAGTGAACAGGAAGAGAGCGAGGGAGGCATCGAACCGTACAGATTAGAGCCAGAATTTTCGGGGGATTCCGGCACCGACTCAGACCGCAGCAGTGATGGGGAGGAGAGTCGCCTATTGAATACAGAATGGTGAGTCTTTACTTTGGCATGTTTGGGGTGTCAGGATAAGGAAAATTAACAATAAAAAAGAAAGGGGAAAAAAACATCAGCATTTTTCCAACTTATTACAGTGATCCCTCACTTATCGCGTTTAATGGGGACCAGAACCGACCGCGAAAAGTGAAAAACCGCGAAGTAGTGTCACCCCCCCCCCCCCAAGGGCGTCACAAGCACTATTTTGCACAAAAAGGCACAAGAGAACAGCGAAAAGTGCCACTAAGCAACATGAGCGATAAAGAACAATGAATGCGGTCTTCCTTCGCTGGGTATAGGCGCTCGGCAGGGAGCGAAGCTGGGTAAAACGTCTCGGCCAATCAGCTTGCAAGATTCCCGAGCAGTGAAGAGGTGGGCGGAGAGGAGTGAAGCGGTGGTCAGAGAGGTAGATTTTCAGTTGTGCGGGCTCTCCGTGTTGATACCTGATCAGGTATCAACACGGAGAGCCCGCACAACTGAAAATCTACCTGATCAGGTATCAACCTGATCAGGTCTGATCTACCCGATACCTGATCTACCTGATACCTGATCTACCTGATCAGGTATCAACACGGAGAGCCCGCACAACTGAAAATCTACCTCTCTGACCACCACTCCACTCCTCTCCGCCCACCTCTTCACCGCTCGGGAATCTCGCAAGCTGATTGGCCGAGACGTTTTACCTTGCAAGCTGATTGGCCGAGACGTTTTACCCAGCGAAGGAAGACCGCATTCATTGTTCTTTATCACTCGTGTTGCTTAGTGGCACTTTTCGCTGTTCTCTTGTGCCTTTTTGTGCAAAATAGTGCTTGTGACGCCCTTGGGGGGGGGGGGTGACGCTACTTCGCGGTTTTTCACTTTTCGCGGTCGGTTCTGGTCCCCATTAAACGCGATAAGTGAGGGATCACTGTATATCTAGAAATGCATCGCTTCCCGGTCGCTTTTCCTCCCCCTTTCTTTTCTTTCGTCGCCATGACAGCTTTCCTTGGCCACTGAACAGATCTTCCCAGGTGTTGGAAGTGTTTTGTAGTCGACTATCACGACAAAATGCACCAAAAACAACCAGTGTCGACGTGCTCGCAATGGTAAACATGGAGGACTGTGTCACACTCGTGACGTCACGCGGAACTCCGGCTGCACTTCGGCGGATTTGTCTGATTTTTCAGGGCGGGAAATTCAAAATCGCGATTTTCTCCAAGATTCCGGGATTTGTGGAGGGGGTGCCAATGATAAATTATCTTTATAATTGTATGTACTATCACCCAGTGCCGTTCAATGCCGTTCAGTTCAGTTCTACTTTAAAGAACTACAAAGACAACACAAAATTACTTTAAACAATGACAAACAATATGAAATAAAAAAATTACAAAAAGAAATTGATAACATATATTCTGATGAAACGCAAAAAAAGCTTATCTATCTTAAACAAAATTATTATGAGGCTGGAGGGAAGTCAACGAAATGGCTAGCTTTTAAACTAAGAAAACAACAGGCTGATAACACAATTTATAGAATAAAAAATCCCAAAACTGGGATTACACATGATGATATTACAGAAATTCAGGAGAGTTTTGTAACCTATTACAAAGACCTTTACTCACAGCCTAAATTAAACAATTGTGACCACATTGAAATCTTTTTAAGTTCACTAAATCTCCCCGGTGTCACTGAACAGGAGAACAGTAACCTAATAAAAGAAATCACAAATAAAGAAATCAATGATGCAATTACAAGACTAAAACCACATAAAAGCCCTGGCTCAGACGGCTACTCTGGTGAATGGTATAAGACCTACAGGGAGGAATTAATTCCAAGACTGAGGGAAGTGTGTAACTGGGTATTGAAGGGAGGGGATCTACCTCCCTCATGGAAAGAAGCGATTATCACTGTCATCCCAAAAGAAGGAAAAGATAAATTGAATTGTAGCCAGTATCGACCAATATCAGTCTTAAACCTAGACTACAAAATATACTGTACACGTCCATAATAGCAAAACGACTTGACAATATTATACCCAGACTTATTAATCATGATCAAACTGGTTTTATCCGCCAGAGGCAGACTCAAGACAGTATTAGAAGGACCCTCCACGTTATACACCATATTAAAAAAAATAAGATTGAGGCATTGCTAATGGGTTTAGATGCTGAAAAAGCATTTGACTCAGTGAGATGGGCATTTCTTTATAAAGTTTTGAATAAATTGGGATTTCACTATATAATCATTAAGGCCATCCAGGCAATTTACCACAAACCAACAGCCAAAATAAATGGTAGTCTTTCAAAACCAGTCTCACTTGAAAGATCATGTCGCCAGGGCTGCCCCCTTTCACCAATTTTATTCACTTTATTTATTGAACCGCTTAGCCAATACATTAGACAAGATAATTTAATTGAGGGAATTGATATACATGGGGACATTCAGAAGATATCACTTTTTGCAGACGATGTCCTAATTTATTTAGGTCAACCAAATAAATCTCTACCTAGATTGATGGAGATATTAGAGCAGTTTGGATCACTTTCAGGTTACAAATTAAATACTGAAAAAACACAAATTATAACCTTAAATTACCAACCCTCAATGGAGTTAAAAAATAAATACAATTTTAAATGGGACAAAGACTCCATGAAATATCTTGGCGTGATATTAAGTAGAGACACTGGAAAGTTGTCTGAAAAGAATTATGGCCCATTAAATTCCAAAATAAAATCGGATTTAAGAAAATGGAGTCTAATACCAACTTTAGGACTAATTAACAGAATAGAATCAATAAAAATAAACATTTTCCCCCGATTACTTTACCTTTTCCAAACTCTCCCAATTCAAGTGTCAAAACAACAATTTGTAGAATGGGACAAGTTGATTTCCCGCTATATATGGCTTGGGAAAAAACCTCGAATAAGATACAGTACATTACAACTGCCAAAGGACAGAGGTGGCTTATCTTTGCCATGTATGAGGGACTACTACTACTCTGCCCAATTAAGACCATTGGTTTGCTTATGTGATCCAATGTTCAAATCTAGGTGGAAAGATATAGAGGAAAAAATCACTAAGGGCACCCCTATACAAGCAATGATAGCAGACAGGAAATTGCAATCACATTTGAAAGACCCGGATAATCCCTGGCTAAAATTCACTTTTAAGATTTGGAATGACGTAAGTAGAGAGAACAAACTAACCAAGACTGAAATGATGTTAAGATGGTGCGCTTACGACACAGAATTTCTACCAAACCGTAATGACACAAGATTCCAAAAATGGACGTCAATGGGACTCACTTCATACTTCACATTTAACCACAAGGGGGAGCTAGCAGACTTCCAAACCCTGAAATCAAAAAAGGGGTTAAATAACCAAGACTTTTTTAGGTACCTACAGTTGAGACATAGATATAATGAAATTATAATGACCAAGACTGAAAAGAAGGATAATAAAATTCTAAATATATTTCAAATGGCCTTTAACACTACTACTGTTCAGAAAATTATAGCAAGATTATATCAGGGACTTCAAGCAAACAAATCCACCAATACCCTATATATTAAGAAGAAATGGGAAAAAGAAACAGGATCAGCAATAGATGATAGTGACTGGGAATCATTATGTACAGTGCAATGGAAAACTACTTATTCAACTATTTGGAGGGAATTTGAATGGAAAAATTTAATTTGTTTCTTTATCACCCCAGTCCAAAAAAAACACCAAAATTTAGGTACTGGTTGTTGGAGACTATGTGGAAATGAAGAGGCTAATCATCATCATGTATTCTGGGCCTGCCCAAAAGTTATCCCATTTTGGAAAGACACACATAAGTGCCTGGAAAAGGTTTTCTCTACCCATGTCCCCTTTGACTTCCTGTACATGTTCTTAGGTTTGGAAATTCCTAACATAGCCTCATTTGCAGATAAAAATTTAATGAGAATTATACTATTGTCAGCAAAGAAAGTCTTAACGAGAAAATGGCTCCAAACAGACATACCAAAAATTCAGGATTTACATGATACGGTATACCAGATATTTATGATGGAAAGGATTACCATGTCTTTACGACTACAAAGAGATAAATTTGATAAATACTGGCTTAAATGGACCCAATATACAGGAAATCAAAGGAGAGACTTTAAGTAATCTATCCCATTGAAGGGAAGAAAAGAGCAAAACCGAAAAATTTAATACCACTTGTCCACTGTTCAGTTTATTTGTCTACATGTTATTTTTTATACTGCAAAAAAAGAAAAAAAAAACTTATGGGAAGATTAATCAAGGGCATTTTCTTGTGTATTACTTTTTATTTACTTTTCTTTTTATTCTATTTGAATGATGGCAAATTCTAAGCTTTTACTAATTTTTATTCCCTTGTAATAAAGTACTGCTCTCAATGTAAACAATCTGACCAAGATCACCAATAAAAATATAATTGGAAAAAAAAAAAAAAAACCTATGATGTACAAAGTTGCTATAAAATTTTGGAGTTAAGTTGGAAAACTACAGAAGAGATTTAATGTTATGTCATTAAAAGCAGTAGAGTCAGGGTGATTGAGAGGAGAAAGGGTGGTTTTGACTGATCCTCGCGGGTGTGGAGCAGTCAATGGCTATAGCGGGAGATGGAATTTTTTTTTTTTGATTTTGGGGGGATTACCACGAATGTGGGAAGGGGGAATTTGTTTGTGTGTAGTTTGTAGGATGAATGTTCAACCACTCATGTTTTTGCTTCTCTGTATGAGCATGTTTACATTGCAAGGTAATCTCAAACTCCTTATTGATCATAGACCAAAGCGTTAATCTTAATTTAACTTCATGGAATTGCAGAGGTCTACAAAATTTAAAAAAAAACTTAAACAAGTTATGAATAAAATAAAAGATATAGGGACTTCCGGTCTGGACGCCATGGCGACTGCAGCTTAACGCTGAAGCTCTCAGACCCAAACCAAGAAAATACCTTGAAAATCAAACTTAACGGATTTTTGGAGGAGTGAAAATCAAAAGACAAAATCATCATGTCTAAAGGAAAACAGAAGAAACTGAAATTTTCCAGGCCAGGACACGTATCGGCCGGAGAATCTGAACTGGAAGATCTCTGTTCAGAAGACGAGGAACTGGTTGTAGCTAACAAAAAGGTTAGCTTGAAATCGCTATTTGAAGAGCTACGACGATTTCGCCGAGAGGTTACGGCCGAATTTCGGGAATTCAGAGACGAATTGAAAAGGACAAACAGCAGAGTGGACCAGGCCGAGAACCGAATCTTGGAAGCAGAGGAACGAATAAAAGTGCTCGAAGATTCTGTGCTGGACCTACGCAAAAGACAAGCATCTATAGAGGCTAAGCTAACCGACCAAGAAGGAAGACAGAGAAGAGACAATATAAGAATTCATGGTCTGATAGAAGGAGCCAAAAACGGTTTTAACTCAATGGCAGAATGCGTGGAATCTTTACTAAGAGAGAAATTGGATATTCCACAAACCACCGACTTGAAGACAGAAAAGGCACATCGTTCATTAGCCGCTAGGCCAGCGGCGGAAGCGCCCCCACGTTCGGTGTTGGTAAGATTTTCCAATTTCAAAATAAAACAAGAGGTTGTAAGACTGGCTTGGCAGAAAAAAGGATTTATGCACCAGGAGAGAAAAGTCTTCGTGGAACACGATTACACCCCGGAGGTCCTTAAAAAGCGCAGGGAATACAATGACGCCAAAAAGGTACTACGTGAGAAGAAACTGCGCTTTCAGACGCCACTTCCTGCGAAGTTAAGGGTCTTCTACGGCAAAGAAACATGTCTCTATAATTCGGCGGAAGAAGCAACAGCTGACATGGCGAGAAGAGGGCTCCGGGTAACGGTATTTAAACCCGCAGCAGACCCGAGTGAGAAGATCAAAGCGCAAACATGGACAACACAGAAACCTTCAAAATCCACGGGCCAGCAGCGGGAAACCCAGCGCCAGAGCGTCGCGGATAAACTGGCCGTTTTCAGATTGGAATAGCGACCATTTTTTTTTTTTTTTTGAGTCAATCTGCACATCCAACCCCCCTCATACAAGGTAACAAACATTAAAGGAGATGCGTATTCAGCATGTGGTAAAACATTTCATGGAACAGTCATAATATTTGAAACAAATAAGTCTTTTTAATAAAAAAAAAAAAAACTTGTTAAAATAGAAATGTGACAATAATCCACATGTTCTCCTCACACTAACAAATACTGTTTTTGCGTGAATGTTTGCTGTGATGGGGGTGGGAGGGTGCACACAATTTCACAGGGTATAGGCATAAAGGGAAAAAAAAAAATCATTACAAGTTCGGATTGGGTTCTGAAACTCACGTTAAAAGCATAGGACAACTTACAGGGGTAAGAGAGGGCCCTCAACACGTAACAGAGTTTGAGGAATTTCCCTCAGAGCCTTCACTCCATCAAGGCTCTTCCAGGGTCTTTAAAAAGACCCCAGCTCAGGAAGTTCTTTTGACAGTTTTTTGTTTTAAAGTTTTATACACTATGTTCTTAATGTTTTTCTTGTTCTTAATGTTCTTTCAGTTTCTGAGTAGCACAAAAGAGGGCCACCACACTGTTATACTAAACAAAACAACACAATGGAGAAACAGGGTGTAACCAAAATAATTTCATATAATGTAAAAGGAATCCTGAATCCAGTTAAAAGATCCAAGATTCTAGGCAAAATGAAAAAAGACAAAGCAGGAATAATATTTTTACAAGAAACCCACCTAACAGACGTGGAGCACACTAAACTCAGTAGACAAGGGTTTAAAATGATCTCTTCATCTTCATATAAGTCAGGGAGGAGGAGGGGAGTAGCGACATTGATATCTACCAAAATTACATTTGAAAAAAAATCAGAACACAAAGATAAAGAAGGGAGATACAGTTTGGTAACTGGGCGGCTAGAGGGAGAAGATATCACCCTGCTGAATGTGTATGCTCCCCCAGGGGCTAACTGGAAATTTTATAAAAATGTATTTGACCTAATGATAACTAAAGCTCAAGGTTTAGTGATATGTGGTGGGGACTTCAATCTTAGACTGAATTCATACTGGGATGCTTCTGATAATTCTCCACATCAAAATAACACCCAAAGCAGGAAGACTCGGATGCTACTAAAAGAAATGGGAATCTGTGATGTGTGGAGGGAACTCAACCCCAGTGTAAAAGACTATACATTTTACTCAACTCCACATTCATCTTACTCAAGGATTGACTATTTTTTTATGTTTAATAGAGACATTGGAAGAGTAGAAACATGTAAAATAGGACTGATGGATCTCTCTGACCACAGTCCGATCTACATGGACTTAAATATCCAAAAATACACAAATAATACATTTTCTTGGAGGTTAAATTCAAATGTCCTGAAAGGACCATTGAAAGACGAATTGGAATCAGATATTCTCAGATATTTGGAAGAAAACGATAATGGAGAAGTATCCCCTTTAATAATGTGGGATGCGTGCAAAGCTGTAATAAGAGGAAAGATTATTGCAAAACTGGCAACCCAAAAGAAACTAAGACAAGAAAAACTATCCACATTAGAGTCAGAACTTAAGAACCTAGAAAAAGAACACAAAGGCAACACTCATTCTACTGACTCGCTCAAGATTAAGGAAATTAAAAACCAAATAAATGAGATCTACACAATAGAAATCCAGAAGAAACTTACATTTATGAAACAAAAATACTATGAAGCAGGCAGTAAATCGGCAAAATTGCTAGCCTATAAATTGAGGAAACAACAAACAGAAAAAGCAATCTACAAAATCAGAGACCCAGTAACAAAGGAAATAAAATTCAGAATTCAGGATATTCTTAAAAGCTTCGAGAATTACTATAAGAACTTATTTACTCCCACAAAAAACATAAAAACGCATCCGAGGCATTCCTAAACACATTAAACCTTCCCCAACTTACGGAGTCACAAAATAAAACACTACTGTCAGAAATACAACCTAAAGAATTGGAAAAAGCAATTATGAAACTTAAAGCTAACAAATCCCCAGGAGCAGATGGCTATACAGCAGAGTGGTACAAAACCTTTAAACAGCAACTATCTCCTCTCCTCCTGAAAACATTTAATTATGTCCTCCACACAGGGGAAATCCCCCCCTCCTGGAGAGAAGGGGTCATTGCAGTTATACCTAAACCTGAAAAGGATAAACTAGAGTGCTCCAACTACAGACCAATCAGTGTATTAAATCAGGACTATAAGCTTTTTACCATTACCATTACCATTTTACTATAAGCTTTTTTTTTCCGGTTCCGGTTCCGCCGGACCGGCGGCGCCACACGAGTCGGTTGCCTGTTGCAACAGCCTTTTTTTTAATCTTCCTTCTTCTTTCTACACCTTTCACTCTGTATATATATCACGGACGCACGGATCACCCCGGGGGTCTCCCGGGTCGGCGGACGGAGCCACGGTTTGCAGCAGGAGACGTTACAGCGGGGAGGAGCTAGTGCTAGCTAGCACTTGGCCGCCGCCCGGTGCTAATGGGAAACTCGACATACCGGGAGCTGTAGTGAAAATGACGCGGGTACCGGGCTGGAGTTTAGGCGGCGTGAAAGAAATATAAGACAGAATAATAAAGAGCGATGGCAAGAACCAAGCAGACCGCCCGTAAAATCTACTGGAGGAAGAAGCCCCCCCCCCCCCCCCCCCAGGAGACAGCTAGCCACCAGGGCTGCTCGGAGAGGCGCTCCGGCCACCGGCAGAGTGAAGAGGCCTCGCCGTCACAGGCCCGTGGCTCTGAGAGAGATCTGTCGCTGCCAGAAATCCACGGAGCTGCTCATCCGTAAGCTGCCCGTCCAGCGCCTGGTGAGGGAGATCGCTCAGGACTTCAAGACCGTCCTGCGTTTCCTGAGCTTCGCCGTCATGGCTCTGCAGGAGACCAGCGAGGCCCACCTGGTGGTCTCTTCTTCGCTAAGGGGGTCACCATCATGCCCAAAGACTTCCAGCTGGCCCGCTGCATCCGCGGAGAGAGAGCTTAGACTTTCTGCTGCACATTCACCAGCCATAATGCTCTGCACTGTGTGTCTATATATATATACATTTATAGTAATATGGACATATGTTTACTAGATGTTGTTTTTTTCTTGCCTTCTGATTGTTGCTCTGAGTGTTGCTATCCCTATGCTGTTGCAATCCTGGAATTTCCCCATTGTGGGACTAATAAAGGCTTATCTTATCTTATCTTATCTTATTATCCTTGCCAAAAGGTTAGAAAATATACTGACAGACCTAATTCATTTAGACCAAACTGGTTTTATAAGACAAAGACAGACACAAGACAACATTAGACGCACTTTACACATAATTCATCATATAAAAAAATATAACTTAAATGCAGTCATATTGGGATTAGATGCTGAAAAAGCATTCGATTCGGTTGACTGGTCTTTTCTATATAGAATCTTATCCAGTTTCAATTTTCATAACAACTTCATTAGAACTATACAGGCATTATATAAAAAACCAACAGCTAAAATAAGGATTAACGGTAATTTATCATCATCTTTTGAACTGGAAAGAGGATGTCGTCAGGGCTGCCCCCTGTCTCCACTGCTCTTTGCAATCTTCATAGAACCTCTGAGCCAATGGATAAGACAAAATCAAAAAATTCAAGGTATTACACTTGGTCAGAAGGAACATAAAATAGCACTCTTTGCTGATGACATTTTAATATACCTAGGGCAGCCGGACACTTCTTTACCAGAACTAACCTCAGTTTTTTCAGAGTATGGAGATTTATCGGGGTACAAATTAAACATGCATAAAACCCAAGTTTTAACATTCAACTATGACCCAAATCATTATTCACTAAGCAAACTCAAAACTAACTGGGAGTCGGAATCTATGAAATATCTGGGGGTCAATATCCCGAAACAACTCAGCAAAATTATATCACTAAACTATGACCCACTGGTGACAAAAATAAAATCTGACCTAGCAAGATGGAATATGATACCATTCTTGGGTACTGCACAAAGAATTGAAGCAGTCAAAATGAATATACTTCCATGTCTTCTATACCTTTTCCAAACAATACCGGTAGAACCTCCCAAAAAAACATGGCAGGAGCTGGACAGAAGGATCTCAAGATTCATATGGCAGGGCAAGAGACCTAGAATCAGATATAGAACCTTACAGCTGTTATGACTCGCTGCTCATCAGCGGCGCCAGCCGCGCGCACACCTGCTCCTCGTCAGCGGCGAGGTATTTAATCCACTCTGCCCTGGGCTTCGGCCTGAAGCCGTCTCTCTACTTCGGCCCCTTTGCTACTACGGATCTCAAACAGACTAGTGAAGATATCTTGGGTAAGCTCCCCTTACCTCTCTCCTCTAGCCTTCCCCTGTGCACAGGTGGACATTCCCGGCGACGGACTTCATCACCTCGCCGTTGGCTCTACGCTGCTGCCACAGGTACCGCAGGTCGCTGTCTCCCGGGCTTCGCCCTTGTCGACGCCAGCCACCTGTCATAACCAAGTAAGCCAGCTACCATCATTATTCCCTGTATTGGTGTGGTGCCCGTTACCCTTCTCCGTCTGCTCTCTCCCACAGGGTTGTCCGGCTGTACGGCCTCCTGCCCCCGTGCCTGACGCAGACGCCACCACCAATACATTCTTATTCCACAGACATGCAGCCATACACTTCCTTGTTGCTAATAAAGCTGTTAAATCTATCCTGAGCCTGCGTGTGTGTCTCCTGGGCCGTGCGTTATGTCAACAGCTAAACAAAGACAAAGGTGGGCTCGCGCTGCCAAATATCAGGGACTACTTTAAAGCCGCACAAATTAAAACTTTAGTAGAGATATGTAACCCCGTCTACACTGCACAATGGAAGGAGATCGAATGCGAAATAACAAGTGACATCCCCCTACAGGCGATAATAGGGAACAATGCCTTACCTAAGCTTTTGAATAACACTAACCCGTGGATAGAGACCCCGCTAAAAATTTGGTTTAAGATAGTCAGAGAGAATCAAACTAAAGAGCCCTATCGACTTCTGCAATGGATTGCCTATGATCAAGACTTTACTCCTAATAAAACAGACTCCAGATTTAAAAAGTGGAAGGAGAAAGGGCTGATAAAATATTACGATTTTTTTAAAGGGCAAATTTTAAGAAGTTTTGAAGATTTGAAAAAACAAGGTCTAATAAATCAAGACCTTTACAGGTTCTTCCAGCTTAGACACCACATAAACAATATACTTAAAAAGGAGGATTTGGAAAGGGCCCAGTCAGGTGTTCTGAAGGTCTTCTTAATGGCATATAAAGGGATCCCAGGGATCAGATACATTTCTAAAATATACCAAGGTCTTCAAGACTTAAAAGGAGACAACACATCATATATAAAAGAGAGATGGGAAAAAGAGGGGAATTTCACTTTACAACTGGAAATATGGGAAAAGCTAAATAAACAGCAATGGAAAAGTACCTCATCCCTGCAGTGGAGAAAATTTGGATGGAAAAACTTGGTAAGATTTTTCAGAACACCTGCACAAAACAAATTTACCCATAAGGGATTGAACTGTTGGCGCTTGTGTGGTGAAAAGACTGCAAATCATTTTCACGTGTTTTGGTCATGCCCAGTTATCCACCAATATTGGACCAATGTACAGACAATATTGGGGAAAATATTTAAAATAACAGTTCCCTTTTCTTTTGTAACTTTGTATTTGGGCCTACTACCGGACTCACTGGAAAGACGAGGAGATAAATACTTATTCAATGTTTTAATATTGGCAAGCAAAAAAGTTCTAACTAAAAAATGGATGTTGAAGGACTGTCCTACACCTGAAGATTGGATTAACGTGATCCAAGACATTTACTCGATGGAAAAGTTGACATTCGCACTGAGACAGGACATGGATGGGTTCGTGAACTTTTGGCAACCCTGGATCGCATATGTGTCTTCCATTAGATCTAATCTTTGACAAATACCATTTCAATAATGGTTCCGCTCTTTGTTCCAATGCTACTCAGATGCTCTTTTACCTTTATTTACTTATTTTTTCTTTTTGTTTGTTTTTTGCTGGTTTGTTTGTTTGTCTGTTTTTTTATTTTATTCTCTTTAATTTCACTTTTTCTTTCACTTTAAAAAAAAGGGGTGTTGTAATAATTATTCTTCCAATGTTGTCAGATATCAGAAAATAAGGGAACATGTGATGAAAATCTAAACAATGCATTGCTGTAACGACCTGTATACCCTTTACAAAAACTTAAATAAAAAAAAATAAATAAATAAAAGACATAGGTTCAAAAATTGTGTTTTTACAAGAAACTCATCTAATAGAGGAGGATGTAAAAAGAATTAGGAGAAGATGGCAGGGAAGTGTGTTCACCTCATCATTTTCATCTCAAGCCAGGGGAGTTATGACTTTCATACATAAATCAGTCCCATTTCAAGTGAAAAATGTAATTGGAGACAAATTAAGATAAGATCAGATAAGCCTTTATTAGTCCCACAATGGGGAAATTCCAGGATTGCAACAGCACAGGGATAGCAACACTCAGAGCAACAATCAGAAGGCAAGAAAAAAAAAAAAAAAGCAAGCAAGCAAGAGCAGCTAATATACATATGTACATATTACTATAAATATATATATATATATACACACAGACACAGTGTAGAGCATTGTAGCTGGATGGGATAAATATATGAGTATATAAGCACACAGTACGGAGCATTGCAGCTAGGTGGGAAAAAAAATATGTAAATATATAAACACACAGTGCGGAGCAATGTAGCTAGATGGAATAATATGTAGATATATAAACACACAGTGCGGAGCATTGTAGCTAGATGGAATGAATATATAGATATATTTATAATTTATATTTAGGAAGATATCTAATCATCCAAGGATCTTTGTTATTAGAAAATATAAATTTGGTGAACTTATACGGTCCCAATATAAATGATCAAAACTTCTTTGCTAATTTATTTCTTATTTTATCATCACTTACAGGGCAACATATAATAGCAGGGGATTTTAATTGTACATTGAATCCCGGTATAGATAGATCAACAGGACTGGACTGTATGCACAATGGATGCAGGATGATCATTAATCATTTTATGAAAGAATTGAGATTGCTAGATATATGGAGAGAAATGAAACCACAAGTTAAAGCCTACTCTTGTTATTCTAATACCTACAAGACATTCTCACGTATTGACTATTTTTTGATCTCCACAGAATTAAGGTCCAAGATTCCAAACTGTTTCTATGATAACATTGTGATCTCTGATCATGCACCCTGCTGTTTAATATACAGTATGTAGATAAGAAATTGACAAAGGAACCAGGTAGGTGGCAATTTCAGCATAAATGGCTTCAGGATGAGGAATTTGTTAAGTACATAGAAAAACAGATGAGTTCTTTGATATCAATACTACACAAACATCAGCATGTATAAAGTGGGAGGCTTTCAAAGCTTTTATTAGGGGGCATATTATTAGTTATACAGGTTCAAAATCTAAGAAGACTCGAGAGGAGAGAGCCCAATTGGAACATAAAATAAAAATTCTCCAAGAAAAAGTGTATGCAGGAAGTGACCCAAAGTTAGAGAATGAATTACTGATTCTGAGAGCTGAATATGACAAAAATTCAGCGAATAGAGCTGCCTCGAGTCTTCTAAGATTGCTTCAATCTTTTTATGAACAAGGTGAAAAATCAGGAAAATTATTGGCATGGCAGATTAAACAATTAGAATTTAAAACACCAATTACCAGTATTATAAGTAACCGACAGGCAGTTGTAGATGCTTTAGAAATTAACAGTGCCTTTAGAGATTATTATGAAAAACTATATGATACAAAAAAATGAAACTGACTTAACAAAACTAAATGGGTTTTTGGACGGATTATCTATACCGTGTATTCCAAATGAAAACAGGGAGATACTGGAGTCTAAAATTAGTCAAGAAGAAGTTGGGCTAGCAATTGATAATATGAAATCAGGAAAAAGTGCGGGACCAGATGGTCTTCCAGTTGACCTCTATAAAAAATTTAAGAATAAATTAATAAAACCATTTTTGGAAATGGTTTTAGAAGCATTTCAAAATAGTAATTTACCACTATACATGAATAATGCCTTAATTATACTGTTGCCAAAACCAGGTAAACCCTCTAATAAATGTGAAAATATGAGACCACTAAGCCTATTAAATGCTGACCTTAAGATAATCTGTAAAATTTTAGCAAGACGACTCCAAGAAATATTACCAAATATTATTAACCGAGATCAGAATGGTTTTATAAAGGGAAGACAAGGCTTCCATAATGTAAGAAGACTATTTAATATTATCTATTCTAATAAAGAAGCACCGGATACAGCTCTCTTATCACTGGACGCCGAAAAGGCCTTTGATAGGGTCGAATGGCCCTTTTTTTTTTTTGAAGTCCTACAAAGGTTTGGACTTGGAAATAATTTCATAAAATGGGTTCAGATAATATACAATAATGCTACAGCAGAAATCCTAACAAACAGCAATATCTCAAAATCAATAAATATCAATAGAGGATGTCGACAAGGCTGTCCACTTTCACCTTTACTGTTTACTATGGCAATTGAACCTTTAGTGATGGCAGTACGTTTACATCCACAAATAAATGGAATTAAAGTAGGACCAACAGAACATAAAATCTCCCTGTATGCCGATGACATAATTTTGTTTATGTCGAATCTTAAAAAATCAATTCCGACCTTGTTGAATTTAATAAAGAATTTTGGGGAAATATCAGGATATAAAATAAATAAAACTAAATCTTCAATATTAATGCTAAATGAGACCCAGAGAAATCACCCAGCTCCTGAGGTAAATCAATTCAAAGTTGTAAATCAGTTTAAATATTTAGGAATTCAAATTGTGCTTAAGCTAGAATCAGTCGCCAGTGCCAACTATGAAGCCTTAATGACAGACATTAATGAGTTACTTCAGAGATGGATGTCACTACCAATGTCGATGATTGGGAGAATTAATATACTTAAAAGTAATATCTTTCCCAAAATACTTTATTTATTTCAATACATTCCTTTACCACCACCTTCAGATCTATTCTCAAGAATTAAAAAAAAAGTTAGTGGAATTTATATGGAACAATAGGAAGGCTAGATTACGTCTGTCCTTACTATATTTACCATTTAATCGTGGAGGTCTGAAATGTCCAAACTTTATGTTGTATTACTGGTCAGCACAACTGAGGTCTTTGACATATTATTTTTCATCAAATGATCTCCCTCACTGGACTGAAATGGAATCATACAATTTACCTTTACCTCTTCCCATATTCATATACTCAGACTCGGCAAAAAAATTACAGAAACAAGTTAAAAATCCATTTGTAAAGCATATGATCAAAATATGGCGTGAAACCAAAAAATATTTAAAAGAACCACACTTATTGTCCCAATTTAGCCCAATATGGGGTAATCAATATTTTAAACCAGGGAGAGCGGATGCTGTATTTAAAGTATGGAATTTAAAAGGGATTCAAAAGATTCAAGACTTATATTTGTCATGTTCAGATAACATAATGTCTTTTGAAGAACTGAGGATCAAATTTAATCTTAATAGAACACATTTTTTTAAATATCTTCAGCTTAGGAACTTTATTCGATCAAATTAAAATAATGCTCTCATCCGACCTATTTATTCATCCTTGGAAAAAATCTTGACGAAAGATAGTAAGAGAAAGGGTATTATTTCAGAGTTTTATAACTCACTGACATTATCCTCAAGTGAAAACTCACAGAAAAGACTGAATTATTGGAAAGAAGACCTGCAAACTGAAATTTCAGAGGAACAATGGGAATTTGCTTGTACAGAAGCTCAAACCAAATCAATAAATGTACGTCTTAAATTGATACATTTTAAATGGTTAATGCGGATGTATGTTACACCGGTGGAGTTAAATAGATATAATAAAAACATACCAGATACGTGCACAAAATGTATGGAAAGTAAAGGAACCCTATTTCATTGTTTATGGCAGGGGTGTCCAACCATGTGCCATGGAGAGCCAAGACCCTGCAGGTTTTACCTCCAACCAGTGTCTTCAACAGCAGATTTCTGTGAACTTCTTCCCACTGATTGCTGATAAGTGAAAACACCTGCTGAAGAGACTGGGTAGAAGAGAAAACCTGCAGGGTCTTGGCTCTCCATGGCACCTGGTTGGACACCCCTGGTTTATGGGAATGTAGAAAAATTAGAATGTTTTGGGAAGAGGTGAGGGTAACAATTGAAAAAATAATTTCAAAACAAATCATATTGAATCCTAAATTGTTTTTGTTGGGTCCATATCCAGAAAAGCATAACTTTAATAAGAGTGAAAGAGCATTCATAGACCTCAGTTTGCTTAACACCAAAAAATGTATTGCACTATTGTGGAAAAAGACTCATAGACCAGATGTGACTCAGTGGTTAAGACAGATGTTAACAAACCTTCCACTAGAAAGAATAACATACATACTGAAATCAAAGGAAATTGTGTTTGAGAATATATGGAGACCTTTCATTGATTATGTAAAGAATTTAAACATAACTTTTGAAGAAAAAGGTGAATGATGTGTGTGTGTGTACCTTGTAAATTCCAAACTGGTGAATGTATAATATGTATACTTATGTAATGGATTACCTAGACTAAACAGAGGAGCATTGTTGAAGACCTGCCTTTGTTAGTGGTTGTTGGTGTTTTTAGTACATTTTTTTTTATTACTTTAGTGTTAGTGTTTGATTGTGTTATGTTTGTAAAAAAAAAAAAGGTTCAATAAAAAATATTGTGGAAAAAAACTGGGGGATTTTTCATATTTGATGGTTGTTGAATTTCTAAGGTTGCATCTATTGTTACCAGAACTCCAGTTGAGAGAACCCCAGTTCTATATGCTGAATTGTGCTTTTTTTTCTTATAAACACATCACACTTAAATCTTGAGGCACACTCGCACTAGAGTCAGTTGGTCCAAGACATGCTGAGACAATGTTTTCAGCAAGGTCGGGCACCATCATGTTGTAAGTCAACAAGCATGACTTGACATCATAACAGGTACTCTCAGAGACAGCACAGTGGAGACAACACAGACTGGGGCTGTGAGATATGACGATGTGTATCAGATGATGAGATAAAAATGGCGGTCGTTTCATATAAAACTATCGTTTATACTGAGACGTCAGAAAATACACTGTTCATGGCAGTATCTTTATCAGTCAATCAAGGCTTTATTTATAAAGCACTTTTCATACAGTGTACCAGCTCAAAGTGCTGTACAAAATAATAAACAACATACACCAAAAGCCATAGTCTCACCCACACACACACATACATTCACAACACACCGACTAATCGACCTACCATATAAGACCATGTTCAAAAAAGCATAAAAAACACTGAACCTGAACTGAGGAAGCGCTATCAGTGAGGAAAAACCAGCGGTAACTGTCACTTTGGTAATGGTTTGCAGTCTGCACATACGCAGACAGGATGCAGCCTGTCGCAGCATGATCCAACATGGTGACCTCTGCAAGAAGCAAGCATGTGAAAGACTATGGAGAGTGTTTACTAAATAGAGGCACAAAAGAATTGTCAGCTGTTAAAACTAAACATCGGGGTAAAACTGTCTTTTGCCAGCAGAATGCCATATAATAAAGATTTGTGAAGATGGAAAGGGATAACAGCGACCATTTCAGTCATGTTCATCTAGCCATTGGTGACTGTCTGTTTTAGCAATATATTTTATTAACAATAAATCATAGTTGACTACATAAGATTTATTATACTGGTTAAACAAGCATGTGAAACATTTAGATGAATGTTGGTGTGTAGTCAAAGTAAATGTCGTTATCACATTTAATGTTTTCCAACCCGACATGAGTTGAAAAATTAGGAATAGTAAGTTAAATCCCTTCCACAGCATGTGGGACATCGTGGTGTATGGTGGCGCCAATCTCCGTAGTAATTAGATATAATTACATCTTTAAATAAAAGAAGAAAATTGATGACAGATGAATTTGTACAACAGAAATTTTCAGTATGTAGAAGATGTGCTCAAATGATGAGGCTGAGTTTAGTCGTAAACCAGCTTTATTGACAGAACACAGCTTCTAGCATTCTCAAAGCAGGAAAGAGAAAGAATCATATCTCATCACCCTTTTATGTTTCCAGCATCAGAATTCAAGTCACATGGTGTTTTCAGTAAACATACAGTCACAAAGCATCCCTTTGAATCTTCACCATTGTCTCTCATTTCCTGATGAACTGGAAATCTCTCCGGGGCATCTTCTGTGGGACAAAGAGACAAATCTCACACCTCCTTGTTATCTTCTGCAGATTTGAGTTCTTTGTCCTTGCAGACATGACACCCTCAATACACATGCAGTCCTGTCTCTGTGGAAACTTGAGCCCACAATGTGTGTCGCCCACAAGTATGTAATTTAAAATGTTAAAGAAACAGTCCTTTCTATGTGATTATTATATTTAAACTATAGAATTTACAGAAAATGTAATATATCGGGACATTTATCATTCTCAGGATATAAGATAAGATAAGATAAGAAAAGCCTTTATTAGTCCCGCAATGGGGAAATTCCAGGATTGCAACAGCACAGGGATAGCAACACTCAGAGCAATAATTAAGAAGATAAGAAAAATAAAAATAAGAGCAGTGAATATACATACGTACACATAAATATATAAAGATATATACAAAGTGCGGAGCATTGTAGCAAGATGGAATAAACAGCATAACCGTCTACTTAGTTATCCTACATAGTATGGATATGTACCCATACTGTACATATTGTCACCCTCCGTAGCGACTGATATTGTCCTAATTGTATACTGGAGGGGACCATTTGTGTAAGTCTGTTGCGTCTTTTGCATTCAATACTATTAGGTTGTCACATTTTTTTGCTAGCTCTGCGAGCAGCCCTGCTTAGGTTATACAGTCTGACAGCCGTAGGTAGGAAGGACCTGCGAAACCTCTCGGTTGCGCACCTAGGATGATTTAGTCTACTGCTAAATGAGCTCCTCAGTGCGTTCAGTATGTCCTGCATAGGGTGGGACTCGGACTCCAGCAGAGATGACAGCTTAGCCACCATCCTTCTCTCTCCTATCTCCTCCACTGGGTCAAGGCGTTTCCCCAGGACAGATCTGCCTTTCTTGATCAGTTTGTTCAGTCTCTTCCTATCGGCTGCTGTAATGCCACTGCCCCAGCAGACCACTCCAAAAGTGATGGCTGATGCCACCACCGTGTCATAGAATGTCTTCAGCAGCGCCCCTTGTACACCAAAAGACCTGAGCCTCCTCAGTAGGAACAGCCTGCGCTGTCCCTTCTTGTAGAGTGCGTCGCTATTGTGTGACCAGTTTAGTTTATTGTTCAGATGAACACCCAGGTACTTGTAGGATGTCACCATCGCAATGTCTGTTCCCTGTATGTTTACGGTGCTGTGAGGGGTCGTCCTTGCCTGCGGCAGTCCACCACCAGCTCCTTAGTTTTCCTCGCGTTGATCTGGAGGCAGTTCCGATGGCACCAGTCCACGAAGTCCTGAATAAGTCCTCTGTACTCAGCTTCATCTCCGTTGGAGAGGAGGCCGATGATCGCAGAGTCATCAGAGAACTTCTGTAGATGGCAGTGTGTTGTGTTGTGTGAGAAGTCCGCAGTATAAAGGGTGAACAGGAAGGGAGCCAAAACCGTTCCCTGGGGGACCCCCGTGCTACCGATGATCATGTCAGACACACAATCTCGGGTTCTCACAAACTGTGGCCGGTTAGTGAGGTAGTCCAGGATCCATGATGACAGGTGCTGGTCCACCCCTGCGCACAGCAGCTTGTCCTTCAGGATCATCGGTTGGATGGTGTTGAAAGCACTGGAGAAGTCAAAGAACATGATCCTCACCACATTCCCGGGCTTCTCCAGGTGGGACAGAGAACGGTGAAGGAGGAAGATCACTGCATCCTCCACCCCAATGCCATGCTGGAAGGTGAACTGGAGTGGATCCATCGCTGGTCCCACCAGGGGGTGGAGGTGAGCAAGGAGCAGTCTCTCCAGGGTCTTCATCATGTGAGACGTCAGGGCCACTGGTCTGTAGCTGTTCAGATCTTTGGGGTGGGAAGTCTTTGGTACAGGTACCACACAAGATGTTTTCCACAACTGTGGTACCCTCCCCAGCTTCAGGCTCAGAGAGATTACTTAGGATATGACATTCTGGTCACATCACACGACCCACCACTTCAGCTTCACTGACAGTAGCTTATTTTGAGTCATTTTTCCCCTAGGAAAGGCAAACATCTTGACTATTTTGTAATCAGACCATCAATGACGGAGTAGCTCATTCTGGGCTGAGGAAATCATCCAGGAATGCCCAGATCTCCTGACTTTTGACCTCGACCTTAACCTGACTACATCCTAAATACAGACCTGCTGTATCTAGGGTGTGCTTAAGGTCAAGGCCAGTGGCCTAGGAGGAGTAACATTTTTCGTGGAATCATAAATGCCTAGATCTTCTGACCTTTGACAATGACCTTGACCTCAACCTGGATGCAGACCCACCTGAGGAGCCTTGTGAGTGAGTCTGGTGAGAATTGAAGCAATTGCCTAGGAGGAGCAGTGATTTTTCTAAAATTGTGTAAGTGCCCAGATCTGATCTTTGGCCTTGCCCATGAACACAACCTGGATGCAGACCTACCTCAGGATCACTGTGAGTGAGTTTGGTGAGCAATGGGGAAAATGCCTAGGAGAAGGAGTGATTCCTGTGAAATGTGGACAGACTGACAGATGGACAGAAGACGGACGCTGTGTCATTACATTAGCTCCTTTTGGCTTTCCTGGAATGAGCTAAAGATGATTGTTGGAAAAAAATGGTTACACCAATTACGCATCATTATATGTCTTGTGTACGTAATAATAATAATGGACTGCATTTATATAGTGCCTTTCAAGCTACCCAAAGTGCTTTACAATGAGTCCATTATTCATTCACTCCACAGACAGACAATGGTAGTGGTAAGCTACTACTGTAGCCACAGCTGCCCTGGGGCAGACTGACAGAAACGTGGCTACCAATCCATACCAACGGCCTTCTTCAACCACCACCACTGGAGGCAAGATGAGTAAAGTGTCTTGCCCAGGGACACAACGACAGGGAAGCTGGGGAGAGCGAGATTCGATCTGCCAACCCTCTGATTATTGAACGACACCCTCTATCTCCCGAGTCACTGCTGCCCACATTTCCCTCCTCTGTTCCATTTTTGCTGAGCACCAAGCTGGATGGCAGGAAGTTCCACTTTTATATGGTCTTTGGCATGACCCAGTTGGGACTTGAACCCCGACCTCCCGGTTGTGGGGAGGATGCTCTACCTCTAGGTCACCACTCCAGTGGATGCATGTGTGCTTGTACATGAGAAAGTGAGTTGTGACTGAAGTCTAATGAGGAGAGCTGGGAGAGCTTTGGCCTGTTCTCACAGGGGGGCCAAAACTGAGGGAATGGGTCGCAGCTTAGTTTTTCCATGAACGAGCATACTATTTACAACAAGAGGACTTCAGGATTAGGCTCAGGACAAACTTTATCATGCAAGTAGGCACTTAAAAAAACTAGAAAAGCACTCGGAGAGCGCAGACCTCCGCCAAGCGGCACAGTTCCCCCCATAGAGTGTTTGTGTGTACGTTTTCAGATTCCCTGAGCATGAAAAGATATGAGTAGCAATTGGATTCACAATGATTATTTGTTTATTTGACATGGACAGTGCAATAAACAGACAATTAATGAATGACAATCAATGTGATAGTGATAGGATTAGTGGTTGAGTAGTGTAAAATGGGGCTATAAGGGACGGCGGGTTAATAAGGGACACTTTTGTGGGAAATGTTTTAAATGTAATTGTGCTTTTTTTTATTTTGAGCAGGACGCTGAGTTGTGTTGTTATTGTGAAATATCCATGAATCCTTCATCAAATCTAGGCGGAAGCAAAATTAAAAAAGCAGAATTACATTTAGAAAAGTGTCCCATATTACCCCGCCGTCCATTATAGCCCCGTTTTACGGTTGTAAAAGCATTGCCTCCTTGGCGGAGGTAATAAACTGAAGTGTTGGTGTGTCCATCTCCTCCACTGACGGATGCAGATTGGTTAGACAGGTTGGCGTGGGGTTTATATTATATTGGGGTTGCGCTCCGCGGCAAAACAGAATTTAGAGTCTTCCCCGGCAGAGAGGTCGTTTTTACGCAGCGCCTATAGCTGGGCGGGGAATTTGTGGCAAATAATGGGGCGGCGGACAGGTGTCCGTGTCAGGTTTTGCAGCGTGGCGCAAAAGCAGCCACGCTGGCGGGCCCAGGCCAGCAGTGTTTTCCGCGTGCTTTTGTGCCTAAAACGTTGAAGAACGCGGAGTTTGTGTTGGTCAGACACGACAACCAGCGCAATGTGCGCAGCGCCTATGGCTGGGACAGGCACGCTGGGGGTCCGAGGCCAGCAGTGTTTTCCGCATGCTTTTGTGGCTAAAACGTTGAAGAAGGCGGAGTTTGTGTTGGTCAGACACGACGCCCAGCGCCGTCCATTGCGCCTGCGCACATATTGAAAATGGCCCTATGTCACAGTGTGGAAAAATGCTTTAAAAAAATTCCTGTATCCAGACGGTGAACCGGATCACCCCCAAAATTTAATCAGTTCTTCCTTGTACCATTTCCAACAACGCCTGAAAGTTTCATGCAAATCCATCCAAGACTTTTTGAGTTATCTTGCTAACCAACAGACAGACAGACAGACAAACAGACAGACAGACAAACAGACAAACACACAAACCCTGGCAAAAACATAACCTCCTCCTGGCCTTTTCGGCCTGGCGGAGGTAATGAAGAACCCATGTCGGAGTTGTATGTGAAGTGGTTGTTCCTTGGTCCCTGCTCGACTGTTTTGGTTCCGAGCTACTGGCGCAATTCCTACCGTGTTGCCCAAAAACACCCGGGTGTGCTGTTCACTTCGCTGCTGATCAGTGTTGAAGCCGATTAGAGGCATTTGACCCTGAACTGAATACCAAGAGACTCACCAAGTGACACAGGCAAAATCCAGGTCTTGGAGGGTTTTCCTGGTTCTTGGGACAGTGTGAAAGGGGCATAAGTCAACTTGTTGACTTTTTACATAGGCAGTATAAATACATCACCTCTACAAATAGTTACGATCTGATAGAAGATCAAGTAATATTTTGATACTGTATTCCTTAATTAACTACAGTAAATATCTAAAAAGGTGCCCTATTTTTTTTTTTGTACAATTGTAAAAGTGACTGCTTACACTTCCGTCCATCCATGATCTGTGGTCGTCACTGAAACAGTGTCAGTAAAAAGCGGATTATGCCCACAGCAGGACACACAGCTGCAGCCTTGCATATTTGTAATGCAGGACGCTCCTCGGTGAAACCTCAGGACGATGATTAGCTTGGAAGCGAATCTCAGCTTGTCTGCCCTGCAGGGGGGTTGTCTAACGGAGGAAATGAGTCAACCTGTCTGTCCGGCAATATGATCCCACACTGCGAAGAGATGGAGCTGCTCGTTCCATCCCGCCAGCAGCTAATTGTGGCCACATAAGCAAGCACAGGGTAATGGATGACGGCAGTAGAGAGCTTCTCCTGTTTTAACATGCTACCCTCCCCAAACATCATAATGCACAGCGAGCTTTATGCATCAAGGATCTCAATTGGGGTTAGGACACCACCTGCTTTTTTATTATCATGTGTGCGCAGATGGACCTGCAGCAGGTGTACACCTGGTAATGTGACCAGCAGCATGTGACAGACACAGACACACACATAATTATTTGGCTATGCAGCACATAATTCAGCACTGCTGCATACAGACGTGTGCTCGGTCCAATCATCCATCAGAGAGCGCGCTTTGTGCCAAGTCAACAGATTCTTGTGGTGGTGGGCGGTCAGGGGAAAGGCCTCTCAGGTTCTGTTTCAGCACTGTGAGAGCGTGAGGTCTGCAGAGTGTATGATGAGAAAGAGTCCAAAACTGAAATTTTTCATGCTTATTATTTCTCTAAAATGAGCATCTTTTTTCTTGTAGATTTGTTTTTTTCCTCATAATTTTGCAGCTTTCCCCCCTCAACAAGTTACTACTTTTTTCATTCTATAAATATTTTTTTCTTTTTTTTTTTTCTTTGTAGATTTATAACTTTTTCGACAAACAAACTTTTAAAGTAAAGTGTCGAGAATTGGCCTGTCAAAATTAGCAATAGGCAAGTTTTGTCTTCTTAAATAGGCAAAACAATGATTTTTTTCCAAATAAATTTGTGCCTTTTCTCCCTCACATTTAGACTTTGCTCATTAATTTGTAATTTTTAAATATAAATGAGTATTTTCTATTTCTTGTGAAGTAGTGAAGCTTTCTCTTAAATGTACAGCTGTCCTTGTAAAATTTAGATTTTTAATTATTAACTTCTTGAATGTAAATTTCAAGGCTTTTTTCCTTGTAACTTGCATTTTTTTCCCTTTATCAGTTTGTCTTAAAGTTAAACTTACAACTTCTAAATCTGCTATTTTCTTCTTGCAAATTTGTGAGGGTTTTTCCTTTACTTTGATTTTTTTTAATTAAAATTTAAAATTCTTTTCCTTGTTAATGTTTGTCTTTTTTATGTAAATTATCTTTTTTCTTACAAATCTCAGGTTTCTCAAATCTTTTTTCCCTCTATATCTTTTTACTGAATTAATTCTAAGCCAAAAAAACAACAACACATAGCTGACCACAACACAAAACATACATAAAACAAAACAATGCTGCTTTTTCATGAACTTCAGACTGTTTTCTCATTAATTTGCAGCTTTTTCATGTAAAGTCGGATTTTTTTGTAATTTTGTTCCTTATAAATTGGCACCTTTTTACACATTTTCCACTTTCTAAATACTCTATTTTCTTATTGCAAATTTGTATGTGTTCTCTTTAAAACACTAGAAGTCCCAGACATTAGCCCTCTTGTGGCCACTTGATGGTCCCCCTATGGGTTTTCTAGCCAAAAAGGCCAAATGGCCCCTCTCTGGGACTTCTAGTGTTTTAAATTCCAAGATTTTTCTGAGAATTTTTATTGCATTTATTTGCCAACAGCAAATTGAAATTTTGAGATTTTTTTCTCTTAAATTTTTGTTGTTTTCTTCTTAAAGCACAAATCCATTTTCTTTTCAACAGATTTGTGAGGCTGTTCTCTTTAATTTGTGCAGACCCCTGGTGTAAGATGCGACATTTTACGGCGGCAGTAAACCACGTCAGAGGCCAGTATTACCGTCTGCATCCCTGCAGGACCCCAGATTGCTCCAACATGTGAAAGCTCAGCTGAGATTCTTTATTCACCGAAGACGACTGTTGACCATCTTTTTCACAGGCCAGCCCGGAACCTTTTAAACGACTTCTGTAAATAAGTGTCCATTATCAATTGCCCTCTAGCTTCAGGATTGGTGTGTGTGTGTGTGGGGGGGGGGGGGGGGGGGGTTAAACTCAGACAAAGACCTTGGATGAACTTAGAACTCCCAACTTTATGGTTTCTGTGTCACCTCGCTCACCGGTGAGAAAAACAGGCCTAGTAGTTAATGCTGATCATAAACAACACTTCCAGTTTTGTCTGTCTATGAAGCCAAAACACCATCTATCCCTGAGAGAGCAACACCTGCGCTTCTGCAAAAACAACATGTGGCAGAGATCAGTGTGAGGCAGAACTCAACGTGAAATCCTGTTCAAGTCAACAACACACCTGAATACTATATATGAAAATGTGACTCCTTTAACCATTTGTTCAGCTACTGTATGAATGCTCTCTAATAGGAACAAACCAAACCAATAAACCCATCAGAAACACCACAACATTTCTTAAACAGAGGGAAAAATTAGGAAAATGTCCTTTACAGAGATAAAAACAGACCTTGAGCAAACCATTGCTAGAAAAAGCAAGATCCTTTATTGCACTCAGAATACAAACCTAATTGCAAGCATCAGTAGGTGATGTCAAAGTTCTTTAACTCACTGTTGAAAACATCAGCAGCATTTACTGAATAAGAGTTATTAAGAGATCTCATTCTACAAGGTGGAATTAATCAGATGTTACAAATTCATTTTCTGCTGAATGACTCCGCATTTAGTTGATTTTTTTTTTTCTCTACCTCTGCCAAGGAGGTCATGTGACTGGGGCAGTTTGTCTGTCTGTTTGTAGGATTACACAAAACATACTGTATGGATTTTGATGAAACTTTCAGCCAAGGTGGCCCTTGGGCTACGGATGAACCCAGTAGATTTTGGAGGTGATCCCAAAGCACACACCTCCACCAAGGTCCTATCTCTCAATGTCAAACAATGTAAAAAAGTGATTCAGAAGCTGCATCCTGACCTCCAAAATCTAATGGGTTTGTCCGTAGCCCAAGAGCTACCTCGACTGAAAATTTCATCAAAATCCATCGAGTAGTTTTTACGTGATCTTGCTCAAAATCAGACAGACAGACCTTGGTGGAGTTATGCACTCTTTGAGTGCCCTCTGGTCATTATTGCGGCTTGGAATTTAATTGAAATTCAATTGAAGAAGCTAGGTAATGAGCCATTTTGCACAGTTTCTGGTCAAAACAATCTGCGAGGAGTAGCAAGATATATGTGACCTGTGCTGGAAAATGAGTCAGAATGTGCACCGTGTCATTACGAGCTACAGGCAGGAGAAGTCATAAATCATGACTCTTCAATCATGACTCTTCAGTTGATAGTGCTATGAGATGACTGTTGTTGTGAAATGGCGCTATATAAATAAAGTTGAATTGAATTGAATTGAATTGAATTGAATTTGCTGGCGGCAAGTCCAGGGAAAACCCCTGTGAGTGCCTGGTATCATTGTAAAGCTTAGAAATCACACTTTCTAAAAATACATATATTTTTGCAGAAGACGTAACTCCCGACTGACTGAATGCGAGTTTTAAACCTAGACAAAATATAAACAAATCGGCTTTTTCTGGTGTCCATTTTTGCACACTTCCTACAAATTAAATATCATTTTGAAGGTCTTTCAATACAGAATATGGAAAAAATGTTACCCCAGTTTTCATAATTTCTTCAAAGTGACTCATTTTGCATTTCAATAAAAAAATCACAACAAATTGTCCCATAAATATGCACAGTTTTCATTATGTTTTTAAATGTGCAACTTTTTCCCACATTATTTTGAAAGTATATCTAAAAATGTGTTGTTAGGTCATGATGTGCTATTGTGTTTTTGCTGCAATAGTGGTCCTGATTAATGGAAAGAGATTGGAAAAAAAATGAAATGAGACCAACAGCTATGGTTACACTTATTTTAACTCTTATCCATTAAAATTGACACATTTAAGTTCTGAAACTGAAACGTTTTGGAAAATTGTGGGTCAGCATTTTCAAGGAATTCATGGTGATATCACTTTCCAGAGAACTGAGCAAAGGTTTGGTACATGTTGATATTTCTGATCAAACATAACCTCCCCCTCAGCAGGTTAGCTCTGCCGCACACGTTACCATGGCAATGCCCCCCCCCCACCGATAAGAAGAGCCACCTTCGTAATCCTGAAAACACAGGACGAAACCTGAAGTTACCTCGATAAGCCACTAATTCCACTGCACGGTAAAGAGCTCTTTCCAGAATCAATATGTCCAGGTGGTTAAAAAAAATATAATACAGCATACTGTATGTAATTAAACATCAACATTTCTTGTTATCTACAGCCTTGTAACACAGCTGTTTTCATCATTGTCTTGATCATTATCAAAACGTACTGTACCATCAGATTTCACCCAAATTGGATCCTTTCAATATGATTTATGGCTCAGAATAACTAATAAATGTTTAGTGTCTGAGGACTGCTACCCTGCTCCAAAATATTCAACATTTCTCACATAAATTTGTCACTCTTGTTGTAATTTGCAACTTTTTGTCCAAAATGCATAATTTTTGGCAAACACATATGATATTGCTTTAAGAAATTTGCTATTTTTGTCAGAAATATTTTTAAATTACACTAAAATTAGCAATTTTTTTCTCTGAAATTTGCAACTTTTTAAAATTATTTTGGGAACTTTTTCTAATTTTTTTTTCCTCAGTTTTTAGTCAAAGTCACAAGAAGACACTAGTGATGATAGTAAATTATATTTAAGAGAAAAAAGACAGGACTTCCGGTCTGGACGCCATGGCGACTGCAGCTTAACACTGAAGTTCTCAGACCCAATTCAGGATAACACCTTGAAAATCAAACTTAACGGATTTTTGGAGGAGTGAAAATCAAAAGACAAAATCATCATGTCTAAAGGAAAACAGAAGAAACTGAAATTCTCCAGGCCAGGACACGTATCGGCCGGAGAATCCGAACTGGAAGATCTCCGTTCAGAAGACGAGGAACTGGTGATAGCTAACAAAAGGGTTAGCCTGAAATCACTATTTGAGGAGCTACGACGATTTCGCCGAGATGTTACGGCCGAATTTCGGGAATTCAGAGAAGAATTGAAAAGGACAAACAGCAGAGTGGACCAGGCCGAGAACCGAATCTTGGAAACAGAGGATCGAATAAAAGTGCTCGAAGATTCTGTGCTAGACCTACGCAAAAGACAAGCAGCTATAGAGGCTAAGCTAACCGACCAAGAAGGAAAACAAAGAAGAGACAACATAAGAATTCATGGTCTGATAGAAGGAACCGAAAATGGTTTTAACTCAATGGCAGAATGCGTGGAATCCTTACTAAGAGAGAAATTGGATATTCCACAAACCACCGACTTGAAGATAGAAAAGGCACATCGTTCATTAGCCGCTAGGCCGGCGGCGGAAGCGCCCCCACGTTCGGTGTTGGTAAGATTTTCCAATTTCAAAATAAAACAAGAGGTTGTAAGACTGGCCTGGCAGAAAAAAGGATTTATGCACCAGGAGAGAAAAGTCTACGTGGAACACGATTACGCCCCGGAGGTCCTTAAAAAGCGCAGGGAATACAATGACGCGAAAAAGGTGTTAAGAGAGAAGAAATTGCGCTTTCAGACACCATTTCCTGCGAAGTTAAGGGTCTTCTACGGCGATGAAACGTGTCTCTATAATTCGGCGGAAGAAGCAACAGCTGACATGGCGAAAAGAGGCCTCCCGGTAACGGTATTTAAACCCCCAGCAGACCCGAGTGAGAAGATCAAAGCGCAAACATGGACAACACAAAGACCCTCAAAATCCACGGACCAGCAGCGGGAAACCCAGCACCAGAGCGTCGCGGATAAACTATCCGTTTTCAGGTTGGAATAGCGACCTTTTTTTTTTTTTTTTTTTCCCCTTCCTCTTGAATCAATCCGCACATCCAACCCCCCTCATACAAGGTAACAAAAATTAAAGGAGATGCATATTCAGCATGTGGTAAAACATTTCATGGAACAATCTTATTATTTGAAACAAATAAGTCTTTGTAATAAAAAAAAAAAAAAAACTTGTTAAAATAGAAATGTGACAATAATCCACATGTTCTCCTCATACTAACAAATACTGTTTTTGCGTGAATGTTTGATGTGATGGGGGTGGGAGGGTGCACACAATTTCACAGGGTTTAGGCATAAAAGGAAAAAAAAAAAAATCATTACAAGTTTGGATTGGGTTCTGAAACTCACGTTAAAAGCATGGGACTACTTTCAGTGGTAAGAGAGGGCCCTCAACACGTAACAGAGTTTGAGGAATTTCCCTCAGAGCCTTCACTCCATCAAGGCTCTTACAGGGTCTTTAAAAAGACCTCAGCTCAGGAAGTTCTTATGACAGCTTTTTGTTTTAAAGTTTTTTACACTATGTTCTTAATGTTTTTCTTGTTTTTAATGTTCTTTCAGTTTCTGAGTAGCACAAAAGAGGGCCACCACACAGTTATACTAAACAAAACAACACAATGGAGAAAGAGGGTGTAACCAAAATAATTTCATATAATGTAAAAGGAATCCTGAATCCAGTTAAAAGATCCAAGATTCTAGGCAAAATGAAAAAAGACAAAGCAGGAATAATACTTTTACAAGAAACCCACCTAACAGACGTGGAACACAATAAACTCAGTAGACAAGGGTTTAAAATGATCTCTTCATCTTCATATAAATCAGGGAGGAGGAGGGGAGTAGCGACATTGATATCAACCAAAATTACATTTGAAAAAAAATCAGAACACAAAGATAAAGAAGGGAGATACAGTTTGGTAACTGGGCGGCTAGAGGGAGAAGATATCACCCTGCTGAATGTGTATGCTCCCCCAGGGGCTAACTGGAAATTTTATAAAAATGTATTCGACCTAATGATAACTAAAGCTCAAGGTTTAGTGATATGTGGTGGGGACTTCAATCTTAGACTGAATCCATACTGGGATGCTTCTGGTAATTCCCCACATCAAAATAACACCCAAAACAGGAAGACTCGGATGCTACTAAAAGAATTGGGAATCTGTGACGTGTGGAGGGAACTCAACCCCAGTGTAAAAGACTATACATTTTACTCAACTCCACATTCATCTTACTCAAGGATTGACTATTTTTTTATGTTTAATAGAGACATTGGAAGAGTAAAAACATGTAAAATAGGACTGATGGATCTCTCCGACCACAGTCCGATCTACATGGACTTAAATATCCAAAAATACACAAATAATACATTTTCTTGGAGGTTAAATTCAAATGTCCTGAAAGGACCATTGAAAGATGAATTGGAATCAGATATTCTCAGATATTTGGAAGATAACGATAATGGAGAAGTATCCCCTTTAATACTGTGGGATGCATGTAAAGCTGTAATAAGAGGAAAGATTATTGCAAAACTGGCAACCCAAAAGAAACTAAGACAAGAAAAACTATCCACATTAGAGTCAGAACTTAGGAACCTAGAAAAAGAACACAAAGGCAACACTCATTCTACTGACTCGCTCAAGATTAAGGAAATTAAAAACCAAATAAATGAGATCTACACAATAGAAATCCAGAAGAAACTTACATTTCTGAAACAAAAATACTATGAAGCAGGCAGTAAATCGGCAAAATTGCTAGCCTATAAATTGAGGAAACATCAAACAGAAAGAGCAATCTACAAAATCAGAGACCCAGTATCAAAGGAAATAAAATTCAGAATTCAGGATATTCTTAAAAACTTCGAGAATTACTATAAGAACTTATACTCCCACAAAAAACATAAAAACGCATCCGAGGCATTCCTAAACACATTAAACCTTCCCCAACTTACGGAGTCACAAAATAAAACACTACTGTCAGAAATACATCCTAAAGAATTGGAAAAAGCAATTATGAAACTTAAAGCTAACAAATCCCCAGGAGCTGATGGCTATACAGCAGAGTGGTACAAAACCTTTAAACAGCAACTATCTCCTCTCCTCCTGAAAACATTTAATTATGTCCTCCACACAGGGGAAATCCCCCCCTCCTGGAGAGAAGGGGTCATTGCAGTTATACCTAAACCTGAAAAGGATAAACTAGAGTGCTCCAACTACAGACCAATCAGTGTACTAAATCAGGACTATAAGCTTTTTACCATTATCCTTGCCAAAAGGTTAGAAAATATACTGACAGACCTAATTCATTTAGACCAAAAAGGTTTTATAAGACAAAGACAGACACAAGACAACATTCGACGCACTTTACACATAATTCATCATATAAAAAAATATAACTTAAATGCAGTCATATTGGGATTAGATGCTGAAAAAGCATTCGATTCGGTTGACTGGTCTTTTCTATATAGAATCTTATCCAGTTTCAATTTTCATAACAACTTCATTAGAACTATACAGGCATTATATAAAAAACCAACAGCTAAAATAAGGATTAACGGTAATTTATCATCATCTTTTGAACTGGAAAGAGGATGTCGTCAGGGCTGCCCCCTGTCTCCACTGCTCTTTGCAATCTTCATAGAACCTCTGAGCCAATGGATAAGACAAAACCAAAAAATTCAAGGTATTACACTTGGTCAGAAGGAACATAAAATAGCACTCTTTGCTGATGACATTTTAATATACCTAGGGCAGCCGGACACTTCTCTACCAGAACTAACCTCAGTTTTTTCAGAGTATGGAGATTTATCGGGGTACAAATTAAATATGCATAAAACCCAAGTTTTAACATTCAACTATGACCCAAATCATTATTCACTAAGCAAACTCAAAACTAACTGGGAGTCGGAATCTATGAAATATCTGGGGGTCAATATCCCGAAACAACTCAACAAAATTATATCACTAAACTATGATCCACTGGTGACAAAAATAAAATCTGACCTAGCAAGATGGAATATGATACCATTCTTGGGTACTGCACAAAGAATTGAAGCAGTCAAAATGAATATACTTCCACGTCTTCTATACCTTTTCCAAACAATACCGGTAGAACCTCCCAAAAAAACATGGCAGGAGCTGGACAGAAGGATCTCAAGATTCATATGGCAGGGCAAGAGACCTAGAATCAGATATAGAACCCTACAGCTAAACAAAGACAAAGGTGGGCTCGCGCTGCCAAATATCAGGGACTACTTTAAAGCCGCACAAATTAAAACTTTAGTAGAGATATGTAACCCAGTCTACACTGCACAGTGGAAGGAGATCGAATGCCAAATAACAAGTGACATCCCCCTACAGGCGATAATAGGGAACAATGTCTTACCTAAGCTTTTGAATAACACTAACCCGTGGATAGAGACCCCGCTAAAAATTTGGTTTAAGATAGTCAGAGAGAATCAAACTAAAGAGCCCTATCGACTTCTGCAATGGATCGCCTATGATCAGGACTTTACTCCTAATAAAACAGACACCAGATTTAAAAAGTGGAAGGAGAAAGGGCTGATAAAATATTACGATTTTTTTAAAGGGCAAATCTTAAGAAGTTTTGAAGATTTGAAAAAACAAGGCCTAATAAATCAAGACCTTTACAGGTTCTTCCAGCTTAGACACCACATAAACAATATACTTAAAAAGGAGGTTTTGGAAAGGGCCCAGTCAGGTGTTCTGAAGGTCTTCTTAATGGCATATAAAGGGATCCCAGGGATCAGATACATTTCTAAAATATACCAAGGTCTTCAAGACTTAAAAGGAGACAACACATCTTATATAAAAGAGAGATGGGAAAAAGAGGGGAATTTCACTTTACAACTGGAAATATGGGAAAAGCTAAATAAACAGCAATGGAAAAGTACCTCATCCCTGCAGTGGAGAGAATTTGGATGGAAAAACTTGGCAAGATTTTTCAGAACACCTGCACAAAACAAATTTACCCATAAGGGATTGAACTGTTGGCGCTTGTGTGGTGAAAAGACTGCAAATCATTTTCATGTGTTTTGGTCATGCCCAGTTATCCACCAATATTGGACCAATGTACAGACAATATTGGGGAAAATATTCAAAATTACAGTTCCCTTTTCTTTTGTAACTTTGTATTTGGGTTTACTACCGGACTCACTGGAAAGACGAGGAGAAAAATACTTATTCAATGTTTTAATATTGGCAAGCAAAAAAGCTCTAACTAAAAAATGGATGTTGAAGGACTGTCCTACACCTGAAGATTGGACTAACGTGATCCAAGACATTTACTCGATGGAAAAGTTGACATTCGCACTGAGACAGGACATGGATGTGTTCATGAACTTTTGGCAACCCTGGACCGCATATGTGTCTTCCATTAGATCTAATCTTTGACAAATACCATTTCAATAATGGTTCCGCTCTTTGTTCCAAAGCTACTCAGATGCTCTTATCTTTATTTACTTACTTTTTCTTTTTGTTTGTTTTTTACTGGTTTGTTTGTTTTTTTTTTTGTTATTTGTTTCTTGTTTTTTTTTCTCTTTAATTTCACTTTTTCTTTCACTTTAAAAAAAAAAAGGGGGTGTTGTAAGAATTAATCTTCCAATGTTGTCAGATATCAGAAAATAAGGGAACATGTGATGAAAATGTAAACACTGCATTGCTGTAACGACCTGTATACCCTTTACAAAAACTTAAATAAAAAAAAAAAAGAGAAAAAAGACAAACAACATGTGTAGCTTAACTATAGGAGCTTCTGGCAAAGTCTGACTGTCAGCAGGGTTATGTAAAAAGTACAGAGCTGATTTCATTGAAATTTAGTGGAAGGGTGGAACTTGGGGAAGAGAAGAATCCATGGAGAAGATCCAAATTAAGAGGTGGTGTTATGGATTATCATCATCATCATTATTATTATTATTATTATTGTCCATTCCATCTGTTTCCTGTAATAACCCAACCACAAGGAGTGCACAAGCCAGTGTACTCCTAGTACCGGTCCCAAGTAAATAGGGAGGGTTGTGTCAGGAAGGGCATCCAACGTAAAACCTTTGCCAACTCAAACATGCGGATCATGACGAATGAGCCTTCCCTGCCGAATCGGTCGAGGCCCAGATTAACAACAACCACCACCGGTGCTGTTAACCTACAGGGTACCAGTGGAAATTGAGCTACTGTTGGTCAAAGAACGAGGCGGAGGAGAGGGGGAAGACATGTTTGGTGAGAGAAAAGAAAAGGGAGAAGTGTGGAGGTGAGAGTAGGGACTTTAAATGTAGAGACTATGACTGGTAAAGGCAGAGAGTAGGCTGATAAGATGGAGGGAAGAAAGGTAGATATACTGTGTGTTCTAGAAACAGTCCCTCCAGGATTTTGCGATGTTGCGATCGCACCAATTCACACAAAATCAGCCAATCAGCGCAACTATTGCACGACCATGTAACTTTGTCCAATCACTGCAACTTTTCCGCAATTTTGGCCAATCCTCGTCAACTTCCGCCAATTTCACCAATCAAATTTGTCTCTGACTGGCGCGAAAACCAAAAAAATGCATCGCTGCACCGCATTCACGTCCGTGTTTACAGGAGTATTAACGGAACACATCAGCAAACAGAGTGTGTGATTTAAAAAAAAAAAAAAAAAAAACACTCACCCGCGAGGTTTCCAACACCGTCCCTTCGTCCATCTCCCCCAGCCTGCCCGTGGATGTCTCGCCACGTTTCCATCCTGACCGTGTGTACAAAGTGCTGGGTTTGTGTTGAAAAACGTCCGCCTGCCCCAAAAGCACCCCGTCACGGGAGTGCACGTAAGGAGAAATGCCATAAAACTATTATCATTACAGCAAGTGTTAACATTTTACACATCTTTAGAGGCAAAATCACTACTACATCTGGTCAATGAGCTTTTAAGCTGTCGATCTCCGGCCTGGATGGACAAACACCCCACCCCCCATAAATGAAAGATGTGTGTCAAGACCGACGTGCAGCAGGCAGACAGGTAGGAAGGCACAGGAAAGAGAGAATATTCTCTGTTTTTTTGTTTTTTTTTTCAGAAAAACACAGACTCCTATAAACAATACAGAGCAACACAATAAATTATTTATTTATTCCCCTCCGCTTAGTACCAAGTGGTTGGGGACTGTAGGGAGTTTTCAAATGAAGGTGCTGCCAATAATTTCCAAATCTATACTCTTTAACATGCACTCAATGCAATTTAGCTGTTATAATAAATATTGTGTTAAAGTCTGTATTTGCTGTTACACAAGAGTTTTTTTTTTCCTGTATAGCAGAAGTTTCTGCTTAATTTACAAATCACTGTAATAAGAAATTTTTGACAATCCTGTGCTTTTCTTGTATTGTTTTATAGAATATCACTGCAGTAAACTATGGAAAAACCATCTGCTTTAAAATTTGTAATTCTTCCCACAACTTTTAGAACAAAAAACACTCTAAATACATTGCAACTTTTTTAAAAAGCTCCCACGAATTCAGGCTTTTTGGGCTGCAACAATCACAAAAACATCCCGCGAAATCCTGGAGGGACTGAAGAAACCAGATGGAAGGGAAGCAAGGCTAGGAGCATTGGAGGCGGATTTAAACTGTTCTACCATGGTGTAGTTAGGAAGAGAAATGGAGGAGTAATCTTGAAGGAAGAGTATGTGAAGAATGTTCAGGAGGGAGCCAGATAGAATCATGAGTTTGAAGCTAGAAGTCAAAGGTGTGATGTTGAATGTTGTCAGTGCATATGCCCCGCAAGTTAGATGTCAGGTAGAAGAGAAAGAGGAATTCTAGAGAAAGTTGGATGAAGTGGTAGAGAGTGTTTCCAGAGGGGAGAGAGTGGTGATTGGAGAATGGACATGTACGTACAGTGGGGTAATAAAGTATTTAGTCAGCCACCAACTGTGCAAGTTCTCCCACTTAAAAGATGAGAGAGGTCTCCAATTTTCATCATAGGTATACCTCAACTATGAGAGACAAAATAAGAAAAAAAAAAATCCAGAAAATCACATTGAAGGATTTTTAATGAATTAATTGGTAAATTCCTCGGTAAAATAAGTATTTGGTCAATAACAAAAGTTAATCTCAGTACTTTGTTATATACCCTTTGTTGGCAATGACAGAGGTCAAACGTTTTCTGTAAGTCTTTACAAGGTTTTCACACACTGTTGTTGGTATTTTGGCCCATTCCTCCATGCAGATCTCCTCTAGAGCAGTGATGTTTTGGGGCTGTCGCTGGGCAACACAGACTTTCAACTCCCTCCAAAGATTTTCTATGGGGTTGAGATCTGGAGACTGGCTAGGCCACTCCAGGACCTTGAAATGTTTCTTACGAAGCCACTCCTTCGTTGCCCGGGTGGTGTGTTTGGGATCATTGTCATGCTGAAAGACCCAGCCACGTTTCATCTTCAATGCCCTTGCTGATGGAAGGAGGTTTCCACTCAAAATCTCACGATACATGGCCCCATTCATTCTTTCCTTTACACGGATCAGTTGTCCTGGTCCCTTTGCAGAAAAACAGCCCCAAAGTATGATGTTTCCACCCTCATGCTTCACAGTAGGTATGTTCTTTCTCCTCCAAACACGACAAGTTGAGTTTTTACCAAAAAGTTCTATTTTGGTTTCATCTGACCATATGACATTCTCTCAGTCCTCTTCTGGATCATCCAAATGCTCTCTAGCAAACTTCAGACGGGCCTGGACATGTACTGGCTTAAGCAGGGGGACACGTCTGGCACTGCAGGATTTGAATCCCTGGCGGCGTAGTGTGTTTCTGATGTAGCCTTTGTTACTTTGGTCCCAGCTCTCTGCAGGTCATTCACTAGGTCCCCCCATGTGCTTCTGGGATTTTTCCTCACCGTTCTCGTGATAATTTTGACCCCACAAGGTGAGATCTTGCGTGGAGCCCCAGATTGAGGGAGATTATCAGTGGTCTTGAATGTCTTCCATTTTCTAATAATTGCTCCCACAGTTGATTTCTTCACACCAAGCTGCTTACCTATTGCAGATTCAGTCTTCCCAGCCTGGTGCAGGTCTACAATTTTGTTTCTGGTGTCCTTTGACAGCTCTTTGGTCTTGGCCATAGTGGAGTTTGGAGTCTGACTGTTTGAGGTTGTGGACAGGTGTCTTTTATACTGATAACGAGTTCAAACAGGTGCCATTAATACAGGTAACGAGTGGAGGACAGAGGAGCCTCTTAAAGAAGTTGTTACAGGTCTGTGAGAGCCAGAAATCTTGCATGTTTGTAGGTGACCAAATACTTATTTTACTGAGGAATTTACCAATTAATTCATTAAAAATCCTTCAACGTGATTTTCTGGATTTTTTTTTCCTCATTTTGTCTCTCATAGTTGAGGTATACCTATGATGAAAATTGGAGACCTCTCTCATCTTTTAAGTGGGAGAACTTGCACAATTGGTGGCTGACTAAATACTTTTTTGCCCCACTGTAGGTGAAGGGAACAGAGGTGATAAGGAGGTTCTGGGTAAGTATGGTCTTAAGAAGAGAAATGTGGAAAAACAGATGGCTGTGGATTTTGCTAGAAGGATGGAAATGGCTGTGGTGAACACAAACTTCAAGAAGAGAGAGGAACATAGGGTGACTTACAAGAGTGGAGGAAGGTGCACACAGGCGGACTACATCTTATGCAGAAGGAGAAATCTGAAAGAGATAGGATTGGCTGTTCAGGAGAGATGGCAGTGGACTTTTTAACCGGATTGTTTAACACCATCTTGGAGAGAGAGGAAGCCCCGGGAGTGGAGAAGAAGTGTTTTGATATCAGTTTTCTAGAACAAAGGTGATGCTTAGAGCTGAAATAACTACAGAAGCATAAAGTTGATCAGCCACACTATGAAGATATTGAAAAGAGTTGTTGAAGCCAGGTTAAGAGGAGAGGTGACAATCAGCAAGCAGCAGTACAGTTTCATGCCAAGAAAGAGTAGAACAGATGCAATGTTTGCTCTAAGAGTGTTGATGGAGAAGTATAGAGAAGGTCATGAGTTGCACTGCATCTTTGTGGATCTACAGAAAGCATATGATACGGTGCCAAGAGAGGAAGTGTGGTACTGTATGAGAAAGTCAGGAGTGGCAGAGAAGTATGTGAGGGTGGTACAGGTCATGTAATGAGGACAGCGAGATGGTGGTGAGGTGTGCTGTAGGAGTGACAGTGGGTTCAAGGTGGGGGTGGGATTACAACAGGGATTGGCTCTGAGCCCCTTCTTGTCTGCCATGGTGATGGACAGGCTGACAGACGAGGTCAGGCAGGAGTCTCCGTGGACCATGATGTTTGCAGACGACATTGTGATCTGTAGTGACAGAAGGGAGCAGGTGGAAGAGAACCTGGAAAGGTGGCGGTATGCTCTGGAGAGAAGAAGAATTAAAGTCAGTCGGCGCAAGATCAAACACATGATTGTGAATAAGAGGGAGGCAGGTGTAATGATGAAGATGCAAGTTGTAGAGGTAGTGAAGGTAGATGAGTTTCAATATCTGGGGTCAACCATCCAAAGCAATGGAAAATGCACAAGAGGTGAAGAAGAGAGTGCAGGCAGGGTGGGCTGGGTGGAGATAAGTGTCAGGGTTCTTTGTGACAGAAAAATCGCAGCTGGAGTGAAAGGGAAGATTTATAAGATGGTAGTGAGACCTGATGTGATGTATGGTTTGGAGACGGTGGCACTGACAAAAAGACAAGCAGCAGAGCTGGAGGTGGCAGAGCTGAAGATGTTAAGATTCCCATTGGGAGTGACTAGAAGGGGCAGGATTAGAAATGAGTATATCAGAGGGACAGCTCAGGTTGAGTGGTTTGGAGACAAAGCGAGAGGCAAGGCTGAGATGGTTTGGACATGTGCAGAGGAGGGATAGTGGATATACTGGAGAAAGGATGTTGACGTTGGAGCTGCAAGGCAGGAGGAAAAGAAGATGACCACAGAGAAGATTCATGGATATAGTGAAGGAGGACATGGAGAGGGCTGGTGTTACAGAGGAAAGATGCAAGGGATAGGGTGAGATTGAGACAGATGACCCACTGTGGCAAACCCTAAAGGGAGCAGCCAAAAGAAGAAGAATCTGTCTCCTGTAATCATAAGTGATGACATTACACTCAGTACTTTTCCCATGAGACAACGAGGATTCAGCCCCAGCCTTGAGCACTGCTGACTCAGCGTTCTCAAAGAATGCTCATCTGTTTGGTCTACTGTATTAAAACTCTCTGCTCTGTTCTGAGACTTTAAATCTTCTCTCGTGGCACTGCCTGCATTTGGTGCTACACAACATTTTCCCTTCTTGGTCAAGATGTAAAAGCATCTTTGACTCTGCACTATTATTTATTCACCAGATCAACAAGGGACACTTATTAATATAAAGAAAATTCATGACAGTGGATCCATGATTTTTTTTTTCCTTTACTTTATTTAAGACTGCAAGATAGGGTACTTTGTTGATGCCTTCATAAATTTTTTGAATGAATGAATGAATCTTTATTTCGGATAGTACAGGTTAAAAGAAACTGAATAATATAACAAAGGGGGAAAGAAAATCCAACAAGGTCAAATTAGACAATAACTCCTCTGATTATACGATTCAACATAAGTTATCCGAAATGGGTGATGGCTGAAGCCGCAGCTTATATTGCCCACCCATATTCCATCCAAGAATTCAGAAGAAAAAAAAAGAAAAACAAGACAAGAGCGATTACAATTCAAAAACGAAGCTAAGACAAAATGTGACAGGAAAAAAAAAAAAACTTTCTTTGAGCATTATGCATGGTTTTTAAATTTAAAATTTAAATTTAAAACAAACCTTCCACTAGAAAGAATAACATACATACTGAAATCAAAGGAAATTGTGTTTGAGAATATATGGAGACCTTTCATTGATTATGTAAAGAATTTAAACATAACTATTGAAGAAGAAGGTGAATGATGTGTGTGGACCTTGTAAATTCCAAATTGGTGAATGTATAATATGTATACTTATGTAATGGATTGCCTAGACTAAACAGAGGAGCATTGTTGAAGACCTGTCTTTTAGTGGTTGTTGGTGTTTTTTTAGTATATTTTTTTTTATTACTTTAGTGTTAGTGTTTGATTGTTTGTGTTATGTTATGTTTGTAAAAAAAGGTTCAATAAAAATATTGTGGAAAAAAGAAAAAAAAATTAAATTTAAAATTTAAATTTAAAAGGTATCATTGATTTTTCGACATTTTAACAGGTCCCACGGGTCTTGATGAAAGGTTTGTGATATATTTTGGCCAGTTTTTCTGTAATTATTGCAGGATCATTATGAAATATTTTGCAGCCTTTCTGAGAAGTGGTGGTCTTTGTGCATGTCTCTTCAAATCTCTCAGACCACATGCATGTCAGCACAAGCCTGAGCCAACTAGCGTAAATTTGTCTTCAATATTGAATGAAATAAAGCATCAGTGGTAGACAGGGATGTGTGGTTTCAGTGGCTGATAGGATATGACCGGTTCCTTGAGTACAATAAGCACAGAAACATTTGTGAATGAGTGGCTAAACTGCTAGCTTCAGCTAGCTGCTTTTGATAATACTACAAGAAATGAAAGCACCAAGGTGCTGATGCCTTGTTGCCAGAGCCTTGGCGGAGGTATGCGTTCTTGGATCATCACCAAAATGTTATGGGTTCCTCTCTAGCCCAAGGACCACCTCTGGTAAAAATTCCATCCAAATCCATCCAGTAGTTTTGGAGTACACTCATGTGCAGTGAAAATAATCTGCAGCTCACATACCCGTACTGTCGGCGGCAGCCAAGAGACCCGAAACTGATTTGAACAGCTGCAATCCAAACACAAAAGAAGAGCATGGTGGCAGACGTTTTAAATGGCAGAAGCGATGGAGGTATGTGAACACAATGACAATCAAGATGAACAGGAGCTTTTGCCGTTTACTGGCAAACGAAAAAAAACAGACGGGTAAAAAGACGGACATTTGTTCACCCAGTATTGGTGAATTGCTCAGTACTTCCCGCTGGCGGGAGTTTCCGAGCACATACGCAGTTCATTGAGACCATTTGCGAGCAAGGAATGTTGGGACTTGTAGTTTTTAGTGAGTTTTACCTCGTCCTTCCTCTGCAGAACTAAGCAGCAAAACCAGTGTGAAAACAATCGATGTGATGAATAAATGGTGTTGTTGTTGAATACGTGTTTTTTTTCAGTAACCACTATTATATAACCGTTCAGCTACACATACTGTAAAAAAACATGTTGTGTTCTGCTGTAAAAAGTTGCACTGCTGCCTCTAGTGGCCTGGCATAGTTATTACAATACCCTTTTTCCTGACTCCATTGACGTCATCATCATCATCATCATAGCAGTCTGTCAGGGGCGACAATGACTGTTTCATTTAGGTCTGATCAGATTCCTCCATGCAGCTCTGTCCTTCACCTTCCGCTGCCAGGAACTCCTGACCTTGATAACCCGGGCAACGTCTAAGCAGGTATGAGTTGGTTTCTGACTGACCATTTCATGAAACTGTTTGCAAAGTATATGAGTACCGCTAGCTTTTGCTGGACTAGTGGCACATTCTTGGCAGATAGAGGTATTATCAGTGGCAAGGACAGGCCAAGACAAACTGACTCCAGTATTTGTTGCAGTGACTGACCAGATGATAGGTTTGTTTATCTCTGCTCTTTGTGTAGTGCATGTCACGATGCACTGACTGGCAAAAGTCCGCCACAGACCTTGTGACAGGTGTGCTTATCTGCCAGGATGTCCAATAATCCTGCAATCCAATTGCATAAACATAAGATGTTTATGTAGATTCTACATAAACATCTTATGCAAAAAGTTGCCTTAATTTTTTGATGTACATCAAGCACAGTATTTTTCAGTAAAAAGTTATAGCAATTAAGTGTTAAACAACATCTTATACCTTTTGTAATTAGCTGGCATTTCGGTCATGAAATACTCAAAATTAACAGGGTTTACAGGTGAGTTAAATTTGTGTTTATTTCGAAAACAAAGCCTTATCTCAGAATTCTGGCAAATTAAAAGTTGAGAAAATATGGCGATACAATGATACAAGCCTTTAGTTGCACTTAATTTTGATTGGGCGAGCTGAAACAGACAGGCGGACAGATACAACCAACCAACCACACACACACAAACGCATTGAGTGATTACTGTATGCCTCCATTTTCACTGAGGCAAAATTAAGCTAAAATAACATCTAAGAATGACGTACAAGGTTAAGTGTTGTAAATGAACAAGGACTCCAGTATTTTCAGGGATTCCAGGGAGTTAATAGAATTTATAGAAAAAAATGTATAGAATTTAAAGAAAACAGTGATGAAATCTAGTAGGATCAACAGCTAAACTAATGTCAGGATGACTGTCCATCACCTCCCTGCTGAGGCGAGCTCCTAATGCCGTTATTGACTGATGACGTGATACAGTATCACCGCAAAAATATAACAAAATAAGCCATAATGATATATTTTAGTCAATATATTATCAACTGTGGATTAGTGAACCAGATGGAAACAGTGATGTCTGTTAGGGTAACTGGCGCCTTTGGCTCCCCAGCCATCTACATGGCAGACAGCTAGTCTGGCCAATAATAGAGGAGTGGGCAGGTATCAAGGCTAGTAGTGATATTTACCTTTTAGTGGCATTTCCCATTTCTAGATGTACAGGAAAAACACCCAAAAGGGATGAAACAGCTTCTTGGAGAGAAAGATGAGATAAAGGCTGTGTGTGTTTTTTAAGAGCAGTGAGTGTTTTGATATTGTTTTGATAATCTTGTGACCAATAGATGCAAGGTTAAAACCTAGAAAAGGTACATTTCAGTCAATGACCCCTACAAAAACGGAGGCTGCTATATGGGAAATGCGGATTCAAACAACAATTTGGATCAAGCACTTTAATGACGGCTCTCTGAGAACTTTCTAATTATTTAAGTCTCCCGGTCAACCCCGTGCCACCGTATCTTACAACAACCTTTCTAAAACTCACCTGTTTAAGGTGAAAACTTGACCATCATATTCTTGATTTTTGAAGCCTAAAAAGAAGAGTTTTAAGAATCTACAGATACTGTACTTGAACTGCAATGTGCTGCAACATTACTACAGTTTTTCTGTTTAAAAATATCAAAAATGGTTTTCCTGTACCAACAGGAAGATTAAGTACAGTAAGTCACGTCAGTGAGCCTGTATGCAGGCCACCACCAGGGCCCTGAAACCTTACCTGCTCTTTTCCTGCTCCAACATGTCAAAATGTCTGCCAGTCGCCTTCTTTTCAAAGACACAAAGACCCGCTATGAACCCCAGAGGTACTCTGGCTGCACCAGTTTAATAAAAATCCCCATGGTGGAGGCATGGTAGAGAGCTAATCCTGCAATGTCCCAGATCTTTACTGGGACCAGGCCTCCAATGGGAGCCAGCAGGGAGATTTGAATGCAGTGGGGGCCCCGCTTCCATCAGAAGGAGTAAGGGCAAGGAGAGGATTTGAGTGGAAAATATGAGAAGAAATACTTTGAGAATGCAGATGCTTTACAGCCACCCAACAGAGTTAATAAAAAGTTCTAACAACAATTTTACTGACCAACAGTCTATTACAGCTCAAACATTTGCCACTAGTCCTTTCAATGTGGAATTTCAGGAAAGAAATGTGGTTATTTTACAGGAAAAAAGGTGAAAAATTACTAGAAAAGTCTCAAATTTTTGACAACAGTGTTATGTCGGTAATAAGGAGCTAAGGACAAGGCCAGGTGTCGAGCTAAACACACGTTTATTGAGGGGCACAACACAGTACACGAGCGCAGCCGTTAGGCAGAGAGATGGCAAAGACACCGGCCCTCCTGCCCACTGCCCTCTTATAGCCGTGGGTAGCGGCTCCACCTTCCAGTTCCGCCGCCACCCATACCACACAAATAAAGGTCCAAACTTTAACACAACATTCTTTCCCCTTCATAAAAGCCAAAAACACACACACAATTCGGACCCACCCCAATTTGGAACCTGAATCACGCACTATAAGTAATGACATAACACAGTACAAATGGCCTAACCCAGTCATTCCAAAATAACTAGAACTAGGGGGAGATGGGTAGACTGCCACCTCACCCCACACAGCGAAGTGGATTATTCTGCCGCTTATACTTCAAACAAGTCTACTTAAAACAAAATACCACCATGTCCTAATCTAAACATAACATCAAATAAGCCGTACCCCAAGACCATCAAAACATGCACACATGTACAGCATCTAAACCACATATTAACTATAAGAACAAACCCATGCCCCCCCGGACTGTCCTTCCATCAGTCTGCCCCAGGAGAAAAAAAATCACCTCCTGGGTCGCCGCTGGCTGTCTCGACCCCGGTGCGCCTCCTCTTTGACACCACCAGAGGAGTCCCATGTCCAGGCCCAAGCCCACTAGTCTTCTCCCAGGCATGCCGCAGCTCATTTGGGTTTCTCCATGAACCATCCAACAGTTGGAGATAGGTGTCCTCCCATCTGGCCACCACATGCAGCCGCCCCGGTGCTCCTTCATCCTCCGCTTGGCCCAAATCCGCCACGACTGTGCCTCCTCTTGGACCCAGACCACATCCACAACACCCAGAGGGGCCCTACTCGGCTTGCAGTGTCTCTGCTTAGCACGTCGTTCTACCGTGCCAGACGGTCCGGCCCCAAACGCTTTTACCTTTGCCGCCGCCATCGCTGTTGGGACCCCCTGTTCACCGACCCATTCCAGCCAAGATCCGGGAACAGGTGGAGCCAGCCTCTCAACGTCACCCGCCGCCAAAGGGGTCCCACTGTGCCGGCCAGTACCCTCATCCAGGGTGACTTAAGCTCTGGCACAGGGACCCTCCTGTGATGGCCCTGGGCGATATTGGTCTTGCTCACTCTCCAGGGTGCCAGGCATGTTCTCATCCCACACAGCCCCGTCTTGCATTCTCAGGACCGGCCGGTCCCACAAACCGCAGTCCGACCACTCCTCCCCAGCACCGCTTTTAATGGTGAAGCCCAGACCATAAAACAGATGGCATCCCATTATGTTCTCACTATGGGCTGTCACGGTGAGCCTCAGGTCACACACCTCGGCCGACTTGTACCGGACCGTCAGTCTCAGCGTTCCCACCATGGCCAATCTCCCTCCACCATAACCGCAAAGCGGCGCCGGGTCACCTCTAATCCTGTAATGCAGGAAAAAACACCTCACGGTCACCCAATTCAACACAGAGCCCAACGCTCCCGTGTCAATCAATAACGGAACCTCCACCCCGTCCAACTCCACCATACAGTACATGCGTCCGCTGGTACTCAGGGACACAGCATGGAAAACCGTGGAGGCGAGAGAGTTCTCTTTTCATCTTGGACTTCCTCGCTCAGACTTGTGGCATGCCCTGGCGAAATGATGCAAGTGTCCACACTTGCCGCAGCGCTTCGTTCTCACCGGACACTCTCTGGCCTTAAAACGGTGCTTCACAGACCCACAACCCATGCATATGGGTGTTCCGGGGGCAGACCTCATTTTCACAGCATTGGCGTCGTCCACATAACCCTCCACGCCATCATTGCTGTCCGGGTCCACTGCATGCGCTGTCGGCTATGATCCCAGTTGTCGGTGTGGCACACTCCCACTCGGCTCCAATGATAGTTTATTCGCAGCCTCCAGCTGCTGAGCTAACTTGATGGCCATAGCTAGCGTCAGTTCGCCCGAGAATGCAAGCAGTTTCGACCTAATAGCGGGGCAGCTGGTATGTTCTGCCAACTGGTCGCAAACCATCTCCTCCTCCAACGGTCCAAACTGGCATTTGCTGGCCAGCAGTCTCAGGTCTGCCATGAACTGCTGCACAGACTCGCCAACCTGTTGGTGGCACTGTCGAAACTGGATTCTGCAGACAATGACGTTTTCCAGGGCGCGAAAATGGCATGCCATTAGCTCAACCACCTCTTCAAAGCTATCACAGTGGCCCATCGTGCTCAGGATTTGCTGTCCCTCCATTCTGAGATTATGGACCAACAATGCACGTGCCCTCAATTTCTCCAACTTCCCAAGGTTTAGCGCCAACATGTATGTCTGAAAAGCAGCAAACCACCTCGACCAAGGAATGGGTGGCTCACCAGGAAGCTCCAAAACCGGCCAAACAGGTGTAACACATGCGTCCATTCCTGCTTTTATCGTTGTTGCCAAATGTTATGTCGGTAATAAGGAGCCAAGGACGAGGCCAGGTGTCGAGCTAAACACACGTTTACTGAGGGGCACAATACAGCACATGAGCGCAGCCGTCAGGCAGAAAGATGGCAAAGAGACAGCCCCTCCTCCCCGCTGCCCTCTTATAGCCGCGGGTGGTGGCGGAACTGGAAGGTGGAGCCGCCACCCGTACCGCACAAATAAAGGTCTAAACTTTAACACAACAAACAGGTCTCAAAGTTGTCTGCAAAACTTCTCAAATACATGTGAAAAAAGTTGTAACTTTGAGAGAAAAATTGCAAATTTAAGTGAAAACCTTGGGAATTTGCAAGAAAAAAACTGCACTTTTATGGGAACATCTTTTGCTCATTTAACAGAAGAGATTTGATGAAAGTCAAATTCAAGATGAAAAGACTCTCCTATTGCTAATGTCAACAGTCTACTCTTATAAATGGGCAGTTTTTTTATGTCTTTAATATGTTTGGCTTATTGCAGATTTTTGGGGTCAAAAGTTCCTCAAAACTAGTCTTTCCACTGTAGGTTTCTGGTCCCTGCTATAGATGAGTTTTGCTTTGTCAGAAAACACCTCAGATTAAAAAAAATAATAATAATAACTGTGTGTATAAAAGCACAATCTCCCTGTCATAAGGCAGAGGGATGAGGACAAAAGCCCCTCTCCATCAATCCATCACTGCATACAAACATGCACGAGATGACGCCTCAGAAATGCTGACATCAATTCAACAACAAACCCTTGACACATTTCAGCCTTTTTGGAGTCATGTCAACTTCCACATCCGTTTGCTGTGCACCTTTGTCCGAACCACACAAAACAGCACCTTGACAGACTCAAATGCACAACAATGGAGAGGATGCCCACATTTTTTTTCTGACCAGACCTGCCTCCTCAGCGGCAGCAGCAATCCGCAGTATCCCCCTGATGATGTGACGGCTGTGCTATTACTGCGAACTTACCGAGCTTTCCCCGGGACTCCTCCAGCTTCTGGATCTGGTTCTCCAGGAAGAACATGGCCACTGCAAACGCCAGCAGCGCCAGAAGCTGCAACTTGGGCGGCATCATGAATCTGAGCAGCCCCATCAAAACATCCACAAAGGGGGCTTTACGGTCGGTCCATGCTCGGGGGGAAAACAGACGCTGGAAGCACACACAGAGGGACGATGGTGGTTACAAAGGGGCAGACTGTGAATGCATGGCCCCCCCGTCTACTCTGGTCTCTGTGTGTGTGGAGCTATCCCAGCGTGTGAATACTCGTGTTACCTCAAACGCGGAGTGTTCATGCCCGGCTCGCTCAGTTATTCCAGCAAAGCGATTTGCGGCCGTAAAGCCGCGGAGATTTCCCCCGGGGTGCGCCTTCGTCCTTCCCCCCGCGGGATGTGTGACCAGCCGCTGTCGCTCCCGTCCCGTCCACAGTCAGCCGATCCACGGACACTGATACACACGCTACTGTCACCGCGGACCATTGGGTGTGTGAACAGTGCACCACACAGCGCAGGGGTTTCTATTCGCCCACTCTCACCGCCTAGTTCCTCTAGGATTGGACGGTTTCATCACGCCGAGAGAGCACTCAGGCAACAGAGGGCGCTCTAATGTTTATCCACACGGATGGAAGCGAGGAGGAAGAATGTGAGGCGTTCTTTTCATTGCCAACATGATGTTCAACATTGGACATTGGATCTGTTTTTTTAACTGAATTTCCAAACTTAGGGTGGATTTAAAAACGTGTTCAACCCTTAATATTGGTTTAGATCCACGTAGTTTTTTTTTGCTAATAATGTTTTTCACTTAACCTGGGATGCTGCACCAAATTTTGGTCCTGTAGAGGAGCTGGAAATGATGAGGCGATTTTGTATTAAAAACAGAGTCTTTAATGAACAGCTCTTCTATCTAGTCTCATCTGGTGCAGAGCTTGGCAGAAGGCAAAGAGAGAGATTTCTGCCCAGCTCGCTGGTTAAATACAGGCACACATCAAAGACATGCATCACACAAGCCGACATCCCCTGTTATCTTAATCCCCCCATTGTTCTGTTATCTCCTCTCTTCCTCTTGGGAGGTGATGGGAACTCCTCTCCTCGCCATGGGGGGCGAAGGTGTCTAGTCCTTCTCTGCAGCCGCGTCCTGGGACGTGTTTGTTCTTCACACGGCGGGTGAGATTCCTTTGTCCTTTCCAAGGTGTGAAGTTCCTTACATATGCTGTCACAAAACATTTCCACTTGCTCTAACATATGTAGGTATGGAATATATGAGTAATATATACCACAGTCCTGTGGTGCATCATTGTGTGAGGGCCTCCACCATTATTCGGCATGTTTGACTTTATGCTGATTTGTGCAGATTTATGCAAACTGCAGAAAAGCAATGTGGTATTGCAGTAGTGCTTGAATGACTTAAGTCCCATTTACTGCACTTTTCCCATATTTTAGCAGCTTCCATGGGTCTTAATAAAATGTTTTTGATATGTTTTGGTCAAATTGTTTCTAAATATTATTGCAGCATCATTGTGAGTTATCTTTTGCATCCTTACTCAGTGCATGTCTCTTTAAATTCCTAAGAGCCATATTTAATTCCCCCCTCCCTCTTACATAGGGTTGCCAACTGTCTCAGTTTAGCCGGGACCTCCCGTTTATTGGGCTAAATTTGTTTGTCCCAAGCAGGACGTACGTTGTCCCGTATATTTAAGGCCACCTGAATGAACGGGCTAGGCTGGGCTAAAGCCCAGGGGCCTACAAAGATCAGGGCCTATCATGAGCCAATAAAAAAAATCACATTGTTGTTAATTGCTTAAATTCTATGTCCATCACTTGATATTCATGTGTGGCTGCTGATTGGTCTAATTTACAAGTGTCCCACATGGGTGCCAGTAACAACAGCCTATCAGAGGAATTGTTTGGACATGTAACTATACAAGCGCCAGTGAGAGGGTAAGAAGTAATTAGCTCAGTCAAAATGTCTGGAAAAAAGTTTGAAAGTGGCGTTCATAAAATTATTGAAAGGAAAAGAGCTTAGGGAAAACGAATTGCTCAGAAAATCCTTACGCGTAAAGGATTTTTCTAAGCTGGAGGATCGAGTGGAGGAGGCTGCTAATTACGCACGGAGACAGGTGGCCCATTAAAGCCCTCACCTGGAAGAGAAGGGAAAAGAAAGGCCATGATTGCTTATACAATACATCAGATAGTTGTGTGTGGGACAGTGGGCTCCGAACTTGGTAAAAAGTAGACTGTGTGGCTTATATTAATCATATATTCCATACCTACATATGTATAGACATATTAGAATGTTTAGTGATTACATATGTGGAATGACCTCACGCCTTAGAACAGGACAAGAGGTCTCAACCGCCAGCGAGGATCAAAGAACAGACGGAGTCACAGCGGTGGAGACCGGATCGAACTTCCTGACCACCCAGGGTCAGGCGGAGGAGACGGAGGACAATGGAGGGGGATTATGTTAATGTGGGATGTCGGCTTTGATATGCAATGTCTTTTGTTGAGTGTGGGTATAAGTATGAAGGTCTGACTGCGCTCGACCTCTTATTCTGCTTCTGCACCGAGATGAGACATGTTAGGGAGGTGAAGCTGATATTAAACTTTGATTTATAAAATCACATCGCTTCTTCATTTCAAGCTCCCTACACTGGTGACCAGACGTGAGGATGGAACAGAGACGTTCTCCCGCGACGAACTCATCGGAGGCGACCCAGGCAAGCGCCGGCGCCCATGCAGACAGGGGAACGGATGGAAGACGTTCCCCCATGGCAGAATCCACAGAGAGGGCTCAATCGAGCACCATCCCCAGCTCCGCCGTGAGGACAGAAGAAAGGCGTTCTCACCCAGCGGACACATCAGGGACGGCCCACACAAGCGCCGTCACCGTCAAGCTGCCAGAGTTCTGGCAAAACGACCTGAGCTCGTGGTTCCAGCAAGCTGAGGCTCAGTTTGCACTGGCAGGCATAACGGCGGACGAGACAAAATTTTATCACATCGTCGCCAAACTCGACGCTGCCACGTCAAGATGCGCGTGGAGCATAATTCAACAACCGCCCGCCCACGACAAATACAGAGAACTTAAGGCGACCATCAATGAGAACTTCGTCCCCTCAGCCGAGGAGAGAGCAGAGAAAATCCTGGTGATCTACGGCCACAGAGGATGCAGACCCAAGGCCCTCATGGAGGACATGCTGCAGCTTAAGGAAGAGGACAACAACAACTTCCTCTTCCAACATATCTTCTTCAGCACTCTGCCGCCACACATGAGAGGGACACTGGTCAACATGCGGTGCAGCACCCAGCAGGACTTCCGCGCGCTGGCCCGAGAAGCGCAGCGGCTCATCAACGCCTGCGGCGAACAGATGGCCACAGCAGCATCTGCAGATCTCAGCACGGAAGCCCAGAGCAGCGGAGAACCACAGACAACGGAGCAGAGCCCGCCCACCATGGCAGCGACACGACCAAGGCACAGCAGGCGGAACGACCTCTGCTATTACCACCACCGTTTCGCCGAGAGGGCGTACAAATGCGTGCTCCCCTGCAAATTCAAAAAATTCGGGAAACGCCAAAGCCGAGAACCGTTAACAGCTGCGGCTCTCGGCGAGATGAATAAGCTACTTTATGTGACTGACGGACACACCGGGAGACAGTTCCTCATCGACACCGGAGCTCAGCTGAGCTTCATCACCCCTTCCCACGCAGACCGGGCCATGGGTCCCCGGGGAAATGGAGCGATGGCAGCCAACGGCTCGATCATCGACACTTTCGGTGAAAGGAACCTGCCTCTTTGCATCCACGGCCGCAACTATAGATGGACATTTATTATAGCGGCGGTGAGTTTTAACTTGTTGGGCGCTGATTTTTTGTGTGCACATGGGTTGTTAGTCGATCTTGCAAATAGATGCTTGGTTAATGCACTGTCATTTTCTTCTATCCCCTGCTCAACTCGAGTTTCTCCACCACCCGTGCAGGCCAGCGTCACTACAGCAGGTGGTAAGTTTGACCAACTCCTCACCCAATTTCCAGCACTCACAGTTCCCAAATTTTCAGCAACAGTAGCGAAACACGGGGTTGAACACTTCATCCCCACAGCAGGCTCACCCGTGTTTGCCAAAGCTCGGCGCTTAGATGCGACCAAGCTCGCCATAGCACGGGACGAGTTTGCCAGCCTGGAAAAATTAGGCATTATTAGGCGCTCGAAAAGCCCTTGGGCATCACCACTACACATGGTCTCAAAAACCAACGGTTCTTGGAGACCTTGCGGCGATTACCGCAGATTAAACAATGCGACAGCACATGACCGCTACCCAATTCCTCACATCCAAGATTTTTCACTACATCTGGCGGGTGCGCGCATTTTTTCTAAAATAGACCTGGTCCACGGCTATCACCAAGTCCCCATTCGAGCGGAAGACATTCCTAAAACGGCTGTAATAACCCCTTTCGGTCTTTTTGAATTTTTGCGAATGCTGTTCGGCCTCAAAGGCGCTGCTCAAACCTTTCAGCGTATGATGGACGCGGTATTACGCGACCTTCCCTTCGTGTTCGTCTACCTCGACGATATGCTGGTAGCCAGCCCGTCAGAGGAAGAACACGAACAACACCTCACTACAGTTTTTCAGAGACTAGAAGAGCACGGGTTAATAATCAACCCAGCCAAATGCCGATTCGGCGTGTCACAAATTGATTTTTTGGGACACAGAGTTTCACCAAAGGGGGCAGTCCCATTACCAGACAAAGTCCACGCGGTAAAAAATTTTCCACGACCACAAACGGTCAGATCGCTGCAAGAATTTTTGGGAATGGTGAATTTTTACAACAGTTTCCTCCCCCGCGCAGCTCAACTCATGCAACCCCTGTATGCCGCGCTCAGAAAACAAAAGCCTTCCAATGCGGTCGAATGGACCCCGGAGCGCGAAAGCGCCTTCGCGGAAGTAAAGAGTGCTCTAGCGAATGCCACATTGTTGGTTCACCCCGATCCCTCGGCCCGCATAGCGCTAACCACAGACGCTTCAGACGTGGCCATAGGGGCAGTTGTGGAACAACACGTTGGCGGAACCTGGCAACCGTTAGCATTCTTTAGCAAATCCTTAAACCAAACCGAGTGCAAATACAGCACTTTTGACAGAGAGCTGCTAGCGCTTCATTTATCCATCCGCCACTTCCTGTTCTGGCTGGAAGGGCGGCGTTTCACAGCTTTTGTAGACCATAAACCACTCACTCTTGTGATGGCTAAAATTTCAGAACCATGGTCAGGCAGGCAACAAAGACAGCTAGCTGCAATTTCAGAGTTCATCACAGACATTCGACATGTGGCAGGCAAACTTAACGTAGTAGCAGACTGCCTCTCTCATGCTGTGACATCGCCAGAGCACGAGGAGGCAGATTATACTACCTCAGCCGCAGAACTCTTCGCCAACGCGGACGCGGACGCGGCCCCAATTCACGTAGGGATAGATTACGCAGCCATGGCAGAGGAACAAAGCAGTGACGCGGACGTGCGCGCGCTCCTGTCTGGGCCAACAGGGTTAAGACTGGAGGAAAGGGGTTTAAGTGACGGTGTACCCCCCCTAATCTGCGACGTTTCAACCGGCCGACCTCACCCGGTAGTCCCAGCTGCATGGCACCGCCGCATTTTTGACCCGGTTCACTCCCTCGCGCACCCAGGGGTGCGCGCCTCGGTTAAAATGGTCGCGGAAAAGTTTGTTTGGCCGGGCCTGCGCAAAAATGTAAAGGAATGGGCAAAGACTTGCATGTCTTGCCAACGCGCCAAAATACACAAACACACAAAAGCTCCTCTAGAGCCTTTTCAAATCCCAGCCAGGAGGTTTGACCATGTTCATGTCGACCTCGTGGGACCACTACCTTTGTCTCAAGGGTTCACACACCTGTTAACAATGATAGACCGTACTACGCGCTGGCCGGAAGCGGTCCCTTTGGCGTCAACCACAGCCGCGGAAGTCGCTCACGTTTTTTTAACGAACTGGGTGGCACGTTTCGGCGTCCCATCGGACATCACGTCCGATAGGGGGCCTCAATTTGTCTCAGAACTGTGGTCAGCCATGGCCAGCAGCTTGGGAGCGACAATTCACCGCACCACCGCATATCACCCTCAGGATAATGGGTTATGCGAGCGTTTTCACAGATCTTTAAAGGCCGCCCTCAGGGCCTCACTAACGGATACAGATTGGGTGAATAAACTTCCCTGGGTTTTATTAGGGTTGCGTTCTGCGCCTAAAGAGGATCTAGACGCCTCCCCAGCAGAATTAGTTTTTGCACAACCTCTCAGACTCCCAGGTGAGTTTTTACCAGAGCATCCAGAGCCTGGGCATCTTCCAGCCCTGAGGCCCTTAGGCAGCACCGGACCGGACACGCTCCCCGGACCGGCACATCACTCTTTTCCACGGGTTTTTGTCCCCCAAGCTTTAAAAAACGCCGAGTTCGTTTTTGTTAGACATGAAGCTTTAAAATCAACCCTCCGTCCACCATACGACGGACCATTCAGAGTGCTGGAACCTGGTGATAAGCATTTTGTGCTTGATTTAGGGGACAGAAAAGAAACAGTCAGCATTGACAGACTTAAACCTGCCTTCTTGTTGAGTGACGAGCCTGCAAGGGTGGCGAGAGCACCTCGGCGGGGTAGACCCCCCAAGAAAAAAAAAACTCAGCCCCCCTGCAGGGAACAAATAACCACTCTCCTCCCCAAGCTGCAGATTCCTTACAGGAGGGTCCCACCAGGATGCCAAAGCGGACCTACAGCAGATTCGGGAGAAGATTAAAACCCAGGCAGCACAGGGACTGATGTAAATTGACAAAGAGTTGTTAACTATGTTATCAGATTGTGCCGTGACAGTTTTAAGGCTGATTTGTGATATTACTATACTGTTGTTGTTACCACTGAATTTTCTACAGGATCATGACTGCTGGAAAGATTTTTTCCTTGTTTTCCCTGTCAAGATGTTTAACAGTATAATATGTCATAGAGATTATCTTAAACTGTAAACTTAATTTGATTGTCCTTTTCTTAGTCGTTTGGGGGGGCTGTGGCTTATATTAATCATATATTCCATACCTACATATGTATAGACATATTAGAATGTTTAGTGATTACATATGTGGAATGACCTCACGCCTCAGAACAGGACAAGAGGTCTCAACCGCCAGCGAGGATCAAAGAACAGACGGAGTCACAGCAGTGGAGACCGGATCGAACTTCCTGACCACCCAGGGTCAGGCGGAGGAGACGGAGGACAATGGAGGGGGATTATGTTTATGCGGGATGTCGGCTTTGATATGCAATGTCTTTTGTTGAGTGTGGGTATAAGTATGAAGGTCTGACTGCGCTCGACCTCTTATTCTGCTTCTGCACTGAGATGAGACATGTTAGGGAGGTGAAGCTGATATTAAACTTTGATTTATAAAATCACATCGCTTCTTCATTTCAAGCTCCCTACAGACTGGATCAAGCATGTATCCAAAGAGTTTGACGATATTTGTGAGCTGAACTTAAAGGACATAATGAAGGATTTTTCTTTAAAGAGGGCCAGAAGAAAACACTTTTAAAAAGGTAAGCCATACTATTTGCAGTGTTTCTAGCCACCTGTGCAGGTTTTTCATTGCTGTTGCTGTTGTGCTTGTTTGAATCAGGAATACTTCACTGATGTAATTTTATGCAGAAGGCAGGATCTGTCACACTGTAAAAAGGGAAATCTCAGTAAGATAAAATATCCTAAATCAAGGCTTTATGCTTGTTTTTCTCTCACAAGATAATTTTGACAAGACAATAATTTCTTTTTGTTGTGCAGTTTTCTGTAGGCTTTTACTTGCTCTACAAGTTTTTACTTGCTTTAAGCAATTTAATCTTACTTTGTTGGCAGGCATTTTTTTTTCTAATTTTAATTAGAATTTTCTATTGCCAGAATGTTTTTGTTTAAGTAAGATTATCTGCCAACAGAGCAAGAAAATTTGACTTATGAAATTGTGTAAAACAAGTTAAAACTATTTGAGAGCATGTAAAATTTTCTTATACATAAACTGCACAGCAAGAATAAATATCCTGTCAGACAAAAAACAAGCATAAACAGCCTTAATTTATTTCATTTTACTTATATTTGACTGTTTGCAGTGTAGTTTTGTTTTCTAGTTCAAAGTTGCCTTATTTCTCAAAGAGAATCAAAAATGAGGCCATAGTGGCTCAGGAGGTAGAGCAGGTTGCCCAATAACTAGAGGGTTGGTGGTTCAAATCCCATTCCCCCACCTTGCTGTTGTGTCCTTGGGCAAGACACTTTACCCACCTTGCCTTCAGTGTGTTCATGGTTCATGACACTGATATATGAACGTGAGTAAATGTTTGGTGGTGGTCAGAGAGGCCGTTGGCATGGATTGGCAGCCATGTTTTCGTCAGTCTGCTGCAGGGCAGCTGTAGCTACAGAGGTAGCTTACCACTATCATTGTCTGTGGAGTGAATGAATAATGGACTCATTGCAAAGTGTCTTTGGGTGTCATGAAAAGTGCTATATAAATGCAATCCATTATTAAAAACATAGCTATTACACATTTTTAAACTGAGATTCTCTATTCTGTAAAATCTGAAATTTCTTGTTATAGAGTGTGGTATTTTTTTCCTTGTAGGATTAAACATGACATTGAATAGTAGAATTTTTTTAAGGTATTATCAAGGTAAAAAAAAAAAATCCCAATATTATGACAACACTAATGTCCACAACATTGTGGCACCGAGCGATAGTTACACCCCTCTGTCCCTTATTTGGCTGTGAGAAAGTTGGCAACCCTTGTTTTACATCACTATTGCTAATCATTGCTGCTTAACTCCCAGCTCCATTACGAGCCTGAGCTGATGTAATTTGTCTCAAAGAATGAATAAAATAATGCATCATTGGTGGACAGGGGCGTTCGATTTCAGTGGTCAATAGGATATGACTGGTCCCTAGAGTACAGTAAGCACAGAAACATGAATAAGTGGCTAATCTGCAAGCTTCAGCTAGCCGCCAAGTGCCTAGACAAGCTAATGCTAATGATTGATGTAGCGTCACGGTAAAAATATAACAAAATAAGCCAGAATGACGCAAGATATATTATCGACTATGGATTAGTGAATCAGGTGGAAACAGGGATGTGTATTAGGGTGACAGAAATCTAAAAGAAATAACAATATAAACTCTGAAGCTGATGACTTGGCTGGGTTTTCTACTCATCTACATTTGCAGACAGGCAAAGTTTACTCACAATTCGCCATGTTGTCCAGGAGCTCAAATCTGCCTACAACTGGATGCGCTGACCAATTAGGTGCAGTCTTTGTGTTCTCAGAAGCAGGATCAAGGAGTCTTTCCCCTGGAACAACGCACTTTGATTATTGATTATTTTGCATTATGTTGTGGGACACATATGTGGGTTTCATATGCTTCACATGTATATTACTGTATGCTTACTGTATGCTTCACGTCTCAGATGAACAAAAGGACTGACCCTAGTTTTCGCACAGCCACTTCGGCTGCCCGGGGGATTTCTCCCAGATAATCCGGCGCCAGAGTGCTCCCCAGCTCAGCGGTTGCAGAGTAGCACAGAATCGAGCACGCTGCCTGGCCCCGTTCACCACAGTTTTCCGCGCGTTTTTGTGCCTAAGGCTTTAAAAAATGCGGAGTTTGTTTTTGTCAGACACGATGCCCATCGCCCACCGTTGCGACCACCTTATGATGGACCATTTAGAGTGCTGGAGACAGGAGATTAGCATTTTTTGCTAGATTTGGGGGGCAGAAAAGAAATGATTGGCATAAACAGGCTCAAACCCGCTTTTGTGGTGGCTGACGAAGGTGTGCAGTTGGCCAGGGCTCCTCGGCGCGGCAGACCCCCTAGGGAGCATTCCCCAGAGCACCCACAGGGATTGACTAACAGTTCTCATCCTCAGACAGCAGCTCCCCAGCAGGAGGGCGCCGCGGAGGTGGTAAAGCCTGCTTACAGCAGATACGGGAGAAGACTGAGGCCCAAGCAGCATGTGGACTGATGTGTGTGATTTTTCATGACATGCAGACTGTTATTACGTTGTTCCATCTTAGACGTTTGGGGGGGCAATGTGGGACACATATGTGGGTTTCATATGCTTCACATGTATATTACTGTATGCTTACTGTATGCTTCACGTCTCAGATGAACAAAAGGACTGAGCCTCCTAGGAGATAACAGGAGGATGTGAAATGTGGCCTTTTGTATGCAAGAGATGGCCTTGAGGGATTTCCTGGCCACCAGTGACTTTAGGTGGAGGTGAGAAGACCTGGAAGAAGACGCATTGTGACTTGGGATTAAATACAATGTGACTGTGTGCTTTGATGTCCTGGGGTATAAAGGGAAGAATGTCTGGGGGTTTCTTTCTCTTTCTGTTTTTGATGATGTTGGAGAATGGAATAAACCTGACTCGTGAGATAAACTCAGCCTCGTCATTTCCACATTCTCCACAATGTCAGTCATTTTAAACCTTCACCATTAGAAAAAAAACATTGTCAGTCTGTCAAGATACAACCTGATTTTCAACCCCTTATTCCAAAAATTAAGAAATAAAATCAATATGTGGGTTCCGATGGATTTATTCCTCCCTTTGATTTCAAAATCTTTCCCAAAGTGGTTAGTTTGATTAAGCCATGACAGCTTTTTATTCATAAATAAAGATTATACATGATGGAGTTAATTAGGCTTGCAAAACATCTGCAACCATCATGTCACGATCTGAGCGCGGGGGAATTCCACCACACTCAGTGGTGGAATTCCTTTTTTCATATTTGTACAGTGTTGTCATTTTGAGTTGCAATTCCTGTTATTTTATCCTTGGTTGATTTGTCACATATTCTGTTTCTTAGTATGATTTATTTTCCTGTTTACGTTCATTGTAGTTTGTTATTCATATTTTTGAGATTACTTGTCTTTATTTTGCCATCTTCTTATATTTTTATTCTGTTGTGTTCTCCCTCTAGGTTGACAGCTGTCAGTGACGTTTCCAGTTTGTTGCTCCGCGGAGGCGGGGTCCCTGTCAGCTGTCAGCCCGTTCTCTCCCCTCTCATTACTCCCAGCTGGACTAAATTATATCTTTGTTTTCTCCTGCCCGCTCAAGTGACCCACACCTGCTATCACTTGTTTCATTTGTTTCTAGCCTAATTTAAGGGCTGTTGTTTTTGTCATGATGAGGGAATGATCAGCTCACGTGCAGGGGTCTTACACCAACGAACACACATGACACAGAGAAGCTACGTTCAATCAATCAATCAATCAATCAATCAATCAATCAATCAATCAATCAATCAATCAATCAATCAATCAATCAATCAATCTTTATTTCGGATAGATTAAAAGTACAGATTAAAAGAAACAGAATAATATAACAAAGGGGGAAAGAAAATTCAACAAGGTCAAATTAGACAATAACTCCTCTGATTATACAGTTCAACATAAGTTATCCGAAATGGGTGATGGCTGAAGCCGCAGCTTATATTGCCCACCCATATTCCATCCAAGAATTCAAAAGAAAAACAAACAAGAGCGATTACAATTCAGAACAAAGCTAAAACAAAATGTGACAAAAAAAAACAAAACAACAACTAAGCAACAACACAACGCAGACTGGATATGACAATCCTTATGTGATTTTATATGTCATCTTGTATATATGTTTGGAGTATTTCTTCCTTTAGTTTTTGTTTAAATTGTCCAAGCGTTGTACATGATTTTAATTCAGGTCCAAAAGCGTTCCACAGTCTGACTCCTTGCACGTTGAAATACAATTTTAAATCAAATCAAATCAAATTAACCTTTATTGTCAAGTTGCTGTACATACAACTGTAGTGCAGGCAAGATTAAATTACGTTTCTCTAGGCATCCATATAAGTAAAAAGAACATAATTTAAGACACACTCACACACCCCCTCACCCCCCCACCCCAACACAGCCATTCACACATCCCTGAGACATACTTGAAACTAGCTAGAACTATATACATATAATATACATAATGTCCATAAGGTGCAGTAGTATATATCAAAGATTCCAGATCAGCTGTTCAGCATCCTAACAGCTTGTGGAAGGAAGCTGTTAATCAGTCTGGTGGTTCTGCCTCTGATTCTCCAGAATCGTTTGCCAGATGGCAGCAGTTCAAAGTGTTTATGCAGAGGGTGAGAGTGATCCTTGACAATGTTCAGTGCCCTGCTCCTACAATGGCTCTGAAAAAGTTCTTGGACAGAGGGGAGGGAAACTCCAATTACCCTCTCAGCTCCCTTAACTATCCTCTGCAGGGCTTTTTTGTCTGACATACTGCAGCTGGAGTACCATATTGCAATGCAGTACGTCAGAACACTCTCCACCACACCTCTGTAGAAGGTCCTGAGGATGCAGATGGGGAGAAAGGCCTGTTTGAGTTTCCTCAAGAAGTGCAGTCTCTGCTGGGCCCACTTCCTGATCCTCAAGGAATTCTTGCTCCAGGTCAGGTCCTGCGAGATCTGCACTCCGAGGAACTTCATGTTCTCCACTCTCTCCACCAAACGGCCGCTGATGCTGAGAGGGACGTGTTCAGGCCGTGACCGCCGGAAGTCGATAATCATCTCCTTCGTTTTGTTCATGTTGAGCACCAAATTGTTCTCCCTGCACCAGCCCTCCAGGTCTCTAACTTCTTCCCTGTACATTGACTCCTCATCCCTCTGAATAAGTCCCACCACTGTGGTGTCGTCCGCAAACTTAATAATCTGGTTCCCCTCGTGTCTGGATACACAGTCATGTGTTAGAAGTGTAAACAACAGTGGACTGAGTACACAGCCTTGAGGGGATCCAGTGCTCAGCGTGATAGAGTTGGAGATGTTGTTTCCAGCATGGACAGACTGAGGTCTCTCGATCAGGAAGTCCGGGATCCAGAGACATGTGGCGGCGTTCAGACCAAGAAGGAATAATTTCTCCATCAATCTCTGGGGAATAATGGTGTTGAATGCTGAACTGAAATCAACGTACAGGAGTCTGGCGTAGGTGTCTTTCTGATCCAGGTGGGTGATGACAGAGTGCAGGGTGGTGGCTATAGCATTCTCCGTGGAGTGATTTAAACGATACGCAAACTGGAGCGGGTCATGTGATGCAGGGAGGCAGGCTGTAATGTGTGGTTTGACAAGCCGTTCAAAACACTTCATCACAATTGGTGTCAGTGCGACAGGACGATAGTCATTCAGACAGGACACAACTGGTTTCTTTGCCACCGGTACTATGGTAGAGGTCTTCAAACATCTGGGAACGATGGCCTGACTCAGGGAGATGTTATAAATGTCAGTCAGGACATCTGCCAACTCGCTCACGCAGACTTGGAGCACACGTCCCGGGATGTTGTCCGGACCTGCAGCTTTACGTGGGTTGACCCTAATTAGGGTCCTCTGTGTGTCTGCTGCGTTGATGACGATAGCTGGCCCAACAGATGGTGGAGATGGGCCAGCCCTCCCTGTGATTGTCGGGTTTGATGCTTCAAAACATGCAGAGAAGTTGTTGAGCCTGTCTGGAAGTGAAGCGTCATCATCATCGACCCCCTGCCTAGACTTATAATCCGTCATCGCCCAAACTCCCTGCCACATCCGTTTGGTGTTCCCTGTGTCACAGAGGTGTCCCTGGATTTTCTCCGCATAGGCACGTTTCACTGTCTTAATTCCCTTTGAGAGCGCAGACCTAGCTGAGCAGAGGGCGATCCTGTTCTTCACTCTGAAGGCTGCATCTCTGGCTGTGAGCAGCAAGCGCACCTCTGCAGTCATCCAGGGTTTTTAGTTGCCCCGTGCAGTGAAAGTCTTCACTATAGTGACATCATCTGTGCACTTCGCGATGTAGCTGGTAACCATTTCAGCGTACTCCTCCACATCTGTCCTGTCTTCCTGGGAGGCTGCTATTTTGAAGACCTCCCAGTCTGTGTGCAGAAAACAGTCCTGAAGTGCCGAGGCTGCACCCTCTGGCCAAATCCTGATTTGTTTCTCTACTGGCCTGCTGCGCTTCAGTAAGGGTTTGTAGGCAGGCACCAGCACCACAGATAGGTGGTCAGAATGACCGAGGTGGGGGCGAGATATTGCCTTATATGCATCTGGGAAGTTTGTGTACACCAAGTCCAACATATTCTCTCCTCTGGTCTTAAAGTCCACACATTGTTTGAACTTGGGGAGCACAGTCTTTAAACTGGTGTGATTAAAATCCCCTGCAACCACCACAAAACTGTCCAGGTGTGAAGTTTAAAATTCACTGATAGCGTCGTGCAGCTCTCTGAGTGCCTCGTTAGCATTAGCTTTAGCATTAGCTCTAGGAGCTATGTAAACAGCAGCTACAAACATGTAGGTGAATTCCTTCAGCAGGTAGAACGGCCGGCAATTCACGATAAGGAACTCTGTCAACAGAGAGCAGTGTTTAGTCGCTAACATGGCATTAACACACCAGTTCTTGTTAATATAGATACATAGCCCCCCACCCCCCCCCACCCCCGGCTCTTACCGGCGCTAGCAGCCTCTCTGTCTGCCCGAAATGATGTCATCCCTTCCAGCTGAATGGCCGCGTCAGGGATATTGTCGTGGAGCCATGTCTCCATGAATGCAAACACACAGCAGTCCCTCCACTCTCTCCGGGTTTCTCTCAGCAGACGCAGCTCGTCCAGCTTGTTGTCGAGGGAGCGGACATTGGAAAGTAGGAGCGACGGTACTTCTGGTCTGGAGGGGTTAGCCTTTAGCCTAGCATGAATCCCGGCTCCCTTTCCTCTCCTTTGTTTGCGTTCACACTGCTTACTATTCCTCCTCTCCCGGGTAGCTGCCAGCGAAACCTCCGATAGTATTCCATGCTGGCGTAGAATGTCCAAGTCATACCCGAGCGCCGCAATTCTTGCAGCATGCATTACCTTGATGCTTAATAAGGTCTTGCGGTTGTAAGTTTTACAGAATGTACGTCTGGGATGATTAAAACACTCAAAACTCTCACAGTCACTGATGCCTAAAGGGGCCGCAGCATCCATGCGCACCACCATCTTTCATTTCATTATTAGTCAAAAAAGCACAATGTTAGAAAAAGACGCCACTCGCCAGAGGAGAACCCAGCCTGTAATGGAGAGGTGAGAGCTGATTAGTAAGAGGAGGGAGACAGGAATGGAGTTCCAAGAAAGCAACTTACAGGAGGCGAGCAGAGGACCCAACAGAGAAACCCAGCAGGAACAGGTAAACCAGCGGGATGGAGCTGGCAGAGAGTAGGGAAGGAGTGGAACTGGGTGAGGTGTCTGACTGGGTGGAGTGAAGCAGCCTGAAGCGATGACAGAAATGATGGAGCAGGTGAGCGCCCAATGAGCCCTGGAGACGCACTGCAAAGATGGCAGCAACCTGGAGAAGAGGAGGAGAACAGGAATTAGCAAAGGATTCCTGAAAAAGAGCTATAACTTGCTTGTTTGTTTAGGCAGTATACCCAACGAGCCAGCGCTGGAGCATTCACAAACTGGTCCTTTTCAGCGATGGTGGCGAAGAGACAGCAGGTGCATCCACTCACGCAAGTGTAGTGATTACCTGCGGAGCCGGGGAAACTCACAGGAAGGAAGGGGGAGCGCACACTCACCTGATCATGACAATTTTCATTTCTTGTTGTCGGAGTATTGGAGTTTCTTCCCCCTCGTCCTCACCTGAACCCTACCCTTGTTCTGGTGAGCGTACTTGTTTGTTTGTTTGACAGTTTGGATTTTTGTGTTGGTGCACTTTTGTGTTGTTTCTTAATAAATTTCACAAACTAGCAGTTCAGCATCTGGGTCTTTCTCTCTGCCCTGAGGGGCAATTCATGACACATCATGCATTAAACCTAAATTTAGCATGTTTCCACTGATAACAGCAGAAACATCATCATTGACTTTGACTGTTTTTAAAGTATTACTCATTGTGCACTCTTAAACATTTGCTGAATATATAAGATAAGATAAGATAAGATAAGATAAGCCTTTATTAGTCCCACAACGGGGAAATTCCAGGATTGCAACAGCACAGGGATAGCAACACTCAGAGCAACAATCAGAAGGCAAGAAAAAAAACAAGCAAGCAAGAGCAGCTAATATACATATGTACATATTACTATAAAATATATATATACACACACACACACAGACACACAGTGCAGAGCATTGTAGCTGGATGGAATAAATATATGAATATATGAACACACAGTGCAGAGCATTGTAGCTAGATGGAATAAATATGTAAATATATAAACACCCACAGTACGGAGCATTGCAGCTAGGTGGAATAAATATGCAAGTATATAAACACACACAGTGCGGAGCAATGTAGCTAGATGGAATAATATGTAGATATATAAAAACACAGTGCGGAGCATTGTAGCTAGATGGAATAAATATATAGATATATAAATATAAACACACCCAGTGCTGAGCATTGTAGCTAGATGGAATAATATATATATAATATATATATAATAATATATACCTTTACAATAAGTTTCTTAGATCTGCAGAAGCTTGCCATCTCATCATTCCCAGAATTAAATCAAAACCACCAGATTAAAGATAGCAGGATGATGTCACAAGAAGTACAACTCTTCTGAGTTAGCTGCACTGCATATACGTATATACTCCACTCATGTAGTCACATGCAGTTCACGTCCGACGCTCAAACCATCCTCAGTGTAAGTGAGACATAGTCCATGTAAATGCATTTGCAGTTGACTCATACCCCCTACCCCCACCACCACACTTGTTTACAAGAAAAGAATCCCAAATGACTAATAATGATTTTAGAAATTCTCAATAATGTTAGGTTTATTAAGTTTTATGTTTAAGAATTATTTTCACATAAGATTTGCTGGGAAAAACTAATAATTCATCTCTCTGTGTATTATTCTCTATAATAATAATAATAATAATGGCACAGTGACAGTAAGGGAACCTTGTGAGTGTCTGTTTGGGGCATTACTCAAAGGCTATAACTGTGATGATCAGGCGAGTGTGCTCCCCCTCCCCTCCTGTTCCGGCCTTCCCGGCTCCGGAGTATCTGTGTTTTGTATTGCAATTTTCCTCGGTTGTGCACTTTATTTAGAGTTGTGTGTTAGTTTTATTTTTACAATAAACTGGTGTACTTTTACATCTGAGTCTGAGTGTTCATTCTGGCAGCTCTGCATTTGAGCCTCACTTGCCCTGAATCATGGCAGAACGATCCAGCTAGGATTGAGGCTCAGCAAGCGCTCAGCCAGGTGAACAATCAGTGCTCTTGCACTTGGATGCCACGGAGCGCCAGGTCATGCTTCTTTCTGAGCTGTTACAAACCATTACCCATCAACTGGCAACCGTTTCTGAGCACTTGTGTCGGCTTCCTGGTGCAGCAGCTACTGCCATCCGCAGGAATATTTCCATCCCTACGCCTGCCCCCTATGGGGGGAGGTGGTGGATGCAAGGGGTTCCTGCTTCACTGCTGGTTGTATTTCCAGCAGGTGGAGGGGGAATATAAGGAGGATTTGGCTAAGATTCACTTCATGACCTTGTTGCTGCGGGAGCGGGTGTTCAAGTGAGCACAGTCTGTCTTGAGCAGCCCAGATGGCCCCCTTTATTCATTTGAGCGAATTGTGCGTGAGTTCTCCGAGGCTTTCAACCATTTGGAGAGTGAGGGGAACATAGTCAGCCAGCTGATGGGACTTCAGCAGGGGGACTGGTCTGTAGCCGATTTCTCTGTTGAGTTCTGAGTTGTTGCGGCGGACTCTGGATAGAATGATGTTGCTCTTCGCAGTGCGTTTCTCTGGGGTATGAATTTGCATCATCGCGACAAGCTGGTTATCCATGCGTCCCCCTCCTCTTTGGATGAGCTTATTGTGCAGGCGGTGGCCCTGGACAACTGGCTTAGGGAGTGCTCAACGGAGCAGAAAGCCGCTGCTTCCCCGTTCGCTCCACGGCCAGCTCCCCCTCCCTCTGGCACAGCTCCACCGGCGCCCTCCGAGCCAATGACCCTCGGTAGGTCCCATCTGTCTCTGGAGGAGCGTCGGCGTCGAGAGAGGGCAGGGGCGTGTATGTACTGTGGGGTCACAGGCCACGCAGTTTCGAAATGCCCCATGAGACCAAAAGATCTGGCCCGTCGGTGACCGTGGGGTGTCTGGCGGGAGGGTCCATGCAAAATCCTCCCGACCATTTTGAACTCCCGGCCCTCATCCAGTTACCAGGGGCCAAGTTCAAAACCTCTGCCCTGGCTGATTCTGGAGTGGAGCAAAATTTTATTCAACAGGCCATGGTTTGGAAATTTCAGATACCCACCAGGAATGTCCCGACACCCCTAAGTGTCTCAGCAGTTTCAGGCACCAGCATTGTGGCCATTATTGAACAGATTGAGCCCATTTCGTTCATTCTGTTCGGTATTCACTGCAAGACTATTCAGTTTTATGTCCTGCCTCAATCAACCACCACCATGATTCTGGGGTATCCGTGGTTCCACTCGCACAACCCGATTATAAACTGGAGTCAGGGCTCCATTTCATCCTGGAGCCCTTTTTGTCTTTCATCGTGTCTCCGATCGGTCGCATACTTGCCCTCTCTCCCAATCTCCTCCCCTCTGGCTGAGCCGGTGTATCTCAGCTCCGTGCCCGAGGTCTATCATGACTTAGGGGAGGTCTTTAGCAAGTCCAGGCCCTATCATTACCACCTCATCGGGCTTACGACTGTGCTATCGACCTCCTTCCGGGTGTGCGACTGCCATCCAGCCGGCTCTACAGTTCATCTGGGCCGGAGAGAGAGGCAATGGAGACCTACATTAAAGACTTCCTCAGCACCCTCATTATTTGCCCGTTGTCTGCCCTTCTTGGTGCTGGGTTCTTTTTTGTAGGAAAAAAGGACAGGACACTGAGGCCGTGCATTGATTACTGTGAGCTAAACGCGATTACCCATAAGGATAAATATCCACTGCCCCTCGTCAACTCAGCGTTTGAGCTACTCCAACAGGCGCATTTTTTTTTACCAAGCTTGTAATGTGTATCACTTGGTCTGCATTCATGAGGGAGACGAATGGAAGACGGCATTTAAAATACCACTGTATGGGTAACCCCCACAACAGCCACGGACAAGCAGAGCGCTCAGCGGGAGCAATTAACATAGCAGTGTGATATATGGACCGATAACAATATGTAGATGTGCCTTTTGTCTTACATCTCCAGAGCAGAGGCGAATTCCGGCCAGTAATCTCCCTATTGTTATGTGTGACACTCAAATGCAAACGTTCATGCTTCCTGCTCTGACTGTGATGCAAATGTCCCATGCCTTTCATGTATTGTCTGTAACTGGGTATAAAAGCTGCATTGCTCTGTAACTATCTCTCTGACCACTGCTTCTGACACACGCATTCTGTGTCTCCTCACGAGAGCCTGAGGACCCGCTCCAGCCCGCCTGCACAGGGCTAGAGTGAGTTCTATGATGGCGGGATGAATGATAATAAACTCCCTTAAAAACTGTCAGTTCGCTGCATATTATTCCATGCCGCCACATTGGTGACCCCGAGAAAGAACACGCTGGCAGCCCCCGGCGGTGACTCTCCGACGACAAGCGAACGCAGCAGCCTGACGCAAATGATCTGCTCTCCCTTCTGCTACAGGGAGACCTCGACGCAGAGCCACCACCAGGCGAAACTTTCCGGAGATCACCCACGACCGGGAAAGCTGCAGAAAGCTTCATGGTGAGATCTGCACACCTGAGATCTGCACATCCACGCTGGGACCGGCCGCTCTCACAGCTCTTCCACACGAGAGCGCACACACCTCGTCCTCTCTCCACGACGGCGACCTCCAGGGCCGACGGAGAACGCAGCGCGTGGACCTGAACGCACCATGACCGAACGACGCAACAGCTTACAGGGATGACCATTGGCGCCGACGACGCTGATCTCCAGCAAGCTCCGTGACCCTGACTCGTCTCTACAGCGGACCTGCCATGCACCGAACCCCGCACGCACAGCGGGGGGTTATGAGGACAGCGCACCACGCACGGGACAATACCGGCTTCACACAGACCGCCATCGTCCTTCGCCGCTGCACACAGAACCTTCAGGGCTGCTTGCACACCTGAAGCACGCACACAGCTCGCTCACTGGATTTTGTAATGGTCTCAGCCACGGTGCACAAGGGAATTCAGCCGTCAGCTGTCCCTGAGGGCTTTAGGACTGTGCGTGCACCTAAAGTCAACACGCCAAGTCCCTCACTGCTGCAGCTCCTTTTTTTTCTTCATGGCCACGAGAGGAGTCAGAGACTAATTTTTCTTCTTACAGCTGCTGTGGACCTCCGCACGTTCAACGGGACAGCCCCTCAACATCGCGGATCCACAGGCAATTTTTGCGCGGCCCAGACAATTTCGCCGTCCCGGGCCGGCACTTGCTACCCCCACCCCCCTCCCTCCACCGCCGCCTGCAGCAAGCTTCCCCCGCAGCTCACTCCCAAAGCCGGACTATCGAGGCCTCAGCTTCCCTCTGAGCCCTCTGGGGGGGAGTGTATGGGTAACCCCCACAACAGCCACGGACAAGCAGAGCGCTCAGCGGGAGCAATTAACATAGCAGTGTGATCTATGGACTGATAACAATATGTAGATGTGCCTTGTAACCTCTTTTGTCCTACAGCTCCGGAGCAGAGGTGAATTCCGGCCAGTAATCTCCCTATTGTTATGTGTGACACTCAAATGCAAACGTTCATGCTTCCTGCTCTGACTGTGATGCAAATGTCCCATGCCTTTCATGTATTGTCTGTAACTGGGTATAAAAACTGCATTGCTCTGTAACTATCTCTCTGACCACTGCTTCTGACACACGCATTCTGTGTCTCCTCACGAGAGCCTGAGGACCCGATCCAGCCCGCCTGCACAGGGCTGGAGTGAGTTCTATGATGGCGGGATGAATGATAATAAACTCCCTTAAAAACTCTCAGTTCGCTGCATATTATTCTTCCTCCACAACTGGGCCATTTTGAGTATTTGGTCATGCCATTTGGGCTGACCAACACCCCTGCCGTCTTCCAACGGTTAATTAATGATGTCTTACAGGACATGGTGAAACAGTTTGTTTTTGTGTATCTGGATGATATTCTAATTTTTTCCCGCACACTGGAGGAGCACATAGTCCACGTTTGGTCCATCCTGCAGCGGCTATTGGAGAATCAGCTTTTTGTGAAAGTGGAGAAGTGTGAATTTTCCACTTGCTCAACTTTGTTCCTGGGGTTCATCATCGCCGAGGGCACAGTAAAGACCAATCTGGCAAAAATCAAGGCGGTAGTAGACTGGCCTACCCCCCAGTCCAGGAAGGATCTGCAACACTTCCCGGGCTTTGCCGACTTCTGCCGCCGGTTTATCCATGATTACACTAAAGTGGCACAACTGCTTACGCAGTTGATGTCAACCAAAAGCCCATTCAAGTGGTCCGAGGCCGCTGAACAAGATTTTGTGACTCTGAAATGCCTGTTCACCAATGCACGTGTCCTGGCACAGGTGGATCCCTCAGCACAGTTCATAGTTGAGGTGGATACTTCAGATTCGGGGGTGGGCGCTGTCCTCTCCCAGCGCTCCACCTCCGACCAGAAGCTCCATCCGTGCGTGTATTTCTCCCGGCAGCTAATGCCAGCCTAGAGGAATTGTGATGTTGGGGACCGCGAACTGTTGGCCATTAAGCTGGCGTTGGAGGAGTGGAGACACTGGCTGGAGGGAGCTAGCCAACTGGTCATTGTCTGGACTAATCATAAAAATTTAGAATATCTTCGACTGGCCAGACGGTTGAATTCACGGCAGGCTCGGTAGACCCTCTTCTTTAATAGGTTCAATCTGTCCATCTCGTACCAACCAGGGTCCCACAAGGCCAATGCTCTCTCAGGCCAGTTTTCTCCCTACTCCTCCTCCACCACTTCCTCCGCAGCTGTTGCGTCTCCCCCGGAAACGATTCTCCCCTCCTCCTGCTTTCTCGGGACACTTTCGTGGGAGTTTGAGCAGAGGGTTCGGCAGGCTCAATTACTGGAACCAATCCCGGAGGGAAGTCTGCCTGACCGGCTGTATGTCCCCTCAAAGTTACACAGCGAGGTGATCAAGTGGGGGCACACCAGCTTCTTTGCTTGCCATCCCGGCATCTCCCAGACAATCGAGCTGCTCAGGAGAGCATTTTGGTGGTCCACACTTGGGAAGCATGTGCAGGAGTATGTTAAGGCCTGTCACACCTGTGCCGCTAACAAATCAGACTCTTCCCCTCCTGCTGGCCTCCTCCATCCCCTCCCAGTGCCGAGTAGTCCATGGTCACACATTGTGTTGGACTTTGTGACGGACCTCCCTCCATCCCAAGGCAACACTGTGATCCTCACCATCACTGTCTGGTTCTCCAAGGCCATCCACCTGGTCCCTCTCCGCAAATTACCATCTGCTATGGAGGCGGCTGATCTGGTGACACAGCACGTCATCCGGCTGCATGGGATACCAATGGACATCATCTCGGACCAGGGTCCACAATTCACATCCCAGGTGTTGAAGGCGTTCTGCCGCTTTTTGGGTGCTACAGCCAGCCTGACATCCAGATACCATCCGCAAAGCAACAGTCAGGCCGAACGTGCCAATCAGTCCCTGGAGGCTACCCTAAGGTGCATAGCATCCTGAAACCTGTCCACCTGGAGCTCCCACTTGACCTGGGTAGAGTGTTCCCATAACTCGACTGTCTCCTCCTCTACTGGGCTCACATTGTTCAAGGCCTCGATGGGCTACACACCACCTCTGCTGCCCATGGCAGAGAGGGCCTCGCCATCCCATCTGGGGAAGTCCACGCACGTCGATGCCACTGTCTGTGGAGGGCCACAAGAGCTGCCGTCCTCTGCTCCATGGAGCGCAATCAACAATATGCTAACCACAGACGCGCACAAGCACTGAAATACACGGTGGAACAGAAGGTCTGGCTGTCCTCCGAACAGATCCCGCTCAAGACAGAGTCTTGAAAGCTCTCCCCCCACTATCTGAGCCCATTCACCATCCAGCGGATCACCAACGACGTCACTGTTTGGTTGAACCTGCCACCTTCAATGCGGATTCATCCCACCTTCCATGTGTCCCATATTAAGCCCCTCTCCACTAGCCCTCTCTGCCTTCCTCCGGATCCCCCCCCCCCAGGGGTCATCAACGACCAGACCACATACACAGTGGAGAAGATCCTGGACATCTGTTGACAGGGTCATGGGTGCCAGTACCTAGTGGACTGGAAAAGGTATGGTCCAGAGGAGAGGTCCTAGATTCTGGGGTCCTACATCCTGGACAAGCGGATGGTGCGGGCATTCCATCAGGCCCATCCGCACAAGCCCAGTGGGATGCCAGGAGGCGCTCCTTGAGGGGGGCACTGTGATGATCAGGAAAGCGTGCTCCCACTCCCCTCCTGTTCCTGTCTTCCCGGCTGCGGAGTACCAGTTATATCTGCGTGATTACACACCTGTTGCTCCCTAATTAACCAGCATATTTAAGAGCCAGTGTGTGGAGAGCCCATCGCTGGATCATTAGGTTTGCTACCAGAAAACATCGAAGTCTTTTATCTCGTTTCCTCTCGGTTTGACCTGTGTTTTCACTCCTTCTGTCCTCTTGTCTCTTCAGGTTTGCTGCCACCTTCGCGGTGTGTACTCCTGGGCTGATCACGCTCGCCTGACCAAGAAGATGCCGGATGTCCACCCATGTGACCGTCTTCTCCCTGTTCCTCTGGTCCACACAGGAGTTCCCTGCCGGGCTCCTCTGCTCACAGATAAAGAGTACTTTCCTAACATTATTCTCCTCTTTGGGAGAATCTGTCCCTAATTATCGTTTTGCTCTTCTCTCGTAAGCTATGTGCACTCCAGCGGGCACTGTTTTTTGTGTCTATTTAAGTGTGTGTTTTTGTGTTGCGATTTTCCTCAGTTGTGCACTTTATTTAGAGTTGTGTGTTAGTTTTATTTTTACATTGAACTGGTGTACTTTTACATCTGAGTATGAGTGTTCATTTTGGCAGCTCTGCATTTGAGTCTCACTTGCCCTGAATCATGACAATAACATGGAGAAATACCACGTTTGGCATATGTGACATAGGGGAATTGGGCCTCGGGGCTTGCCGTAGCTCGGCCGGGGTGGGGAGTAGAGTAATGTCAGGCGGGTTACGGCTGGGAGATATATATAACTGTGAAAAGGTAGAAAATAAAGAGAGATGATGTTCAGACCAGCTCCTTCTCCACTCTCCATTATTGAGACATAACATTTTGGCGACGAGGTGAACAACGACAGCGTGCGTTGGACAGATGCCGTTTTTCCTGGAACACCAGGGCATGCCAGTGTGGAAACAGATGTTTGAAGTGTATATTACAGCAGTGGGCCTGGGTTCAGTCAGCGAGGAGAGACAGAGGAGTTTGATGATTCAATTTCTTGGCACCGAGGGACAGCAGACTTTCTTTGGGCTGTGCCAGGGCAGTTCACTGGAGGACGATCTGAAGGTAATGGACAGCACGTTTGGCAACGCTTCCACTGTCACCGAGAGATGGTGCGAGTTTTTCAGCCGACAACAGCAGACGAGTGAGTCCCTTCAGTCATTTGTGTTGGAGCTACGTAGCCTAGCAAGGAAGTGCGAGTTTGGGGCTATTAAGCATGAGCTAGTGAGGGACAAACTAGCCCAGAGCACCAATAACAAATGGCTGAAGACTATGCTAAGGGTAGCTAAAGAGCCACTGTCACTGGAGGAAGTGCTGGACTTGATTAAGCGGAGGGAGTCTGTGGCCTTACGTGAGCTAACAGCTAAGGTTAGCGAGGGGCTGACTGCGTGCAATTTCCTGCTGAGATTGGAGGTTAGCATGCTACCTAGATGTTGAGAAAGGGTCAAGCAGAAGAAGAGGAAGAAGCTGATAAGGAACAGAGCCGAAATGCCAGTGAAGGGCCAGAGGGTGAGAAGACCCGGGAGTCCGGTCCTGGTCCACACAGCACGCATGGGGAAATGTCCGCTAAAATGGTACATGCTCCAGTTTGACAGGGTCGACGTGCCGCTCATGGTGGATTCCGGAGCCGGGAAGTCTATCCTGAGCCTACCCATGCTGTGGAGGTTGTTCCCCATGAAACAAATCAAAGATGGAGCGGTAAAAGGTTCAGTTATGGTCATGCGGAGCTCGAGATGGCAGGCACAGCGGACTTCGAGGTGACTTGTGGGTCGAAGAGGGTCCCCAGTTTCATCTTCAAGGTGGCGTGTCGGGGAACCGACCTATTGGGAGTTGACCTGCTGGGGGAACTAGGCTTCTCCATTAAGGACCCAGATGGGTTGACGGTGCTGTCTGTGGGCCCGGGCTGGCACCTCCACTGGCCTGCGTTGTTTAGGGGCCTGGGCCACATTGAAGCATTTTATCACCGTCCCCTCATCGATGAGACTGTCACGCCGAAGATCCAGCCCTTGCGACGTCTCCCGTTGACACTAAGAGATGAGGTGTCAGTGGAACTGACCAAGCTGCTGGAGACAGGAGTCATTGAAAGGGTGGAGGCATCGCCATGGATCTCCAATTTGATGGTGGCCAGGAATAAAGGAGGGGGCATCAGACCATGTATTGACCTTAGAGCGGTGAACAAGGCAGTCATCCCTGACAAGTACCCACTACCGACCATGGAAGAACTCACAGTGGCATTCAGCGGAGCACAGGTCTTCTCAAAATTGGACCTGGGAGGTGTTGGAGCGTGACCAGGTGATGAAAGGGCTGCGCCCGCGATCAGAGAGGGCTGGCCGACGGGAGTGCTTGGTGAGCTGGTCCTGTTCCATCGGTTTAGAGATGAGCTCAGCTGCTGGAATGACATGTACGTGGCTAGGGGGAAGTGCACCGTCATCCCGGCAGCCCTGAGAGGATGCATTCTGGCGATGCTGCATGAGGGGGGATGCTGCATGATGCGGTGGCTAAGGTCAAACAGCGCAGCAGGGATTCGGTCTGGTGGCCGAGAATCGACAAGGACATTGAGGCTATGGTGAAGCATTGCGTGCCATGCCTGGAGAGTAGGAAGACCAGAGGACCTCCCCCCCATCTCTGCGACCAGTCCCATTTCCTGCCGGGCCCTGGGAGCATGTCGAGTTGGACATCGGCAGAAAAATGCTGATTCCATTGGTTTAGAGATGAGCTCAGCTGCTGGAATGACATGTGCGTGGCTAGGGGGAAGTGCACTGTCATCCCGGCAGCCCTGAGAGGACGCATTCTGGCGATGCTGCATGAGGGGCACCTGGCGGTGGTTAAGGTCAAACAGCGCAGCAGGGATTCGGTCTGGTGGCCGAGAATCGACAAGGACATTGAGGCTATGGTGAAGCATTGCGTGCCGTGCCTGGAGAGTGGGAAGACCAGAGGACCTCCCCCCATCTCTGCGACCAGTCCCATTTCCTGCCGGGCCCTGGGAGCATGTCGAGTTGGACATCGGCAGAAAAATGCCGAGTCTTCCATCAACGGTGACTGCATTGTCACCATGTCTAGAACTTCATTTGGTCAGTCTGCTTTCTCCATAAAAGGGGCAAACTTATGGAACTCTCTGCCAACTCACTTAAAATTGGAGACAAATGCCAACCTCTTCAACAGAGGCGTTAAAGATTTGCTAAAATCCCACCAGCAATGTGTACATATCTAGTCTGAATTATTATGTTTGTTGTGATCATGGATCTCTTGCTCTATTTATAATTTGTAATGTATTTGTAATTTTAATTGGCTTATAAATTTTGTAAGCATAGGCTAACTTATGACCTATATAAGCCACCTATGGACTGGTGTTGAGAATTAGCACTTGTGCTATATACACCTATGCAAAACATCTGGTCTCTCCTTGTGATTGTACTACTGTAATTTGTTATGTCCATATTAAATAAAGAGTAAAAAAAAAAAATGCATGCAGCCGCCCCTAATAGCCGGCTCCTCATTGTGGCCTACAATACGTTTTTGAAGTGGCCTGAGGTGCTCCCGATGGGCTCAGTGACAACGGAGGTGGTCACGGGGTTTCTGGCGTCCTTGTTTGCCAGGTGGGGGATCCTGAGCTCAATCACCACAGACAACGGCCCACAGTTCATTTCTGGGACTTTCGAGGAGTTCCTGAGAGTCAGAAGGGTAGAACACATAAAGACGGCGGTGTACCACCTGCAGGCTAACGGATGGGTTGAGAGATTCAATCAGACTCTGAAGAATTAAGGGCCCATTTAGCGGACGGCTTTGTGTTTGCTGACGCCCTGAACAACACCCTGCTCCACTACAGGGCGTCGGTGCATGCCACGACAGCGCACTCTCCGGCTGCCCTCATGCTGGGGCATGAGTTGCCACTACCGGTGAGACGACTGGGGCCAGCACGAATGGAATGGGGGGAAGACTCGGGGATGCTGCGGCGCCAAGTCACCAGGCAACAGTGCAAAATGAAAGAAAGGTTTGACAGGAGGCATCGGGTGAATCGTTTGCCTGGGGAGCTCTCAGTGGGGGTCTTCCACGCCGAGGGGTCCGAGCCAGCAGCACTTGCTCGTCCGCCACTACAAAGGCAGGCTTAAGTCTGTCTATGCATATTTTCTCCCAACGCCCCCCAAGTCTAACAAAAAATGCTTGTCCCCTGTTTCCAGCACTCTGAACGGGCCATCATAGGGTGGGCGCAATGGCGGGTGGTGGGCATCGTGTCTGACGAACACGAACGCCGCGTTCTTCAAAGTTTTTGGCACAAAAGCGCGTGGGAAACAGTGATGGGCCGAGCCGGGCAGCGTGCCTGTGTCTGCACTACGCTGCAAACGCTGAGACGTGCAGCTGTCCGGCGCGGGATTATCTGGCAAAAATTCCCCGGGCAGCCGCAGTGGCTGAGAAAAAACAAGCTCAGCCGGGGAAGCCTCCAAATCCTCTTTTGATGCAGAACACAACCCCAGTAAAACCCACGGTAACCGGTCAAAACAATTTGCATCCGTCAACGAAGCCCTGGGTGCTGCTTTCAGTGACCTGTGAAAACGCTCGCATAACCCATTTGCCTGTGGGCTGTACGCAGTTGTGCGGTGAATTGCAACACCCAGGCTGCGGGCCATCGCAGACCAAAGTTCGGAAACAAACTGAGGGCCCCTATCGGACGTGATGTCCAACGGGATTCCAAAACGCGCCACCCATGCTGTCAAAAAAGCGTGTGCCACGTCCGTGGATGTGGTTGCTGCCAGCGGGACTGCTTCTGGCCAGCGTGTGGTGCGGTCCACCACTGTCAGAAGGTGCGTGCACCCCTGCAATGGCGGGAGGGGGCTCACGAGGTCCACGTGAACATGGTCGAATGTTTTAGCTGGTATCCTAAACGGCTCCAAAGGAGCCTTGGTGTGTCTGTGCACTTTGGTTCGTTGGCATGCTACGCAGGCTGCAGCCCACTCTTTCACTTGTTTGCGCAGGCCTGGCCTCACGAATTTCGCTTCCACAATTTTGACTGACGCGCGCACTCCTGGGTGCGCCAAAGCGTGAACTGACTCAAACACGCGGTGGCGCCACGCGACCGGGACCACCGGGCGTGGGCGTCCCGTGGAGACGTCGCAGATTGGGGGGGGGGGGCTGCCGTCTTACAGCACTCTGCTCTCCAGCCTTAACCCTGTTGGTCCAGACTGGAGCGCGCGCACGTCCGTATCGCTAATCTGCTCTGCGGCCATGGCTGTATAATCTATCCCTACACAGACCGGGGCCACTACCACGCGCGAGAGGCAGTCCGCCACCACATTCAGTTTACCCGACACATGTTGAATATCGGTCGTAAACTCCGAGATCGCGGCCAGCTGTCTCTGCTGCCGGCCCGACCATGGTTCCGAAACCTTGGCCATCGCGAACGTCAGCGACTTGTGGTCCACAAACGCGGTGAAGCTGCGCCCTTCCAGCCAGAACTGGAAGTGGCATATGGCCAGGTGGAGAGCCAGTAACTCTCTGTCGAACGCTCTGTATTTATGCTCACTGTCGCGCAAAGCCCTGCTGAAAAAAGCGAGCGTTTGCCAAGAACCGGCGACACGTTGCTCCATGACGGCCCCTATGGCCACGTCCGAGGCATCGGTAGTGAGCGCTATCCGGGCCGCCGGGTCTGGGTGCACCAACAGTGCGGTGTTTGCCAGAGCTGCTTTCACCTCAGAGAACGCCTGCTCTCGCTCCAGAGTCCATTCGACTCCATCCGCGGGTTTCCGTCTCTTGAGCGTGGCGTACAGTGGCTGCATGAGCTGAGCTGCGCAGGGGAGGAAACGGTTATAAAAATTAACCATCCCCCAAAATTCCTGCAGCGCCCTGACCGTCTGAGGCCGAGGGAAGTTCGCCACAGCACGCATTTTGTCGGGCAAGGGTATCGCTCCCTCCGGTGAGACACGGTGCCCCAAAAAAATCAGTCCCCGTCACACCGAACTGGCACTTCACCGGGTTGATTATTAACCCGTGCTCTTCCAACCTCTGGAAAACCGTCCTGAGGTGGGTTACGTGTTCGTCTTCGGACGCGCTGGCTACCAGGATATCATCCAGGTAGACGAACACAAACGGGAGATCGCGCAGCACCACGTCCATCATGCGCTGGAACGTCTGTGCCGCTCCTTTTAATCCGAAAGGCATGCGCAGAAACTCGAACAAGCCGAACGGAGTTATTACCGCTGTTTTGGGTATGTCCTCCTCGCGCACTGGGACCTAGTGGTAACCGCGGACCAGGTCTATTTTAGAAAAAATGCGCGTTCCGGCAAGGTGAACGGAAAAATCCTGAATGTGGGGGATCGGGTAGCGGTTGTGTGCTGTGGCATTATTCAACCTGCGGAAATCGCCGCACGGTCACCACGATCCCTCAGCCTTAGGGACCATGTGTAACGGGGATGCCCATGGGCTGTTCGATCGCCTGATGATGCCCAACCTTTCCAGGTTGGCAAACTCCTCGCATGCTATGGCCAGTTTAGCTGCGTCCAAGCGCCGAGGTCGTGCGAAAACAGGCAGCCCGGTGGTGGTGATAAAGTGCTCCACCCCGTGTTTAGCGATGGCAGCTGAAAACGTCGGGACCGTGAGTGCTGGGAACTGAGTGAGCAGTGTGTGGAACTTACCGCCTGGAGCTGTGACGTTGGCTTGTGTTACTGGCCCGGCCCCTCAAGCTGTACAGGGGAGAGAGTCAAAGGACAGTGCATTAGGATCAGGATTTGGCCAGAGAGTGCAACCTCTGCACTGAAAGACTGTTTTCTGCACACAGACTGGGAGGTCTTCAAAATAGCAGCCTCCCAGGAAGACAAGACAGATGTGGAGGAGTATGCTGATACAGTCACCAGCTACATTGCGAAGTGCACAGAGGATGTCACTACAGTGAAGACCATCACTATGTGGGGTAATCATAAGCCCTGGATGACTGCAGAGGTGCGCTCGCTGCTTACAGCCAGAGATGCAGCCTTCAGAGCGAAGGACAGGATCGCCCTCTGCTCAGCCAGGTCTGCGCTCTCAAAGGGAATTAAGGCGGCAAAGCGCGCCTATGCGGAGAAAATCCAGGGACACCTCTGTGACACTAGGAACACCAAGCAGATGTGGCAGGGAGTTCGACGCTTCGCTTCCAGACAGGCTTAACGACTTCTTTGCATGTTTTGAAGCATCAAACTCGACAATAAGAGGGAGGGATGGCAGGGAGGGATGGCCCACCCCCACCATCGGTCGGACCAGCTTTTACCATGAACACAGCGGACACACGGAGGACCCTAACCAGAGTCAACCCACGCAAAGCTGCAGGTCCGGACAACATTCCGGGACGTGTGCTCCAAGACTGCGCGAGCGAGTTGGCGGATGTCCTGACTGACATTTATAACATCTCCCTGAGTCAGGCCATCGTTCCCAGATGCTTCAAGACCTCTATCATTGTACCGGTGGCAAAGAAAGCAGTTGTGTCCTGTTTGAATGACTATCATCCTGTTGCACTGACACCAATTGTGATGAAGTGTTTTGAACGGCTTGTCAAACCACACATTACAGCCTGCCTCCCTGCATCACACGACCCGCTCCAGTTTGCATATCGTTCAAACCGCTCCACGGAGGATGCTATAGTCACCACCCTACACTCTGTCATCACCCACCTGGACCAGAAAGACACCTACGCCAGACTCCTGTACATTGATTTCAGTTCAGCATTCAACACCATTATTCCCCAGAGACTGATGGAGAAATTACTCCATCTCGGTCTGAACACCGCCACATGTCTCTGGATCCTGGATTTCCTGACTGAGAGACCTCAGTCTGTCCAGGTTGGAAACAACATCTCCAACTCTGTCACGCTGAGCACCGGATCCCCTCAAGGCTGTGTACTCAGTCCACTGTTGTTTACACTTCTAACACATGACTGTGTATCCAGACACGAGGGGAACCAGATTATTAAGTTTGCAGACAACACCACGGAGGTGGGACTTATTCAGAGGGATGAGGAATCAATGTACAAGGAAGAAGTGAGAGACCTGGAGGGCTGGTGCAGGGAGAACAATCTGGTGCTCAACATGGACAAAACGAAGGAGATGATTATCGACTTCTGGCAGTCACAGCCTGAGCACGTCCCCCTCGGCATCGGCGGCCATTTAGTGGAGAGAGTGGAGAACATCAAGTTCCTCGGAGTGCAGATCTCGCAGGACCTGACCTGGAGCAAGAGTTCCTTGGAGATCAGGAAGCGGGCTCAGCAGAGACTGCACTTCTTGAGGAAACTCAAACAGACCTCTCTCCCCATCTGCATCCTCAGGACCTTCTACAGAGGTGTGGTGGAGAGTGTTCTGACGTACTGCATTGCTACATGGTACTCCAGCTGCAGTATGCCAGGCAAAAAAGCCCTGCAGAGGATAGTCAAGGGGGCTGAGAGGGTAATTGGAGTCTCCCTCCCCTCTGTCCAAAAACTTTTTCAGAACCGTTGTAGGAGCAGGGCACTGAACATTGTCAAGGACCGTTCTCACCCTCTGCATAAACACTTTGAACTTCTTCCATCTGGTAAACGATTCCGGAGCATCAGAGGCAGAACCACCAGACTGATCAACAGCTTCCTTCCACAAGCTGTCAGGATGCTGAACAGTTGACCCGGAATCTCTCATACACACTACTGCACCTACGGACATTTTGTATATTATTTGTATATTATAGTTAGTTAGTTTTGTTTTTTTTCCCCCAAGTATGTCTCAGGGATGTGTGAATGGATGGGGGTGGTGGTGGGGGAGCTATGTGGGAGTGTGTCTTATATCATGCTGCTTCTATTTATATGGATGCTGAGAGAAACGCAATTTCATCTTGCCTGCACTACAGTTGTATGTACAGCAATATGACAATAGAGTTTGATTTGATTTGATTTGATTTGATTTGATTAACCAGGCGCCTGTTAGCAACATCAACTAATAAACCATGCGCACACAGAAAATCATCTCCCAGGATCGGAAAACTCAGTGCTGCTATGACAAAAGTCCACTCGTATGTGCGGCCGTGTAGAGATAAAGCCAGTGTTCTCTCACCAAAGGTCTTAATGTCCAAGCCGTTTACTGCTACCAGCCCGGGGCCACTGGGTCCTGCCAGCCGGTCAGCGTAGGTCGGCAGGATGATGCTCTTCTGGGCTCCGGTGTCTACAAGGAAACGCCTCCCTGAGTGTGAGTCCATCACGTAGAGCAGCTTGTTCTCTTCGCCGGCGGTCGCAGCTGCTACCGACTGCTGGCTCTGGCATTTCCCGAGCGCTTGAATTGGCACGGTGGCGTACATCTGCGTGCGTTCCCTCCAAAACGGCGGTGGTAGAAGCAGAGCGTGTCTCCCTGGCGCTCCTTGGCCCCCGCTGCCGCTACCGTTGGTGGCTCCTCGCCTCCTCTGGTCGTCTCGCTGGGTTCCAACGCCACTGCGTTCACCGTGAGCGCTCTTTTGGTGAGGATGATCCAGTCTGCCTCCTGGGCTAGCGCACGGTAGTCACGTGCGACCAGCAGCGGCGAATTGGCCAGGACTGCTCTCGCCTCTGTTGGAAGGTTCCGGAGGAAGAGGTGGGCAAACAGAAAATGCCCGTCGTCCGTGCCCATTAACGCCAACATCTTCTCCATCAGATCGACGGCCGAACCATCTCCTAACTTGGAATGCCTCAGGAGCCTCTCTGCTCTCTCACAGTCCAAGGGCGTGTAGTGCAGAATCAGCACAGCTTTGAGAGCCTCATATCTACCGTGGGCTGGGGGCTGGTCGAGCCGGCTCGCTACCTGCTGAGCTGTGTGAGCGTCCAGCACTGCAACCACATGGAAAAACTTGGTGTCATCTATCGTTATTCCCCGGAGGGCGAACTGGGCCTCGGTGTGGTGGAACCAAGAGCGTGGGTTGTGCTGCCAAAAGTCCGGTAGCTTGACTGCAACAGCACACGCGTTGCTGGGGCTTCCCGTCCGGGCCATCTGTGGGATGCCTGCCACGTTGCTGGGGCTTCCCGTCTGGGCCGACTCTGGGGTTCTTGCCTCGTGTTCCATAATACGTCCAGGGTCACCAGTGTGGAGAGTGTGGAAATGATGAGGCCAAGTTACGATCAGACGAAGTCTATTCACACTCTCACAACATCATACACAGAAAGCACTGAATAGCCAAACCAGGTTTCATCCCTTAAAACTCCACAGATCATTTCACATCTACATGACTTTTCACCTCCACCATACATTTTCCTTAAACCCCCAGCTCTCTCTTCCTGCCAACTCCCCATGAGGTCCCTGCCTATTGTTCTCTTGTGTCTAACCACTGCCTCCTGACTGAGACGCTGTCTGCTGACACAACCGCAATATACATTGCTATATCACCAATATGCATCGCCATAAGGTAACATTATTAGAAAGTTTTGGAGGAACAAAATAAGTTCAGGCGTGACACTGCGAGCTGAAGGTTTAAGAGTTTTATTCCTCCATCATCATGAGATACACAGCAGTGCTGTGTGCTCTGCTGTGTGTGTGTCTGTGTGCGTTCTGTTGTCAGTGCGCTCTGAGTGCATTTGTGAGGCATGTAAAATCAGCTCTTTCATACAGTGATACAGACAGAGAATGCATGGCACATTAGCATGTCAATTGTCATCTAATACACATCGGTCAATACACATGATTAGCATGACATTGGTTGGCTCGAGGACGCATGCATACAGTCCCGTCTGACTGCTTCCTGTGGTTCCCTGTCCGCATGTAAATTGTCCTCTGCTTCTTCCAGCCCTGCTGCTGGGTGTGAAGAAAGCTCCAGAAGAAAATCCCAGAGGAATGTCTCCCTGCTGTGTTTAGTGTCACCACACCAGCCCCCCCCCCTCCCCGAACACCCAGAAAGGGCTGTGACCCCCCCTGTCGTTTGGGCTCAAGTTGACGCCAGTGAAGGCTGTAGTGGGGGGGGGGGGGCTCCAGTCAAACTGTCTGCTGGTGAGGAGAGTTGGAAAAGCAGGTGGTTGTGGGGAAAAAAACCCCAACAAATTTTAGTCGCTGACTCCTCGTGCGGGCCCAGTCCTGCAAGGATGTGGGGAAGGCGAACGGCCAAATTCCCCGAGGATGCGTAGTGGCTGTGATAAACTGAAGCTGTGTCAGGGACTCAGCAGTTTGGCTTTAGGTGTGGGAAACAGTCCTAAAGTCATTGGGGAAAGCAATCGGCTAAATTCCCCTTGTGCGCCATGGCTGAAAAACTCATACAAAGTCCTGTGTGGGGGCTGCATGTCCGCTCCAGGTGCGCGAGTAGCCCTGAAGGTTCCAAGGGTGGCGATCGGCCGTTTTTCTCGGGCATATGCAGTGGCGGAGGACAAATGTATCAGTCTGTGGAGCCGGTTTTGTCCCGTGTGTGGTGCGCACTTGGCGCAGTGACCACATGGCTGAAAGTTGCACAGAAGGTCCGTTGTCGAGAGTTTAGTCAGAGTCGGGGAGCTCGGTGGAAATCAGCGCAGTCGGCGTCAATGATTGTCCCCGTTCAGGCTGCCTCCTGCGTTCGCTCGTGTTACTGATCCTCGTCATGCATCTCGGTCCCAGCGCTGCTCTCTCAGCCCTAGAGGTCGCCATCGTGGAGAGAAGACAAGGAGCGCGCGCTCCCGTGTGGGTGTGAAGGATGTAGGCGATCTCTGGTCCTCTGGGATCCACAGCGCGGTTCCAGTGTGGAGGTAAAAGATCAGGCGAGGGACGCACCGTGACGCGTTCTGAGGCTTCCCGTCCGGGTCATCTCCGGGGTGTTTGCCTCGTGTTCCATTCTTCGTCCAGGGTCACTAGTGTGGAGGAACAAAATAAGTTCAGGCGTGACACGGCAAGCTGAAGGTTTAAGAGTTTTATTCCTCCATCATCATGAGATACACAGTGGTGCTGTGTGCTCTGCTGTGTGTGTGTCTGTGTGTGCTCTGTTGTCAGTGCGCTCTGAGTGCATTTGTGAGGCATGTAAAGTCAGCTCTTTTATACAGTGATACAGTCTCCCTGCTGTGTTTAGTGTCACCACAAAGTACCGTATACATTTTCATCGTTATGCAGATGACACCCAATTATACCTGTCAATGAAGCCAGATGATAGTAATCAATTAGCCAATTTAGACGCCTGTCTTCAGGAAATCAAAGCTTGAATGACTTGTAATTTCCAGCTATTAATTATTATTATCATTATTATTATTATTCAGATAAGAATGAAGTCATTCTTGTTGGTCCAAAAAACCCAAATTCCAAATTAAACTTTTAGTTTGGATGCAGTTATTCTTTCTCGTAATAGCTCTGTGAGGAACCTTGGAGTTATTTTTGATCAAGATCTGTTTTTCAATTCACATATTAAATTCGTTTCTAAGACTGCCTTTTATCATTTGCGTAATATTGCCAAGATTAGGAGCATCTTTTCTCAGAGTGATGCTGAGAAACTGATCCACGCTTTTGTTAGCTCTAGATTAGATTATTGTAACTCTCTATTATCAGGTTGTCCTAAAACATCTCTAAAAAGTCTTCATTTGATCCAAAATGCTGCAGCAAAAGTTTTAACAGGTACTAGAAAGAGAGATCATATCTCTCCTGTTCTGGCCTCCCTTCATTGGCTTCCCATAGAGTTTAGAATTAAGTTTAAAATCCTTCTTCTCACTTTCAAAGCTCTAAACAATCAGGCCCCTTTTTATTTAAAAGATCTGATATTACCCTATTATCCTAACAGAGCACTATGCTCCCAAAATGCTGGATTACTTGTAATACCTAGAATTTCCAAAAGTACAATGGGAGGCAGAGCCTTCAGTTATCAAGCTCCTCTCTTGTGGAACCAGCTGCCAATCTGGATTTGAGAATCAGACTTGATCTCTGTTTTTAAGAATAGGGTTAAAACCTTCCCTGATATAGCCTACAATTAGGGAGGGATCATATGTTTCTGAACCCTCCCTTAGTTGTGCTGCTATTAGGTTTAGACAGCCGGGGGACCTCCAATAATTGCACTGGGCTTCACTCCTTTCTTCACTCACAATGAAATATTTTTTTTTTGCTGGTCATTAACATCTCTTTGTTCTCTCCCATAGATTGAGTCCCATCGTGCTGTTTGCTCTCTACATGTCTGTTCTTTTCTTCTTCTCTATCCCCTCACCCCCAGCCAGTCGCAGCAGATGACTGCCCCTCCCTGAGCCTGGTTTTGCTGGAGGTTTCTTCCTGTTAAAAGGGAGTTTTTCGCCAAGCGCTTGCTCACAGGGGATCGCCTGATTGCTGGGGTCTTTCTGCAGTTGTAGGGGTTTCCCCTACAGTTGAAAGTGCTATGAGATGACTGTTGTTGTGAAATGGCGCTATATAAGTAAAGTTGAATTGAATTGAACTGTAACCTGCCTGTGCCACACTCCTCCTAACTTGTTTTTAGCTTGTTGTTAGCATGTTCTACATGTTGTTAGCTATTTCAATAATGCTAACCTTCAACACAGAGAACGTGTCCACTGGTCCCTTCATCCAGACATAACACTGACAAGCGAGCTCACTCGGTAGCGGCAGCCTTAAGTTTTCAATAGCAGACTGGTGTGATGGTGAAACACAAACCAGATGTCTGGAGCAGAAGGTGACAGTACGGCAACACATGGAGGTGAGGAGCTAGTGCCTCGAAAGGATCATCATCCATTGTCTGGATGTGTTTTGGATTCAGCGTAAATGATGCTGATGTGGCTCACATATTTGAGATGCTTAAGCTGCATATGGATATTACTGCTACCTCACGTCTTAGAAGGAACAATAAGTCTGGACCTCCGGGGGATAACAGGAAGGTGTGAAATCCGTCTTTAGAAATGGTTCTGAGAAGACTTCCTGACCACCAGGCTTTTAGGTGGAGGAGAGAAGACCTGGGGGGTGATGTATTGTCTTGGGGGATTGAATGACAATGTGATTCTGTACCTTGATGTCCCAGGTATAAAAAGGGGAGATGTGGGATATTCTGCCTCTTTTCTGATTGAGAGGATGTTGGAGATACATGAATGATTAATAAACCTGAACTGAGAAATAAATTCAGCCTCTTCATTTCACGCTCTCTACACTGGTGACCTTAAGACGTATAATGGGCAGAGACGATTCCCCCGAACCAGACTTGCCAGGGACCAGCCGGGCAAGCGCAGTCTCAGTCAAGCTACCAGAATTCTGGCAGGACAACCCGGACTCATGGTTCCTCCTGGCCAAGGCCCAGTTCGCCCTCGGGGGAATAACTGCAGATGACACAAAGTTCTACTACGTCATCGCCAAACTCGACAGCCGCACAGCTCGACATGTGCAGAGCCTGGTGCAGCGCCCACCCGCTGGCGACAAATACAGCGGGTTGAAAGCTGCCCTCATCCAGCGTTTCACTCCCTCAGCCCAGCAGAGAGCCAAGAGACTCCTGGCCCTGCACGACTTGGGAGAAAGCACGCCTGCTGACCTGATGGAAGACATGCTGAAGCTGAGAGGCTCAGACAACGACGATTTCCTCTTCACTCACATCTTCCTGAGAACTCTACCATCGCAGACGAGGGCGACCCTGGCGGGCTCTCAGTTCGTGACCCAGCGGAACTTCCACGCGCTGGCCCAGGAGGTGCAACGGATCCTCGACGCCAGCGGACAGCACACGACCACCACAGCAGCGGCAGACCTCGGCGCGACGGCTGGGAACGGCAAAAGGCCAGAGGTGACGGAGGCAGACACACCAACAACGGCAGCGGCGAAGCCCCGACATCGCGGAGGAGACGACCTCTGTTTTTACCATCGTCGTTTCGCAGAGAGGGCGCGCAAGTGTATACCGCCGTGCCAGTTCAAGAGCTCGGGAAACTCCAGGACCGAGAGTCAGTAGCAGCTGCGGCTCTCAGTGAACGGAACAAGCTGCTCTACCTGATGGATGCGCGTTCAGGGAGGCAATTCCTCGTGGACACAGGCTCCCAAGTGAGTTTCATCATGCCAACCTACGCTGACCGGCTGGCTGGCCCCAGGAGTCACGGAGCATCAGCGGCGAACGGCTCGAGCATTAAGACCTTCGGTGAAAGGACTCTACTTCTGTCCCTGCACGGCCGCACATATGAGTGGACTTTCATTATAGCGGCGGTGAGTTTCAACATGTTAGGTGCTGATTTTCTGTGCTCACATGGGTTGTTGGTTGATCTTCCCAATAGATGCTTGGTTAATGCACTCTCCTTTTACTCTATCCCTTGTGCAGCTCGAGTGTCCCCGCCCACAGCACAAGCCAACGTCGCCACAGCAGGCGGTAAGTTTCACACACTCCTCACTCAGTTTCCAGCACTCACGGTTCCCACGTTTTCAGCAGCCGTTGCTAAACATGGGGTGGAGCACTTTATCACTACTGCTGGTCCCCCCGTTTTTGCAAAAGCTCGGCGCTTGGATGCAGCTAAACTGACCATAGCGCGCGAGGAGTTCGCCAACCTGGAAAGGTTGGGCATCATCCGTCGTTCGAACAGCCCATGGGCTTCCCCGCTCCACATGGTCCCTAAGGCTGACGGCGCGTGGCGACCTTGCGGTGATTTCCGCAGGTTGAACAACACCACAGCGCACGACCGCTACCCAATCCCCCATATTCAGGATTTTTTGGTTCATCTGGCGGGGGCACGCATTTTTTCTAAAATAGACTTGGTCTGCGGTTATTATCAAGTCCCAGTACGCGCTGAGGACATTCCCAAATCAGCGGTAATAACTCCGTTTGCACTTTTTGAGTTTTTGCGTATGCCATTTGGGCTTAAAGGCGCCGCGCAAACTTTCCAGCGCATGATGGATGCGGTGTTACGCAATCTCCCTTTTGTGTTCGTCTACCTGGACGACATTTTGGTAGCCAGTGCGTCCGAAGAAGAACACGAAAAGCACCTCATGGCAGTTTTCCGGAGGTTGGGAGAGCACGGGTTAATAATCAACCCAGCGAAGTGCCAGTTCGGGGTGGCGCAGATTGATTTTTTGGGGCACCGCGTCTCCCCAGAGGGGGCAGTTCCGCTGCCGGACAAAGTGCGCGCAGTAGCAAATTTTCCCCAGCCACAAACGGTCAAAGCACTACAGGAGTTTTTGGGAATGGTGAATTTTTATAACCGTTTCCTCCCCCACGCAGCGCAGCTCATGCAACCATTGTATGCCGCGCTTAAAAAACAAAAACCCTCAAATGCGATCGAATGGTCCCCGGAGCGGGAGTGCGCATTCTCGGAGGTCAAAAAAGCCCTTGCAGATGCTGCGTTGTTGGCTCATCCAGACCCAACGGCCCGCATAGCGCTCACCACTGATGCGTCAGACGTGGCCATAGGGGCGGTAGTGGAGCAACATGTTGCCGGGGCTTGGCAGGCGCTGGCCTTTTTTAGCAGGACCTTGTGCGAGACCGAGCGAAAATACAACGCGTTCGACAGGGAGCTGTTAACGCTCCACTTAGCCATTCGTCACTTCCAGTTCTGGCTAGAAGGTCGGCGTTTCACTGCGTTTGTCGACCACAAACCGCTCACTTTTGCGATGGCCAAAGTTGCGGAACCATGGTCGGGCCGGCAGCAGAGGCAGCTGGCTGCAATTTCAGAGTTTACTACTGATATTCAGCATGTAGCGGGTAAACTTAACATGGTGGCAGACTGCCTCTCTCGCGCCGTAACCACTCCAGTTCACGCAGAGGTGGATTATACTTCCACGGCCATGGAGCAAAATAGCGGCGCGGAAGCGTACGCGGCCCCAGTCCTCGTGGGGATAGATTATGCAGCCATGGCTGCAGATCAAGGTAGCGATGCGGACGTGTGCGCGCTCCAGTCTGGACCAACAGGGTTAAGGCTGGAGAGCAGGAGGCTGCAAGATGGCATGCCCCCCTTAATCTGCAATGTCTCTTCCGGACGCCTCCGTCCGGTAGTGCCGGCTGCGTGGCGCCGTCGTGTTTTTGACTCGATTCACTCTCTGGCGCACCCGGGGGTGCGCGCGTCGGTAAAAATGGAAGGGGAGAAATTTGTTTGGCCGAGCCTGCGCAAGCACGTTAAAGAGTGGGCAAGAGCCTGCATGGCTTGCCAGCGGGCCAAAATACACAGGCACACTAAAGCCCCCTTAGAGCCATTTCACATCCCGGCCAAGAGGTTCGATCATGTGCATGTCGACCTCGTAGGCCCCCTACCCTCGTCGCAGGGGTACACGCATCTTTTGACAATGTTGGACCGCACCACGCGTTAGCCTGAAGTGGTCCCACTGGCATCAACCACAGCCGCAGAGGTGGCCCGCGCGTTTTTAACGGCTTGGGTAGCGCATTTTGGGGTCCCGTCGGATATTACGTCCGACAGGGGACCTCAATTTATTTCTGAGCTTTGGTCAGCGATGGCCTGCAGCCTTGGGGCAACAATTCACCGCACTACCGCGTACCACCCCCAGGCTAATGGTTTATGCGAGTGTTTTCATAGGTCATTGAAAGCAGCCCTCAGAGCGTCGCTTACGGATGCAAATTGGGTAAACAGGCTACCATGGGTTTTATTAGGGTTGCGTTCTGCACCTAAAGATGACTTAAAAGCCTCCCAAGCTGAGTTGGTGTTTGCGCAACCACTCCGGCTGCCAGGCGAGTTCCTTCCTGATAATCCGGCGCCAGAACGTCCCCCTGCTCAGCGGTCACTGAACGACACGGGAGCGGACACGCTTCCGGGCCCCGTTCATCACACTTTTCCGCGTGTCTTTGTACCTAAATTTTTAAAAAATGCCAAGTTTGTTTTTGTCAGGCACAACGCTCAGCGTCCCACCCTGTGACCACCTTACGATGGCCCATATAGAGTGTTGGAAACAGGTGATAAACATTTTTTGCTAGATTTAGGGGACAGGAGGGAAACAATTTGTATAGACAGACTTAAACCTGCTTTTGTGATGGCTGATGAGGATAAAGTGGCGAGGGCTCCTCGACGCGGCAGACCCCCCAGGGAGCATGCCCCAGAGCCCCCACAGAGATTGTCTAACAGTTCTCATCCTCAGATAGCGGATTCACTGCAGGACGGCGCCGCGGGAGCGGCTAAGCCCGCTTACAGCAAGTTTGGAAGACGGTTGAAGCCCAGACAGCCTATGGACTGATATTTGTGATTTTATCATGTGGTGTTGGCTATGTTGTATTGTTTCATCTTCGACGTTTGGGGGGGGGTCATGTGGCTCACATATTTTAGATGCTTAAGCTGCATATGTATATTACTACTACCTCACGTCTTAGAAGGAACAATAAGTCTGGACCTCCGGGGGATAACAGGAAGGTGTGAAATCCGTCTTTAGAAATGGTTCTGAGAAGACTTCCTGACCACCAGGCTTTTAGGTGGAGGAGAGAAGACCTGGGGGGTGATGTATTGTCTCGGGGGATTGAATGACAATGTGATTCTGTACCTTGATGTCCCGGGTATAAAAAGGGGAGATGTGGGATATTCTGCCTCTTTTCTGATTGAGAGGATGTTGGAGATACGTGAATGATTAATAAACCTGAATTGAGAAATAAATTCAGCCTCTTCATTTCATGCTCTCTACACTGACTAAAAAGTAATTATATGCAAAGAGTGCCATAGAGCTGTGTCTGTGCCCCACGGCAGCACAACTAACATTCAACCACCTGAAAAACACCATAAACACAAGTATGATAAATGCATGAAGGCTAAAGTGAATGTCACTTCACTAAATCACAGTCTGTGTCCAGCATCGACCCAGGCAAAATAGTATCAACCCTGCACAGAGCTTCACCATATCCATCCGCCTCCCAAAGACACACTAAAGTAACTGATGCAATAGCATTTTATTTGGCCAAAGACATATGTCCAATAAATACTGTATGAGCAACAAAGGCTTCAGAAATATTGTCAAAACGACTTCCGGTCTGGACGCCATGGCGACTGCAGCTTAACACTGAAGCTCTCAGACCCAATCCAGGATAACACCTTGAAAATCAAACTTAACGGATTTTTGGAGGAGTGAAAATCAAAAGACAAAATCATCATGTCTAAAGGAAAACAGAAGAAACTGAAATTCTCCAGGCCAGGACACGTATCGGCCGGAGAATCTGAACTGGAAGATCTCCGTTCAGAAGACGAGGAACTGGTGATAGCTAACAAAAGGGTTAGCCTGAAATCACTATTTGAGGAGCTACGACGATTTCGCCGAGATGTTACGGCCGAATTTCGGGAATTCAGAGAAGAATTGAAAAGGACAAACAGCAGAGTGGACCAGGCCGAGAACCGAATCTTGGAAACAGAGGATCGAATAAAAGTGCTCGAAGATTCTGTGCTAGACCTACGCAAAAGACAAGCAGCTATAGAGGCTAAGCTAACCGACCAAGAAGGAAAACAAAGAAGAGACAACATAAGAATTCATGGTCTGATAGAAGGAACCGAAAATGGTTTTAACTCAATGGCAGAATGCGTGGAATCCTTACTAAGAGAGAAATTGGATATTCCACAAACCACCGACTTGAAGATAGAAAAGGCACATCGTTCATTAGACGCTAGGCCGGCGGCGGAAGCGCCCCCACGTTCGGTGTTGGTAAGATTTTCCAATTTCAAAATAAAACAAGAGGTTGTAAGACTGGCCTGGCAGAAAAAAGGATTTATGCACCAGGAGAGAAAAGTCTACGTGGAACACGATTACGCCCCGGAGGTCCTTAAAAAGCGCAGGGAATACAATGACGCGAAAAAGGTGTTAAGAGAGAAGAAATTGCGCTTTCAGACACCATTTCCTGCGAAGTTAAGGGTCTTCTACGGCGATGAAACGTGTCTCTATAATTCGGCGGAAGAAGCAACAGCTGACATGGCGAAAAGAGGGCTCCCGGTAACGGTATTTAAACCCGCAGCAGACCCGAGTGAGAAGATCAAAGCGCAAACATGGACAACACAAAGACCCTCAAAATCCACGGACCAGCAGCGGGAAACCCAGCACCAGAGCGTCGCGGATAAACTATCCGTTTTCAGGTTGGAATAGCGACCTTTTTTTTTTTTTTTTTTTTTTTTCTTTTCTCTTGAATCAATCCGCACATCCAACCCCCCTCATACAAGGTAACAAACATTAAAGGAGATGCATATTCAGCATGTGGTAAAACATTTCATGGAACAATCATATTATTTGAAACAAATAAGTCTTTGTAATAAAAAAAAAAAAAAAACTTGTTAAAATAGAAATGTGACAATAATCCACATGTTCTCCTCATACTAACAAATACTGTTTTTGTGTGAATGTTTGATGTGATGGGGGTGGGAGGGTGCACACAATTTCACAGGGTTTAGGCATAAAAGGAAAAAAAAAAAATCATTACAAGTTTGGATTGGGTTCTGAAACTCACGTTAAAAGCATGGGACTACTTTCAGTGGTAAGAGAGGGCCCTCAACACGTAACAGAGTTTGAGGAATTTCCCTCAGAGCCTTCACTCCATCAAGGCTCTTACAGGGTCTTTAAAAAGACCTCAGCTCAGGAAGTTCTTATGACAGCTTTTTGTTTTAAAGTTTTTTACACTATGTTCTTAATGTTTTTCTTGTTTTTAATGTTCTTTCAGTTTCTGAGTAGCACAAAAGAGGGCCACCACACAGTTATACTAAACAAAACAACACAATGGAGAAACAGGGTGTAACCAAAATAATTTCATATAATGTAAAAGGAATCCTGAATCCAGTTAAAAGATCCAAGATTCTAGGCAAAATGAAAAAAGACAAAGCAGGAATAATACTTTTACAAGAAACCCACCTAACAGACGTGGAACACAATAAACTCAGTAGACAAGGGTTTAAAATGATCTCTTCATCTTCATATAAATCAGGGAGGAGGAGGGGAGTAGCGACATTGATATCAACCAAAATTACATTTGAAAAAAAATCAGAACACAAAGATAAAGAAGGGAGATACAGTTTGGTAACTGGGCGGCTAGAGGGAGAAGATATCACCCTGCTGAATGTGTATGCTCCCCCAGGGGCTAACTGGAAATTTTATAAAAATGTATTCGACCTAATGATAACTAAAGCTCAAGGTTTAGTGATATGTGGTGGGGACTTCAATCTTAGACTGAATCCATACTGGGATGCTTCTGGTAATTCCCCACATCAAAATAACACCCAAAACAGGAAGACTCGGATGCTACTAAAAGAATTGGGAATCTGTGACGTGTGGAGGGAACTCAACCCCAGTGTAAAAGACTATACATTTTACTCAACTCCACATTCATCTTACTCAAGGATTGACTATTTTTTTATGTTTAATAGAGACATTGGAAGAGTAAAAACATGTAAAATAGGACTGATGGATCTCTCCGACCACAGTCCGATCTACATGGACTTAAATATCCAAAAATACACAAATAATACATTTTCTTGGAGGTTAAATTCAAATGTCCTGAAAGGACCATTGAAAGATGAATTGGAATCAGATATTCTCAGATATTTGGAAGATAACGATAATGGAGAAGTATCCCCTTTAATACTGTGGGATGCATGTAAAGCTGTAATAAGAGGAAAGATTATTGCAAAACTGGCAACCCAAAAGAAACTAAGACAAGAAAAACTATCCACATTAGAGTCAGAACTTAGGAACCTAGAAAAAGAACACAAAGGCAACACTCATTCTACTGACTCGCTCAAGATTAAGGAAATTAAAAACCAAATAAATGAGATCTACACAATAGAAATCCAGAAGAAACTTACATTTCTGAAACAAAAATACTATGAAGCAGGCAGTAAATCGGCAAAATTGCTAGCCTATAAATTGAGGAAACATCAAACAGAAAGAGCAATCTACAAAATCAGAGACCCAGTATCAAAGGAAATAAAATTCAGAATTCAGGATATTCTTAAAAACTTCGAGAATTACTATAAGAACTTATACTCCCACAAAAAACATAAAAACGCATCCGAGGCATTCCTAAACACATTAAACCTTCCCCAACTTACGGAGTCACAAAATAAAACACTACTGTCAGAAATACATCCTAAAGAATTGGAAAAAGCAATTATGAAACTTAAAGCTAACAAATCCCCAGGAGCTGATGGCTATACAGCAGAGTGGTACAAAACCTTTAAACAGCAACTATCTCCTCTCCTCCTGAAAACATTTAATTATGTCCTCCACACAGGGGAAATCCCCCCCTCCTGGAGAGAAGGGGTCATTGCAGTTATACCTTAACCTGAAAAGGATAAACTAGAGTGCTCCAACTACAGACCAATCAGTGTACTAAATCAGGACTATAAGCTTTTTACCATTATCCTTGCCAAAAGGTTAGAAAATATACTGACAGACCTAATTCATTTAGACCAAACAGGTTTTATAAGACAAAGACAGACACAAGACAACATTCGACGCACTTTACACATAATTCATCATATAAAAAAATATAACTTAAATGCAGTCATATTGGGATTAGATGCTGAAAAAGCATTCGATTCGGTTGACTGGTCTTTTCTATATAGAATCTTATCCAGTTTCAATTTTCATAACAACTTCATTAGAACTATACAGGCATTATATAAAAAACCAACAGCTAAAATAAGGATTAACGGTATTTTATCATCATCTTTTGAACTGGAAAGAGGATGTCGTCAGGGCTGCCCCCTGTCTCCACTGCTCTTTGCAATCTTCATAGAACCTCTGAGCCAATGGATAAGACAAAACCAAAAAATTCAAGGTATTACACTTGGTCAGAAGGAACATAAAATAGCACTCTTTGCTGATGACATTTTAATATACCTAGGGCAGCCGGACACTTCTTTACCAGACCTAACCTCAGTTTTTTCAGAGTATGGAGATTTATCGGGGTACAAATTAAATATGCATAAAACCCAAGTTTTAACATTCAACTATGACCCAAATCATTATTCACTAAGCAAACTCAAAACTAACTGGGAGTCGGAATCTATGAAATATCTGGGGGTCAATATCCCGAAACAACTCAACAAAATTATATCACTAAACTATGATCCACTGGTGACAAAAATAAAATCTGACCTAGCAAGATGGAATATGATACCATTCTTGGGTACTGCACAAAGAATTGAAGCAGTCAAAATGAATATACTTCCACGTCTTCTATACCTTTTCCAAACAATACCGGTAGAACCTCCCAAAAAAACATGGCAGGAGCTGGACAGAAGGATCTCAAGATTCATATGGCAGGGCAAGAGACCTAGAATCAGATATAGAACCCTACAGCTAAACAAAGACAAAGGTGGGCTCGCGCTGCCAAATATCAGGGACTACTTTAAAGCCGCACAAATTAAAACTTTAGTAGAGATATGTAACCCAGTCTACACTGCACAATGGAAGGAGATCGAATGCCAAATAACAAGTGACATCCCCCTACAGGCGATAATAGGGAACAATGCCTTACCTAAGCTTTTGAATAACACTAACCCGTGGATAGAGACCCCGCTAAAAATTTGGTTTAAGATAGTCAGAGAGAATCAAACTAAAGAGCCCTATCGACTTCTGCAATGGATCGCCTATGATCAGGACTTTACTCCTAATAAAACAGACACCAGATTTAAAAAAGTGGAAGGAGAAAGGGCTGATAAAATATTACGATTTTTTTAAAGGGCAAATCTTAAGAAGTTTTGAAGATTTGAAAAAACAAGGCCTAATAAATCAAGACCTTTACGGGTTCTTCCAGCTTAGACACCACATAAACAATATACTTAAAAAGGAGGTTTTGGAAAGGGCCCAGTCAGGTGTTCTGAAGGTCTTCTTAATGGCATATAAAGGGATCCCAGGGATCAGATACATTTCTAAAATATACCAAGGTCTTCAAGACTTAAAAGGAGACAACACATCTTATATAAAAGAGAGATGGGAAAAAGAGGGGAATTTCACTTTACAACTGGAAATATGGGAAAAGCTAAATAAACAGCAATGGAAAAGTACCTCATCCCTGCAGTGGAGAGAATTTGGATGGAAAAACTTGGCAAGATTTTTCAGAACACCTGCACAAAACAAATTTACCCATAAGGGATTGAACTGTTGGCGCTTGTGTGGTGAAAAGACTGCAAATCATTTTCATGTGTTTTGGTCATGCCCAGTTATCCACCAATATTGGACCAAGGTACAGACAATATTGGGGAAAATATTCAAAATTACAGTTCCCTTTTCTTTTGTAACTTTGTATTTGGGTTTACTACCGGACTCACTGGAAAGACGAGGAGAAAAATACTTATTCAGTGTTTTAATATTGGCAAGCAAAAAAGCTCTAACTAAAAAATGGATGTTGAAGGACTGTCCTACACCTGAAGATTGGACTAACGTGATCCAAGACATTTACTCGATGGAAAAGTTGACATTCGCACTGAGACAGGACATGGATGGGTTCATGAACTTTTGGCAACCCTGGACCGCATATGTGTCTTCCATTAGATCTAATCTTTGACAAATACCATTTCAATAATGGTTCCGCTCTTTGTTCCAACACTACTCAGATGCTCTTTTATCTTTATTTACTTACTTTTTCTTTTTGTTTGTTTTTTACTGGTTTGTTTGGGTTTTTTTGTTATTTGTTTTTTGTTTTTTTTTCTCTTTAATTTCACTTTTTCTTTCACTTTAAAAAAAAAAAAGGGGTGTTGTAAGAATTAATCTTCCAATGTTGTCAGATATCAGAAAATAAGGGAACATGTGATGAAAATGTAAACACTGCATTGCTGTAACGACCTGTATACCCTTTACAAAAACTTAAATTAAAAAAAAAAAAAAAGAAATATTGTCAAAACGCTGGGCAAGAAATACGTGATCCACACAATTCTCCAAAGTTGCATTACCTGCACTGTATGAAAAATACAGATGGATATCACAACTGTCGAGTACTTTATACATCCAACCTATGGTCAAGCAGAATAATGGAACTCTACCTGTCCCTGACGATTCACTACAATGATGGAGATTTTAAAATGAAGAGCTGATGCTTGCAGACATTTTTCCCACAAGACCACACAGGAGAAGCTATAGCCCATGGACTGAGGGAAGTACAATCATGTTGGAGCCTGCAGGAGGAGGGACTAGCTGCATAACAACAGACAGTGGATCTAATGTTGTCAAGGCAGCTTCTCTAAATAAATGGACGAGGCTCCAGTGCTTTGGCCACAGGCTTCATCTAGCACAGGGGTGTCCAATCATGTGCCATGGAGGGCCAAGACTCTGCAGCCTTCACCTCCAACCAGTGCCTTCAACAGCAGATTTCACTGAAGTTCTTCCCACTGATGCTGATAAGTGAAAACACCTGCTGAAGAGACTGGTTAGAAGAGAAAACCTGCAGGGTCTTGGCCCTCCATGGCACATGATTAGACAGCCCTGATCTAGCAATTGGCAAGTAGGATAAAAAAAATTGAATTTTATGTAATCTGTGTTTTTCCTAAAGTTAATGAATAATTGTGATTAATAATCATGATTTCAATATTGATCAAAATAACCACGATCATCATTTTGGCCATAATCATGCAGCCCTAACTGAGAGTTGGCTGAACGGAACGGGCAAGGCTTATTCATTCTATGTGCCCACTGGATCATCATCATTTTTCCGCTTCCCGTTCATTGTGCATCAGAAAATGCAATGAAAATCATTTGGCGTCGGTGCGGTGAGATTTGGGCTGTGGTGTGTCGAGTTGCTTGTACTTCTCAGTTACTGTTGAAATTTTTTAAACGTTATGCAAATGAGGCCCAGGCACTCAGCATGTGTTGGCTGCAGCGATGTGGTGCTAAACGTTTAAACAAGTGTTTTTTTAATGTGAAATGGCAATGGATTTATTAACTGCACCTACTATGTTGTTAGAAACACATATTTTTTGGTTTGTTTTAAAGATATGAGACTTGTAATCTGAAATATTGTCCAGGAGCTTCAGCCCATGGAAGCTCGCCCACGACTGGATCCGTCGACCAGTCAGGTACAGTTGTGCTCTCAGCAGCAGGACGATTTAAAGTGTTTTTCTCAGGACAGAGCTCTTTGACTATTGCTCTTCCATAATGTCAATTATTTTCTGTCGCTCTGCCTGGTTATGCCTATTCCTGCATCAATGCATTCCCTATGTGATTGATGCCTTCCAACAAAAAACTGTACCAAGACAGTCTGACTGAACAGAATGGGTGGGGCTGGGTTTCTGAGCTGTTCTCCAGTACATTCACTGAACTGAGAGTGGCTGTACAGAGCAGTCAGACTCATTCGCTGCTCAGGCGGGTGATTCAGCTGGTGATCTCTGGCTTCCAGTACAGTTCTGGTAAGTGATTCAGTACAGTACATTCACCCATAAAAACTAGTACATTTGAACAAATCTTTTGCGAACGTTACATTTCTATTGCAGACTGTAAAATGTGCCAGTAGTCTTTTCATTAGTGGTGAGCAGATCAATCCAAATAGCGATAATATCGATGCCAATGCTGGCACTGATATTGATCAATACCAGTGTAATGAGATCGATACTGTGTCTGTGTTGCCGCTCCCATCACAGTACGGAGCAGGCACACTCAGGCACACTTTGCTCCTCTTCTTCTTCTTGTGGTTTTACCAACACCCTCCTCCCCCCTCTTGTACCATCACATGACTCAGCAGTGCCAGGTAAACAAGCTAGCAAGCAGCAGCTGCCGGCAGCGCACACACACAGCACAGAGACGGGGCAGAAGAATGGCACAGAGGAAGAGGAGCGCCATGTGGCTATATTTTCAGGCCAAAAATGAGACAATGGCAAGCTGTACAATTTGTAAAAAGGCTGCAACATACAGTGGTAACACAACTAATTTACTATAAGCATATGAAAAAACATCCAAAAGACAATGCTGAGCTACAGAAACGGAGGGAGGAGGAAAGAAACCTCTTGGCCCCGACAGACCCAGACCCCCGACCCAGAGGCAGAGATCATTGGCTGAGGCCTTTCGGTGTGGGAAAGAATATCCAGGTATTTTTGTCATCTTCGGCATTAGTTAATATTAATTTTCATAAATTATGCTACGACCTTGGTATAATGCATTTATCCCACTGGAATGTTTTATTTAAATGAATACATTTACTGGAATTGAAGCAAATATATTGAATATAATATGACTCAGATTTGATTGAATATTATTACCATTTTGTGTTAACTGTGAAAGTGATACTGTGTATATTAACCTCTAAACTTTGCCCAGATTCTGTCCTGGGTTTTAACTAATTAATAATCCAAAGGAAAAAAATCACAAAACACTTAAAGGTCATAAAAATTCATTCACATTTAGTAATTTGATGATGCATCTACCTTAATGATTAAAAAGTATCAGTATCGTATCGGTATTGGCGATACTGGCCCTGTATTTACTTGGTATCGGATCGATACCAAATCTTGCAGTATCGCACACCACTACTTTTCATTATGCCTACGAGGAGCAGCAAAGTTACATAATGCAGCTTTAACAGACTGGCAAGAATAAATCGGACTTTGATACAGACATAAAAAAATCTACATATGTTAATAATTGAGATCAACATTTTATGACATTGAATTTATGGGTTTTTTGGGGTAAGGGATTTTGTCTAGTTTTTTTCCTTATGTAACCCTTTTATTTTATTGTAAATAATAATAGGCGTGAGTAACATTTCCATGTTTGCTTAATGCGATGTATACAAAGTAAACGACTGTATAAGTACACAAGATAACAGATAATGTCATTGTGGTAGACTGCAAGTCTAATTTAAAACATTACTGGCACATGCCTCTAGGGGGAACTACCTGTATTGTTCAGCACTACTATTAAGGGGACACATTAGAACAAGAGTGTGAAAACCCCGCGCAGAATCCATGTTCAGTCATATTATGTGTGTTGCAGAATAAACGGCAGAGTTAGCCAAAGAAATAACTCAAGTGTGATCATTGCTACACGGTAGGATATCACACAATTGGCGACGAGGATTAAAAGAAAAAAATCAGCGGCGAGAAACAGAGAACATTGCAAGTGTGGCGAACTCAAGTGACTCCAGTAGTTCGAGTGCAAGTTCAGAGGAGGAAAAACGAGGTTTCCCCACCACGACGAGCAATGGCGGCTGTAATCGGAACGGTAACCCCTTTTGATAACTCGACTCAGTCATGGGAAGAATATAGTGAAATGTTGGACTTTTTCTTCGAAGCTAATGACATTGAGGAGCCAGACAAAAGGAAGGCTGTACTGTTGAGTGGAGTTGGTGCAACTACTTACAGTTTGTTGAGAAATTTAATAAGCCCTGCATTACCGAAAGATAAAACGTACGACCAGCTTACTGCTGAGCTTCAGAAGCACTTCAGCCCCAAACCGAGTGAAATCGTGCAACGATTCAAATTTAATTCACGCATAAGGAGGAACACTGAGTCCATAGCAGAGTATGTGGCAGAATTGAGGAAATTAACACTGCACTGTGATTACAAAGACTCATTGGAAGAAATGTTAAGAGACAGACTTGTGTGTGGAGTGAATGATGACCGAATGCAACGGCGACTTTTATCTGAAACAAAACTCACTTTTGCGAAGGCTTTGGAATTATGCCAAGCGATGGAAACAGCATCTAAAGATGTGAGAGAGATGCAAGGGAAGCTAACAGAGGACACAGCAACGCATGTTCGTGTGCCTAAGACCCAAGTAGGTGTCCACAAAGTGTTGACTGACAAAACTCAGCACAAATTCCCCAGTTGTTATCGCTGCAAAGGCCAGCACAATGCCGCCGAGTGCAAATTTGCCACTGAGCTGTGTCATAATTGTGGCAAGCGAGGGCACATTAAGAAAGCATGTAGAATAAAGGTGGACAGCGCACAGGTGCTGAAAGTGACAGTTAATGGGCAAAAGTATGAAAACAAGGGCCCAGGAAAGGAACAGCAAGCGAATCAACTGAGAGGGGAGGGAGAAAGTGATACAGAAGACATGGATTTTCACACAATTTACAACACGTCAGAGGAGCTGACCAAGGTAGCGCCCATCACGCGTACCATGAATGTTAATGGAATGAAAGTAACATTTGAAGTTGATACAGGCTGTGGAGTAACCATATTAAGTAAACAGCAATATACACAACTGTGGAAGAAAACAGACACAGCAGAATTAAATCCCTGTTCATTAAAATTAAAAACATACACAGGAGAGAAGCTAGATGTGCTAGGCATGGCACAAGTGAAGGTGCAGCACGAAAACAAAGAAAAGGACTTACCTGTAGTAGTAGTTGGGAGCGAAGGACCAAATCTACTAGGGCGAAGTTGGCTACAAGAACTGGCCATGATTGATCAGTTGGTGAATAAAGTGGAATCTCAGCCCAAATTGCAGCTGGAGGAGATCCTCGAAAGACACGCTGAGGTGTTCAAAGAAGGCTTAGGACAGCTAAAAGGTGTCACTGCAAAGATTAATGTGGACAAGGAGGCCCAACCACGATTCTGCAAACCCCGACCGGTACCCTATGCAGTCAAGCCACTGGTTGAAAGCGAGCTACAGAGGCTGCTGGATGACAAGATCATTGAGCCAGTGCAGGTTGCAGAATGGGCGGCGCCCATAGTCCCAGTGAGAAAGCCGGATGGCTCCATTAGAATATGTGGAGATTACAAACTCACTGTCAATCGAGCATCACGGGTGGATCAGTATCCAATTCCTAAAGTGGAGGACCTCTTCGCACAGCTGAATGGCGGCCGACACTTCACGAAATTAGACATGAGTCACGCCTACCAACAAGTAGTCCTGGAAGAAGAATCAAGAAAGTATGTAACCATCAATACACACAAAGGCTTATATACCTACACACGCTTACCATTTGGAGTAGCTTCCAGTCCTGCTATATTCCAGAGAACTATGGAGGGCATCCTAGGTGGAATTCCGAATGTTGCCATTTATTTGGATGACATCCTTTGTACAGGACCAAATGAACAAGAACATCTGAAAACGCTGGAGGAAGTGCTTCAACGGTTGGAGAAAAGCGGTCTGAGGTTGAAAAGAAGCAAGTGTGAGTTCATGGGAAAAGAGGTGGTGTTCCTAGGCCACAAGATCAACGCCAGTGGTCTACACCCTCTAACAGACAAAGTGGAAGCCATTGCGGAGGCGCCTGAGCCACAAAATGTTACTGAGTTAAAAGCCTACCTGGGCTTGTTGAACTATTACCATAGGTTCCTCCCAAAGCTCTCCACGCTGCTGGCACCACTACATACCTTACTTAAGAAGGAAGAAAAATGGTCATGGGGGGTCAAGCAGCAGAAGGCGTTTGAAGAGTCCAAAGCGCTACTTCAGTCCTGTAGTGTGTTAGTGCACTATGATTCAAACAAACCACTCATCCTGGCGTGTGACGCATCACCCTATGGTGTGGGTGCTGTACTCTCTCATCGTATGGAGGATGGCTCAGAGAGACCCATAGGGTTCGTCTCAAGAACTCTTAGTGCAGCTGAGAAAAACTACTCCCAGCTAGACAAGGAGGGCCTTGCAGTAGTATTTGGTGTAAAAAAATTCCACAAATACCTGTACGGGAGACAGTTCGCTATAGTGACTGACCACAAGCCACTAATTTCACTGTTCAGTGAAATGAGAGCCATACCCCAGATGACATCTCAGAGAATTCAGAGATGGGCCGTTACATTAGCAGCGTATGAGTACACCATCGTTTACAAAGCCGGACGGGACCATACGAATGCTGACGCGATGAGTAGGCTACCCTTGGATGGAGGAAGAGACAGCACGCCTGAGGAGGAGGAGAGAGTGCTATTGTTTGAAGATATCGGCGTGCCCCTGGTGAACGCACAACAAATAAAGAAGTGGACAGACAAAGACCCTGTTCTAGCAAGAGTGCGAGAATACATCTTGCGAGGATGGCCGAAGATGAACAGTCCTGAGTTCATTCCCTATGCCCGACGACAGGATGAGCTCAGCACCCAGGAAGGTTGTATCCTGTGGGGAGGACGCGTGGTTGTTCCACCACCTGGTAGGAATGCCTTACTGCAACAACTACACCAAGCACACCCTGGCATCACTCGCATGAAAGCGTTGGCGAGGAGTTACATGTGGTGGCCCAACATGGATGCAGAGGTGGAGGCGCTTGTGAAGTCATGTGCGGCATGCCAGGAGAACAGGAACAGTCCTCCAGCAGCCCCACTACATCCCTGGGAAGTTCCAGATAAACCATGGAGAAGAATTCACATTGACTACGCAGGTCCATGGATGGGAAGAATGTTCCTGATCATAGTTGACGCATACTCAAAGTGGATCGATGCATATTCTGTGAGTAGCTCTACTTCTACTGTTACCATTGAATGTCTTAGAAAGAGTTTCAGCCAACATGGGCTACCTGAAATCATAGTATCAGATAACGGTACATGTTTTACGAGTGAACAGTTCCAAGAGTTTTCTGAAAAGAATGGCATACGTCACATCACGACTGCGCCATACCATCCTTCTTCTAACGGCTTAGCCGAGAGGGCCGTGCAGACATTCAAGTCACTCATGAAAAAGATGACAGGAGACTCTATTGAAACCCGAATGTCGAGAGCTCTGTTCAGCTATCGAATAACACCCCAATCTACAACTGGCAAGTCACCAGCTGAGCTGTTGTGTGGAAGGAAGTTGAGGTCAACATTTGACTTAATACATCCAGACTTCAGAAACAAAGTGCATGATAAACAAGAGAAACAAAAAGGTTATCATGACATGCATGCTAGAGAGAGAATACTGAGAGAAGGAGACGTGGTCTACACCCGCAACTTTGGCTCAGGACCAGCCTGGGTACCAGGAGAAATAACAGAAAAGACAGGCCCTGTGTCATTCAAGGTGACATTAGGTCATGGACAAGTGGTGAGGCGACACATCGACCAAGTTCGTGGTAGGAGCTCCATTCCCCTGCCGATGGCACCAGAGGTGTTGTCTGACACCCATTCTGAGGAGAGCATCAACGAACCACCACTTCAGGTGATACCTGAGGTACCCGTCTCTGCAGATTCTACGGGCAGCACTGCAGCAGCCGAAACAGTGGAGCAGTCTGAGTCTTCACCTGCAGTTGGCTCACCCGCCGTGAGAAGATCTCAGCGAGCTAGGAAAGCTCCAGACTACTTGAAGGACTATACTTAGTCAGTAGTGAGTTCCCCAGCCACAGGACGAGAATGCGTCCTGGAACCTCACTGGGATGCGGTAGTCAAACCAAATCCCCAGTTAGACTGTTATGTGTGTTATACATGTAAAAAAAAAAAAGAGAAAGAAATTATGTGTATGGCACATGTGTTTAAGAAGTTAAAAGTAACTGTGATTGTTTAGGGTTAAATGGGAGTTCCAGGATGTCTAGCATAATTGGCTAGTGTAATTAAAAGTAGTTTAATCTAGAGGGGAGGGATGTGGTAGACTGCAAGTCTAATTTAAAACATTACTGGCACATGCCTCTAGGGGGAACTACCTGTATTGTTCAGCACTACTATTAAGGGGACACATTAGAACAAGAGTGTGAAAACCCCGCGCAGAATCCATGTTCAGTCATATTATGTGTGTTGCAGAATAAACGGCAGAGTTAGCCAAAGAAATAACTCAAGTGTGATCATTGCTACACGGTAGGATATCACAGTCATTATCTTGCATATTTGTAAAATCGACAAACTTGAAGAGGGATACAATGTTTTAGTCAGGCGCCGTGAGGCAGCCTTTCACAAAGTGGTCCTGAGAGTAGTTTCGCTAACAAAGCAGTAGCCTCCAAAATGTCGGGGGAAGTTTATATACTGTGGTTCCTCTCTCTCATTCAGACGGTGAGTTTTGCTAACTTTGAAATGTTTCGGTCCGGGACACCGTCGGAAGGTTTTTTTTATACCGGTCTGTGAGCCTGTGTGTAGGCTGTGAGCTCCGTGAAGCTCACCCTGCTGCAGCCGGAGCTTCAAACTGACGTGGCTCTATCTGATCACGGCAGAAACAGGACAGCGGAAAATTTGTAACTAGATTATGAATAATGATTATTGTTTAGACAAATCGGCTTATGAGGAAAAAATGTTATGACAGTAAAAGACTTCTGGTTTCCAAAATTCACTCAACCCGTTATTATATGTTCTAAGTTAATTTGATTAAATCCTTGGATGACAAACTTGGGGGGTGGAGACAATCCATGAGCACTTTCGAAATGGTACACGATTTATCAGCAACAACCACAAATTAATGAAACAGTAAAACCTCATCAGTTATACAAAGAGTTCATGCGTCAGTAAAAAAAATGGTTACTTGTGGTTCAGGGCTCCTTATGTTTATAGAATGCAGTGTGTTAATAACCAAATTTATAACAATAGAGGAAGTGGAACTGCTAATGTCAATTATTTTTTTTATTTTCACAAAGAAATTGTGGGTGAATTGAAACATTTCCACAGCTTCCCTTTGAATAAAGGTTAAAGCTGCCCAAAATTTAAAAAATAAATTTAAAAGCACCATGCCATCTGATGTCATCACTCTATAAATTCAAGAAATCTGTGTGTGTGTGTCTCTGTGTCTGTCTGTGTCACGATCATAGGCCATCATAGGACAGCCTATAACGTTCGTATGATGTCCCTATGCCTTGATGTATTTGAGATATCATATAGACCATCAGGACTCGCGATGCCGTCATATACACAATAGGACACAGCACTTTAGTTTTAGAGCCGTCGGCTGCACCTTGGACACAGTCCAAGGACGGATAATTTTTTCACACATAAGGAGTTGTTCAGAACTCCTTATACAAAGATATAGAGTGATGATAATCAAGTCAGTGGCGGTAATGCACCTGTAAACTAGTTGCCAACCGCCAATCAAATCTAAAAAGAAGTAAAGCACACCCATTCAAAGCAGTAAATCTGGAAATCTTACAAAATATCACTCGATAAGTTCAAGAAATCTTTGTGTAAATCTGGAAATCTTACTCATCACCCGATTGGAGCACGGTGGCAGACATTTAAAAATTGCAGAAGCGATGGAGGTACGTGAATACAATGACAAGACAAACAGGAGCTTTTGCTGTTTAGTGACAGAGGGAGAAAACAGATGGGCAAAAAGACAAGACATTTGTTCATCCAGTATTGGCAGATTGCTCAATACTTGCCTCTGGCAAGAGTTTCTGGGAGCATGTGCAGTTCACTGCAACCATTTGCATACTTGAACGTGCATACACTTTTTTTAGGGTTGTATACGCTCGGTCAGTGCTCACCCTCTGCGTGGGTTTGTGCACGAATGCGCCCACTGTGCTTGTTTGCGTACCAACGCATTTTTGCCACCATGAATTGAGCTTAAGAGTAAGAACGATCATATGGCATATGCAGCCACACAGCGTAAGCATCAGGAGGGCATGAGCACAGCCGAGGGGTATTGCTTATGACAAGCTGCTGGCATTCTCTGTAGCGGGGATGTGAATCCACACTTTGCGCCAGCTAGGGACAAAATCCTTGCTAGTACTGCTCTCATCTGTGCTACATAAAGTCAAAAACCTAAGAATCTAATTCTACCATGACTGTGGCCCGTAATGCTGAGCTCTATTACATGGCATATGCAGTCAAGTAGCACTAGGGGTGGGAGAGATAATTATTTATCTGATGCATCTCGATGCAGACATGAACGATTCTGAATCAATGCGCAAATGGCAAAATTCCGATTCTTAAAAAATGTATTTATAAAGTAATTTTATGATGCCGTAGCGAAAAAGCGGAACACAGAAGTTGACCTGGGCGGTCGTTCATGTGACATACAACACTGCAGAGAGACTCTCATTTTATTTGGGTTGGGCTTCTAGGGTGTTGCTGTTGTGCTGTATGGATATATAGACTGTAGATTAATAACACAATTTTGACGGAATGAAAAAAGCAAACTCTTAAACGCCAAAGTTGGTGTCTGGACAGTATTTGTCGTGGTATATAACTATAATAATAATGAATTAGATATATATGGCACTTTACATGTCAAGTGACATCTCAAAGCGCTTATAGTGAGTCCATTATTCATTCACTCCAGACAGACCTTGATTGTGGTAAGCTACTACTGTAGCCACAGTTGCCCTGGGGCAGACTGATGGGAACATGGCTGCCAATCCATGCCAACAGCCTCTCTCCGACCACTACTGAACATTTATGCACATTCACACCCAGTGTGGACGCTGGAGGCAAGGTGGGTAAAGTGTCTTGCCCAGGGACACAATGGCAGGGAGCACAATGTCTGGGGAGAGCAAGATTCAAATCACCAACCCTCCAGTTATTGGATGACCTGCTTTACCTCCTGAGCCACTACCACCCATGTACAGTGCATGCCAAAAGTATTCACAGCACTTCACTTTTTCCACATTTTATGTTACAGCCGTGGCAGTACTGTGGCGGAGTGGTTAGTACTGCGGCAGCACAGCAACTCACCCTTGGCCGGGGGATCCTGGGTTCGATCCCAGCCCCGACCAACAGTGATCTGTGTGGAGTTTGCATGTTCTCCCCGTGTCTGCGTGGGTTTACTCCGGGATTTCTCCGGTTTCCTCCCACAGGCCAAAAACATGCAAGTTAGGTTAATTGGCAACAAACTGGGGATTCTAAATTGTCCTTAGGTATGACTGTGAGAGTGAATGGTTGTCTGTCTCTCTGTGTTGGCCCTGCAATGGACTGGCGATCTGTCCAGGGTGTACCCTGCCTCTTACCCAAAAGATGCTGGATAGGCTCCAGCCCCCCGCGACCCGAAAAGGATTAAGCGGAAGAAGATGAATGAATGAATGTTACAGCCTTATTCCAAAATGGATTATACTCATTTTTTCCCTAAAAATTCTACACACAATACCCCATAATGACAATGTGAAAAGTTTTTTTTTTTTTTCAAATTTATTAAAAATAAGAAAAACTAATAGATCGCATGTACATAAATATTCACAGCCTTCGCCATGAAGCTCAAAATTGAGCTCAGGTGCATCCTGTTTCCACTGATCATCCTAGAGATGTTTCTACAGCTTAATTGGAGTCTACCTATGGTAAATTCAGTTGAATGGACATAAATTGGAAAGGCACACACCTGTCTATATAAGGTGCCACAGTTGACAGTGCATGTCAGAGCACAAACCAAGCATGAAGTCAAAAATTGTCTGTAGACCTATGAGTCAGGATTGTCTTGGCACAAATCTGGGGAAGGGTACAGAAAAATTTCTGCTGCTTTTAAGGTCCCATTGAGCACAGTGGCCTCCATCATCCGTAAATGGAAGAAGTTCGGAACCACCAGGACTCTTCCTAGAGCTGGTCGGCCGTCTAAACTGAGCAATCAGGGGAGGAGGGCCTAAGTCAGGGAGGTGACCAAGAACCCAATGGTTACTCTGCCAGAGCTCCAGCGTTCCTCTGTGGAGAGAGTAGAACCTTCCAGAAGGACAACCATCTCTGCAGCAATCCACCAATCAGGCCTGTATGGTAGAGTGGCCAGATGGAAGCCACTCCTTAGTAAAAGGCACATGGCAGCCCACCTGGAGTTTGCCAAAAGGCACCTGAAAGACTCTCAGACCATGAGAAGCAAAATTCTCTGGTCTGATGAGACAAAGATTGAACTCTTTGGCATGAATGCCAGGCGTCATGTTTGGAGGAAACCAGGCACCGCTCATCACAAGGCCAATACATCCATACAGTGAAGCATGGTGGTAGCAGCGTCATGCTGTGGGGATGTTTTTCAGCGGCAGGAACTGGGAGACTAGTCAGGATAGAGGGGAAGATGAATGCTGCAATGTACAGAGACATCCTGGATGAAAACCTGCTCCAGAGAGCTCTTGACCTTAGACTGGGGCGACGGTTCATCTTTCAGCAGGATAACGACCCTAAGCACACAGCCAAAATATCAAACGAGTGGCTTCAGGACAACGCTGTGAATGTCCTTGAGTGGCCAAGCCAGAGCCCAGACTTGAATCCAATTGAACATCTCTGGAGAGATCTGAAAATGGCTGTGCACCAACGCTTCCCATCCAACTTGATGGAGCTTGAGAGGTGCTGCAAAGAGGAATGGGTGAAACCGCCCACAGATAGGTGTGCCAAGCTTGTGGCATCATATTCAAAAAGACTTGAGGCTGTAATTGCTGCCAAAGGTGCATGAGCAAAGGCTGTGAATACTTATGTGCATGTGATTTCTTAGCTTTTTATTTTTAATAAATTTGCAAAAATCTCAACTTTTTTTACATTGTCATTATGGGGTATTGTGTGTAGAATTTTGTTGTTAAGAATGAATTTAATCCGCTTTGGAATGAGGCTGTAACATAAAATATGGAAAAAGTTAAGCGCTGGCTGTAAATACTTTACGGATGCACTGTGAATATGTTCATATCTGTGGTTGCGGCACTCAACACTTGCAAAAACTCATCATTTGATTTAATTATGGGTGTTCAGATCAGTTTGCTGGAGCGTCACTGTCATCCTATGGATATGTGGACCATAGATGACATTCAATGCATGTGTGAGAAAAGTGGCTGTGGCGAGCGGGTCATCTGACCTGCACAGCTGCGGCTGAAACCAAAACATGGAAAAACTGAAACCAACAGGTAGAAATGCTTCAGTTTTTCCATTAGAAGTGTATGTAATATTTCTTTCACAGAGGAAAAGAGTCAGAGCACAGTGTTAAATTCACAGCCTTTACCGGTGTTAAGACTAACACGACACTTCTACATCTGACTCTGAAGAAAACACAAAGTGTTTGAAACATTATTATGATTATATATTATATACTTGATAAATGTTTGTCATCTTCCACTCACTGCCACATGCGAATTAGAACAGTTAAGAAGAATATGGCAAACAAGCTCTGGCTACAATCAGGAATATTTACATATAAAGTGTTCATTAATATGCAATGTCCCGAAAAATAAATGTTAAAATCAGTAATAAGTCTACGACCAAAGAAGACTGAAAGGGATGTATGCGTTAGTCTTACCATCAATAAAGGCTGTGAATCTGACAGTGCTCCAGACTCTCTTCCTCTGTGATTTTGATGTCCTTAAGCTGACGGGCACCTTCAACAGCTACAGTTTCTTTGGGATGAAGTGCAGAAACTCCTTTTTTCTAATATTTACATGTTAGGGGAAAAAAGGATGCATCGTAATCGGCTCAAGTTGGAGCCCCCTGAATTCCAATCGGCCCAGATCATGAGGTGCCTGAAGATTCCCACCCTTAAGCAGTACATGCATTAGGAAAACACAAGCACAGTGGAGGGGCACAGCACAGGACCAGCGGTACCTGCTCTTTGTAGCAGGATGTGGATCCACACTGCCGACCATTCAGGGACAGAGTCCTTGCTGGCACTGCTCACACAGCTACAGTTAAGCCCAGAAATATTTGGACAGTGACACAATCTTCATGATTTGGGCTCTGCATGCCACCACAATGGATTTGAAATGAAACAACCACAACAGAATTGAAGTGCAGTCTTTAAGGTTTAACTAACTAACTAACTAACTAACCTGCACTTATATAGCGCTTTTCTAGTCACAAAGACCACTCAAAGCGCTTTCACTAATACTAACCCTCTATTCTAAGGGCCTATAGGAAACAGATATCTAGGGACAATTTAGAACAGCCAATTAACCTAACATGCATGTCTTTGGATTGTGGGAGGAAACCGGAGCCCCCGGAGTAAACCCACGCAGCACAGGGAGAACATGCAAACTCCACACAGAAAGGTTCCAACCCCTGCCAACCTGGGGATTCGAACCAGGAACCTTCTAGCTGTAAGGCAACAGTGCTAACACTGCACCACCGTGCTGCCCATTTTAATTCAAGGGGTTGAACAAAAATATATGATTAAACATGTAGGAATTGTAGCTATTTTTATACAAACGCTCCTCATTTCAGGGGCTCAAAAGTAATTGGACAAATAAACATAACCCTAAGTAAAATGTTACTTTTCAATATTTTGTTGAGAATCCTTTGCAGGCAATGACTGCCTGAAGTCTGGAACCCATGGACATCACCAAATGCTGGGTTTCCTCCTTTGTGATGCTTTGCCAGGCCTTTACTGCAGCTGTCTTCAGTTGTTGCTTGTTTGTGGGTCTTTGTGCGTTAAGTTTTGTCTTGAGCAAGTGAAATGCATGCTCGATTGGGTTGAGATCTGGTGATTGACTCGGCCATTGCAGAATATTCCACTTCTTTGCTTGAAAAAACTCCTGGGTTTCTTTTGCAATATGTTTTGGATCGTTGTCCATCTGTACTGTGAAGCGCCGTCCAATCAACTTTGCTGCGTTTGGCTGAATCTGAGCAGAAAGTATATCCCTATACACTTCAGAATTCATCCGGCTGCTTCTGTCTTTTGTCACATCATCAATAAACACAAGTGACCCAGTGCCACTGGAAGCCATGCATGCCCATGCCATCACACTGCCTCCACCATGTTTTACAGAAGATGTGGTGTGCTTTGAATCATGAGCTGTTCCAATTCTTTTCTTCCATCATTCTGGTACAGGTTGATCTTAGTCTCATCTGTCCAAAGAATGCTGTTCCAGAAGTGGGCTGGCTTCTTCAGGTGTTTTTTGGCAAAGTCAATTCTGGCCTTTCTATTTTTGAGGCTGATTAATGTGGTGTAATTGAGTTATTTAGAAAGAACTACAAAGTCGCGCAGGGATGACGTCACGGGAGGCGACTGGCGGGAAAGTGACAGACTAGCAGCGAGGTTGACATTTGGTGCAATAAAAAGTGACGTTACAAACTACAGTTGGACTCACGCAGTGTTTTAATAACACGACATGGTGTCAGAAGTCCTGTAGTTAACGTAGAGAGGTAAGCCCGGAAAGAAAAGGATCGTTTGTACACCGCGGAGGAAGAGAGGGGAGTTGCGGACACGATGAGTGGAGACGAAGATGCAGATGGAGGGTTAGCAACCGCTCCAGGAGCCGCTGTGGCAGCGGGTCCGTGCGCTACGTTCAACATCCAGCCACCGGAGCCCTTCGACTTTTCTAAGCCGCAGGAGTGGGCCAAATGGATCCGGAGATTCGACAGATTTCGCCTGGCAAGTAACCTGAATGCAAGCTCTGAAGAGAATCAGGTTAACACTCTGATATATTGCATGGGAGACGAGGCGGATGATGTTTTACGTGGGCTGGCTCTGACTGATGCTCAACGCAGCTCGTATGAAGCGGTGCGTGACGGCTTTCAAAGCTTCTTTGTGGTTAAAAAAAAATGTAATTTATGAACGTGCCAAATTCAACCTGCGAAAACAGAGAGAAAGTGAGACAGTAGATTCTTTTGTCACTGCACTGTATGCGCTGGCTGAACACTGCAATTATGGTGTGCTGCATGATGAGCTACTTCGGGACAGACTCGTCGTCGGTCTGTTAGACAAGAGGCTGTCTGAACGCATGCAGCTAGATGCAGAGCTGACTTTGGAGAAGGCAATCAGGATGGCACGGCAAAGTGAGGAGGTGAAAAAGCAGCAAGCTTCTCTGAGAGGAGACACCAGAACTCAGGCAAGTGAGGCAATGTCTGTTGATAGAGTGTTCAAGGGAAGTAGAAAGCCTGCTAAAAACAAACCTCAGCGTGCTCTCAAACCGCACAGTACTCAGAACAGCAAGGAAAAGGGGACACAGTTAAAATGTCATAAATGTGGCAGCTCTCCATCACATTCAAAACGTGAGTGCCCTGCAAATGAAGTGAACTGTCATGCTTGTGGGAGAAAGGGTCACTATAAACGTGTGTGCAAGACCGTAAAATCTGTACTTGAGGTGGAAGAGGATGAGGATGCCATCTTCCTCGGCAGTGTTACAACAGACGGTGATCCTTGGATGGTCAACATTGACATTCATGACAGCAGTGTGACATTCAAAATTGACACGGGTGCTGATGTCACAGTTTTGCCACATGCTGTGTTCCAGAAAATACTCAGAGAAAACCCACCTGCGCTCCACAAAGCACCTAAGCCGCTCCTGGGACCGGGGAGGAGGCCACTTGATGTTGTGGGCGTTGCCAAGCTGTTGTTGAGAATTGGTGAGAAAGAGGAGATGGAGGAAGTGTATGTTGTCCGTTATGTGCACACTGCCCTGCTAGGGAGGTCTGTGAGCTGCAGACTAGGGCTTGTTGCACGCCTTGACAGTGTCACTATAGAGACATTAAAGGAAAACTATCCAAAACTATTCAGTGGACTAGGTGAGGTGCGCCAGGCATATACCATCAAGCTCAAACCAGGTGCCAAACCATTTTCACTCAAGACACCAAGGAGGATCCCATTGCCACTAATGGACAAAGTCAAGCAAGAGCTGTCCCGCATGGAAAGCCTCGGGGTGATATGCAGAATTGAGGAGCCTACAGACTGGTGTGCTGGCATCGTGGTAGTGCCCAGAAAGAACAAGATGGATCCTGTGCGAATATGTGTCGACCTCACTAACCTCAATGAGTCCGTGTGTAGAGAAAAGTTCATTCTACCATCAGTAGAGGAAACACTTGGGAGGCTGGCTGGAGCCAAAATATTTAGTAAGCTGGATGCAAATATGGGGTTTTGGCAAATCCCATTGACAGAAGATTCAGCGAAACTGACAACGTTCATCACGCCCTTTGGATGCTATTATTTCAAACGGCTACCTTTTGGCATTGCGTCCGCCCCTGAACACTTTCAGAACAGAATGGTGACGGAGGTCACAGAAGGGCTCGAAGGCGGGGTTTGTCACATTGACGACGTGCTGGTGTGGGGTTGTACGCAAGAGGAGCATGATGCTCGCCTGCATACCGTGCTAAGAAAGATTCAGAAGGCAGGTATCACACTTAACATTGGCAAGTGTGATCTGTCAAAGTCTGAGGTTACCTTCCTAAGCCACGTGATCTCCGCCAGCGGCATCAGTCCAGACCTGAGCAAGACGGAGGCTGTGAGGGAAATGCCTGAGCCAAAAACGGTGAGTGAACTAAGATCTTTCCTTGGAATGGTAAATCAACTAGGCAAGTTTATCCCGCAGCTAGCTGAGAGGGATAAAGCCCTCAGAGATCTCCTTTCAAAGAAGAACTGCTGGGTGTGGGGCGCTGACCAGGCTAAATCCTTCCAGGACTTAAAGGATGCCCTGACGTCGCCACCAGTGCTAGCCGTATATGATCCTAACAGAGAATGCAAAGTTACGGCAGATGCATCGTCTTATGGACTTGGAGGAGTCCTGCTACAAAACTGGGGTGAGGAGTGGAGACCAGTAGCCTTCATGTTGCGGTCTCTCACGCCTACCGAGCAGAGATATGCACAAGTGGAAAAGGAGGCTTTGAGCCTGACCTGGGCTTGCGAGAGGTTCAGCAATTTCCTCATTGGAAAACACTTCCAGTTGGAGACAGATCACAAGCCTCTCCTGAGTCTCCTGGGGTCTCAAGCACTGGATGTTCTACCCCCTCGGATACAACGCTTTCGAATGCGTCTTATGCGCTATTCCTACTCCATATCGCATGTGCCAGGGAAGTGCCTGTGGACAGCTGATACATTGTCGCGAGCGCCTGTCACAAGAAAAGGGACACCAGCTGACAAAGAGCTGTTCGAGGACACAAATATCTACGTGGATATGGTGATGGAGAACCTACCTGCAAGCACTGCTTATCTGGAGGAGCTGAGAGAGCAGCTGCAGAAGGACAGTGTGTGTGCTCGAGTGATGCAGCTGTGTGCAGAAGGCTGGCCAGCTCATGGCATAAATGAACCTGCACTCAAGCTATACTGGACTGACAGAGCATTCCTTACTGTCCAGGATGGTCTACTGCTAAAGGGAGAAAGGCTTGTCATATCCTCAACCATGAGAAATGATGTTCTCGCCAAGCTGCACGAAGGACACCAGGGTGTGGTTAAGTGTAGAGAACGGGCACGACAGTCAGTATGGTGGCCGGGGTTGAGTCAGCAGCTGAATGAGTTGGTTCTCAACTGCAGAGCATGCTGTCAGGAGAGACAGAACCACAGGGAGCCACTGATGCCGACACCATACCCAGACAGACCATGGCAGAAGTTGGGAGCAGACTTGTTCATGTTAGGGAGCAAGACCTACTTGCTAGTAGTGGACTACATGTCAAGATATGTGGAGATTGCCCTGCTAACTCCCACAAGATCTAATGATGTGATCCACCACCTTAAGTCAATCTTTGCACGTCATGGAATCTGTGAGACCCTGGTGACAGACAACGGGCCACAATTCTCTGGAGCAGCTTTTGCAGCATTTGCAAAGCTGTACGGGTTCCAGCATGTAACCAGCAGCCCAAAATATCCCCAGGGCAATGCTGAAGCGGAACGTGCAGTGCAGACAGTGAAGGGGCTTTTGAAGAAGTCAGATGACCCTTATCTTTCTTTACTGGCCTACAGGGCTACCCCTCTCCAAAATGGGTATAGCCCAGCTCAACTGCTCATGGGAAGGCGGCTTCGTACAACTGTGCCTATTCTTCCTGCGTTGTTAAGTCCTGCTCTTCCGGATAGAAATGCTGTTATGCTGAACGAAGGGAAGAGGAAAACAAAGGATGCACAACGCTACAACCTGAGACACCGTGCAAAGCATCTCAACAGACTCACTCCAGGACAGGATGTGTGGGTGACCGATCAAGGAGCAGCAGGTGCTGTCATCGGAAATCACACCACACCGTGCTCTTATCTGGTGGAGGGACCCCATGGGACCATCAGGCGAAACCGTCGTCATCTCATCCCCTGGAACTCCTCATCGGAGCAGAGCAACAGTGCTGTAGCAGAGCAGTTCCCGGAAAGTGTTCCAGAACAACCTTCAGCAGAACAACCTGCAGCAACATCATCACAGCAGAACGTTCCTGAACCACCATCTACTCCTACTCTTAGACCCAGGTCTGGGAGAGCGGTTGTAAAACCAACCCGGTTGGACTTATAAACAATTATGAAGATTGAACTTTTGAAAATAATAGTGAAAAAAAAAGGCTGCAAATGTATTGCACTATTTTTCTGATTTTGCACTCTTTTCAATGTAAATGTTCAAGTTCAGAGTTTAGAGTGAGGACAGAACAGTACAGGGTTTAGGATCGAAGTATTGTACTTGATTTTGCACATATTGTTCAGTGCTAAGGGTAAACTGCAGTGTGACTGTTGTGTGTGTGAATGGTATTAGGTAGGACCAGATCTTCCAGCCACAGAGGCAGAATAATCCTCTAAGGTCTGTTGAATCAATGGCAGTCTACCCATTGATACTAGAAAGGGGAGATGTGGTGTAATTGAGTTATTTAGAAAGAACTACAAAGTCGCGCAGGGATGACGTCACGGGGGGGCGACTGGCGGGAGAGTGACAGACTAGCAGCGAGGTTGACATTTGGTGCAATAAAAAGTGACGTTACAAACTACAGTTGGACTCACGCAGTGTTTTAATAACACGACAATTAATGGTTTGCACCTTGTGGTGAATCCTTTGTATTTACTCTCATGAAGTCTTCTCTTTATGGTAGACTTAGATACTGATACACCTACTTCTTGGAGAGTATTTTTCACTTGAGTGGATGTTGTGAAGAGGTTGTTCTTCACCATGGAAAGGATTCTGTGATCATCCACCACTGTTGTCTTCCGTGGACGTCCAGGCCTTTTTGAGTTCCCAAGCTCACCAGTGCACTCTTTTTTTTTTCAGAATGTACCAAACTGTTGATTTGGCCACTCCTAACATTTCTGCTATCTCTCTGATGGATTTCTTCTTTTTTTTCAGCCTCAGGATGGTCTGTTTCACCTCCATTGAGAGCACCTTTGACCACATGTTGTGTGTTCACAGCAACAGCTTCCAAATGCAAACGCCACACCTGGAATCAACTCCACACCTTTTAACTGCTTAATTGATGACAGGTTAACGAGGGAAGAGTCCATGCAGCCTTGTTATTTTTTTTTGCAGCCTTCTGAGTCAGTTGTCAAATTACTTTTGGTCCCTTGAAAAAGAGGTGGCTACGTATTAAAGAGCTGTAATTCCTAAACCCTTGCTCCAATTTGGATGTGAATACTCTCAAGTTACAGATGAGAGCCTGCACTTTAAGCCCATATTGATTATATAATTGTATCCTGAATATGTTTTCATAAACAGCTAAAATAACAAAACTTGTGTCACTGTCCAAATATTCTTGGGCCTAACTGTATGTCTTTGCAATCAGTAAACACCAACGGCAGCAACTTGGTCCCATGCACTGCTCTTTTAAAGGTATTTCACTTTGCTACAGTACATCAGAGTTGAAACTGTCAAATCATTGCATCACAAGCAAATTTCATGGAGACTGATGGGGTCAAAACAGCTTTTTTGGTGGTTGCTACATTTGCAGTACTGTAGTGCAGCGGTTTTAGCACCAGCCCTTTTTAACTGCAGGAACTTGGAATCCGTTTTACAGGAACTTCACTATGTTGTGTGTCACTATTGCAGAAATCTAATATAAGGTGAAATTATTAAGAGCTAGTAAGGGGACGAAATAAATTCCTGGTCCGTGTAGGCACATCTTTAGCTCACATTTCCACTTGCAAGGACCAGGACCTAATTACAACTTGGGCTGCATTCAGACCAGGATAATCCAGGGGTCTCGGTTCAACTGGGCGGGGAATGGTGAGAATTTTCACACCTTGGTTTGGTTTGCATTCACGCTGCAGTGGATCAAACTGCCTGGACAACATCACGCAGTTACAACTGCTTGTTTGGGGCACTGTAGCCAAAATCACCACTGACCAGGAAGAAAAGATCTCGGGGAAGAAGAAAAATCCGGCTCATTGATTGACCAGGACCAAAAATGGAAATCCGTTTCCTTCAGCTGCGCTGTTTGTCCGTCACAAACGAGACATTTCTTAACATTTTTCCTCGGCTTTCTCTGGTGAAAGGATTTCTCGGATTCACGTGGTTGTCTTTATTTTCTACCCAAAATATACTACGGTAAACGCCACTTCCTCTTCTCAGGCTATGTATTGCTATGGTTACACAAACAGCGAGGGGCACTCCCGCCCTTTGGTCCACTGGATAGTCCGTTTGGATTCACACTGCAAGCAGAGCGCACCAGGCTTCATTTGCAAGTGAACCGAGACCCCCATTTTCAGGGGGACCACACTTTGCTTGTTTGGTGTGCACCAGAGTTCCAACACCAAACAGTGGCCATCTGATTGCGCCCTAAGTGGAGGAAGTTCTTGCAAATCAGTTTGTAGTTCCTGGTAAATGGAAATGGGGCTAGTGTGGCCCTGAAAAGGTGTTGGTGGGGCTTGGTATTGACTGATTGGATATAATTGAGTGTCATGATGGAAACAAAGCATAAGACAAAACACCAGAAAAAGCTCATGCATTGTTCCATTGCCAAAACGGGTTTCAGCCAATGTGGAGAGTGATTTGTGCTCGTCATGTGTTTTTATTAAATAACGACAGACAAGAGCAGATTGTGATGGAGTTGGAGCTAATAAATGTTAAGAAAAAGCAACTTATCATAAGATTGCTGCACAGAGGAAAAAGAGAAGTCGGAGAAAAGGGTGCGTGCAACCACCGCTGCTGCCGTTATTTGACAATCTGTGTAATTACTGGGGTTATGACAAGCCACAAAATGTTATGTATGTGCTCACATCCTCAATATTCTTTTGAATTTGCACCACTGTTTAACTGACTCGCTTTGGAAAGTTGTACCGCTGTGAATGGGCAGAGTGGAGCAGCGGCAAGAACCAGGAAATGTGGAGGAGGAGACAAAGCAGACCAATCACAGCTCTTGTGGTATACATCACCTCCTTCTCTAGAGGTGCACGTCGGGTGACGCAGGGGCAATTGCGTTGATGTTGCGTCAACGCCATTGCGGCTGCATCACATCAAGCTTTGGAATGTTCCTGGTTTGAATCCCTGAGGTGGCAGGAGCCTTTCTGAATGGAGTTTGCATGTTCTCTCTCTGCTTGTGTGGATTTACTGAGTGCTTATTTCCTCACACAGTTCATTGACATGTTGTGTTCAAGATAATAGCAGTCCCACATCACTAGCAAGATACAGTAAATCACTGTTTTTGTTAGAATTTCAACTTCTGCACTGCAAGTAAGTTTCTAGAAGGTTTAGTAAAGGTATAGAAAACCAACAGACCCAACAGGCATGACGTGCATGCTGCTGATTCTGTGAAACTGAATCATTAACTGAAAGGGGCGTGTTCAAAAAAATAGCAGTGCTGAGTTCACTCAGTGAAGTCATTGATTCTGTGAAAAAAAAATAGGTGTTAAACAGGTGGCCCTTATTTAAGGATCAAGGCAACTGACGCTGCATATGTTGGCTGTGCATTTGTCGTTGAAAAACAGAGTGAAATGGGTCGTTCAAGACACTGTTCAGAAGAAGAGCGTTCTTTGATTAAGAAATTAATAAGAGGGGAACACCTATAAAAAAGTGCAGAAAATGATAGGCTGTTCAGCTAAAATGATATCAAACGCTTTAAAATGGCAGCCAAAACCAGAAAGGCGAGGAAGAAAAAGAAACGACTATTCGAATGGAATAATCAAACTGGCAAAGGCTCAGTCAATGATCAGCTCCAGGAGGATCAAAGAAGATCTAAGGTTGCCTGTGAGTACTGGAACAATCAGACGACGTCTATGTGAAGCCAAGCTACCAGCAAGAAGCCCCCGCAAAGTCCCATTGTTAATAAAAAGACATGTGCTGAAGCGGTTACAATTTGCCAAAGAACACATTGACTGGCCTAAAAAGAAATGGCGTAATATTTTGTGGACTGATGAGAGTAAGATTGTTCTTTTTGGGTCTAAGGGCCACAGACAGTTTGTCAGACGTCCTGCAAACACTGAATTCAAGCCACAGTACACAGTGAAGACGGTGAAGCATGGTGGTGCAACTATCATGATATGGGGATGTTTCTCGTACTATGGTGTTGGTCCTATTTATCGCATACCAGGGATCATGGATCAGTTTGAGTACATCAGAATACTGGAAGAAGTCATGTTGCTGTATGCTGAAGAGGAAATGCCTTTGAAATGGGTGTTTCAACAAGGCGGTGATCCCAAACACACCAGCAAGCGAGCAAAATCATGGTTCCAGACAAACAGCATTCAAGTAATCGAGTGGCCAGCACAATCCGCGGACCTTAATCCCATAGAAAACTTGTGGGCTGACATAAAAAATGCTGTTCATGAGGCAAAACTAAGAAATGCAGAGGAATTGTGGAACGTAGTACAATTGTCCTGGGCTGCAATACCTGTTGACTGGTGCCAGAAGTTGGTCGACTCCATGCACCACAGATGTGAAGCAGTTATCAGAAACCGTGGTTATGCAACTAAATATTAGTTTATGATTCTCAGGAAAGTTGAATCTTCAAGCATTTCTTAGTTTATACAGTACATTTTTGAGTTTGTAAAGACAGATGTCAACACTGCTATTTTTTTAACATTGTATTTCTTCACTTTCTGTAAAATATTATCAAATTCAATTACTTTTTCCAATTTTCTTGCTTTGAAATAGAATGTGCAGTGTCCCCAATGCATTTGTGTTCATTAACATACAATTTATTTGAAGAATTTTGACGTTTACTCACATTTTTCAACACACTATTATTTTGAACATTATTTTGAATATTTTTTTGCTATTATGTTGTATTTATTGGTGACTTTAGATTTGATGTTGGATTGTCTTTAAGCCCACAGAATAAAGGGTAAATGTTGCTAGTAGGGATGTTAATGATTAATTGACGTTTTGATTGTTTTGATCGACTAAATTAAATTGGTTGTAAATTAATTGATAACTCAGCAGTCCTTTTCAATGGGAGCTTATTCTATGAAATGTAGTGGCGTCGCCATCCAGGCAGGGGCACACACGGTCACCTACTGCCGCATTTCAACCGAAAAATCAGAAGATGACGCCAAGCCCCCAGAGCGCGTGCGCTGTGCAGAGTGAAAAAACTCGCCCTTCCGGGTTACGTCAGAGCGCCACAAGTTCTAATGGCATGCGAGCTTGAAGGTCCACCTGCTTCAAATTAACATAGTGGAGAAACAAACCGAAGCAAAGAAAAAGATAACACGAGCGCAAAAACCCATCCCTGCTGCCGCTGCCCTGCCCCGCAAGACGAAAAAGCAGACCAGACTCAAGTTCCCACTGAGGTAACGACAACAGAGGAGCCCAGATGGTACTGTGATAATGTTTAACATGCAACAGATGAAGCAGCTCACAATTTAGTTTCCTGTTAAAACAGTCTAGTAGTGCATCTCAGTAAATTAGAACATGAAAATTATTTCTTGTAATGTAACTAAACAAAACTGCAACCTGGACCTCCAGAAAAGCGGTAGAAGATGGATGGATGGATAACTACGCAAGATAAATTTATGATATTGGTAATAGTTTAAAAAAAAAACATGCCATTTGTAATTTACTGAGATGTACCAGCACATAGTACACACTGTACAGCACAAAATTTATTAAACTACAAAAACTGCCATTGTCTGTAGTTGAAAAAATGCAAAGGGTACAATAAATCATTGAAGAATGGGATGTTCATGTTTTATTCAGGATATTGTAGAGGGTAAAAGGGAAAGGATGTGGAGGCGAGGCACGAGCGTAGGTCGACACAGATTCTTTATTGAACCCTCTATCATATGTACAGCCTGGGACCCCAGCGTGGGCGCTGGGGCCGTGAAGAGCCTAGTCTGGAAAAGCTTTGCCTCAGTTCCTCTTCGCTCTCTTATATAGCTTTATTGACCTGCACGTAGGAACCGAGGCTGGCGCATATTCATTAGGTCTGACAAAGGCTGTGAGTGGCAAGATTATAATAACACATGTTCTATACAAAAGCACTGTGTGGCATTATTAACATAACACGTTACCTTCCTACCATACATTCGCCTTCCTGTGCTGTAGTTTAAAGCAGCAGGAGGCGGAGACGTCTTAGTCTGGTGTAATTACCCCTGTGGGGCGCTATCCCCCCCAGTCCATTATTCAGCCCCTGTCTGCTTCTGGGTGAGAGATGATGTCCGTCTGCAGTGTGCTGGCGTCGCCACAGTATCAAAAACAGTAATTAACTTTTCATATGTTAACGATAGACCGTATTGTACCGAGGGAAATTTAGATTCTCAGGAAAATTGCTGTTTATCAATTAATTGTTAATCGATCGATAAGATGAATCAATTAACAATGAATGAATTGATAACTTGCATCCCTAGTTGCTAGTAGTAAAAACAAGTTTCCCTACTATACTTGGGACAGTAAAGTAAAGCCAAGTCCATCATCTGAAGGCAATGAAGATGAAAGGATTTTATATTTATTGATGTATGATGTCATGTATAAATTCACAACAGTTCTTGTACTCTTTACAGAAAGTTTGAGCAATGGCAATAATGAGATATCATTGCACTATAACAGTATTCCAAATATTTCCAGTTGAATACATTTTATTTGAAACTATACTAGTATGTGGTATCAACTGGGATCAAGTGTTTTTATTAGTACTTGCTAATTGGCTCTTATACTCTGCACAAATATCACATTGACACCCAATATGAAGATGGTTATGCCATACATACTTACATTGGGGCAAAAAAGTATTTAGTCAGCCACCAATTGTGCAAGTTCTCCCACTTAAAAGATGAGAGAGGTCTCCAATTTTCATCATAGGTATACCTCAACTATGAGAGACAAAATGAGAAAAAAAAACATCCAGAAAATCACATTGAAGGATTTTTAATGAATTAATTGGTAAATTCCTCGGTAAAATAAGTATTTGGTCAATAACAAAAGTTCATCTCAATACTTTGTTATATACCCTTTGTTGGCAATGACAGAGGTCAAACGTTTTCTGTAAGTCTTCACAAGGTTTTCACACACTTGCTGGTATTTTGGCCCATTCCTCCATGCAGATCTCCTCTAGAGCAGTGATGTTTTGGGGCTGTCGCTGGGCAACACGGACTTTCAACTCCCTCCAAAGATTTTCTATGGGGTTGAGATCTGGAGACTGGCTAGGCCACTCCAGGACCTTGAAATGCTTCTTACGAAGTCACTCCTTTGTTGCCCGGGCGGTGTGTTTGGGATCATTGTCAGGGTGAAAGACCCAGCCACGTTTCATCTTCAATGCCCTTGCTGATGGAAGGAGGTTTTCACTCAAAATCTCACGATACATGGCCCCATTCATTCTTTCCTTTACACGGATCAGTCGTCCTGGTCCCTTTGCAGAAAAACAGCCCCAAAGTATGATGTTTCCACCCCCATGCTTCACAGTAGGTATGGTGTTCTTTCTCCTCCAAACACGACAAGTTGAGTTTTTACAATAAAGTTCTATTTTGGTTTCATCTGACCATATGACATTCTCCCAATCCTCTTCTGGATCATCCAAATGCTCTCTAGCAAACTTCAGACGGGCCTGGACATGTACTGGCTTAAGCAGGGGGACACGTCTGGCACTGCAGGATTTGAGTCCCTGGTGGCGTAGTGTGTTACTGATGGTAGCCTTTGTTACTTTGGTCCCAGCTCTCTGCAGGTCATTCACTAGGTCCCCCCGTGTGGTTCTGGGATTTTTGCTCACCATTCTCGTGATCATTTTGACCCCACGGGGTGAGCTCTTGCGTGGTGCCCCAGATCGAGGGAGATTATCAGTGGTCTTGTATGTCTTCCATTTTCTAATAATTGCTCCCACAGTTGATTTCTTCACACCAAGCAGTTTACCTATTGCAGATTCAGTCTTCCCAGCCTGGTGCAGGTCTACAATTTTGTTTCTGGTGTCCTTTGACAGCTCTTTGGTCTTGGCCATAGTGGAGTTTAGAGTCTGACTGTTTGAGGTTGTGGACAGGTGTCTTTTATACTGATAAACTTTACAAAACCCAAGATACGAACAACCAAGAAAAGTATGTGCATATCTGTCTGTGGGGTGGATTTGTGGAACAGTCTGGAGCTGGAACTGAAACTATGTACAAACAGAATTCAATTCAAAAAGAGGTATAAACATTATTTGCTGAAAGGATATATGTTAAAAGGGTAGTATTTATATGTACGATTCACTATGCTCACTCTGGGACATTATGGAATGGTGGGTGGGACAGCACTGTGTATATCTGTGTTGTTTGAGGCTGGTTTTGATGTGTGGACATCAATGTATGCTAGGATGGATGGGTGTTAATGTTGATATGTAAAAAATACAGTAAATTGTTTACTTGGGGTCTTAAATGTGGTAATTTGTATATAATTCACATGGGTGTATTTATGGAAAAGAGGAGATGGAATTAATAAGTGTTCACTTCTTCCTTCTCCCTTTCGAACACTGTATACTGTTACTTTATTGCATTTGTCATTTGTTTTGTTTTTGTTATACTTTTTTGTTCGAAATAAAGTATCTATCTATAATGAGTTCAAACAAGTGCCATTAATACAGGTAATGAGTGGAGGACAGAGGAGCCTCTTAAAGAAGAAGTTACAGGTCTGTGAGAGCCAGAAATCCTGCTTGTTTGTAGGTGACCAAATACTTATTTTCCACCATAATTTGCAAATAAATTCTTTAAAAATCAGACAGTGTGATTTTCTGGATTTTTTTTTTCTCATTTTGTCTCTCATAGTTGAGGTATACCTATGATGAAAATTGGAGACCTCTCTCATCTTTTAAGTGGGAGAACTTGCACAATTGGTGGCTGACTAAATACTTTTTTGCCCCACTGTATATTACAGTAGTAATATAAAATAGTAACTGCTATTTTACTGCCCCTTTAGAGGTGAGTAAAGCAGTAATGGAGAAATGTCAGAACAGCAGAAAACCTTTACAGTATATATACAGAGTGGAAATACAACACTTTTATCAAAGTAGTGGTCTTGGTATCCAGTATCCGTGAGTGCTCAAGCTGAAGATCACTTAATCTAAAAAGAGGAATCAGTGCATCCCTAATCACAATGTATGACCAGTTAAACTCAAAACTGTGTGCTAAGGGAAAAAGGATCATGGTCGGCTGCCTTTTTGTAGCGTCCATGTTAGTTTGCTAGTTTAACAAAACCGAAAATATAAAATGACAAACACAAGCGTCATCATACTGCACCCAAACTTTCTCTTTTTACTACTCTGATGGCTAAATGTTCACCCAACAGTGTTTTTTATATAATTATCACTTGATTAACTATAGTAAGAAAACTGCTAATTTTGTGTTTGTATTATTTAGGTATTATAAGACCCATTTATCAGTATTCCATGATGTCAGTTCCTAATTTTGCACTTTTTCAGTATACCCCCCCATTCATACCTCTGCATATGTGAAGCACCCATTTTGTGAAAGCCTTGCACCTTGTGCTCCTGCTTCTCCTCTTTATCTCTTTCATGTCCTCCTTTCTTTTTCCAGCTATCGGCGTGTGGTGCCGAGGTGTCGTCTGAGGTCTGCCGGGAGCTGGGCTTCTCTAGCAACCTGTTGTGCAGCTCTTGTGACCTTCTCGGGGAGTTCAGCCTCACCAAGCTCCAGCCTAATTGTCGGCAGTGTTGCCAGCAGGAGGCCCAGTTTGAGACTCGGAAGGTAACCGGGGGTGGGGGGTGGGCTCGGGCTTTCGAATAGGCAGACAAAAAGTTTCTGGCTGTCTAGATTAAGTAGCAACAGGGAGTATGTTACAAGAAGGTTCAGTCATGGGGTTAAAGGTGTTTTGGATGTTGAAGCTGTGTTACTAAGAGCTGACACGTTAATTGTGGGGACTTCCTTTAAAATTGTAAACTGTCAGTGCAAGTTTTATAGAAGACGGACTCCTCATAGCCTTTTCACTTCAGCCAGGCTCCATGTTGGTTAACATTCCAGAACCTGATTTTGAACTGACCAAACCCATCAAAAATAAATGGGCTCAGAACTTGAAAAGCTGAAAAGTAGAACAATAAAGTGCTTTGGGGGTTTTTTTCCCCTTGAAAACTGTTAATGATGCACTCTGGTGGCTCTTAATCCCCTATAAAAACAAATCTAGATTGTCTAAAATGGTATCTTATCCCCTTTTTGTTAAAAACTAAGTATTTATTATCTTAGAGTTTCGAGTCAAAATCTTTTCACTTTCCCTCCCTCCCTCCTTCAAACACCAAGATCTATGATTGCTAGGCCCATCCACATCCCACAAGGCTAATAGTGGCTAGCACTTCACTATCAAATCCTGTGATAAAAAGACTTATCGGTTGAAGGGCATGTCCAGTTGTATGCAGGGTGGCCCAGGATAATGACTGAAACTGCACTGATCCTTAAAAGAAGTTTAATGGTAAAACCCATCTTAATTTGGGTCAAATTTTCAATGTAGCTAGTTATTAAATGCTACCTATCCTGGAGGCTAACTTCAGTTTGGCCAGAGTCCTGATTGGCTCAACACTACCCACGTGTCAGCTTCATGCATAGTTAGGTCACCAAAAACGTTCCATCTTAACTCGCCTTTTCTCAGGGGGGCTGGGCTTACAAGGTGTCTGTGTGTGTGTGGGGGGGGGAGGGAGGGGGGGGGGCTGAAAAGTTCTTAGTGGTCAAATTTGACCAAATGGGGTTTATTTTTCAACATAGTCTCCCCTTCGGTCCACACACTTCTTCTATCAGTGTTGCAGCGCTTGGATCCCTGTGTTGAAAAATAAACCACATTCTGTCAAATTTGAACACTATGAGCTTTTCAGCTGATGAACTTTTCAGCCCCCTCCGTAAGTGAAACTTTACAGCAACAAAACAGAGACATGAGACTTTAGAGTGATTTTGCTCTTGATGTGTCTTGTAAGTCATAAAAACCATCTTACAGACATGTAAACAAGAAAAAAACTCAACTTTTGGTGGAGTGTCACTTTAATTCAGTAGCTGGTGTATCATCCAGCCAACTATATGTAAATGAGCTCCATCCAGCATAGTGCGTAGGTTTCACAGAATATGTGTTAAACATTTAAGCCAGCAGTTGTTGGTGCAAAATGTAACAAATTCACCAACTAGGTAGCTTATTTATTTTCTCAGATAGTTTCAGAAACACTTTGGGGATTTATGTTGGAGATATGAGAAAGTTTACTGCTGAGCTGCCATGCTGGACAGTTTGGAAATTTGCGAAGAGCCCACCCACACTTATAAGAATTGTCCAATCAGGAGCAGATCCATATTTGCACACAGGCTGTAGTGGTGATAATGCCGTACTCCAGGGACATCAGATGTCCAAACGAGGTCAGAATACAGTCACTGATGCCTTAACCACATTCAAGCAAACAAGTCAGAAAACTCTGATTCTCTTGTTAGCAACACTGATCTAAAACAATACCGTACATTTGTTTTGTACCATTTGTTTTGCTGAAACGCAGTTAGCGGGGAAGTGACATCATTCTGACCTCACAGTTTGGACATTCAGTATTTTCTGAACATGTTCTAAGGCTGCATTCACACCAGGATAGTCCGGGAGTCTCGGTTCGACTTGGCGGGGATGGCGAGAATTTTCACACCTTCGTTTGGTTTGCATTCACACAGCACTTCACTCAAGCGGCCCAAACTGCTTGGACAGCGTCATGCAGTTACAACAGCTGCTTGTTTGTGGCGCTGTAGCCGAAGCCACCACTGACCAGGAAGAAAAAAATCTCAGCGAAGAAGAGAAATTCGGCTCATCGATTGGCTAGGACCAGTGTTGTGCTGAGAATTGCTTGCTTGCCAAAAATTGCATCCCATGCACCAAAACTATAAAATATAACACTACTGCCAGGCTTGTAACCATTTGTACATTTTTAGAAGTAAAAATTGTTATTACCTCTTGTAAATTATCTTTAAATTATGTTTATTTGACGATGGGATGCAATTCTTGGCAAGCGAGCAATTCTCAGCATAACACCATTCCCTTCAATAAGGTGTTTATGCACCACAAACTAATAAAAATGAAAAGCTCCGATGTCTGTATAAACGCCCCATGCCGCCATCATGTTGCTAAACGTTTTAAAAACATCGGTATTCTTGTGTGTAGCCACAAGCAGCTGAGAAATCTGGTTCTCAGACCATATATCTATCAGTCTGCATCTCACTTGTCACTACTCCAAGTCCAAGAAGCATTTTTTTAAACTTTTCTCCTCGGTTTTCTCCGGTAAAAGTATTTCTTGGATCCGCGCGGTTGACTTTATTGTTTTTTTCTACCCAAATTGGAGGCTGAAGAGCCAGGAGCTCTTTAGCTGAATTGGGATGTTGGATTTTATTTACCGACGGGTTCCTACCACGGACGTGCTGCCAGGAAACACACATCAAGTTTTCAACAGGGACAACTTTTTCAGGTGAGTGGGAACTTTGCCTGTCTGCCTCTCACCCAGATGGTGAATTAATGTCTTTTCATGTATTTACATTGAGTTACAATGTAATCGTGCTGCGTGAAAAATTTGTCCGTTCATGTTTGATGTGAAGGCACCTTTACAGTAAATGCCACTTTCTCTTCTCACTGTGTGTTGCTGTGGTTACACAAATGCAGAGGGGCACACCCGCCCTTTGGTCCGCTGGATACTCCGTTTGCATTCACACGGCAAGCGAAGCGCACCAGACTGCGTTGGCAAGCGACCCAAGACCCCCCCCCCGCTTTTCAGCGGGACCAGAGTTTGCTTGTTTGGTGCTGCACCAGAGTTCCAGGCACGTTCAGACAGCACCAAACGAACCAAACTATCCACGGAATACACATTTTGGTCCTTTAGTCCTGACCAAACAGTGGCTGTGTGAATGTGCCCTAAGAGAACAGTCAGTCATTTATCACAGGGGTGTCCAATCATGTGCCATGGAGGGCCAAGACCCTGCAGGGTTTCTCTTCTACGCAGTCTTCTCAGCAGGTGTTTTCACTTATCAGCAATCAGTGGGAAGAAATTCAGTGGAATTCTGCTGTTGAAGACACTGGTTGGAGGTAAAGCCTGCAAGGTCTTGGCCCTCCATGGCACATGATTGGACACCCCTGGTTTATCATCATTGCTTGCTTTCATCATTGCATATTCTTCTTTCCTCCATTTTGCCCCTGTTGTTAACTTCCACCTGGCATGTGTGTTGAGTGATGCTCTTCATGGAACTTTGATTCCACTGATACTGATATGAACCACAGGCTGGTTCAGCAGAAAGCTTCAAGGTTCTGAGATCCAGAAGGGAACTGACAGGGAGTCTTGCCTGTCCGAAGGGGCTGTCAGTGGATAGTACTCTAGCTCTTCTGCTGGAATGTATCACATTTATTGACACGGTCACAACCCTTGCGTTTAGATTGCTGCTATAAATAACAGCCCAGCCTCTGACCTCCTGTCACTGGGTCTGTTGACAGCGTGTGCAGCTGTGCACCTGATCTACTGCCACACACGGGCTCCGTCACAAGCTGTCCGTCTCAGTCTTTCCCTCTGACGTTCTTGAGCTGAGGCTCCTTAACATGGCTTGACTCCACACACAGGATCACAGTGTCAGGCTTTTTTTTTTTTTTTGGTAGTTACCTGCCTGAAACCAGTGAAGAAGTGTGACTCTACACATCCAAAACGAGCCCCTAATGAGCTGTGTGGGTAAACACTCACTCTAGTTTGGCTGTACCCACATTATCCATTATCTTAATAATTGGTAATTAGATTAGTATTTGCTTTTTAAATTTGGGATTCAGATTCTGCCTTTTTTCTGACTGCTTGATTTTAAAAGAGGTAAATAATCAATGCACTGCAAATACATCATGTTCATAAGTTATTTTATTTTAAATCGTACCATAAAATGTAGAAGGATAAGAGCCCCACACTCTTGCTCCAAATTCAGCTCTTTTGTTCATACCTACTGACTCCCTGTGGCCAAAAAGACCCTCTCAAATTGAGGGGGAAAAACTGGTAAATTTAGTAGAAATATTAAGCTAAATTACAGTGGATATTTGAGAATAATGTAAGAGGAAAAAGGTCACAAATTGATTAAAAAAAACCATTGGTGTAAAAAAAAAAATCACAAGTTTACAAGGAAAAAATTCAAAATTTACAAGAAAAAAAAAGCATATTTTTAAGAAAAAAAAAGGAAATTGGCAAGATATCAGTTTTGAGAAAAAGAACACAGATACTTGACAATCTCAAATTTATTAGAAAAGCTACAAAGTTGCAAATGTACATGAAAAAGTGCCAAAGATTTTGATGTAAATTTTCATATATAAGAGAGAAGTCCTGTTAGCTGTTAGTAATGCTTATTCTAACTCGGCTGTTTGACCTTCATTTTAAAGCTTATATAAATTTTGTGGTTTCACACAGATTTTTTTTTTTTTTTTGCTCAAAGTCTAGTACAGGTTGCCCCCCACCCCCACCCTGTTTCTAACAGCCCACCTGCATCAAATAGACCAATCAGGACTTCAAGAACCTACAGAAGTTTAGAGGGAAGTGTATGTTGATGCTAAAAGTAAATAAAGTTAAACTTTGAGACATTAACACTGAATCAGTTCACTGAGGGAGAAGAAAGACACCAAAGAATATTTGGAATATTTAGATATTATCTCTGGATTCTTACTGACTATTCAGTGCTCCAAAACTGCAGTATTCAGGACAGCCCTAGACTCAAGTGATGATGGAAAAATAATGTAATTTTTTTTCTTCGTGATGAAGCAAAACCTCAAGTGTGTGTGCGAGGTATCCTAGCAACAGCACCTTAGATATGTGTAGTGCACACCTCATTACGCCTCCTGATGATAACTCTGTTACAGACAGACACTTAAGAGTGAAGAGTACTCCTCTTCCTCCTCACACTTGGAGAGAAATGTCACTTAGCGGAGTGATTGCCTCTCTCCAGCCGCCGTCTGAGGGGAGCACCAGAAAGACGGCATCGCCAAGCACATTTTCTCCTCAAACGCCAACAATTATCAGCCTTAAGAATTCTTTTCAGTCTCTCAGTTGACATCAGTGCCGTACCATTAAACCTTCAGAGGGAAGGCTTATTGCACTCCATCATCAGTTGGTAAGATTCACTGAGCATGCAGGGCATTTTGGGAACTCATTTTCAGACCACCTTTCTCTGCAGAGCACCCGGGTATGAAAGTGCCTCAGCTCCTCTGGGTGTCATGAGGCTTTATAGTGTCTCTGTGGATCTTTCAACCTTTTATTTTTTGACGCTGTCACAGGCCTGTTTGGGTACAAGTGTTAGTATAAGATAATATAAATTCAGGTCTCTTGATGCTTTAAATATTTAGGGAGTTTTCACACCTGAAAGTCGACACCAATGTCCGGTTAAGTTTGGTTTCACACTGCTCCTTATCAAAGCAAACTAAACGACTTTATGTGACACAGCCTACATCTTGTTGTCATGACGATGTTTGGGTTGTTGGCGCAGACTGGTTGTTAGTAAACATGCCACTCACCCTTCAAGGTTTTTTCTGTTGCTCTGGACACATCAGCAACCACAGTTTAAGCAGAAACGGGAAGGCTCCATCCTATTAGTCAGTAAATTAGTTTAGTGAGGCTAGACTGTTATCCAGATCTGGTAAGTTTCTACATTTTAATGATTTTTTTTTTTTTTTTTAAAGTGATTATTTGTGCCACTAATGGCCACATTTCCTCTCTTATCAGTTGCCTTAACTTCCCGTGTTTGGTCCAGAAGTACGAACCTTTCTGAAAATTTCTTTTAACTCTAAACAAACCAGATCAAGGTTCAGTTTGATCCGGATTAAGACCACTTCCTTTTGCCAGACCAAGTTTTGGCTCTTTGTTCTGGACCATGGTTTGGAGGAGGTTTCACACCTAAAATTTTGGTCCAAACTAAACTGAAAAGTCCGAAAGTCCACACCAGTGGGTTAGGTGTGAAAGCACCCTTATAACAAATATTTTTGTGTCAAAACCCACAGAAAGACTCAGACTTCCGGTCTGGACACCATGGTGGTAGCCACTTAACGCTGAAGCTCCCAGATCCCATCCGTGAAAATACCATAAAAATCAGATTTAACGGATTTGTGGAAGAGTGAAAATCAAAAGATAAAGTTATTATGCCTAAAGGAAAACAGAAGAGATCGACATTTACCAGACGAAGACACGCGTTAGCCGGAGAAACTGACCTCGAAGACAATAACCACTCGGAAATGGAGGAGCAAAATGAGGCTAGCAACACAGCTAGCTTAAAAATGATACTTAAAGAATTAAGAGAATTTCGCCGAGAATGTGGGGCCGAATTTTGTGAACTTAAAGACAAAATAAGGAAGACAAACAACAGAGTGGACCAGGCTGAGGACCGAATCATGGAAGCAGAGGAAAGAATAAAAGGGCTTGGAAGAAACCACGCTGGATTTACTTAAACGACAGACAAGACTGGAGGCTAAGCTAACCGACGTGGAAGGAAGACTAAGAAGGGACAACATAAGAATTCGTGGTCTGAAAGAAGGACTTGAGGATGGTTTCACCACAATGGCTGCATGCGTGGAAACCATACTGAGGGAAAAGTTGGAAATTCCCCAATCCACCGACTTGAAAATAGAAAGGGCACACTGTTCATTAGCCCCAAGGCAGTTGGCGGAAGCCCCCCCGCGATCGGTGGTGGTGAAGTTTTCCAACTTCAGAACAAAAGAGGTTTTGAGACTGGCTTGGCAGAAAAAAGGATTTATGCACCAAGAAAGAGAGGTTTTTGTGGAGCATGACTACGCCCCGGAGGTCCTTAAAAAACGTCGGGAATACAATGAAGCTAAAAAGATACTAAGAGAGAAGAAACTGCGCTTTCAAACCCCATTTCCAGCGAAGCTGAGGGTTTTTTACGTGGAAGAGACGTGTCTTTACAACTCAGCGGAAGAAGCAACCAGGGATATGGTGAGAAGAGAGCTCCCGGTACCGGTGTATAAACCCGCAGCAGACCCGATCAAAAGAATCAAGGCTTAAACGTGGTGCACACAGAGACTCTCAAAATCCACGGGCCAGCAGCGGGAAACCCAGCGCCAGGGCTATAAGGAAAAACTGAACGCTTTCAGGAGGGAATAACGATATTTTTAGTCAATATGCACATCCAACCCTCCTCCTACAAGGTAACAAACATTCAAGGAGATACAGAATCAGCAAATATGAAGTGGTAAAACATTTCATGGAACAGTCATAATATTAGAAACAAATAAGTCTTAAAAAAAAAAAAACTTGTTAAAATAGAAATGTGACAATGAACCACATGAACTCTCCACGCTAACAAATATTGTATTACCATGATTGTTTGCTGTGATGGTGGTGGGAGGTAGCGCATAATTTCATAGGGTATAGGCGTAAAAAAAAAAAAAAATCTACAAGTTCGGATTGGGATCTGAAATTCACGTTAAAAACATGGGACAACTTACAGGGGTAAGAGAGGTCCCTCAACACGTAACAAAGTTTGAGGAATTTCCCTCAGAGCCAACACACCATCAAGGCTCCTCTGAGGTCGCTAAAAAGACCTCAGTTCAGGAAGATCTTTTGACAGTTTTATGTTTTAAAGTTTTATATATTATGTTCTTAATGTTTTTTTTATGTTCTTAATGTTCTTTCAGTTTTTGAGTAGCATAACAGAGGGCCACTACACTGTTATACTAAATAAGACAATACAATGGAGAAACAGAGTTCAACCAAAATAATCTCATATAATGTAAAAGGGATCATGAATCCAGTTAAAAGATCCAAGATTCTAGGCAAAATGATAAAAGACAAAGCAGGAATAATATTTTTACAAGAGACCCACCTAACAGACTTGGAACACACTAAACTTAATAGACAAGGGTTTAAACTGATCTCTTCATCTTCACATAAGTCAGGGAGGAGGAGGAGGGTAGCGACATTGATCTCAACCAAAATTATATTTGAAAAAAAAAAAAACTCAGAACACAAAGATAAAGAAGGGAGATTTAGCATGGTACTTGGTCAGCTAGAGGGAGAAGATATCACCCTGCTGAATGTATATGCACCTCCAAGGGCTAACTGGAAATTTTATAAAAATATATTTGACCTAATGATAACTAAAGCCCAAGGTTTAGTGATATGTGGTGGAGACTTCAATCTAAGACTGAATCCATACTGGGATGCATCAGGTAATTCTCCACATCAAAATAACACTCAAAGTAGAAAAACTAGGATGCTACTAAAAGAAATGAGAATCTGTGACGTGTGGAGGGAATTCAACCCCAGTGTAAAAGATTATACATTCTACTCAGCACCACATTCATCATATTCAAGGACTGACTATTTTTTTATGTTTAATAGAGACATTGGAAGAGTAAAAACATGTAAAATAGGACTGATGGATCTCTCTGACCACAGTCCGATCTATATGGACTTAAATATCCCAAAATACACAAATGATACATTTTCTTGGAGGTTAAATTCAAATGTGCTGAAAGGACCACTGAAAGATGAATTGGAGTCAGATATTCTCAGATATTTGGAAGAAAATGATAATGGAGAAGTGTCCCCTTTAATACTGTGGGACGCATGCAAAGCTGTAACAAGGGGAAAGATTATTGCAAAACTGGCACTCCAAAAGAAATTGAGACAAGAAAAACTAATCACATTAGAGTCCGAACTTAAGAAACTAGAAAAAGAGCACAAAGACAACACTCATTCTAATGACTCGCTCAAAATTAAGGAAATAAAAAAACAAATAAACAAGATCTACACAGCAGAAATCCAGAAGAAACTTACATTTCTGAAACAAAAATATTATGACACGGGTAGCAAATCAGCAAAATTACTAGCCTATAAATTGAGGAAACAACAAACGGAGAGAGCAATCGACAAAATCAGAGACCCAGTATCAAAAGAAATAAAAATTAGAATTCAGGAAATTCTTAAAAGCTTTGAGAATTACTACAAGAACTTGTACTCCCTCAAAAAACACAAAAAAGACACATCCAAAGCCTTCCTAAATGCATTAAATCTTCCCAAACTTACTGAGTCACAAAATAAACTATTGGCAGGAATACAACCTAAAGAATTAGAAAAAGCAATTATGAAACTTAAAGCTAACAAATCCCCAGGAGCAGATGGTTATACAGCAGAGTGGTACAAAACCTTTAAACAGCAACTATCTCCTCTCCTCCTGAAAACATTTAACTATGTCCTCCACACAGGGGAAATCCCCCCCTCCTGGAGAGAAGGGGTCATTGTAGTCATACCTAAACCTGAAAAGGATAAATTAGACTGCTCCAACTACAGACCAATCAGAGTGTTAAATCAGGACTATAAACTTTTTACCGCGATCCTTGCCAAAAGGTTAGAAAATGTACTGACAGACTTAATTCATTTTGACCAAACGGGTTTTATAAGACAAAGACAGACACAAGATAACATTTAGGATAAGGACCTGTACTTATATAGCGCTTTTCTAGTCTCAAAGACCACTCAAAGCGCTTCACTAGTACTAACCCTCTATTCTAAGGGCGTATTGAGTTTTTGCATATGACGTCAGGGGGCGTGCCGCACTGGCCCGTTAGAGTGTGCCGCCATATTGGATGGCAAGAAACAGCAGCAGCAGGGTGAAACAAACCACATAGCTCATGTGTACCTACAAACTTGGCAAAATGGTGTACTCCTGTTGTTCCCCCTGATAAGGGGATAAGCGGGGAATTAAATGGCCGGTGTGAAATGCAAAAAAAAAAAAAAAAGTTGGATTTTTGAATAATTACCTTCACTGACGTAATCTCTCGCTTTCTCATAACGGGCTGCACGGGGGAGCAGTGGTTTAGCACTGTGGCAACACAGTTTACCCTCGGCCTGGGGATCGCAGGGATCATGAGACCGTGGGCTCGATCCCAGCCCCCGACCAACAGTGAGCTGTGTGGAGTTTGCATGTTCTCCCCGTGTTGCGTGGATTTCTCCGGTTTCCTCCCGCATACCAAAAACATGTAGGTTTAGGGCGCTCGCGCACGCAGCGGCCAGTGGCTTGTCACCAGACTGCAAACCAAATCTACCTACAGGTACAAATAAGTAACAAAAAAACCCAAAAAACTTTGAGTCGGGTCTGGTTTGGGGGCGCCTCTCTGCTTGCTACAAAGGACAATGCACACATGAAAGGGGAGAAAAATATTGTAAATGTGCATAAAATCAGGTACGTTTTAACGCGGCGCGCCGTGGAGAGCCTTTAAAAAAAAACAAAAAAAAAAAAACACGCAGCGCGCTTCACTCACCTCTGAGTCCGAGGAGCTGCTGTTGTTTTCCGACTCGTTCACCAGCAAAGACTTCACATCATCCAGATCCCTTTCCGCTGACACGTTTTCCGATATCTTTTCCTCCTGCTCCCCTTCGTCTTTGAAAGATATCATCTCATCGTTTGCCCCCAAATCATCCCCGCTGAGCAGATTACTGGCAGTCATTGTTCTGCTAATTGCTCCAGCTGTTACCCCACACCCGCCACCTTCGTTCAACTGAGGCATTTCGGCACACCAGAGGAGCGCACGGGAGCAAGATTAAAAACACTTGTCTGCTGTTATGACTGCTGACAATGACTCCACTGAATGTGACACAGACATCGCAGACACAGTGTCGGAGGCCATAGTGTCAGTTGTTGAAGAGGATGATAGGGTTGTTATGTCAGACTGTGACTGTGTGTTCTCCTCACTCATTCTGATCGCTAAACAGTACAAGTTACGCCTGGGTTGTCACAGTGCAACTGCTGCTCTTGCCATCCGAGATGGCGGCACCTACGGCGTGTTTATGTTTACCCCCGCGAGTCACGTGAATTTTACGAGCCTACGCAAAAACTCTATAGGAGACATATCTAGGGACAATTTAGAAAAAACAATTAACCTAACATGCATGTCTTTGGATTGTGGGAGGAAACCGGAGCCCCCAAAGTAAACCCACGCAGCACAGGGAGAACATGAAAACTCCACACAGAAAGGTTCCTACCCCTGCCAGCCTGGGGATTCGAACCTGGAACCTTCTAGCTGTAAGGCAACAGTGCTAGCCACTGCACCACCGTGCTGCCCACTAGACGCACTTTACACATAATTCATCATATTAAAAAAAATATAATTTAAATGCAGCCATACTGGGATTAGATGCTGAAAAAGCATTTGATTCGGTTGACTGGTCTTTCCTATGTAAAATGTTGTCCAGTTTCAATTTTCATAACAACTTCATTAGAACTATCCAGGCATTATATAAAACACCAACAGCTAAAATAAGGATTAATGGTAAATTATCATCATCTTTTGAACTGGAGAGAGGATGTCGTCAGGGCTGACCCTTGTCTCCACTGCTCTTTGCAATCTTCATAGAACCTCTGAGCCAATGGATAAGACAGAATCAAAAAATTCAAGGTATTACACTTGGTCAGAAGGAACATAAAATAACACTCTTCGCTGATGACATTTTAATATACCTGGGGCAGCTGGACACCTCTTTGCCGGAACTAATCTCAGTTTTTTCAGAGTATGGAGAGTTATCGGGGTATGAATTGAACATGCATAAAACCCAAATTTTAACGTTCAACTATAACCCAAATCAATATTTACTAAGCAAATTCAAAACTAACTCGGAGATGAAATCTATGAAATATCTGGGGGTCAATATCCCGAAACAACTCAACAAAATTATAACACTAAACTATGCTCCACTGATGGCAAAAGTAAAATCTGATCTAGCAAGATGGAATACGATACCATTCTTGGGTACTGCACAAAGAATTGAAGCAGTCAAAATGAATATACTTCCACGTCTTCTATACCTTTTCCAAACAATACCGGTACAACCTTCCAAAAAAACATGGCAAGAACTGGACAGAAGGATCTCAAGATTCATATGGCAGGGCAAGAGACCAAGAATCAGGTATAGAACCCTACAGCTAAACAAAGACAAAGGTGGGCTCGTGCTGCCAAATATCAGAGACTATTTTAAAGCCGCGCAAATTAAAACTTGAATAGAGATATGTAACCCATTCTACACTGCACAATGGAAGGAGATAGAATGCCAAATAACAAGTGACATTGCCCTACAGGCGATAATGGGGAACAGTGCCTTACCTAAACATTTGAATAACACTAACCCGTGGATAGAGACCCCGCTAAAAATTTGGTTTAAGATAGTCAGAGAGAATCAAACTAAAGAACCCTATCGATTATTGCAATGGATTTCCTATGATCAGGATTTTACTCCTAATAAAATAGACACTAGATTTAAAAAGTGGAAAGAGAACAGACTGATAAAATATTACGATTTTTTTAAAGGGCAAGCTTTAAAAAGTTTTGAAGATTTGAAAAAACGACTTCTAATAAATCAAGACCTTTACAGGTTCTTTCAGCTTAGACATCACATAAACAAAATACTTAAAAAGGAGGATTTAGAAAGGGCCCAGTTAGGTGTTCTGAAGGTCTTCTTAACGGCATATAAAGGGATCCCAGGGATCAGATACATTTCTAAAATATACCATGGTCTTCAAGATTTAAAAGGAGACAACACATCATACATAAAAGAGAAATGGGAAAAAGATGGGAATTTCACTTTACAATTGGAAATATGGGAAAAACTAAACAAACAACAGTGGAAAAGTACCTCATCCCTGCTGTGGAGAGAATTTGGATGGAAAAATGTGGTAAGATTTTTCAGAAAACTGCAAATTTATTCGTAAAGGGTTGAATTGCTGGCGCTTGTGTGGTGAAAAGACTGCAAATCATTTTCATGTGTTTTGGTCATGCCCAGTTATCCACCATTATTGGACTAATGTACAGACAATATTGGGGAAAATATTCAAAGTAACAGTTCCCTTTTCTTTTGTAACTTTGTATTTGGGTTTACTACCGGAATCACTGGAAAGACAAGGAGAAAAATACATTCCATGTTTTAATATTGGCAAGTAAAAAAGCACTAACAAAAAAAAATGGCTGTCGAGAGACTGTCCTGCACCTGAAGATTGGATTAACGTGATTCATGACATTTATTTGATGGAAAAGTTGACATTTGCACTGAGGCAGGACATGGATGGGTTCTTGAACTTTTGGCAACCCTGGAACACGTATAATGTGTCTTCTATCAGATCTAATCTTGACAAACACCATTTCAATAATGGCACCTCTCTTTGTTCCAGTGCTACTCAGATATTCTTTTATTTTTCTTCTCTTCTCTTCTCTTGTTTTATTTTTTATTTTTATTTTCTTTCACTTAAAAGGGTGTTGTAGTAATTTTTTTTTCCAATCTTGTCAAAAAACAAAAAAAAGGGAATATGTGATGAAAATGTAAACAATGCTGTAATGACATGTATACCCTTTACAAAAACTTAAATTAAAAAAAAAAACACACAAAGACTCAGTAAACGGTAGACAGGTAAACCATCCATCCATCCATCCATCTTCTACCGCTTTTTCAGAGGTCTGGGTCGTGGAGGCAGCAGTTCAAGCAGAGAAGCCCAGACTTCCCTCTCCCCAGCCACCTGCTCCAGCTCTTCAGAGAGGATACCAAGGCGTTCCCAGGCCAGCTGGGAGATGTAGTCTTTCCAGCGAGTCCTGGGTCTGCCCTGGGGTCTCCTCCCAGAGGGACGTGCCCGAAACACCTCAAGAGGGAGGCGTCCAGGAGGCATCCTGATCAGATGTCCATACCACCTCAACTGGCTCCTTTCAATGTGGAGGAGCAGCGGTTCTACTCTGAGCCTCTCCCGGATGACTGAGCTCCTCACCCTATCTCTGAGGGTGAGTCCAGCAATCCTACGAAGAAAGCTCATTTCAGCCACTTGTATCCGCAATCTCGTTCGCTCATTACCCAAAGCTCGTGACCATAGGTGAGGGTAGGAATGTAGATTGACGGGTAAATTGACAGCTTTGCCTTAGAGCTCAGCCCCCTCTTCACCACAACAGACCAGTACAATGTCTGCATCACTGCAGATGCTGCGCTGATCCGTCTGTCAATCTCTCGCTCCATTCTCCCCTTACTCGTGAATAAGACCCTGAGATACTTAAACTCCTCCACTTGGGGCAGGAGCCTGTCCCCAACCCGGAGAGGACAATCCACCTTTTTCTGGCTGAGGACCATGGACTCGGACTCGGAGGTGCTGATTCTTATCCCAGCCACTTCACACTCAGTGGCAAACCGTCCCAGTAAGACCTGTAGGTCATTGCTGGATGAAGTCAGCAGGACAACATCATCTGCAAACAACAGAGATGAGGTCCTGTGGTCACCAAACATGACACCCTCCATTCCCTGGCTGCGCCGAGTAATCCTGTCCATAAAAATTATGAACAGGATCAGTGACAAAGGGCAGCCCTGGTGGAGTCCAACTCTCGCTGGGAATGAGTCCGACTGAGTGTTGGCAATACGAGCCAGACTCTCACAGCGGTCGTACAGAGACCGAATAGCTCGTAACAACAAGCCCGATACCCCATACTCCCGAAGCACCTGCCACAAAAAACCACGAGGGACGCGGTTGAATGCCTTCTCCAAGTCCACAAAACACATGTAAACTGGTTGGGCAAACTCCCACGAACCCTCGAGGATTCCTCAGAGGGTAAAGAGCTGGTCCGATGTGCCACGGCCAGGACGAAAACCACATTGCTCCTCCTGAATCTGAGGTTCGACCAACGGCCGGACTCTCCTCTCCAGTACCTTGGCATAGACCTTCCCAGGGAGGCTGTGTGATCCCTCTAAAGTTGGAGCACACCCTCCGGTCCCCTTTTTTGAAAAGCGGAACCACCACCCCGGTTTGCCATGCCAAAGGCACTGCCCCCGACCTCCACACAATGTTGCAGAGGTGTGTCAACCGTGACAGCCCTACAACATCCAGGGTCTTGAGGTACTAAGGGCAAATCTTGTCCACCCCCGGGGTCCACCCACCAAGGAGATTTTTAACCACCTTGGTGACCTCAGCCCCTGTGATAAGCGAGTCGTCCCCCTCGTCCACAAGCCTTGCTTCCTCTGTGGAAGGCGTATCAGTGGGATTGAGGTAGATCCTCGACATATTCCTTCCACCGCCTGACGATATCCCCAGTCGAAGTCAACAGCGCCCCATCCGCACCATACACAGTGTGGACAGGGAGCTGCTTTCCCATCCTGAGCCTCCGGACAGTTTGCAAGAATCTCTTTGAGGCTGACCGAAAGTCTTGTTCCATGGCCTCACCGAACTCCTCCCATACCCGAGTTTTTGCTTTAGCAACCACCCGAGCTGCGCTCCACTTGGCCTGCCAGTACACCTCAGCTGCTTCGGGAGTCCCGCAAGCCAACCAAGCTTGATAGGACTCCTTCTTCAGTTTAATGGCCCCCCCAACCACTGGTGTTCACCACTTGGTTCAGGCGTTGCCACCACGAGATGCCCCGACGACCTTGCGGCCGCAGCTCTGGGCTGCTGCTTCAACAGTGGAGGTGGAGAACATTGCCCATTTAGACTCCATGTCTCCAGACTCCCTCGGAATGTGGTTGAAGTTCTTCCGGAGGTGGGAGTTGAAGACCTCCTGGACAGGGGCCTCAGCCAGACGTTCCCAGCATACCCTTACTATACGTTTGGGTGTACCAGGTCTGAATGGCATCCTCTCCTGCCATCGGATCCAACTCACCACCAGGTGGTGATCAGCTGACGGCTCTGCACCTCTCTTTACCCAAATGTCCAAGACATACGCAGTCGCAGGTCTGATGACACGATAACAAAATCGATCATCGACCTGCGACCTAAGGTGTCCTGGTGCCAGGTGCACATATGGACACCTTATGCTTGAACATGGTGTTCGTTATGGACAAACTGCGGTTAGCACAGAAGTCCAATAACTGAACACCACTCGGGTTCAGATCGGGCAGGCCGTTCCTCCCAATCACCCCCTTCCAGGTTTCACTGTCGTTGCCCACGTGCGCATTGAAGTCCCCCAGTAGGACAATGGGGTCTCCAAGAGGAGCACTCTCCAGCACCCCAGTCAGAGACTCCAAAAAGGGTGGGTACTCTGAAACATCATTTGGTGCATAGGCACAAATGATGGTCAGGACCCGTTTCCCAACCCGAAGGCGCAGGGAAACATCCCTTTCTTCCACCGGCAAAAACTCCCAATATAGAGGCAGCAAGGTGGGGGGATACAAGAATACTCACCCCTGCTCGTCGCCTCTCGCCCAGGGCAACTCCAGAGAAGGCCAAGCTCCAGCCCCTCTCCAGGAGACTGGTTCCGGAACCGGAGCTGTGTGTTGAGGTGAGGCCGACTATATCTAGCTGGTATCTCTCAACCTCATACACCAGCTCAGGCTCCTTCCCCACCAGGGAGGTGACATTCCATGTCCCCAAAGCCAGTTTAGGAAGCCTGGGATCAGACCGCCGAGGTCTCCGCTTTTGACCGCCACCTGATCTATGTAGCACCAGACCCCCATGATCCCTCCTGCAGGTGGTGAGCCCACTGGAGGGCAGACCCATGTAACCCCTTCTGGCTGAGCTCAGCCGGGTGCCATGGGCGGAAACCCAACCACCAGACGCTAGCCATCGAGCCCCTCTCCCAGGACAGATAAAACGGTAAATATAAAACAGAAAGCTAGGGATGCACCGTTCCAGTGTCAGTATCACTAGATAGGTATAGGAAGTGGAGTTGCCGGTCCAGCATTGGACCATTCAGGTTAAAAGCTGCTAATGTGTAGCTGGTAAAGTTAGATGGTATCATAGTATGCAGGTGACCACCTGTACATTGACCACATATACTGAATAAAGACAAAAGGAAGAAAATAAAACAAGATAAATTATGGTATAGCGACAGGTAAGAACAGGTAAGACTTTTCATTTATTGAAAATATAAAGTTACAGTTCTGAAATAGAGTACAGTTACGTGTGAAATGTAACTTGCACATTTTAAGTGATTGTTTACAAAGTTACACCATGTGGAATAAATTTCCTGTAAATTTAATCGTCTTGTTTAGTAAATACAGTGTTAGAAAATACTGTTTTTTAGGCCAGAAGGTTGATGAAAGGAACCCATGTCTTTTTTTTCCCCTCACACTGAAGAGTCATTTAACCTTTTAATTTTATATTAGTATTGGCAGATAGAATTTTTTTTCTATACTTTATTAGTCCCAGAGGGAAATTGAAGGGCATCCACGTGGATGAGGCAGCCACAGTGCAGTGCCAATGCCTTCGCTATTCACACACACATTCACACCTAGGGCCACTTTAGAGTCTCAAATTAACCTAACCTGCTTGTTTTTGGAACGTCGGAGGAAACTGGTGGACCCTGGGTAAACCCACACAAGCATGGGGGGAACATGCAAACTCCACACAGACAGGCCCTGCTGGCTGGTGGATTTGAACCCATGACTTTCTTACTGTGAGGCAGTAGTGCTAACCACTACACCAGGGGTTCCCAAACTTTTCAGCCCACGACCCCCAAAATAATGGTGACAGAGACTAGCAACCCCCACTATCCCCGGAGGTGACTGAAACATAAAAAAACGTACACATGGGACTTGCGCACTAATAAGCATAAATAAATATGGGCATAACAACACACAAAAAAACAGAACAGCCTGACAACCATGATATGACATTTACATATAACAATTTACTAAACAATTAAAGCAGAATACATTAAAGTAACTTCCATGTAATTTAGGAGTGAACATTGTTGCTGTCGTGCAAACTTAATTTTGACACAGTGCTTTCATAACAATCAGAGTCAAAGTAATAGCCATAAACTGTAGCATTGCGTAAACATGTGAACATTGTTGCGGTGCAAATGTACACTACCGTTCAAAAGTTTGGGGTCACCCAGACAATTATTTTGTGTTTTTCATGAAAAGTCACACTTATTTACCACCATGAGTTGTAAAATGAATAGAAAATATAGTCAAGACATTGACAAGGTTAGAAATAATGATTTGTATTTGAAATAATAATTTTTTCCTTCAAACTTTGCTTTCGTCAAAGAATCCTCCATTTGCAGCAATTACAGCATTGCAGACCTAACATGATTGCACAAGGGTTTTCTAATCATCCATTAGCCTTCTGAAGCAATGAGCAAACACATTGTACCATTAGAACACTGGAGTGATAGTTGCTGGAAATGGGCCTCTATACACCTATGTAGATATTGCACCAAAAACCAGACATTTGCAGCTAGAATAGTCATTTACCACATTAGCAATGTATAGAGTGTATTTCTGATTAGTTTAAAGTTATCTTCATTGAAAAAAGTGCTTTTCTTTCAAAAATAAGGAAATTTCTAAGTGACCCCAAACTTTTGAACGGTAGTGTATATTCTGGCAAACTATGTTTCAGCGTTAATCTCATCTAATGAGATGGGTGGGCAATATGCGTGGAGCACAACAAGTCAATTCTGGGTTTAATTTTGGAGATGGCCCCTCGGAGATCATCCTCCACGTTAAGACGCGATCTGTATTTATTTTTAATATGTCAGTGCCGAGAAAGTCTTTTCGCACAGGTATGTAGAGCCAAACGGCATCAGTACATCCATCGTGGCCCTGAATAGCTGTGGATATTCTCTCTCAACTGAAATCCATAACTCAGCAAGCATTTTTGAATGAAAAGCTGTGTTTAAGGTGTGGTCACTTGATAGTTCAATCAGTGTGTCCTCAATGTAGATGGCAGATGACTTGCGGCCATTATAGTGAATGGTGATCTTATCCAGTCATATTTTTCCGGAGTTGTTTCCTTGGGAAAAAAAACTTGTTAAAGTGTTCCAGGAGGGCATGAAGGTGGGTAGTGATGGACTTCTTTACAGTGTTAACACTCAGATTATTTTCCTCCATGAACTCCTCCAGCTCAGGAAACATATCAATCCTGCCCATCTCAACTCGGGCAGTCCAGCAATCCACTTTCCTTTTGAATGTGTGGATTTTATCATTCAGCGACATGATGCTTGTGTTTTTACCTTGCAGTGACATGTTAAGTCCGTTCAGTCTGTCAGATATGCAGGACAAATACGCTAGCCTTGTTAACCAGTCAGGGTCAGTCAGGTGGTCAGCTAGCTGGGACCCGTTCTCCATCAGAAATAAGTGCACCTCATCCCGCAGTTCATACAAGTGGCTGAGGACATTTCCTCGCGAAAGCCACCTGACCTCCGTGTGGAACAGCAGGCCCTGATGCGCCGATCCCAGTTCATTGCAGAGAGTAGCGAACAGCCTGGTGTTGAGTGGACGTGATTATATGTAGTTGACAATTTTTATTGCAGTCTCAAGAGCACGCTTAAGATCTGGGTCGAGCGTTTTATTCACAAGAGCTTCTCTGTGAATAATACAGTGCGTAAAGTTTACGTGGGGTGCCACTTCTAAGACTATTGCTTTTAACCCTTTTTTCCCTAGCATTGCTGCAGCACTGTCTGTGCACACACCGATGCACTCATCCCAACACAGTCCATCTTCTTTTAGTTTGTTGTCAAGTTTTGTAAAAATGTCCTCACCTGTGCACTTTACATCCAGCGGGGTGCAAAACAGCAGGTCCTTGTTAAGTTTTCCATCAAAACTGTATCTGACGAAAACAAGCAGCTGGGCTGAGTTTGATATATCTGTAGATTCATCTAACTACAAAGCATATTTCCCTTTCTTCACTCTGTCAATCAACTGACACTTTATATCCTGGGCCATATCTGTGATGCGCCGGGATATGATCCCATCAGACAGCGGCATTGCTTCCAGCTCCCGCACCTGTTTATCCCCATGCATTGTCCAACTCATAGCGATAGCAGCAGGTTTTATTAGGGTTTCTCCGATTGTGTGTATGGCTTTTTTGCCTGTGCAATTAAATATGTCACCTCATATGATGCCTTTTGCGCTTTGGTTGTGGATGTTGTTTGGTTAGCTATGACTTTCTTTTGGCCTTGCAATTCTGTCTCCTTTTGGCAGAAGAAATCTGCTGGTTTAGCGGCAAGAGATGGGTGCTTAGTTTTCAAGTGTCTGAGCATTTTTACAGGCTTTAAACTGTCATGTGCAAGCACCTCGGTACACACTACACACTGGGGATGTTGTACTTCACTGATAACGATGCATGTGAATCCATATTGAATATATTCCTCTCGATACTTGTGACACTTGGAGGAGGGCTGGTCTTACTGCTTATGGAGCCCTTTATGGTGCTCTCCTCCTCCCCCTCCCCCTGTACCAGACGTCGGCCTTTCTGGTGGCATGTCTCCGCTCTCCTCTTCTGCTGTCTCTGCTGGCCTCTCTGCATTGTCTTTGGTCGGTATTAACTGTTTCATTTTTAAAAACTAGAAAAGCACTCGGAGAGCGCAGACCTCCGCCAAGCGCCACAGTTCCCCCCATACAGTGTTTGTGTGTACGTTTTCAGATTCCTTGACCATGAAAACATATGACTAGCAATTGGATTCACAATGATAGGATTAGTGGTTCAGTAGTTATTGACGAAAATGGCATTTTCCGTAATGGCGGTTTAGCGCCACAGTTCCCCCCATACAGTCTTCAGATTCCTTGACCATGAAAACATATGACAAGCAATTGGATTGACAATGATAGGATTAGTGGTTTAGTAGTTATTCACGAAAATGGCATTTTGCGTAATGGCGGTTTTCTTGTGGACGGTGATCCAGATCACCACCAAAATGTAATCATCTGTAGGATACCCCATTTCTGACAATCTGTGAAAATTTCATGAAAATCCGTCCATAACTTTTTGAGTTATCTTGCTAACAAACAAACAGACAAACAGACAGACAAACCAACGCCGATGATCACATAACCTCCCCCTTTGGCGGAGGTAATAATATCCTGGGCTTAAAGCGTAATGTGTTGATTTGAGCTATTCAGATGAAATCTACTGGTGCACACTGACCTGTGTGTGACCTAGACATTTATTGTGGCGCAGTTAAAGTGACATGTCACCTAAGTAATCACCTAAGGAGGATTCTGAAAATCATCTAGCGACCCCCCCCAGCGTCTCAGGATGAAAGCTGCTCCAAACTAGGACACTATCTTTGAAAACGGGTTCCAGACATGTACAACATTTTGGTTTTTGTTTTGTTTTTTTTTTGTTTTTTTTTTTTTTGTTTTTTTTGTTAAAGGCCGTCTTTATAAATGAGTCTGTTACCAACAGGGTGATCAGATGATTACAAAATCATCAAAATAATACAAATGCTACATTGAGTCCAGATAAAGTGATTCATCATCTGTTTCCTGTTCTCACTAGTGTGTGCCATGTGTCATGAACTGAAAGACACCAAAATTTAATTTCAGCAGTGTTACATTGTTTACAGACAGGGATAGGAGAGGATCTCGGCCTTGCGTGTAATTTAATTTGCCGTTTGAACCAACTGACTCGGCCATTTACCGCTCTCCTCTCTGAAACAGACGAGTAGAGCATGGGCTTGAATTACTGCTGTCGCACTCCAATTTCCTCTGACTTATTGTACATTGGTGCTGGAGGTTTGATTACAAGCGAGTCCTGCACAAACCACCATCTATCAGCCCCTCTCCATATGCAGAGGCTCACAGTTTAATGACCCAGAGGAGTCACTCGGACATGTTTATGAATCAGTCTGGCTCGGTCAAATTACTCCTCCAGGACAGACACCCCACAACACTCAGAGCCATGGTCCACTCATTCTGGGTGTAGGCTGGCATTGATGAGTGAACTACCTCACCTTGTGTTTCTCTGCTCACAGCTGTACGCCGGGGCCATCCTCGAGGTGTGTGGATGAAAACTGGGGAGGTTCCCTCAAGTCCAAGGTGAGTTGTCTCTTGGGTAGTGATTATACTCCAAAATGTTTTTTTGAGTATCATCTTGTGAAATCTTTTTTTTTTTTTTAAGCTCATTCTGTTGTAGTTAAATCTGCAGTGCTGCATAATTACCCTTATTTATACAGGGAAGGTCAATTGAGACGCAACCTCTCTTTATCAAGGACACCCTGTTCACAGTCACATAGTTACACATTCATCTATCCACATTTGTGAGAATTGCTTGTCCCCCATGGCAATAATTGCCCCCATGCACAACCCAAACACAGCGATCCTCAGGTGGGTCTGCATCCAGGTTTTCCTCCAGGTCAAATTCAAAGGTCAGGAGATCTGAACACTGTGATTTCACAAAAATCACTACTTCTGGGCAATTGCCCAGATGGTCACCAAACACACTCACATGCTGTGTTTGAAATATTCACTCGTTCCCCATATTGTATACTATATAGGGAATCAACCATTTTGTAGTGCTGTTCAAAATCTTAACTGAAAATTTTATTCACTAGTCATGTGAAAAAATTAGGACACCCCACTAAATATTCAGTTCTTTATTAATAAATGTTCACATGTCTATGTCTAACCTTGTTTTTGTTTTTATTTGCATTTTTTAACATTTATTTTAGCCATTTTAAGTGGGAATGAATGTGGGGGTGTCCTAATTTATTCCTCACTATTTGTTTCGAATTACATTTACAGAAACTCTGAAAAAAGTCTTTAATTCATTTTTAATTGTTTAGTTGTATTACATGAATCTCCCAGTATTTTTAACATTGATATTAAAAATCCATATGTCCAAATATGTTAAAAAAAAAAACAACCCACAGGCTTATACAGGGTGTCCTAATTTTTTCACATGACTATAGTACACTCAAAATATCCCATAATGCATTTTGAAAAGTAGCATACAATGGCTGGTCACTGCATTAGTCAGTGTATCCCATAATGCAGTGCGCAGCCAACAGAGCAGTGAGAGGAGAGCTTCACATCACATAATAAACTACCTTAAGATGTTTATATTTATTAATTCAGCAAAAATGATTTGATTTGATTTAATCAAATCAAATCAAACTTTGTCATATTGCTGTACATATAACTGTAGTGCAGGCAAGATGAAATTGCGTTTCTCTCGGCATCCATATAAATAGAAGCAGCATGATTTAAGACACACTCACACATACAGTGGGGTAAAAAAGTATTTAGTCAGCCGCCAATTGTGCAAGTTCTCCCACTTAAAAGATGAGAGGGATCTCCAATTTTCATCATAGGTATACCTCAGCTATGAGACAAAATAAGAAAAAAAAATCCAGAAAATCACATTGAAGGATTTTTAATGAATTAATTGGTAAATTCCACTGTAAAATAAGTATTTGGTCAATAACAAAAGTTCATCTCAATACTTTATGTACCCTTTGTTGGCAGTGACAGAGGTCAAACGTTTTCTGTAAGTTTTCACAAGGTTTTCACACACTGTTGCTGGTATTTTGGCCCATTCCTCCATGCAGATCTCCTCTAGAGCAGTGATGTTTTGGGGCTGTCGCTGGGCAACACAGACTTTCAACTCCCTCCAAAGATTTTCTATGGGGTTGAGAACTGGAGACTGGCTATTCCACTCCAGGACCTTGAAATGCTTCTTACGAAGCCAGTCCTTCGTTGCCCGGGCGGTGTGTTTGGGATCAAACACACCGATTTGATTTAATTTCCCTTACAGAGACTTGGTTAGGGCAAGAGGATTATGTTGGTTTAAATGAATCAACTCCCTCTGGTTATTTAAACTGTCAAAATCCCAGAAGTTCTGGTCGTGGAGGAGGAGTAGCAACAATTTACCATTCCAAATTACTAGTTAATGTAAAGCAAAAAACATGTTATAATTCCTTTGAGGGCCTGGTCCTCAGTATTGGGCACTTTAACAATTTTAGGTTAAACCCAATTTTATTTGCCATAGTTTATCGTCCCCCATCAACCTACTCAGAATTTTTATCCGAATTTGCTGATTTCTTAGCTGATTTAGTGCTGAAATCTGATAGAATAATTATAGTAGGGGACTTTAATATACATGTGGATGTAGGTAGTGGCTGCCTTAATGTGGCATTTAATTCAATATTAGACTCGATTGGGTTTTCTCAGAAAGTAGGAAATTCTACTCATTACCTCCACCATACATTGGACCTTGTTCTGACATATGGCATAGAAATAGAAAATCTTGTAGTGTCTCCTCATAACCCTGTACTGGCAGACCATTGTCTGTTAACCTTTGATTTTACTATTTCTGACTATTTGGCTCCTAAAGAAAATATTATTACAGTAGATGCCTCTCAGATGATGCTGTTACCAAATTTATGCAGATTGTTTCCTCTATGCCATGTGTCAACACAACGGAAATAAGCTATAGACAGCTTGCTCCTTCTGTAATTGATAGCATGGTGGATAGTGTTACAGCTTCTCTGCATCAGACTCTAGACTTGGTGGCCCCCTTAATAAAGAAAAAGTCTAATCAGAGATTTCTAACTCCTTGGTTCAACACAGAAACTCGTAGCTTAAAACAGAAGACTCGTCAATTAGAAAGAAAATGGCGCTCCACTAATTTAGATGAAATCTATTTAGCTTGGAGAAATCATCTTTTAATTTATAAAAAATCTCTTAGAAAAGCTAGAACGAGTTATTACTCTGCATTAATAGAAGAGAACAAGAATAATCCCAGGTTTCTTTTCAGCACTGTAGCCAGGTTGACAAAGAGTCAGGACTCTGTCAATCCTAGCATTCCCTTAAAGCTTACTAGTCAGGACTTTATGAACTTTTTCAATAATAAAATTTCATCCATCAGAGATAAAATCAATCAGATTCTTCCCACAGTTAACTTAAATACTGTAACTACTACAACTCCTTCAATTGATGTCTGTCTTGATGAGTTTACTCCAATCGGCCTTTGTGAGTTAGACAAAATAGTTTCCTCATCCAAACCTTCAACTTGTCTTTTAGACCCTATTCCAACCAGGTTATTTAAAGAAGTCTTCCCACTTATTGGTAGCTTTATTCTTCATATAATCAATTCTTCATTAACTTTAGGCCATGTACCTCAGGCTTTTAAAACGGCTGTAATTAAACCCTTACTCAAAAAGCCAACGCTAGATTCAGGAGCTTTAGCTAACTATAGACCAATCTCTAATCTCCCTTTCATTTCAAAAATCTTAGAAAGAGTTGTTACCACGCAATTATTTGACCACCTGCAGGGAAATGGTTTACTTGAAGAGTTTCAATCTGGGTTTAGAATCCATCATAGTACTGAAACAGCCTTAGCGAAGGTCACTAACGACCTCCTCATTGCATCTGATAATGGACTGGTTTCTGTACTTGTCCTTTTAGACCTTAGTGCAGCTTTTGATACTATCGATCATAATATTCTACTTGATAGATTAGAACACTATGTTGGACTTAATGGAACTTCGTTGCAGTGGTTTAGATCTTATTTATCTGATAGGTTCCAGTTTGTTCATGTAAATAATGAGTTTTCTTTCAACTCAAAGCTTAGTCATGGAGTACCACAGGGATCTGTGCTAGGCCCTACTCTTTTTAGTTTATATATGCTTCATTAGGCAACATTATTAGAAAGCACTGTATACATTTTCATTGCTATGCAGATGACACACAATTATACCTGTCAATGAAGCCACATGATAGTAATCAATTAGCCAAGTTAGAAGCCTGTCTTAAGGAAATCAAAGCTTGGATGACTTGTAATTTCCTGCTATTAAATTCAGATAAGACTGAAGTCATTCTTGTTGGTCCAAAAAACCTTAGAAATACCTTTCCAAATCAAACTTTCAGTTTGGATGCGGTTACTCTTTCTCTTAATAGCTCTGTGAGGAACCTTGGAATTATTTTTGATCAAGATCTGTCCTTCAATTCACATATTAAATTTGTTTCGAATACTGCCTTCTATCATTTGCGTAATATTGCCAAGATTAGGAGCATCTTGTCTCAGAGTGATGCTGAGAAGCTGATCCACGCTTTTGTTAGCTCGAGATTAGATTATTGTAATTCTTTATTATCAGGCTGTCCTAAAACATCTTTAAAAAGTCTTCAGCTGATCCAAAATGCTGCAGCAAGAGTTTTAACAGGTACTAGAAAGAGAGATCATATCTCTCCGGTTCTGGCCTCCCTTCATTGGCTTCCCATAGAGTTTAGAATTAAGTTTAAAATCCTTCTTCTTACTTACAAAGCTCTAAACAATCAGGCTCCTTTTTATTTAAAAGATCTGATACTACCATATTATCCTAACAGAGCACTACGCTCCCAAAATGCAGGATTACTTGTAATACCTAGAATCTCCAAAAGTACAATGGGAGGGAGAGCCTTCAGTTATCAAGCTCCTCTCCTGTGGAACCAGCTGCCAATCTGGATTCGGGAGTTAGACTCGATCTCTGTTTTTAAGAATAGGGCTAAAACCTACCTTTTTGATAAAGCCTACAATTAGGGCGGGATCATGTGTTTCTGAACCCTCCCTTAGTTATGCTGCTAATAGGTTTAGTCAGCCGGGGGACCTCCAGTAATGCACTGGGCCTCACTCCTTTCCTCACTCTCAATGAAATATTTTTTTTGCTGGTCATTAACATTTGTTTGTTCTGTCCCATAGATTGAGTCCCCATCGTGCTGTTTGCTCTCTACATGTCTGTTCTTTTCATCTTCTCTATCCCCTCACCCCCCAGCCAGTCGCAGCAGATGACTGCCCCTCCCTGAGCCTGGTTCTGCTGGAGGTTTCTTCCTGTTAAAAGGGAGTTTTTCCTCTCCACCGTCGCCAAGTGCTTGCTCACAGGGGATCGCCTGATTGCTGGGGTCTTTCTGCAACTGTGGGGGTCCTCCCTACAGTTGAAAGTGGTATGAGATGACTGTTGTTGTGAAATGGCGCTATATAAATAAAGTTGAATTGAATTGATCATTGTCATGCTGAAAGACTCAGCCACGTTTCAGCTTCAATGCCCTTGCTGGTGGAAGGTGGTTTTCACTCAAAATCTCACGATACATGGCCCCATTCATTCTTTCCTTTACATGGATCAGTCGTCCTGGTCCCTTTGCAGAAAAACAGCCCCAAAGTATGATGTTTCCACCCCCATGCTTCACAGGTTTCATCTGACCATATGACATTCTCCCAGTCCTCTTCTGGATCATCCAAATGCTCTCTAGCAAACTTCAGACGGGCCTGGACATGTACTGGCTTAAGCAGGGGGACATGTCTGGCACTGTAGGATTTGAGTCCCTGGCGGCGTAGTGTATTTCTGATGTAGCCTTTGTTACTTTGGTCCCAGCTCTCTGCAGGTCATTCACTAGGTCCTCCCATGTGGTTCTGGGATTTTTGCTCACCGTTCTCGTGATAATTTTGACCCCACGGGGTGAGATCTTGCGTGGAGCCCCAGATCGAGGGAGATTATCAGTGGTCTTGTATGTCTTCCATTTTCTAATAATTGCTCCCACAGTTGATTTCTTCACACCAAGCTGCTTACCTATTGCAGATTCAGTCTTCCCAGCCTGGTGCAGGTCCACAATTTTGTTTCTGATGTCCTTTGACAGCTCTTTGGTCTTGGCCATAGTGGAGTTTAGAGTCTGACTGTTTGAGGTTGTGGACAGGTGTCTTTTATACTGATAACGAGTTCAAACAGGTTCCATTAATACAGGTAACGAGTGGAGGACAGAAGAGCCTCTTAAAGAAGAAGTTACAGGTCTGCGAGAGCCAGAAATCTTGCTTGTTTGTAGGTGACCAAATACTTATTTTACTGAGGAATTTACCAATTAATTCATTAAAAATCCTTCAGTGTCAACGAATTTGGCTCGTCAGATTTGTTTCGCTAATGAAACACAACAAGTCTATTTTTGATGGATGCCAGATACAAGCTGCAGGGAAATCCCATGGTATCTTGTGGTATTTAATAGCCATTAAGCCTCCACCACTGTGTCAGAGAAGGTAAATACTTGACATAACATACAAACGCTTCAGAGAATTAAAATTAGTGGGCTACTTACATTTTATTTAGAGCCCAGAAATCTAGGTGGAGAGCCGCGGCTACATCACACTTCCTTGTTGTTATCACGTGATTGGGATTGGTTCATCTCAGTCACTCTCCGGTCTTTCTCGAGAACTCGTGTTATTTTGTATAATTCTCATGTGATTTTGTATTTCAAACTCTGTTCTCATCCATGTCACTGCAAAACACAAACAGATTTGGTAGGGACAGACACAAGGCTCCATCCGCACTGTATCTGCAATGTACTGCATCCGGAGTCAGTGTAAATCCTGGGTTAGTGTTCAGTCCCTTTCATATTTGTCAAAGTCTAACATGTGATTGCCTACATATATGTAGGCTACACCTCTTTGTATTCCACTTTCAAACACAGCCTACATTTGGGCCTGGGAAGCCCAATTGGACTACCTGTTTTCAGACAAGAATACTTGCTTTTTACGGGCATGCACTAGTAATATAATAATTTCACACACATGTAACCAAGTTAAATACTGTTCAGTGCAGAACTCAGTTTATATACATGCCTGTTGAGGATGTGTGGGTCATGTGACTCAAGGCAGCAGCTTGTGAGAGTCCTTTATTCGGCCATGGTGATGTTATCACCACATAGGCATTGTGAGTCTTTGATCAGGTTCTTAAATCCAACCTCAGCTTGTCCACTTTGTTGTCCATTTCCCACTGTAAAATGGTTCAGCTGATGTGGATAGCTGTTAGCAGCTAACAGTGATTTAACTTCATGGCAGTCCCCATTAATTGAAGTGAACTTCACTTACTTTTTCTTGGCATCTTCAGATGAAATAAAGAGTCAGTCATCACAGTGTATGTGGATGGGCACCACATTTCTTTTCGATACAAGCTGTTTTAATTTTTCCTCGGTGTTCTGCTGCTTCCAAACAATGCTAACTGCACAGCTTGCACACAACAGGGACAGGGCAAGAACAGAAAAACCAACATGAGCATGATTACATTGGTTTTACACCCTGAATGCTGGGTTCAGTTTTATTTTAGTTAATCGCCCAGCCCTAGTTCTTAGTGGTCTCTGGGTGTCTTTATCGGGCTGACTTGAGCTACTCCATCGCTGACCGCCCGGTTTGCCGTAGGTGGTCTAATCTACCTGGAAAGCAGTTTTTAAACAAGCTTTTAAAGTTCTTTTTTCCCCCTCCCAGTAACATGTGGTTCTTGCAGTGCATATTACCTTGATGGAGTTTACTGCCTTGCCTCAGTTGTGTGAGGGTTGGACGCCTGGAGCTCCATCTGTGCCATATGGCTGTCGTTTGTTACCTCAGCTGCACCCGTTTTATGTTTTCAACTGTCTCTTCTGCTGTTAAAGCTGCTCACTCAAGAGGGTTTGCAGTCGGCACCAATTACCCTCCTCTGTACTAAAACAAGAACCTAACTGACTGATGAGTTAACATTTGTCCCCACCTGTTTCTTCTTCTCAGCTTTTGTCCGGAGTGAAAAGCCGAAGATGTTCAAGGGTCTTCAGATCAAGGTATTTTGCTGCTAATTTACAGGCATGAACTGGTGGCATGTTCAGCATCACAGACCTTAATTAACCTGTCAGAATGGGATTTCTAAGTTGCTCTTCCCTCTCTTTTCTTTCATTCACCGCTTCCCACGCTGCAGTACGTCAGAGGCTCAGATCCTGTGCTTAAGCTTTTGGACGATAACGGGAACATCGCTGAAGAACTCAGCATCCTGAAGTGGAACACAGACAGCGTGGAGGAGTTCCTGAGTGAGAAGTTGGATCGAATATAAACACGAATCCAGATTTTCTTTTCTGTTTTTTTTTTTAATTTGAATGACCTCAGTTGAAGTGTCAGTTCATGCAAGTTGCATGATTAACCCGGTTTCCTACGTTTAGTGTAACCCAGCAGTAGGGCTGTGTGATATGATGATATATATCGGGTGACGCAATAAAAAAAACATCTACCATTTCGTGTAAAACTATATCGTTTATATCAGGATTTAAAAGACACATACCCCATTTGTACTTGTCACCGCCTCACCTCTCACCTGCCGTACGCCATGTGTGGGTTCCGGTGGTTAGCACAGCAGCTAACTCCAAGCTCATGTTTTGGTCAAATAGCCGCTAGTTCAGTTTGAGAGGGATGTGGGACTTTTTTCCACATGCTGCATCAGAGAGGATAGTCCTCTGATCTCGTTTCAGTTGGAGGTGAGTAACGTTAACACCATCTCACTCCAATTATAAAACAGCAAATGCAATGCTAACTTGCCACTAATAGGAAAGATAGTGTAACACACCGTTGTTTTTTTGGTTTAAATCACTGCTGAGTTTATTAATTTTGTCTTGTGTGTGACAGCGGCCACATACACACTAAATAAATAATAAATTAAAATGTCAAGTCAATGTCAACTTTATGTGTTAACTAAATGTGTCAGAGGAGCAAACTGGTTCTTAATAGGGCTGTGCGATATGACCAAAATTTCATATAATGATATAAATAATCTTATTTGACAACAGCAATATATATCACGGCATACATTTTCTGTAAATTCTATGGTTTGGATATAATAATCACATAAAAAGGACCATCTCTTTTTCTACATTTTAAATTACGTACTGAAAAAAATCAGTTGTACAAATTCATCTGTCATTAATTTTATGCATTTTTCCCTCTTAATTTTGCAGTATTATAAAATAGTTTTTTAATGTGCATTGGAGTTGACTTCAACTTCATTCATTATTTCTGCTTGCCTAATTAAAAATTATTAGAAATCAAGATATATTAAGAGCCAGTTTGTTTCTCCGACACGTTTTAATTTATTTAGTGTGTATGCGGCCGTTGTCATGCACTTTTGCAGCTTTAGTAATATCTTTTTCAGACAAAATTAAGAAACTCAGCAGTGATTTAAACCAGAGTGATGGACTGATGCACTGTTTTCTGTTAGCGACAAGTTAGCATTGTCATTTAGCATTTGCTGTTTTATAATTAGAGAGAGATGGTGTTAACGTGACTTACCTGCAATTAAAACGAGGTTAGAGGACTATCCTCTCTGATGCAGCACAGTGGGGAAAAAGTCCAACATCCCTTGTACAGAAATAGCGGCTCCACAGAAATGGCAGGCAAAACATTAGCTTGCTGTTAGCTGCTGTGGCGCACTGCTGGGGGAGAGGTGGGGCAGTGACAAGTAGAAATGGGTATGTGTCTTTTAAATCCAGATAGAAACGATACAGTTTTATACGAAACGGTAGACGTTTTTGATCGCGTCACCAATGTATATCGTCAAAACAAGCAAAATTAAGAGGGGAAAAAAGGTGCATAAATTAATGACATGAATTTAAGAAGAGAGGGTCCTTTATGTGATTATTATATCTAAACTATGGAAGTTACAGAAAATGTATATCATGATATATATTGTTATCATCACAAAAGATTACTTGTATCGTGATATGAAATTTTGGTCATATCACACAGCCCCACCCAGCAGTATTTTCTGTGTCCAGACTGTACTGCCGCCTTCAGGTGGATGGGATTTTGTTCTATGTAGAGACCGTCCAAATTAAAACAAACAAACTTACCTTTTCTGGAAAAGTTTCCATTTGTAAACCGATTTTTCCTCTCCTCAGAAGTCATCTCCTTTTCATTTGTCTGGCAATTAAATTCTCAAGCTAATCCTTTAAAAATGATACTGACTACATGCATTATTAGAAAAAGGAAAGTCAGCAGATGTTTTTCCTCTGTATTGTTGCATGAACTGACTCTTTGAGTTATTTACTAGTTTGTACAAAAACCTGGCCTTGATAGATGGTTCATAAATCACTGCTCTTTATGACTTTTTTTTTAATCTGAAAATGAAGTGAATTTGACCAAATAACTTGAGAGCGTACACAGGAGAAACATAATCTATCAGTCATCGTCATTACCTTTGAAAAACAGTCCTGCACATCACTGACTCTTTTTGTGGTCCATCTGTAGGACCGCCGTCGCCGTCTTTCTATCCGTCTGATATTCTTGTATGATTATTTTTTTATATTGCTCTACATTGTGATTGATGGGATTTATAATGAAAGTAAATGGATCCTAGTTCCTCTCCCAGTGCAGATGATTTAGCAGAGGCACATGTTAATGAAGACTTCACTGTAAACCAGCTCTGGGATGGTGGGGTCTGATGTCCATTTGTATGCTTTTTCTGCATCTTCAGCGTTGAAGAGAAACTGGATTTGTTGTAGAAGGGTTGTTTCCAGACTGTTGAGGTGATGGTTTAAATATGCAACAATAAACAAAAACCTCTGATAGGTTTTTAGTTTGTTCTGTGTCCTTTTGTCCAGAGGAAATTTTCAGCACATGCACGTTTTCTTTTGAAGCTCTGGCTTCCATTGTAGAATTGGAAATGAGAAAAGAAAAAACGTGATGTTGGGGACATCTACTGGTGTGTAATGACATCACTATAAAACCACATTGAGTGCTTTAAACATGTGCTGTTAAAATGTATCGCTAAAAGAGCCCCAGGCAGAGGTGGGTATTAACAAATTCTGCATACTCACTATACGAACTCAAGTTAGTTTATTCACAAACCTGTACTTTACCAAGTACATTTGTAGCAGGATTTTTTTACTTACTACTTTGGTGTGTTAAAGACCTTTTTTTACATTTTACTGTACAATTGTTTGATTAACCTTTTTTAATCATATTAAAGCAAAATTACAGATCTGCTGTCTGCATAGTGTACATCAAAACTGAAAATGTTCTTTGTCCATCAGAAAATCTTATGAGAAATGGTTACTCATGAAAATCATTAGAAATGTCATTATTTAATTGCGTTTAATTGAAATAGGTGTTGAAATGATTGTTTTTCCCTTCTAACTCAGGAAATGTATATTACTACCTTATATTTGTTTATATTTGATTTTTTTTTTTTAAATGAGTGCATATGGATAGTTGGCATTTTACTTTCCTCAGATGAACACTTAAGAGCTTGTTTTTAAATACAGTAAATTTGAACAGCTAGTCCTTTTAGTAAATTCTTTTGTACTCAAGTAATTTCTATGGTGACATTTCATATCTGAGTAACATTCTTGTGTGTAATTTCTGTCTACGCTACCCACCTCTGACTCTAAAATATTTGTTTCATCAAGACCTATGAAAAATGGTACAATGCTGCACATGTCATTGGCCTGTACTTCACAATCTAAAATGATGTATCAGTACAGAGTGAGAATAAGGACGTAGGTTGTGGCTACGTAGGTTGTGTTCGCATTGCCAACACTCGGTCGGAGTCATTCCCAGTGAGAGTTGGACTCCGCCAGGGCTGCCCTTTGTCACCGGTCCTGTTCATAATTTTTATGGACAGGATTTCTAGGCGCAGCCAGGGAATGGAGGGTGTCATGCTTGGTGACCACAGGATCTCATCTCTGTTGTTTGCAGATGATGTTGTCCTGTTGGCTTCATCCAGCAATGACCTACAGCTCTTGCTGGGACGGTTTGCCGCTGAGTGTGAAGCGGCTGGGATGAGAATCAGCACCTCCAAGTCCGAGTCCATGGTCCTCAGCCGGAAAAAGGTGGATTGTCCTCTCCGGGTTGGGGACAGGCTCCTGCCCCAAGTGGAGGAGTTTAAGTATCTTGGGGTCTTGTTCACGAGTGAGGGGAAAATGGAGCGAGAGATCGACAGACGGATTGGAGCAGCATCTGCAGTGATGCGGACGTTGTACCGGTCTGTTGTGGTGAAGAGGGAGCTTAGTTCTAAGGCAAAGCTGTCGATTTACCAGTCAATCTACGTTCCTACTCTCACCTATGGTCACGAGCTTTGGGTAATGACCGAAAGAACGAGATCGCGGATACAAGCGGCTGAAATGAGCTTTCTCCGTAGGATTGCTGGACTCACCCTCAGAGATAGGGTGAGGAGCTCAGTCATCCGGGAGAGGCTCAGAGTAGAACCGCTGCTCCTCCACATTGAAAGGAGTCAGTTGAGGTGGTATGGGCATCTGATTAGGATGCCTCCTGGACGCCTCCCACTTGAGGTGTTTCAGGCACGTCCCACTGGGAGGAGACCCCGGGGCAGACCCAGGACTCGGTGGAGAGACTATGTCTCCCAGCTAGTCTGGGAACGCCTTGGTATCCCCTCTGAAGAGCTGGAGCAGGTGGCTGGGGAGAGGGAAGTCTGGGCTTCTCTGCTTGAACTGCTGCCTCCGCGACCCGGACCTCCGGAAAAGCGGTAGAAGATGGATGGATGGATGGATGGTTGTGGCTGAACATCCAGACTGTACACACAATTGCAGGCACCTTTTTAAATGTTTAAGCTTTATTTCTGGTGGATTCCTTGTGTTGACTCTTGTTCGTAAAACCTCAACATGTCATCTGTACATATTACATACAGTACAAGGTCTCTTTTTACCATCTTTGCTCATGGTCAACAGACTGTTTAATCTCCAAAATTTTGCGTTTATTCGTGAACTGGGCTTCTGTTTTGAGTTGTGCCACAAAGTATCTGAAAGGAAATGGTGCCCACGTTTCGAGAGTTGGATTGTGCATTGATATGGTCCATATATTCACACAGTATGAGAGTGACACTCCAGCAAATTGATTTGAACACCCAGAATTAGTGATTTTATGCCATGAATTGGGCTTTACTCTCTATTTTGAGTCATGCCATAGACTGTAATGGCAACAGTACCCATGTTTCTAAGAGTTTGCTTTTTTTTTCATTTCATTGCTGTTATTCACACATAATCACTATCAAAAAAAAAAATTGTCACCATGAAACAGGGAATTGCGTTATTGCATGATAGCACAGTAATTTGCCCAGCATTAGTTTAAAGTAAACCATCATCTGCTGTTGTAGTCGAGACCTACATACATACACTGATCTTGGGTGACTCTGGTCTCGACTCCACTGTCCTCATCTTCTTCTGACTCTTAACCAAACCATTACCCTAACCTTAAGGAAATAATTTTAGTGCCTAGACCTAAAAATGTTTACTGGCTGAAAGTGAAACTTAAGACACAAGTGAAAGCAATGAAATATAAACTTGGACCTCCTACTTGAGAAACCAGTTTGCCTCCTTTGTGGAGTTTAGGGTTTTTCAAAGCCTTTCACCCCATTATTCCCAGCTTCACGCTGGAGTGTAGTATAGTCTATCAGGGGCCCCATGCAGAAGGGCACTCTCCAGGGACAAAGTAATAATAAATGAGTCCCCTTTGGAAGAGTTAGTTAAATCCAGCTGGATATTCCTCTAAAAACTTTTCCAATTTTCTGCTTTCCAATCCCAGATAATCCCCCAAATTCTAAATTTCCAAGTCAAAGTTTTGAAATGTAATCATTTGACACAATAAAAATACCCTACATTTCAGCTCAATAACGCCATACACATTTGCTGAATATATACAGTAGATGTTTAGGTACATTCAGGTCATTTTCTGTTGTTTTCAATGTATGGAGGAACTTGCTGTGTGTTTCCATCTTTCACCGTTTCACTGAAAGCCACAGACTTCAGAATCCCACTAATGAGCAGAATGATCCCTCCCATCCACGCCGTGAACTGTGCTGGGCCAAATGCATAGCTGGTAAATACAAATAAAAGAACTTTAGGTCAAAATGTGGATGCGGAGATTATTGAAGCGACTAACACAACTCTGGTGTCATACCTGGGTGTACCTTCATTTATAGAACTCCCAAAACTGGAGACAGTCAGATTGGCAAAGATCGAAGCTCCTGTGATGCCACACGACCCTGAGAGACACAGACAGGAACTCGGTGACTATTCACTAAACTGATGAAGAAGAATAGGGGTTAAAGTAAAACAAGAAAAAATATAAGATGTGAAAGTGACACACCAGCGGTTATAAACATGACACCAGCGTAGAGGCTCATCTTGGTCTTTGTGGTTTCTTCCAACTTTTTTATCGTGAGGCAGTTCAGGGAGAAAAAGGATGTCACCACCCCAGCCATGCACAAAACAACACTGCCTATCATCAGGGCTCGCACAGCTTGGAAGGTGCCTGGTGGATGGAGTTGTTGACAGAGATAAACACAAGACAAATCATGCAATGAGGATGTTGTATTTCACCTTAAAGTTGCAGGATTTATGATGTATGAAACAAGTGTTGCTTCATCTGTGTGCTTAATGATGTGAGCCATGTTTTCCTAAGGCTACACTGCTTATTGCTTGTTTGTTTTATATCCAATAACTTCACTTAGACTCAGCCCATCTGTTCCTTAGATAACCAAAATTCAACAGTGTGAATGCAAACACTCATAAATGTTCTCCACATTATGTTTAAACAAAAATTCTTGTCACAAGTTGGCCCCACACAGGAAAGCTTTAGGGGAAAGTTTCAGATATGGCCACAATAAGCCAATATCCATTAAATCCCCTAAAAAAAATCAAAGGCTTTAATCTCTTTTAACAGTATTACCTGTGAGTATCTAAAATCATCTTTGCTCAGCTTTTAAATGAAAAATATCCTCAATGATATTATGAATCCCAAGAATCGTCATTCCTGCTATAACTGAATCTTATTTATGAGGACTGCTCATTAAAGATTTCCCCTGAATAATTTCCCATGAACTGAGAGGAACCAAACTTGACACAGTTATTAGTCTTTCTCTACATACAGTGGTGTGAAAAAGTGTTTGCTCCCTTCCTGATTTTATGGAAGTCAGGTTATTTCGCACCTCAGACAGGGACAATGAAGACACATGGGAGAACAATACCCAAGAGGGTGAGAGGGGGTTGAATGAAGTGTAGTGTAAATATCATGCTGTGTATGAGGAAGTGCCTTGAAGCTTGTGAAGGTGACTTGATATATAGAGAGGAGTGCTTGCTGTAACCAGTCAGTCCATTGTGAGCTTGTGAGATGAGTGTGTAATAAATCGTCTGCAATGAATCTGCCTCTTCATTTACACACTCCACACTGGTGACCCAAGACATATTATGGAACACGAGGCGAGAACCCCGGAGCCAGCCCGGTCGGGAAGCCCCAGAGACGCAGCAGCCATTCCACAGACAGCCAGGACAGGAACCCCCAACCACGTGTGTGCGGTTTCAGTCAAGCTACCGGATTTCTGGCAGCACAACCCGCGCTCTTGGTTCCACCACACCGAGGCCCAGTTCGCCCTCCGGGGAGTAACGGCAAATGACACCAAGTTCTACCATGTGGTAGCAGCACTGGACTCCCGCACAGCCCAGCAGGTAGCGAGCCTGCTCGATCAGCCACCAGCCAGCAACAAATATGAGGTGCTCAAGGCTGCGCTCATCCGGCGCTACACGCTCTCAGAATGTGAGAGAGCGGAGAGGCGCCTGGCGCGGACCGAGTTAGGAGATGGGTCGGCCGTAGACCTGATGGAGAAGATGCTGGCGTTAATGGGCACAGACGACGGGCACTTTCTGTTTGCCCACCTTTTCCTCCGGAACCTTCCAACAGTGGCGAGAGCGGTTCTGGCCAATTTGCCGTTGCTGGCCGCACGTGACTACCGTGTGCTAGCCCAGGAGGCGGACCGGATCATCCTCACCACCAGGGCGATCACAGTCAACGCAGCAGCGGCAGAGCCCAGCGAGACGACCAGAGGAGGCGAGGAGCCACCGACGGTAGCAGCAGCGGGGGCCAAGGAGCGCCAGAGAGACACACTCTGTTTCTACCACCGCCGCTTCGGAGAGAACGCACGCAGATGTGCGCCACCGTGCCAATTCAAGCGCTCGGGAAAACGCCGAGGCCGGCGGTCGGTAGCAGCTGCGACCCTCGGTGAAGAGAACAAGCTGCTCTACTTGACGGACGCGCACTCAGGGAGGCGTTTCCTCGTGGACACCGGAGCCCAGAAGAGCTTCATCCTGCCGACCGGCTGGCAGGACCTAGCGGCCCCGTGATGTTGGCAGCAAACGGCTCGGAAATTAAGACCTTTGGTGAGAGGACACTGATCTTATCTCTACACAGCCGTACATACGAGTGGAGTTTTGTCGTAGCAGCACTGAATTACCATATCCTGGGGGCTGATTTTCTGTGTGCACATGGTTTGCTGGTTGATGTTGCTAACAGGCGCGTGGTTAATGCACTGTCCTTTGACTCTCTCCCCTGTATAGCTCGAGTGACCCAGCCAACAGCACAGGCCAACGTCACAGCTACAGGCGGTAAGTTCGCCCTTGGCAATATTACGCAAATGATACTGCCTTCTATCATTTGCGTAATATTGCCAAGATTAGGAGCATCTTGTCTCAGAATGATGCTGAGAAACTGATCCACGCTTTTGTTAGCTCGAGATTAGATTATTGTAATTCTTTATTATCAGGCTGTCCTAAAACATCTTTAAAAAGTCTTCAGCTGATCCAAAATGCTGCAGCAAGAGTTTTAACAGGTACTAGAAAGAGAGATCATATCTCTCCGGTTCTGGCCTCCCTTCATTGGCTTCCCATAGACTTTAGAATTAAATTTAAAATCCTTCTTCTTACCTACAAAGCTCTAAACAATCAGGCTCCTTTTTATTTAAAAGATCTGATACTACCGTATTATCCTAACAGAGCACTACGCTCCCAAAATGCAGGACTACTTGTAATACCTAGAATCTCCAAAAGTACAATGGGAGGCAGAGCCTTCAGTTATCAAGCTCCTCTCCTGTGGAATCAGCTGCCAATCTGGATTCGGGAGTCAGACTCGATCTCTGTTTTTAAGAATAGGGCTAAAACCTACCTTTTTGATATAGCCTACAATTAGGGAGGGATCATGTGTTTCTGAACCCTCCCTTAGTTATGCTGCTAATAGGTTTAGTCAGCCGGGGGACCTCCAGTAATGCACTGGGCCTCACTCCTTTCCTCACTCTCTATGAAATATGTTTTTTTGCTGGTCATTAACATCTGTTTGTTCTCTCCCATAGATTGAGTCCCCATCGTGCTGTTTGCTCTCTACATGTCTGTTCTTTTCTTCTTCTCTATCCCCTCACCCCCCAGCCAGTCGCAGCAGATGACTGCCCCTCCCTGAGCCTGGTTCTGCTGGAGGTTTCTTCCTGTTAAAAGGGAGTTTTTCCTCTCCACCGTCGCCAAGTGCTTGCTCACAGGGGATCGCCTGATTGCTGGGGTCTTTCTGCAACTGTGGGGGTTCCCCCCTACAGTTGATAGTGCTATGAGATGACTGTTGTTGTGAAATGGCGCTATATAAATAAAGTTGAATTGAATTGAATTGAATTAAGTTCCACACACTGCTCACTCAGTTCCCAGCACTCACGGTCCCGACGTTTTCCACGGCCATCGCTAAACACGGGGTGGAGCACTTTATCACCACCACCGGGCCGCCCGTTTTTGCAAGACCTCGGCGCTTGGACGCAGTTAAACTGGCCATAGCGCGCGAGGAGTTCGCCAACCTGGAAAGGTTGGGCATCATCAGGCGATCGAACAGTCCATGGGCATCCCCACTACACATGGTCCCTAAGGCTGAGGGATCGTGGCGACCGTGCGGTGATTTCCGTAGGTTGAACAACGCCACAGCACATGACCGCTACCCAATTCCCCACATACAGGATTTTTCCGTCCACCTCGCCGGAGCACGCATTTTTTCCAAAATAGACCTGGTCCACGGTTACCATCAAGTCCCGGTGTGCGCGGAGGACGTACCCAAAACAGCGGTAATAACTCCGTTTGGTTTATTCGAGTTCCTGCGCGTGCCATTCGGGTTAAAAGGCACGGCACAGACGTTCCAGCGCATGATGGATGCAGTGCTGCGCGATCTCCCGTTCGTGTTTGTCTACCTGGACGATATCCTGGTAGCCAGTGCGTCCGAAGACGAACACGAAACCCACCTCAGGACGGTTTTCCAGAGGTTGGAGGAGCACGGGTTAATAATCAACCCGGCGAAATGCCAGTTCGGCGTGACGCAGATTGATTTTTTGGGGCACCGCATCTCTCCGGAAGGAGCGATCCCGCTGCCTGGTAAAGTGCGCGCCGTGGCGGATTTCCCCCGGCCTCAGACGGTCAGGGCGCTGCAGGAATTTTTGGGGATGGTGAATTTTTATAACCGTTTCCTTCCCCGCGCGGCGCAGCTCATGCAACCATTGTACGCCACGCTCAAGAGACAGAAACCCGCGGATAGGGTCGAATGGACCCCGGAGCGAGAGCAGGCGTTCTCGGGGGTTAAAGCAGCCCTGGCAAACGCCATACTGCTGGCGCATCCGGACCCGGCGGCCCGGATAGTGCTCACCATCGAAGCTTCAGACGTGGCCATAGGGGCTGTCGTAGAGCAGCGCGTCGCCAGGGCTTGGCAGCCGCTCGCTTTTTTCATCAGAACTTTGTGCGACAGCGAACGTAAATACAGCGCGTTCGACAGGGAGTTGCTGGCTCTCCACCTGGCCATACGCCACTTCCAGTTCTGGCTAGAAAGGCGCAGCTTCACCGTGTTCGTGGATCACAAGCCACTAACGTTTGCGATGGCCAAGGTTTCAGAACCGTGGTCGGGCCCGCAGCAGAGACAGCTGGCCGCAATCTCAGAGTTTACTACCGATATTCAGCATGTGTCGGGTAAACTGAATGTGGTGGCGGACTGCCTCTCGTGCGCTGTGGTGGCCCCGGTCTACGTGGGGATAGATTATGCAGCCATGGCCGTGGAGCAGATTAGCGATGCAGACGTGCGCGCGCTCCAGTCTGGACCAACAGGGTTAAGGCTGGAGAGCAGGGTGCTGCAAGACGGCATGCCCCCCTTAATCTGCGATGTCTCCACGGGTCGCCCGCATCCGGTGGCCCCGGTTGCGTGGCGCCGCCGCGTGTTTGAGTCGGTTCACACTCTGGCGCACCCAGGAGTGCCCGCGTTGGTCAAAATGGTGGGAGGGAAGTTTGTGTGGCCGAGGCTACCCAAACAAGTAAAAGAGTGGGCTGCAGTCTGCGTGGCGTGCCAACGAGCCAAGGTACACAGGCACACGAAGGCTCCCTTGGAGCCGTTTCGGGTACCGGCTAAGAGGTTCGACCACGTTCACGTGGACCTCGTGGGCCCCGTCCCGCCATCACAGGGGTGCACGCACCTCTTGATAGTGGTGGACTGCACCACGCGCTGGCCAGAAGCAGTCCTGCTGGCGGCAACCACGTCCGCGGACGTAGCACGCGCTTTTTTAACAGCATGGGTGGCACGTTTTGGAGTCCCGTCAGACATTACGTCCGACAGGGGCCCTCAATTTGTTTCCGAACTCTGGTCCGCGATGGCCCGCAGCCTGGGTGTTACAATTCATCGCACAACCGCGTACAACCCACAGGCCAACAGGTTATGCGAGCGTTTTCATAGATCACTGAAAGCAGCACTCAGGGCTTCACTGACGGATGCAAATTGGGTGGACAGGTTGCCGTGGGTTTTATTGGGGTTGCGCTCCACGCCAAAAGAGGATCTGGAAGCTTCCCCGGCAGAGCTGGTTTTTGCGCAGCCCCTACGGCTGCCCGGGGAATTTCTTCCAGATAATCCCGCGCTGGACAGCTGCCCATCTCAGCTTTTGCAGCGTAGCGCGAACACAGACACGCTGCCGGGCCCTGCCCACCACTGTTTTCCGTGTGTTTTCATGCCTAAAACGTTGAAGAACGTGGAGTTCGTGTTCGTCAGACACGACGCCCACCGCCCTCCATTGCACCCACCCTATGATGGACCGTTCAGAGTGTTGGAAACGGGGGATAAGCATTTTGTGCTAGACTTGGGGGGTAGACGGGAGAAAATTGGCATAGACAGACTTAAACCCGCCTTTGTAGCAGCGGACGAGCAGGTGCTGTTGGCTAAGGCCCCTTGGCGTGGAAGACCCCCACGGAGAGCTCCCCAGGGAAGCGATGCAACAGAGCAGCCACACGGACAGTGCGAAGTTCCCCCCCCTCGCCACGGCCCACCCGCAGTCAGACACACTCCCAGCAGCTCCCCACTGGCACAGCAGTGCCACAGAGGCAGTAAACCCCAGTTACAGCAGATATGGGAGGAGACTGAAGCCGAAACAGCATGTGGACTGACATTCTATTGTTCTATCTAAGATGCTGGGGGGCGGTATGGAAGTCAGGTTATTTCGCACCTCAGACAGAGACAATGAATACACATAGGAGAACAATGCCCAAGAGGGTGAGAGGGGGTTGAATGAAGTGTAGTGTAAATATCATGCTGTGTATGAGGAAGTGCCTTGAAGCTTGTGAAGGTGACTTGATATATAGAGAGGAGTGCTTGCTGTAACCAGTCAGTCCATTCTGAGCTTGTGAGATGTGTGTGTAATAAATCGTCTGCAATGAATCTGCCTCTTCATTTACACACTCCACAATTTCTCATTTTTTTGTACATTTGTCACACTTAAATGTTTCAGATCATCAAGCAAATTTAAATATTAAAGATAACACAAGTAAACACAAAATGCAGTTTTTGAAATGAAGGTGTTTATTATTATGGGAAAAAAATCCAAACCTACATGACCTTGTGTGAAAAAGTGATTGCCCCCTAAACCTAGTAACAGGTTGGGCCACCCTTAGCAGCAACAACTGCAATCAAGCGTTTGCGATAACTGGCAATGAGTCTTTTACAGCACTGTGGAGGAATTTTGGCCCACTCATCTTTGCAGAATTGTTGTAGTTCAGCCATGTTAGAGGGTTTTCGAGCATGAACCACCTTTTTAAGGTCATGCCACAGCATCTTAATCAGATTCAGGTCAGCACTTTGACTAGGCCACTCCAAAGTCTTCATTTTGTTTTTCTTAAGCCATTCAGAGGTGGACTTGGTGTATTTTGGATCATTGTCCTGCTGCAGAACCCAAGTGCGCTTCAGCTTGAGATCATGAACAGATGGCCGGACATTCTCCTTCAGGATTTTTTGGTAGACAGCAGAATTTATGGTTCCATTTACCACAACAAGTGTTCCAGGTCCTGAATTAACAAAACAGCCCCAGACCATCACACTACCACCACCATATTTTACTGTTGGTATGATGTTCCTTTTCTGAAATGCTGTTACTTTTACACCAGATGTAATGGGACACACACCTTCCAAAAAGTTCAACTTTTGTCTCGTCAGTCCACAGAGTATTTTCCAAAAGTCTTGGGAAACATCAAGATGTTTTCTGGTAAAATTGAGATGAGCCTTTATGCTCTTTTTTTGCTCAGCAGTGGCCATTTTTTCCCAGTCTCTTTCTTATGGTGGAGTCATGAACACTGACCTTAACTGAGTCAAGTGAGGCCTGCAGTTCTTTGGATGTTGTTGTGGGGTCTTTTGTGACCTCTTGGATGAGTTGTCACTGCGCTCTTGGGGTAATTTTGATCGGCCAGCCACTCCTGGGAAGGTTCACCACTGTTCCATGTTTTTACCATTTGTGGATAATGGTTGTCACTGTGGTTCACTGGAGTCCCAAAGCTTTAGAAATGGCTTTATTGTGGCACCTGGGGAGAGCCTAATTGTGTACCATCTCAGACAGGAACAAAGAGCAGGGGTTCCCTAGTGAGATAACAGGGAGGTGGTTAAGGATGAGTGGGTTGAATGCAATGTGACGCGAAGGTCATCCTTTGTGTGTGTGAAGATTCTAGAAGAATGCCATGATATTTAAGAGAGGAGCTTCTACTGGAATGTCATTCTTTCTATGCTTGAGAATGTGAGAGTGTGTAATAAAGCGTCTGAAACAAATCTGCCTCTTCATTTACATGCTCTATATTATAACCTTTTCCAAACTAATAGATCTCAGTTACTTTGTTTCTCAATTGTTCCTGAATTTCTTTGGACTGTAGCATGATGTCTAGCTTTTGAGGATCTTTTGGTCTACTTCACTTTGTCAGGCAGATCCTATTTAAGTGATTTCTTGATTGGGAACAGGTGTGGCAGTAATCAGTCCTGGGTGTGGCTAGAGAAATTGATCTTTGCTTTCCAAAGATGTGATAAACCACAGTTAATTTACAGTCATGTAAAAAAACTAGGATACCTCATTAAATATTCAGTTCTTTATTAAGAAATGTTCACATATTTATGTCTAACCTTGTTTTTATTTGCATTTTTTAACATTTAGCCATTTTAAGTGGGGGTGTCCTAAAAAAGATGGGGGGGGGGGTGTCTTAATTTATTCCTCACTATTTGTTTAGAATTATATTTTACAGAAAATTTGGGAAAGGTCTATAATTCATTTTTAATTGTTGTATTACACGAATCTCCCAGTATTTTTAACACTGATATTAAATATCCATATGTCCAAATATGTTAAAAAAAAACAAAACCACAGGCTTATACAGGGTATCCTAATTTTTTTCACGACTGTATGTTTTGACAGGGGGGCAATCACTTTTTCACACAGGGCCATGTAGGTTTGGATTTTTTTTAGCCTTAATAATAAACACCTTAATTTAAAAACTGCATTTTGTGTTTACTTGTCTTATCTTTGTCTAATATTTAAATTTGTCTGATGATCTGAAACATTCAAGTGTGGCAAACATACAAAAAAAAAAGAGAAATCAGGAAGGGGGCAAACACTTTTTCACACCACTGTAGGTACCATCAAGGGTCACATACTTCTCCAGTCGCTTTATGCAGCTGTGGAGACCAAACCTGTAGATGTCTGCAGGTTGCGTCAGAAGCCATGGCTTTTAATCAGAGTTTCATCATCTTGGAAGTGCTTGCCCTTCAAAAATGACTTAATGGTTGGAAGGAGGTGGAAGTCAGATGGTGTGAGGTTGGGAGATTAAGGGGGGTGAGGAAGGATTTCATAGCTACAGGACTGTGCTTCCATCTGGGCAACATGCAAGTTGTAAACCGGCATTGTCTTGCAGGAGGCGGACACCTTTGGTCAGCATGCCACGCCTCTCAGTTTTGATGGCCTTCAGCAATTTCTGCAGCAGTGAAGCATAGTAAGTCATTGTAATTGTGGTACCCTTTCCCAAGAAATCCATCATCAGTACTCCATGCTGGTCCCAAAAGACCGTGAGCATGAACTTGCCCGCAGAGGGTTGGACATGTGCCTTCTTCAGGGGTGGTGAGTCATGGTGTCAAGAGACCCGTTTCATGTGTGGAGCAAATCCTCCTGGTTTTCTTGGCACATGGCCAAAAGAGCCTTGAAGCACTTGACTCGTTCTTGCTTCTGGAAAGGTATGAGCAACCGGGGAATCCATTGTGCAGACAACTTCCGCATGTGCGCATGGTCAGGAATGATTTTCTCTACAGATCCCACACAGCTTCAGGCATCTTGGGCTAGTTGGCAAAAGGTTACGTGGTGAACCTCCAAAGTGGTGGCCTCAACTTGCCGAACGGTGTCTTCATCAATGGCACACTGTGTTTCCCCAGGAATGGGTGCCGTTTCAACTGATGTGCGACCACACTTGAACCCTCAGTGTCAGTGCTTGATTACGTCCTTTGATGCAGCATCGTCCCCATAAGTCTCTTTCATCTCCTGTGGTGTGTGGCCTCTCAAGTACACCGCTCTGCATTCAACTGTCTTCATTAGGAGTTCAGAGCTGCAAATTAGCATGTGACCTATAGAGATATGTATTATACATGTGCAATTTCAACCTTTGACAATAACTGGAAGTAGGTCAGGGGAAATCTTTAATGAGCCGTCCTCGTAACTATCACAGTACTTTGAGCATGTTGCAAGAGGTAAGATTAAGCAGTATTGTCAATGCACTTTATTAACTTTATTTTATATTGAGCTTTTACAGACATTTCAGGGAAGAGATGCACAAGAATGGTACACCACAAAAAAATTATGCCTTCTGATTTGAAAAGAACGTTTTAAAACTCAATTTTATGACACAGTTGAGCAGATAAAATCTAAAAAACAACTGATGGGAAATTTACCGAGCTCCTTAAGGGAGATAAGAGAAAAAAGGCACAAGAGGGAGAGTGAGAGTAGAAAAACTTGACCAGATTTGGAAAACATTTCCAGATATTGTGAAGTTATTATTCTCCCTCTCTCATGACCCTTAAAAGGCTCTGTGGAAAACCTTGACTATTTTCATTCATGGGAGAAGGGAGAAATTCAAACAACTGTTTAATTTATCACTGGAGGAAAACCTTACCTGAGTCTCCCAGGGTGCCAGAAAGTGGGTGGCACTCTGTGAATTCAAAGACATCAATTTTAAGAGTTTCACAGTCCTGCCACAGACCCCTGTATGAGTAAACAGACGTCCCCATGTCCACCTGTCTGTCATGGAAACACCAGTTGTTGACAGACGTGGCTGCAGTGAGCCCCGCTGTGCCAATCACACCCAGAAGTGATCCACCATTCTGCAGAACTGACGACTCCATTATCATTTCCTTCTTCAGAAAAGTTATGAAGTGTACCTAGGAGGCAGAACCTGCCTGTAGTGTAGCTCAGTTAGATAAATACTGCGTACTCATATAAAATTGAGAAAATTAGTTAAAAGTACACAAGTGAGAAGGTCTGCTCTGTGCAAGCAGAGGATGGAAATAAGCAAAGTGGCAATGTTGGATATAGGCAGTCAGTCAGTGGGTGATACAGCAGCGTGGGTTGGGCTACTGTGTGTTTAGTGGTGTGGACAGGAAGTGTTGGAAGGAACACCAGGTACCATGGAGAGCAATACAGTATTTAAATATAACTGGGATGAGCAGCTGGCAAACCACTGACAGTTTGTCAGTGTGTAAATTGCAATGTCAAGAAAAAAAAAGTTTACTGCCCTGCTGAAAAACTAGAAATACTGTCTGTACAGAATGTGGAGAATGTGATCAACTTGCCCCTTGTAGGGTCTCCCAAGACAAATTAGTCCTGGGTGAAGGGCTGGACCAAGAGTGGTCCAGCATGAAAAGTTACATTGAGGACCCAGTGTACCCAAGGGAATCACATGGGTCCACCCTCCAGTGGGCTCATCACCTGCAGGAGGGATCATGGTGCTATGAGGGGGGCTGAAAAGTTCATAGTGGTCAAATTTGACCAAACGTGGTTTATTTTTCAACCACAGGGATCCAAGCGCTGCAACACCGATGGAAGAAGTGTGTGGACCTAAGAGGAGACTATGTTGAAAAATGAACTGCATTTGGTGAAATTTAACCACGATGAACCCCCCCTCCCCCCCCCTCCCCAGTATGTGAACCAGCTGCAGTCTAGGCTACTCTGCTTGGACTGCTGCCCCCATGACCCGGACGCACAGATAAGCAGCAGAAGATAGATAGAGTCATGGATGGATGGATGATCAATTTCAGTCAAGACAGAATCATATTTTATATCAACATTAGTTGTAAAATAGGATATGACAGATAGTAATGCTTTTCAGCTACAAAAGAAAATTGCCATAATGTGATATTATCACAATCAGACTAGCACAGGTGTGTAGTAACACAGTTATAGTTAGTCAAGTAACTTTTTCCACAAAACTGTGCTTTCATGAGTAGTTTTATTGCAGGATACCTTTTACTCATGTACATTTTGAGGAGAAAAAAAACTATACTTTTACTCAAATGGATTTAGTAATACTCTCTTGACTTCACTGATTCAAAAATTGGCTAGAAATGTGCTTGTAGTGTAATACACATTATCACTGGAAATGACTGCATCTTTGGTCAAATTTATAATCTTGTTTCACTGAGAGCAATGATGGTGTTGTTGTTCTTCTGGGCTTAGTTGAAGAGGAACAATAAGAATTGCAAATTTGTGAGGAAATTTATGAGTAAAACTTGCTAATTTCAGTTAAAAAAAGTCACTGTGTTATCAGAAAAGTGCAAAGTTTTGAGGAAAAAACTAACATTAAAGTGTCTGAAATGTATGAAGGGAAAAAACACAAATTTGTGTTAAAAAATGCAACTTTATGAACAAAAATGTTCAAATATGTATAGGCCTACCTGGAAAGGGTTACAAATTTACATAAAAAGTTGTAAATACAAAAGGGGACACAAATTTATGAGAAACATTCACAAAGTTAAAAGAAGAAAATATCAAAATGATGACTGTCCTTAATCATGCTAATTTTTGGTGGCTACTCTTGCTTGTACCTCAGTGATTAATATCATAAGGTAACAGTATATTTGTACTTAAGTAGAATTTCCTCCCCACCTCTGTAAACAAGGACTTAACATCTGACACTTCATCAACAACTATGTCTTCTCTTGTTGGCAGGAGTCTAGATAGATAGATGGATAGATAGATGTACTTTATTGATCCCAAACTGGGAAATTACAGTGTAACAGCAGCATGCCAGTAGACGACCAAACAACAGAAACACACACAAGACAGACAAAGGGATTACCCGTGGAAAGTAAAAACTAAAAGTAAAAGAAGCTTATTTTAAAAAATGGATTTGAACTATCAAAGAAACAAGTAGCTTATAGACTTTAGGGACATTGAATAATGATAGTTCAGGGTTTGGAGAAAAGCTTTATGGGGTTGCACATCATAAAGGTCCTTCTCCCTCTAACTGTGAAACAAACTTTAGCCCATAAGATGATTTATTTTATCCCTTCATTAATAACTGAGAGGCGATCCCTTTAATTCTTTTCTTCAGTGCGGTTCTCTTTTACTCTCACACAGACTCAAACAAACTGGATGTCGGTACATGTAGTCAAATCATCTTATTATTACACTAAGCAACTGCTGTTAATTTACTGCCAATTTACAGCAGTAATATACTGTATTAATGTAATATGGTTTTGTACCATAGTTTGCAATGCATTGTGGGCTGTTCAACGTGAAACAACAGCACACAAGCCATCAACAGTATGCTAATGTTTTAAAATACAGTAAACTACAGTACTTTTTGGACTGGGTGTGGCAAACTCACGAGGGAAAATTTGCAAAGCCTTTCAGAGCATTAGGACATGTGCTGCTGCTCATGAACAAGAAAACCTGCTTCATCTGCATCAACTGGATTGTGCATCTACAAATAACAAGGTAATTAAAAACTAACTTACAGCAGCTCACAAAAGTGAGTGCACCCCTTACATTTTTGTAAATATTTTATTATATCTTTTCATGGGACAACACTGAAGATATGACACTTTGATACAATGTAAAGTAGTCAGTGTACAGCTTGTATAACAGTGTAAATTTGCTGTCCCCTCAAAATAACTCAACACACAGCCATTAATGTCTAAACCACTGGCAACACAAGTGAGTATGCCCCTAAGTGAAAATGTCCAAATTGTGCCCAATAAGCCATTTTTCCTCCCCGGTGTCATGTGAGTCATTAGTGTTACAAGATCTCAGGTGTGAATGGGGAGCAGGTGTGTTAAATTTGGTGTTATCGCTCTCACACTCTCTCATACTGGTCACTGGAAGTTCAACAGATTCAAAAGAATTGTTGCTGTACATAAAGATGGCCTAGTCTATAAGAAGATTGCCACCACCCTGAAACTGAGCTGCAGCACGGTGGCCAAGACCATACAGTGGTTTAACAGGACAGGTTCCACTCAGAACAGGCCTCGCCATGGTCGACCAAAGAAGCTGAGTGCACGTGCTCAGCATCATATCCAGAGGTTGTCTTTTGAAAATAGACATATGAGTGCTGCCAGCATTGCTGCAGAGGTTGAAGGAGTGGGGGGTCAGCCTGTCAGTGCTCAGACCATATGCCACACACTGCATCAAATTAGTCTGCATGGCTGTCGTTCCAGAAGGACGCCCCTTTTAAAGATGATGCACAAGAAAGCCCGCGAACAGTTTGCTGAAGACAAACAGACTAACACCATGGATTACTGCAACCATGCCCTGTGGTCTGATGAGACCAGCATAAATTTATTTGGTTCAGATGGTGTCAAGCATGTGTGGCGGCAACCAGGTGAGGAGTACAAAGACAAACGTGTCTTGCCTACAGTCAAGCATGATGGTGGGAGTGTCATGGTTTGGGGCTGCATGAGTGCTGCTGGCACTGGGGAGCTACAGTTCATTGAGGGAACCATGAATGCCAACATGAAATGTGACATACTGAAGCAGAGCATGATTGGAAACTGGGCCGTAAGGTTCAGGTTCAGGTTCAGGTTACTTTATTTGTACCCGTAGGTAGATTTGTTTTGCAGTTGGTGACATCCATATTTACAAGCCACAATTACATTCAACATAGACACAAACACAGGCACACATCTTACAAAATAGGTAAATATAAAATATGTACAATATAATTTTTATAGCTTGTTCAACTCTTTGACAGCAGCAGGGACAAAGCTGTTTTTGTAGCGCTGGGTTCTACTTTTTGGGACAGCAAACCTCCGTCTGGAGGGAAGAAGCTGAAAGTTGCAGTGCAAAGGGTGGGAGTCATCATTTAAAATCGAGTCGGCCATCCTCTGTACTTGTCTGGTGTACAGGGATGTCAGGCTCAGCTGTGACTCACCAAGCAAACGACTGGACCATCTGACTACCTGATCCAAGGATTTCCTCTGTTTCAGTTTTATCTGACCAAACCATGACATTAAAGAAAAGGATAAAACAGATTCAATAAAAGCCCGATAGAACATAGTCATTATGGTTCGGTCAATTTGGAAGCGTGCAAGTTTCCTCAAACAATGCAAATTTTGCTGACCCTTTTTGCACACCCTTTCACAGTTCACCTCAAAGTTCAATCCACTATCAATAATCGTCCCAAGATATTTGTACGATTGTACACATTCGGTGGTCTGGCCTTTTAGTATGGTGACTTTGTGCCTGGGAGTTTTCCTCCTAAAGTCAATAATCATATCTTTCGTTTTTGTTGTATTCAGCTGCAGGTAGGAATCCTCACACCAGTGAACAAAGTCATCAACTACTGGGCCATGGCCACTCTCACCATCCTGGAGGAGACTGACAATGACTGAGTCATCAGCATACTTTATAATGTGTCTGTTGTCATGTCTGCTCCGACACATGTTTGTGTACAGGATGAAGAGTAGTGGTGACAACACACACCCCTGAGGAGAGCCAGTAGAAGAGCACTTTAGGTCAGACAATGTACCATTGACCCTTACTCTCTGCGTCCTGTTGGTTAAGAAATCCAGAATCCAACCCACCAGATTATTGCTTAAATCAAATTGTTGCAGGAGCCTTTCAACTAAAATATGAGGTTGGATTGTATTAAAGGCAGAAGAAAAGTCCACAAATAAAAGCCTGGCGTGTGTCCCATTAAAATCCAGATGTTTAAAAAGCATGTTAAACAGAGTGACAGTGGCATCCTCCACTCCTCTGTGAGGCCTATAGGCAAACTGCAGAGGATCCAATGCATGTTCAGTCTGCTTTAGGACCTCACATCTGACCAGTTTTTCAAAAATTTTCATTAAAATTGAAGTCAAAGCAACTGGTCTAAAGTCATTTACCGTTTTAGGACAGCTGGATTTTGGAACGGGAACAACCACGGCATCTTTCCAGATCTTAGGCACATGTTGTGTCTGTAAGGACTTATTGAAAATGTAGTGAAATATAGGACTCAGTTCATGTGCACAGGACTTTACCAGGCGTCCACATATATTATCAGGGCCCTGACTTTTGTTCACTTTTACAGCGCGGAACTCCCTTTCAACATCCTGCATCTCAATATTAAAGTGCTGATTGTCTTTGAGTTTCTGTTTCAAATCTTGGACTTCTGTGCTAAAATCAAAGGAGTCAAAACGACCATAAAAACAATTAAGAGCATTAGCCAGCTCTGTGTCTGAACTAAAACCATCTAAAAACACACGATTACTGCGCTCTGTGCTCTGAAGGCCTGCAATTTTTTTCATACTGGCCCAGGCCGAACCAAGTTTATTTGCTGCCATCTTGCTTTCCAATTCTGATTTATAATTCTGTTTTGCTCTTAAAATTTCGGCCTTTAGCTCCTTAGTGGCAACCTGTAGCGCAGAAACAGACCCCTGTTTAAAGGCAAGTGCTTTCCTCTGTAAGCAGGATTTAACTGATTTAGTAACCCATGGTTTGTTGTTGGGATATATTTTGACACGTTTACATGGAACAAACTTATTTTGACAGTGAGCCATGTATGAGCATGTGAGCTCAGCCAGAGAGTCCAAATCATCCCCGCAGGCCATTATGAACATCTTCCAGTCTGTACAGTCAAAGCATTCCTGGAGGCTGTGCTCTGAATCTTCTGTCCACACATCAATGTCTCTCATCTCCACCTTGCCTCTTCTGAGAGCAGTTTTATATGTGGGCAGCAAATGAACACAGTTGTGATCTGATGATCCTAAAGGAGGAAGGGGGAGTGATTTATAGGCCCTCTCTATGGATCCATAGCACAGGTCCAATGTCTTTTTTCGCCTGGTTGGGCAGGAGACATACTGATGAAAGTTTTTAAGTGTCTTCTTTAAAGAAACATGGTTAAAATCCCCAAGAATGAAGTTTGGCGCCTCTGGAGAAATTGACTGCAGCCGCTGGATCACATCAGAGATGGTGCTGGAGGCGGAGTCAGCGTCTGCCCTCGGATGAATGTACACAACTGTGATGAAAAGTTGGGGGAACTCTCGAGGCAAATAAAAGGGGCGAAGCGACACAGACAGCAGCTCCACATGGGGTGTACAGATGCGCTCTCTGACCGTGACAGATGTGCAGTACTGCTTATTAATGTATAAACATACTCCGCCCCCCTGACGTTTCCCCGTTACCTCTTCCTGCCGATCCGAGCGCAGCGGAGCTCCAAAGCCGTCAATCCACAGCTCTGCATCTCGATCATGCGCAGTAAGCCAAGATTCAGTGAAAGCCATGACGCAGCAGTTCTTAAAATCCTTCTGGTAACGTACGTTGCCTTGAATTTCCTCCACCTTGTTTCTCACAGACTGTGCATTCCCAAAAATGATAGAAGGAAGAGGAATGTTGCCAAACTGACGTCTCCTAAGGCGCAATTTCACACCTCCACGTCTTCCACGCTTCCTCCTGCCGCTTCTCTTTTCACCGCTGTGTCCGTCTCTCAAAATAAAGTCCGGCAGCTGAAATCTGGGCGCAATCAGAGACTCTGCACCAGCTGTGTTAAAGCGCAGCAACATGTCCCTGGAATATTGTATTCTGCCCGCTATTCTGCTCGCCATGGAGCCGAACGCGTTTACCTCAGAGACAAAGAGCCACAGCACAGAAAGCAGTAGTGCGAGATATGACAGGAAATCCATGTTGCAGATACCAGGGAGCTGTTCGCCATATATTCCACCAACGCTCCAGGGCAGAAACGACACAGAGGATTTTCTAAAAACGTAAAAAAGTACAAAAAACACACACACGCACACACGCACTATATCACCAAGCTGCTGGTCGCTGCGTGCGCATGCGCCCATTTGTAAGACAGTATTCCCCCGTAAGACAGTATTCCAACATGATAACGACCCCAAACACACCTCCAAGACGACCACTGCCTTGCTAAAGAAACTGAGGGTAAAGGTGATGGACTGGTCAAGCATGTCTCCAGACCTAAACCCTATGGAGCATCTGTGGGGCATCCTCAAACGGAAGGTGGAGGAGCGCAAGGTCTCGAACATCTACCAGGTCCGTGATGTCGTCATGGATGAGTGGAAGAGAATTCCAGTGGCAACCTGTGAAGCTCTAGTAAACTCCATGCCCAAGAGTGCTGGAAAATAATGGTGGCCACACAAAATATTGAAACTCTGGACAAAAGCTGGACATTTTAGGACAACCCCTCACAGCACCAGTAAACATACAGGGAACAGACATTGAGATTGTGACATCCTACAAGTACCTGGGTGTTCATCTGAACAATAAACTAGACTGGTCACACAATACTGACGCACTCTACAAGAAGGGACAGCGCAGGCTGTTCCTACTGAGGAGACTCAGGTCTTTTGGTGTACAAGGGGCACTGCTGAAGACATTCTACGACACGGTGGTGGCATCAGCCATCACTTTTGGAGTGGTCTGCTGGGGCAGTGACATTACAGCAGCCGATAGGAAGAGACTGAACAAACTGATCAAGAAAGCTAGCTCTGTCCTGGGGCAGCGCCCTGATCCAGTGGAGGAGATAGGAGAGAGAAGGATGGTGGCTAAACTGTCATCTCTGCTGGAGTCCGAGTCCCACCCTATGCAGGACATACTGAACGCACTGAGGAGCTCATTTAGCAGCAGACTACATCATCCTAGGTGCGCGACCGAGAGGTTTTGCAGGTCCTTCCTACCTACGGCTGTCAGACTGTATAACCTAAGCAGGGCTGCTCGCAGAGATAGCAAAAAAACGTGACGACCTAATAGTATTGGATGCAAATAGACTTACACAATGGTCCCCTCCAGTATATACAACTAGGACAGTATCGGTTGCTACGGAGGGTGACAATATGTATGGGTACATATTCATACTATGTAGGATAACTAAGTAGACGGTTATGCTGTTTATTCCATCTAGCTACAATGCCCCGCACTTTGAATATACAGTATATTTATGTGTATGTATGTATATCCACTGCTCTTATTTATATCTTCCGTATCTTCTTAATTATTGCTCTGAGTGTTGCTATCCCTGTGCTGTTGCAATCCTGGAATTTCCCCATTGTGGGACTAATAAAGGCTTATCTTATCTTATCTTATTTTTACTTAATGTACTCACTTTTGTTGCCAGTGTTTTAGAAATTGGCTGAGTGTTGAGTTATTTTGAGGGGACAGCAAATTTACACTGTTATACAAGCTGATACAGTGACTACATTGAATCAAAGCGTCATACCTTCAGTGTTGTCCCATTAAAAGATCTAAAATAGTTAGAAAAATGTGAGGGGTGTACTCACTTTTGTGAGATACTGTATCTTTATTTCTTTGCCAGTAGAGTATTACCAAAAATTGTGTCTGAAAAGGTCAGTGAGCTCTCTCTTGTGTCTTGCTCTTAACTCCACATGTTGTTCTGACAAATCACAAGACTGATATTATCAACTTCATAAACATGTAATGTTATTGTACACCCCTAAATTATTTGGATTATTTTGTTTGTTGTTATTTTAGAGTGGCAACACTGGAATAAAGCCAAGGAGAGGAACAATGAGCAGCAAGGTGGTGATCATCTCTCTGACAGACAACAGTACTGAAGCAGTTACAACTTCTGTTGTGTTTTCATGTTTGGTAAGTTCTCTGACATGCAGAATTTTAGTTTATTGCCATTGCAACTGGTTTTTTTTTTTTCCAGACTCTCTTTCCCTTGTGTATTTGGGGCATCTAACAGTTTGTATTTTTTTTTTTAATAATTACTGTTTTTGTAATAGTAGTGTTGTTAAATGTTAGTGTTGGTGTATTGTTCTCTGCAGAAACCGTGACTGAGGGAGCTGGTCAGTTTAGTGGCTCCGGCCATGAAGGTGTTTGGGGGAAATTAAAAAATAAATGCTGATTGAGCAATAGCTGCGTCATCATTGGCTGAAACCTGCTGCTCATTACAGTATATTGCTGGCGTCTCTGCTGCTACTACTTTAATGTAAAAAAAATTAAATAAATACACTAAATACATTAAAGCAATTAAATACATCAAATAAATCACTATTGCAGTAATAAGCTATAAAGTCATTTCACAGTAAGAATACTGTAACATAACAGTAAAAAAAGGGCAGCTCAGTGGAGCAGTGGTTAGCATAGTGGCAGCACATTCAGGTCACAGGATCGATTCCACCTCTGACCATAGTGGGTCTGATCCCACCCCCTGACCATCAGTGACTCTTCTGTGTGGAGTTTACATGTTCTCCCCGTGTCTGCGTGGGTATACCTCGCACAGGCCAAAAACATGCAAGTTAGGAGACTCTAAAGTGGCCCTAGGTGTGAGTGTGTGTGTGAATGGTGAAGGGACTGGCGCCGTACTGCGGCTGCCTCACCCATCCAGGTGGATGCCCCGAATTCCCCTCTGGGGATCAATGAAGTATACAAAATTAAAAAAAAAAAAAAAAAAAGTGCTGGCAACTCTGCTGCCAGCACTTTACTGCTAGTTTACAGATTTTTAAAAAAAAAATTTTTACAGTGTAGATTAAGTCTTATTTAGCTGGGGTATGGCCATGAGAGCAAACTGGCTCCAGATTAATTTGAAGATTAGAACTGCTGGCTGTTTGTGTAAATCGTCCAGATAATCCCGATCTTTCCTGAGACAAACCTTTATCTTTGGCTGAAAAAACAAAAAAAACAACTTCTCAATCAAATGGCCAGCATGTATAATTTTAATATTATGCATGATGATTGGACACTTTATTTTAAACTTTTTTCTCTTGGGAAAAAAAAAAAGGTAGCAAAATATGATCCTCACATCCAGTCTTTTGGCGTGGAATAAACGTTGATGGCAGGTCTTTTAATGTGTGTTTTCTTTTTCTGGTTTAAATATTGAAAGCTGACACATTTCAGGTAAATTCTGTGGTACTGAAAGCGGCCTCGAGCGAACCCTTCCCGTCGCGGCCGCGCACACCTCCCAGCACAACCCGCGCGCGTCACACAGCGGTGCTGGCTGAGGCGTACGGGTCCGCGCCGCTCTTGCTCATGCCTCCAGGAAACAGGATGTACGCCACCTGCTGCTGTAATCCGGCAGCGGTCCACGCGCTACAGTTACACGGCACCACATATCCGGGGCCGGCGGATGACGGGTGGGCGTGGGTGTGCTGTCCGTGGCACGGCAGTCCCCCAAACCCCGCGGTCTGGTATCCAAACGTGTGCGCGACGTAGGGAAGGGCGCCGGCGGGCAGCGCGCGCGGGACCTCTGCCATCCGGTGGACGGCTCCGGTGCTGAACTGTGCCACGGGCTCCAGCAGCGAGAACGACTGCGGAGCTCTGGCTTTGTCCCCGCGGACCAAGAAAGAGTCGATGGAAAATCCCTGAAACTGCTCCGCTGCGTCTCCGAGCAAAGAGGGCAGCGGGAAAAGCAGGCGCTCCCTCTTCAGCAGACCCTTGGGCTTGCGCCGGGGTCGGTACTTGTAGTCCGGGTGCTCCTTCATGTGCTGCGCCCGCAGTCTCTTGGCCTCGTCGATGTAGGGACGCTTGTCGGACTCGGAGAGCATTTTCCACTCCGCCCCGAGTCTCTTGCTGATCTCAGAGTTGTGCATCTTCGGGTTCTCCCGCGCCATCTTCCTCCTCTGACCTCTGGACCAGACCATGAAAGCGTTCATGGGTCTCTTGATGTGATCTAACGGTTTTGACATTTCAAAAGATGATGCATTTAATTAAAAAAAAAACAAAAAAAAAAACTCCACTGTCTAAAAGAGCCGCTCCATCCAACAGCTCATGCGTCTCCCGTGCGTAAAAAGGAAAAGTAGCCAAGAAGTCCCAAAGTCCAAATAATTTCTAGCGATTTTTTTTTTCTGTCTTTGTCACGAAGACCCCACGGACCTTTAAGTCCAAACTGGCTCCAGCATTTCCATAAAGTGGAGCTGAAAACTACAGAAAGCCAAAGTCATGGGCGTATGAATGGGAGTCACACGGAATTAAGAAGCAGCTTGTTATGGAAGATACTGGGCATGTCATCCTTTTCCCATCACCACACCGCTGTCACGCCGGGCCAAGCCAATAGGAATGAGAGGGAGCGCTGTAATCCCTTCATAAAAACTGACTGTGAAGGCCTGCCACATTTCTGAGGGGCAAACCCCCTCTCCCCACTCTGCACCTCCAATAAATTTTCAGCCTCTCCAAATCTGTGAGCAGAGCAGGAAACAAGACAGCAAAAGGCTGTGTAAGAAAACTAAAAAAAAAATATTATTTCTACCATGCTTTCATTTTATTTCGATTAAAAAAAAAAACTTAGGTAAAGATCCCAAATGAGGATGATGTAGGTTCTTCCACAGCGTCATCAGAGAATTTTGCCCATTTTTCTTATCACTTGAATATTCCATAATAAACTATGCTTTGTTTTCTGAAAAATGTTAAAGGGTAACAAGGGGAGTTGCTAGAAATTTTGGGGCCCCTTCACCCTCCCTGTGACAAATCGAGAGGTTGTTATGGTTTTCACGTCAGTGGTTGTTATTGTAATCAGATATGAAAAGTTTCTTTGTCACATGTTGACAGATGTTTTAGTTTATTTATTTTTTTAACACAATCGAGATCAGGCACCTGGTTGATCTTGACAAATCATCACTATATTTAGTTCTGGGTTGACTATTATCCCTGAGGAGTGCTTGACGCTGTTGCTTCATTCAAGGACCACCGAAAACTATAAAATCTGACAATAATTTCTATTTTACCATTTCTGGCTCTTGAAACCGTCAGATGGTAAATAAATGTGCTTAATTCAAGACTTCCAGTTTCACTTTAATACTTAAATATCAACAGCAGTCTGAAAAACACAATATGGGCTAAAACTGAATAGAACTGAAGCAAAGCACTAACACATTAAATGTTGGGTGACTTCAGTCATGTCAACCTAAAGACAGTCCGGCCAAGGCTCTACCAACACATACAGTAAATATTGCAACTAGAAGGGAAAACATGCAGGATACACTGTGTCCCAAATTATTATGCAAATAGGATTTTAGTGTCATAAACACTCAATTTTTTTGTTTTTCAATTAAACTCATGGATGGCATTGTGTCTCAGGGCTCTCTGGATCATCAATATCAATCTCAGACACCTGTCATAATTAGTTTGCCAGGTGAGCCCAATTAAAGGAAAACTACTTAAGAAGGATGTTCCACATTATTAAGCATACCACAGGTTTCAAGCAATATGGGAAAGGAAAAGATCTCTCTTCTGCCGAAAAGCGTCAAATAGTCTAATGCCTTGAATAAGGTATGAAAACATTAGATATTTCACAAAAACTTAAGCGTGATCATTGTTCAGTGAAGAAATGTGTGCTTGATTCAGAGCACAGATGGGTTCGTGCAGATAAAGGCATAATGAGGAAGGTTTCTGCCAGACAAATTCATTGAATTAAGAGAGCAGCTGCTAAAATGCCATTACAAAGCAATAAACAGGTATTTGAAGCTGCTGGTGCCTCTGGAGTCCCATGAACCTCAAGATGTAGGATCCTCCAAAGACTTGCAGATGTGCACAAACCTACTATTCAGCCACCCCTAACCAAAGCTCACAAGCAGAAACGGTTGCAGTGGGCCCAGAAATACATGAAGACTAATTTTCAAACAGTCTTGCTTACTGATGAGTGCCATGCAACCCTGGATGGTCCAGATGGATGGAATGGTGGATGGTTGGTGGATGGCCACCATGTCCCAACAAGGCTGCAACGTCAGCAAGGAGGTGGCGGAGTGATGTTTTGGGCCTGAATCATGGGGAGAGACCTGGTAGGCCTCTTTAGGATCCCTGAAGGTTTGAAAATTACCTCGGCAAAGTATATAGAGTTTCTGACTGACCACTTTCTTCCATGGTACAAAAAGAAGAACCTGTGGAGAGCGTGAAATGAAGAGGCTGAATTTCTTTCTCAATTCAGATTTATTGAACATCTCACATCTCCAACCATCTCTCAAACAGGAAAAGAGAGCGAACTGCTCCAATTCCCCACTTTTATACCTGGGACATCAAGGTACAGCATCACATTGTCAATAAACCCCCCATCAATAATACCTCTCCCCCAGGCCCCTTCTTCTTCCACCTGACCCCAGGAGGTCAGGAAGTCCTTTCAGAGTCCTTGCCAAAGGTACCTCCACCTCCTACTGTTAACCCCAGGAGGTCCAGACTTATTGTTCCTTCTAAGACGTGAGGTTACAATATACATATGCAGTCTTAAGCATCTCAGTCACTGTGCTATACATATGCAGTCAAAGCATCCCAAATATATGTGCCACATAACCCCCCCCCCCCCCAAACGTTGAAGATGAAACAATAAAACATAGTTCACACAACATAATAAAATCACAACATCAGTCCATATGCTGTCTGGGCTTCAACCGCCTTCCAAACTTGCTGTAGGCGGGCTTCGCAGCTCCTGCGGTGCCGTCCTGCCGTGAATCTGCTATCTGAGGACGAGAACTGTTAGTTGATCCCTGCGGGGGGTCTGGGGCATGCTCCCTGGGAACGCTGCCGCGTCGAGGAGCCCTCGCCACTCGCACAGTCTCGTCGGCCATCACAAAAGCAGGCTTTAGTCTGTCTATACTAATTGTTTCCCTCCTGTCCCCCAAATCTAGCACAAAATGCTTATCACCTGTTTCCAGCACTCTATATGGGCCATCGTAGGGTGGACGCAGGGCTGGGCGTTGAGCCTCGTGTCTGACAAAAACAAACTCGGCATTTTTTAAAGCTTTGGGTACAAAAGCGCGCGGGAAGGTGTGGTGAACAGGGCCCGGAAGCATGTCTGCTCCCGTGCCGATCAGTGACCACTGAGCAGGGGGGACGCCCTGGCGCCGGATTATCTGGCAGAAACTCTCCTGGCAGCCGGAGAGGTTGTGCAAATACCAACTCGGCTGGGGAGGCTTTTAAGTCCTCTTTAGGTGCAGAACGCAACCCTAATAAAACCCATGGTAGTCTGTTTACCCAATTTGCATCCGTAAGCAACGCTCTGAGGGCTGCCTTCAATGATCTGTGAAACCGCTCGCATAAACCATTAGCCTGGGGGTGGTAAGCGGTAGTGCGGTGAATTGTCACACCTAAACTGTGGGCCATCGCTGACCAACGCTCAGACACAAATTGAGGTCCCCTGTCGGACGTAATATATGGTGAATATGGTGAATATGGTGAGGATCATGTTCTTTGACTTCTCCAGTGCTTTCAACACCATCCAACCGATGATCCTGAAGGACAAGCTGCTGCGCGCAGGGGTGGACCAGCACCTGTCATCATGGATCCTGGACTACCTCACGAACCGGCCTCAGTTTGTGAGAACCCGGGACTGTGTGTCCGACACGATCATCAGTAGCACGGGGGCCCCCCAGGGAACGGTGCTGGCTCCCTTCCTGTTCACTCTTTATACTGCGGACTTCTCACACAACACAACACGCTGCCATCTACAGAAGTTCTCTGATGACTCTGCGATCGTTGGCCTCATCTCCAATGGAGATGAAGCTGAGTACAGAGGGCTTATCCAGGACTTCGTGGACTGGTGCCATCGGAACTGCCTCCAGATCAACGCGAGGAAAACTAAGGAGCTGGTGGTGGACTGCCGCAGGCATGGGCAGCCCCTCACAGTACCAGTAAATATACAGGGAACAGACATCGAGATGGTGACATCCTATAAGTACCTGGGTATTCATCTGAACAATAAACTAGACTGGTCACACAATACTGATGCACTCTACAAGAAGGGACAGCGCAGGCTGTTCCTGCTGAGGAGACTCAGGTCTTTTGGTGTACAAGGGGCGCTGCTGAAGTCATTCTATGACACGGTGGTGGCATCAGCCATCACTTTTGGAGTGGTCTGCTGGGGCAGTGGCATTACTGCAGCCGATAGGAAGAGACTGAACAAACTGATTAAGAAAGCTAGCTCTGTCCTGGGGCAGCGCCTTGATCCGATGGAGGAGATAGGAGAGAGAAGGACGGTGGCTAAACTGTCATCTCTGCTGGAGTCCGAGTTCCACCCTATGCAAGACATACTGAATGCACTGAGGAGCTCATTTAGCAGCAGACTACATCATCCCAGGTGCACAACCGAGAGGTTTCGTAGGTCCTTCCTACCAACGGCTGTCAGACTGTACAACCTAAGCAGGGCTGCTCGCAGAGATAGCAAAAAGACGTAACAAACTAATAGTTTTTTGAATGCAAAAGATGCAATAGACTTACACAATGGTCCCCTCCGGCATACAACTGGGAACTTACCGGTCGCTATGGAGGGTGAGAATATGTATGGGCACATAATCATACCATGTAGGATAACTAAGTAGACGGTTATGCTGTTTCATTCCATCTAGCAACAATGCTCTGCACTGTGTGTGTTTATATATTTACATATTTATTCCATCTAGCTACAATGCTCAGCACTGGGTGTGTTTATATATTTATATATCTACATATTATTCCATCTAGCTACATTGCTCCGCACTGTGTGTGTTTATATACTTGCATATTTATTCCACCTAGCTGCAATGCTCCGTACTGTGGGTGTTTATATATTTACATATTTATTCCATCTAGCTACAATGCTCTGCACTGTGTGTTCATATATTCATATATTTATTCCATCCAGCTACAATGCTCTGCACTGTGTGTCTGTGTGTGTGTGTATATATATATATTTTATAGTAATACGTACATATGTATATTAGCTGCTCTTGCTTGCTTGTTTTTTTCTTGCCTTCTGATTGTTGCTCTGAGTGTTGCTATCCCTGTGCTGTTGCAATCCTGGAATTTCCCCGTTGTGGGACTAATAAAGGCTTATCTTATCTTATCTTATCTTATCTTATATCCGACGGAACCCCGAAACGCGCTATCCAAGCCATTAAAAACGTGCGGGCCACCTCTGCCGCTGTGGTCGATGCTAGCAGGACCACTTCCGGCCAACGCGTGGTTCGATCCACCATTGTCAAAAGGTGTGTGTACCCCTGCAACGGCGGTAGGGGGCCTACGAGGTCGACATGCACATGATCAAACCTCTTGGCCAGGATGTGAAACGGCTCTAAGGGGGCTTTTGTGTGCTTGTGTATTTTGGCCCTCTGGCAAGCCATACAGGCTCGTGCCTACTCTTTAACGTGCTTGCGCAGGCCCGGCCAAACAAACTTTTCCGCTACCATTTTCACAGACGCGCGCACCCCTGTGTGCGCCAGGGAGTGAATCGAGTCAAAAACGCGGCGGCGCCATGCGTCCGGCACTACTGGACGCGGTCTTCCGGTAGAGACATCGCAGATTAGTGGGGGCATATCATTTTGCAGCCTCCTGTTCACCAGCCTTAACCCTGTTGGTCCAGACTGGAGCGCGCATACGTCCGCATCGCTACCCTGATCCGCTGCCATGGCTGCATAGTCTATTCCCACGTGAACTGGGGCCGCATGCGCTTCCACGCTGCTATTTTGCTCTGCGGCCGTGGTAGTATAATCTTCCTCTGCGCGGACTGGTGCGGTTATCGCGCGAGAGAAGCAGTCTGCCACCACATTGAGTTTACCCGCTACGTGTTGAATATCAGTAGTAAACTCCGAAATTGCGGCCAGCTGCCTCTGCTGCCGGCCCGACCATGGTTCTGAAATTTTGGCCATCGCAAAAGTGAGCGGTTTGTGATCGACAAACGCGGTGAAACGCCGACCTTCTAGCCAGAATTGGAAGTGGCGAATGGCTAAGTGGAGCGCTAACAGCTCCCTGTCAAATGCGCTGTATTTTCGCTCGGCCTCGCGCAAGGACCTGCTGAAGAAGGCCAGCAGTTGCCAAACCCCGGCCACGTGCTGCTCCACTACCGCCCCTATGGCCACGTCTGACGCATCAGTGGTGAGCACTATGCGGGCCGTTGGGACTGGATGAGCCAACAACGCAGCGTCTGCAAGGGCTTTTTTTACCTCCGCGAATGCGCGCTCCCGCTCCGGGGACCACTCGATTGTATTGGAGAGTTTTTGCTTTTTAAGCGCGGCATATAATGGTTGCATGAGCTGCGCTGTGCGGGGGAGGAAACGGTTATAAAAATTCACCATTCCCAAAAACTCCTGTAGTGCTTTGACCGTTTGTGGCAGGGGAAAATCTGCCACTGCGCGCACTTTATCCGGTAGCGGAACCGCTCCCTCTGGGGAGACGCGGTGCCCCAAAAAGTCGATCTGCGCCACCCCGAACTGGCACTTAGCTGGGTTGATTATTAACCCGTGTTCTCCCAACCTCTGGAAAACTTCCATGAGGTGTTTTTCGTGTTCTGCCTCGGACGCGCTAGCTACCAAAATGTCGTCCAGGTAGACGAACACAAAAGGGAGATCACGCAACACCGCATCCATCATGCACTGGAAGGTTTGCGCGGCGCCTTTGAGCCCAAACGGCATGCGTAAAAACTCAAAAAGTCCAAACAGAGTTATCACCGCTGTTTTGGGGATGTCCTCAGCGCGCACTGGGACTTGATGATAACTGCGGACCAAGTCTATTTTAGAAAAAATGCGCGCCCCCGCCAGATGCACCGAAAAATCCTGAATATGCGGGATTGGGTAGCGGTCATGCGCTGTGGCGTTGTTTAACCTGCGGAAATCCCCGCAAGGTCTCCACGAGCCGTCGGCTTTAGGGACCATATGCAGTGGGGAGGCCCATGGGCTGTTTGAACGCTGGATGATGCCCAACCTTTCCAGGTTGGCGAACTCCTCGTGCGCTATGGACAGTTTAGCTGCATCCAAGCGCCAAGCTTTCGCAAAGACGGGGGGGCCAGTAGTAGTAATAAAGTGCTCCACCCCGTGTTTCGTAACTGTTGCCGAAAAAGTGGGAACTGTGAGTGCTGGAAACTGAGTGAGGAGTGTGTGAAACTTACCGCCTGCTGTGGCGACGTTGGTCTGTGCTGGTGGCGGGGTCACTCGAGCTGCACAAGGAATGGAGTAAAAGGAGAGTGCATTAACTAGGCGCCTATTGGAAAGATCAACTAACAACCCATGTGAGCACAGAAAATCAGCACCTAACATGTTGAAACTCACCGCCGCTATAATAAAAGTCCATTCATATGTGCGGCCGTGCAAGGACAGAAGCAGAGTCCTTTCACCGTAGGTCTTAATGCTCGAGCCATTCGCCGCTGTTGCTCCGTCACCACGGGGGCCTGCCAGCCGGTCAGCGTAGGTAGGGGTGATGAAACTCACTTGGGCGCCCGTGTCCACGAGGAAGTGCCTCCCGGAGCGCTCGTCCATCAGATAGAGCAGCTTGTTCCGTTCGCCGAGTGTTGCCGCTGCTAGCGACTCCTGGTCCTGGCGTTTCCCGAGCTCTTGAACTGGCACGGCGGTACACACTTGCGCGCCCTCTCTGCAAAACGACGATGGTAAAAGCAGAAGCCATCTCCTCCGCTGTGTCGGGACTTTGCTGCCGCCATTGTTGGTGGGATCGCCTCTGGCCCCCTGCTGCTCCCGGTCGCCGCGCCGAGATCTGCCGCTGCTGCAGTGGCCGAGTGCTCCTCGCTGGAGTTGAGGATCCGCTGCCCCTCCTGGGCCAGCGCGCGGAAGTCCTGCTGGGTCACAAAACGAGAGCCTGCCAGGGTCGCCCTCGTCTGCGATGGTAGGGTTCGCAGGAAGATCTGCGTGAAGAGGAAATCGTCGTTGTCTGAGCCTCTCAGCTGCAGCATGTCTTCCATCAGGTCGACAGGCGTGCGTCCTCCCAAGTTGTGCAGAGCTAGGAGCTTCCTAGCTCTCTCCTCGGCTGAGGGTGTGAAACACTGGGTGAGGGCAGCTTTCAACCTGCTGTATTTGTCGCGAGCAGGCGGGTGCTGCACCAGGCTCCGCACGTGTCAGACTGTGCGGTTGTCGAGTTTGGCGATGACATGGTAGAATTTCGTGTCATCTGCCGTTATTCCCCCGAGTTCGAACTGGGCCTCGGCTAGGAGGAACCACGAGTCTGGGTTGTCCTGCCAGAACTCTGGAAGCTTGACTGATACCGCGCTTGCTCCAGCGGTCCCTGGCGAGTCTGGATCGGGGGAACTGTCTCTAGTCATCATACGTCTTCAGGTCACCAATGTGGAGAGCGTGAAATGAAGAGGCTGAATTTCTTTCTCAATTCAGATTTATTGAACATCTCACATCTCCAACCATCTCTCAAACAGGAAAAGAGAGCGAACTGCTCCAATTCCCCACTTTTATACCTGGGACATCAAGGTACAGCATCACATTGTCAATAAACCCCCCATCGACAATACCTCTCCCCCAGGCCCCTTCTTCTTCCACCTGACCCCAGGAGGTCAGGAAGTCCTTTCAGAGTCCTTGCCAAAGGTACCTCCACCTCCTACTGTTATCCCCAGGAGGTCCAGACTTATTGTTCCTTCTAAGACGTGAGGTTACAATATACAGTACATATGCAGTCTTAAGCATCTCAGTCACTGTGCTATACATATGCAGTCAAAGCATCCCAAATATACGTGCCACAAACCATGCCTTCCGTAGCAAAATAATCTTCATGCATGACAATGCACCATCTCATGCTGTAAAGAATACATCTCTGTCATTGGCTGCTATGGGCATAAAAGGAGAGAAACTCATGGTGTGGCCCCCATCCTCCCCTGACCTAAACCCTATTGAAAACCTTTGGTGTCATGGTCCCAGCGCCGATCTCGTCCATGCTCGGGCCATGCATCATCTCCCCCAGGTTTTGACAGCAGTGTTTACCTTCTGGCTCCCCGAGCTCTTATTGTGGCAGCGCTCGGAGGGGCTTCCTGCTGTCAAAGCCTGCCAGCTGTGCTGCATTTGCAGCTCATCAGTGGCCCGGCTTTTAAGCGGGCGCTGAGTGCAGCCCAATGCAGCAGTCTCGTCGATGATCCCTCATCAGACGTTGAGCGAGCGCTCCTCGTCTCAGACGTCAATATTCCTTAATGGTTCCACATCTACAATCATCCCTCATCCTTATCCTGAATCGTAAGTGAGCTTGATCAGCCTTACGGTCTCTGTATCTAGTGTAGTGTGTTTTAGCCCATCGTGGCTCATTACTTTCTGTTACTTGTGTTATCTTCTGTTCATAATAAACATCATGCAAACCTCACTGGCGACTTTTGGTGTCTTATGGTGGCCACCGCTTGACAGTTGGAGCATCCTCAAACAAAAGATCTATGAGGGTGGGCGGCAGTTCACATCAAAACAGCAGCTGTGGGAGGCTATTCTGACATCTTGCAAAGAAATTCAAGCAGAAACTCTCCAAAAACTCAAAAGTTCAATGGATGCAAGAATTGTGAAGGTTATATCAAAGAAGGGGTCCTGTGTTAACATGTAACTTGTCCTGTTAAGATGTTTTTGATTGAAATGGCTTTTGATTTCAGTAAATAGGATCTCCTAATGCTGCAAATTCAAAAAATGACCATTTTCAGTTCTTTACAACCAATAAAATGTTTTGAAACTCTGTTGTGCATAATACTTTGGAACAGTGCATTTTGAGTTTTTTATTTTTGGAGAAAAAATAGTTGTCATTGGGAGGCTTGTTTTTTTTTCCACAATATCTTTATTGAACCTTTTTTTTTTTAACAAACATGATACAAACAAACACTAACACTAAAGTACTACAAAAAAAAAAAAATGCACTAAAAACACCAACAACCACCAACAAAATCAAGTCTTCAACAATGCTCCTCTGTTTAGTCTAGACAATCCAATACATTAGTATACATATTATGTTCACCAGTTTGGAATTTACAAGGTCCACACACATCATTCACCTTCTTCTTCAAGAGTTATGTTTAAATTTTTTACATAATCAATAAAAGGTCTCCATATATTCTCAAACACAATTTCCTTTGATTTCAGTATATATGTTATTCTTTCTAATGGAAGATTTGTTAACATCTGTCTTAACCACTGAGTCACATCTGGTCTATGAGTCTTTTTCCATAATAGTGCAATACATTTTTTGGCATTAAGCAAACTGAGGTCTATGAATGTTCTTTCACTTTTATTGAAATTATGCTTTTCTGGGTACAGACCCAACAAAAACAGTTTAGGATTCAATATGATTTGTTTTGAGATTATTTTTTCAATTGTTACCCTCACCTCTTCCCAAAACATTCTTATTAATCTACATTCCCATAAACAATGAAATAGGGTTCCTTTACTTTCCATGCATTTTGTGCATGTATCTGGTATATTTTTGTTATATCTATTTAACTCCTCCGGTGTAACATACATCCGCATTAACCATTTGAAATGTATCAATTTAAGGCGTGCATTTATTGATTTGGTTTGAGCTTCTGTACAAGCCAATTCCCATTGTTCCTCTGAAATTTCAGTTTGCAGATCTTCTTTCCAGTAGTTTAATCTTTTCAGTGAATTTTCACTTGAAGATAGTGTCAATGAGTTATAAAACTCTGAAATAATACCCTTTCTTTTACTATCTTTCATCATCATTTTTTCCAAGGATGAATAAATAGGTCGAGTGAGAGCTTTATTTTGATTTGATCGAATAAAGTTTCTAAGTTGAAGATATTTAAAAAAATGTGTTCTATTGAGATTAAATTTGATCCTCAGCTCTTCAAAAGACATTATGTTGTCTGCACATGGCAAATATAAATCCTGAATCTTTTGTATCCCTTTTAAATTCCATACTTTAAATACAGCGTCCGCTCTCCCTGGTTTAAAATATTGATTACCCCATATTGGACTAAATTGTGACAATAACTGTGGTTCTTTTAAATAGTTTTTAGCTTCACACCATATTTTGATCATATGCTTTACAAATGGATTTTTAACTTGTTTTTGTAATTTTTTTGCCGAATCTGAGTATATGAATATGGGAAGAGGTAAAGGTAAATTGTATGATTCCATTTCAGTCCAGTGAGGGAGATCATTTGATGAAAAATAATATGTCATAGACCTCAGTTGTGCCGACCAATAATACAACATAAAATTTGGACATTTCAGACCTCCACGATCAAATGGTAAATATAATAAAGACAAACGTAATCTAGCCCTCCTGTTGTTCCATATAAATTCCACTAACTTTTTTTTTATTCTTGAGAATAGATCTAAAGGTGGTGATAAGGGAATGTATTGAAATAAATAAAGTATTTTAGGTAAAATATTACTTTTAAGTATATTGATTCTCCCGATCATCGACATTGGTAGTGACATCCATCTCTGAGTTAACTCATTGATATCTGACATTAAGGCTTCATAGTTGACACTGGCGACTGATTCTAGCTTAGGCATAATTTGGATTCCTAAATATTTAAACTGATTTACAACATTGAATTGATTTACCTCAGGGGCTGGGTAATTTCTCTGGGTCTCATTTAGCATTAATATTGGAGATTTAGTTTTATTTATTTTATATCCTGATATTTCCCCAAAATTCTTTATTAAATTCAACAAGGTTGGAATTGATTTTTTTAGATTCGACATAAACAAAATTATATCATCGGCGTACAGGGAGATTTTATGTTCTGTTGGTCCAACTTTAATTCCATATATTTGTGAATGTAAACGTATCGCTATCGCTAAAGGTTCAATTGCCATAGTAAACAGTAAAGGTGAAAGTGGACAGCCTTGTCGACATCCTCTATTGATTTTTATTGGTTTTGAAATATTGTTATTTGTTAGGATTTCTGCTGTAGCATTATTGTATATTATTTGAACCCATTTTATGAAATTATTTCCAAGTCCAAACCTTTGTAGGACTTCAAAAAGAAAGGGCCATTCAACTCTATCAAAGGCCTTTTCGGCGTCCAATGATAGGAGAGCTGTATCCGGTGCTTCTTTATTAAAATAAATAATATTAAATAGTCTTCTTACATTATGGAAGCCTTGTCTACCCTTTATAAAGCCATTCTGATCTCGATTAATAATATTTGGTAAAATTTCTTGTATTCGTCTTGCTAAAATTTTACAGATTATCTTAAGGTCGGCGTTTAATAGGCTTATTGGTCTCATATTTTCACATTTATTAGAGGGCTTACCTGGTTTTGGCAGCAGTATAATTAAGGCATTATTTATGTATGATGGTAAATTATTATTTTTTTTTTTTATTTTTTTTTTTTTTATTTAAGTTTTTGTAAAGGGTATACAGGTCGTTACAGCAATGCAGTGTTTACATTTTCATCACATGTTCCCTTATTTTCTGATATCTGACAACATTGGAAGATTAATTCTTACAACACCCCTTATTTTTTTTTTTTTTTTTTAAAGTGAAAGAAAAGGTGAAATTAAAGAGAAAAAAAAAACAAAACAAAAAACAAAAAAAACCCAAACAAACCAGTAAAAAACAAACAAAAAGAAAAAGTAAGTAAATAAAGATAAAAGAGCATCTGAGTAGCATTGGAACAAAGAGCAGAACCATTATTGAAATGGTATTTGTCAAAGATTAGATCTAATGGAAGACACATATGCGGTCCAGGGTTGCCAAAAGTTCATGAACCCATCCATGTCCTGTCTCAGTGCGAATGTCAACTTTTCCATCGAGTAAATGTCTTGGATCACGTTAGTCCAATCTTCAGGTGTAGGACAGTCCTTCAACATCCATTTTTTAGTTAGAGCTTTTTTGCTTGCCAATATTAAAACATTGAATAAGTATTTTTCTCCTCGTCTTTCCAGTGAGTCCGGTAGTAAACCCAAATACAAAGTTACAAAAGAAAAGGGAACTGTAATTTTGAATATTTTCCCCAATATTGTCTGTACATTGGTCCAATATTGGTGGATAACTGGGCATGACCAAAACACATGAAAATGATTTGCAGTCTTTTCACCACACAAGCGCCAACAGTTCAATCCCTTATGGGTAAATTTGATTTGTGCAGGTGTTCTGAAAAATCTTGCCAAGTTTTTCCATCCAAATTCTCTCCACTGCAGGGATGAGGTACTTTTCCATTGCTGTTTATTTAGCTTTTCCCATATTTCCAGATGTAAAGTGAAATTCCCCTCTTTTTCCCATCTCTCTTTTATATAAGATGTGTTGTCTCCTTTTAAGTCTTGAAGACCTTGGTATATTTTAGAAATGTATCTGATCCCTGGGATCCCTTTATATGCCATTAAGAAGACCTTCAGAACACCTGACTGGGCCCTTTCCAAAACCTCCTTTTTAAGTATATTGTTTATGTGGTGTCTAAGCTGGAAGAACCTGTAAAGGTCTTGATTTATTAGGCCTTGTTTTTTCAAATCTTCAAAACTTCTTAAGATTTGCCCTTTAAAAAAATCGTAATATTTTATCAGCCCCTTCTCCTTCCACTTTTTAAATCTGGTGTCTGTTTTATTAGGAGTAAAGTCCTGATCATAGGCGATCCATTGCAGAAGTCGATAGGGCTCTTTAGTTTGATTCTCTCTGACTATCTTAAACCAAATTTTTAGCGGGGTCTCTATCCACGGGTTAGTGTTATTCAAAAGCTTAGGTAAGACATTGTTCCCTATTATCGCCTGTAGGGGGATGTCACTTGTTATTTGGCATTCGATCTCCTTCCATTGTGCAGAGTAGACTGGGTTACATATCTCTACTAAAGTTTTAATTTGTGCGGCTTTAAAGTAGTCCCTGATATTTGGCAGCGCGAGCCCACCTTTGTCTTTGTTTAGCTGTAGGGTTCTATATCTGATTCTAGGTCTCTTGCCCTGCCATATGAATCTTGAGATCCTTCTGTCCAGCTCCTGCCATGTTTTTTTGGGAGGTTCTACCGGTATTGTTTGGAAAAGGTATAGAAGACGTGGAAGTATATTCATTTTGACTGCTTCAATTCTTTGTGCAATACCCAAGAATGGTATCATATTCCATCTTGCTAGGTCAGATTTTATTTTTGTCACCAGTGGATCATAGTTTAGTGATATAATTTTGTTGAGTTGTTTCGGGATATTGACCCCCAGATATTTCATAGATTCCGACTCCCAGTTAGTTTTGAGTTTGCTTAGTGAATAATGATTTGGGTCATAGTTGAATGTTAAAACTTGGGTTTTATGCATATTTAATTTGTACCCCGATAAATCTCCATACTCTGAAAAAACTGAGGTTAGTTCTGGTAAAGAAGTGTCCGGCTGCCCTAGGTATATTAAAATGTCATCAGCAAAGAGTGCTATTTTATGTTCCTTCTGACCAAGTGTAATACCTTGAATTTTTTGGTTTTGTCTTATCCATTGGCTCAGAGGTTCTATGAAGATTGCAAAGAGCAGTGGAGACAGGGGGCAGCCCTGACGACATCCTCTTTCCAGTTCAAAAGATGATGATAAATTACCGTTAATCCTTATTTTAGCTGTTGGTTTTTTATATAATGCCTGTATAGTTCTAATGAAGTTGTTATGAAAATTGAAACTGGATAAGATTCTGTATAGAAAAGACCAGTCAACCGAATCGAATGCTTTTTCAGCATCTAATCCTAATATGACTGCATTTAAGTTATATTTTTTTATATGATGAATTATGTGTAAAGTGCGTCGAATGTTGTCTTGTGTCTGTCTTTGTCTTATAAAACCTGTTTGGTCTAAATGAATTAGGTCTGTCAGTATATTCTCTAACCTTTTGGCAAGGATAATGGTAAAAAGCTTATAGTCCTGATTTAGTACACTGATTGGTCTGTAGTTGGAGCACTCTAGTTTATCCTTTTCAGGTTTAGGTATAACTGCAATGACCCCTTCTCTCCAGGAGGGGGGGATTTCCCCTGTGTGGAGGACATAATTAAATGTTTTCAGGAGGAGAGGAGATAGTTGCTGTTTAAAGGTTTTGTACCACTCTGCTGTATAGCCATCAGCTCCTGGGGATTTGTTAGCTTTAAGTTTCATAATTGCTTTTTCCAATTCTTTAGGATGTATTTCTGACAGTAGTGTTTTATTTTGTGACTCCGTAAGTTGGGGAAGGTTTAATGTGTTTAGGAATGCCTCGGATGCGTTTTTATGTTTTTTGTGGGAGTATAAGTTCTTATAGTAATTCTCGAAGTTTTTAAGAATATCCTGAATTCTGAATTTTATTTCCTTTGATACTGGGTCTCTGATTTTGTAGATTGCTCTTTCTGTTTGATGTTTCCTCAATTTATAGGCTAGCAATTTTGCCGATTTACTGCCTGCTTCATAGTATTTTTGTTTCAGAAATGTAAGTTTCTTCTGGATTTCTATTGTGTAGATCTCATTTATTTGGTTTTTAATTTCCTTAATCTTGAGCGAGTCAGTAGAATGAGTGTTGCCTTTGTGTTCTTTTTCTAGGTTCCTAAGTTCTGACTCTAATGTGGATAGTTTTTCTTGTCTTAGTTTCTTTTGGGTTGCCAGTTTTGCAATAATCTTTCCTCTTATTACAGCTTTACATGCATCCCACAGTATTAAAGGGGATACTTCTCCATTATCGTTATCTTCCAAATATCTGAGAATATCTGACTCCAATTCATCTTTCAATGGTCCTTTCAGGACATTTGAATTTAACCTCCAAGAAAATGTATTATTTGTGTATTTTTGGATATTTAAGTCCATGTAGATCGGACTGTGGTCGGAGAGATCCATCAGTCCTATTTTACATGTTTTTACTCTACCAATGTCTCTATTAAACATAAAAAAATAGTCAATCCTTGAGTAAGATGAATGTGGAGTTGAGTAAAATGTATAGTCTTTTACACTGGGGTTGAGTTCCCTCCACACATCACAGATTCCCATTTCTTTTAGTAGCATCCGAGTCTTCCTGTTTTGGGTGTTATTTTGATGTGGGGAATTACCAGAAGCATCCCAGTATGGATTCAGTCTAAGATTGAAGTCCCCACCACATATCACTAAACCTTGAGCTTTAGTTATCATTAGGTCGAATACATTTTTATAAAATTTCCAGTTAGCCCCTGGGGGAGCATACACATTCAGCAGGGTGATATCTTCTCCCTCTAGCCGCCCAGTTACCAAACTGTATCTCCCTTCTTTATCTTTGTGTTCTGATTTTTTTTCAAATGTAATTTTGGTTGATATCAATGTCGCTACTCCCCTCCTCCCCCCTGATTTATATGAAGATGAAGAGATCATTTTAAACCCTTGTCTACTGAGTTTATTGTGTTCCACGTCTGTTAGGTGGGTTTCTTGTAAAAGTATTATTCCTGCTTTGTCTTTTTTCATTTTGCCTAGAATCTTGGATCTTTTAACTGGATTCAGGATCCCTTTTACATTATATGAAATTATTTTGGTTACACCCTGTTTCTCCATTGTGTTGTTTTGTTTAGTATAACTGTGTGGTGGCCCTCTTTTGTGCTACTCAGAAACTGAAAGAACATTAAAAACAAGAAAAACATTAAGAACATAGTGTAAAAAACTTTAAAACAAAAAACTGTCAAAAGAACTTCCTGAGCTGAGGTCTTTTTAAAGACCCTGTAAGAGCCTTGATGGAGTGAAGGCTCTGAGGGAAATTCCTCAAACTCTGTTACGTGTTGAGGGCCCTCTCGTACCACTGAAAGTAGTCCCATGCTTTTAACGTGAGTTTCAGAACCCAATCCAAACTTGTAATGATTTTTTTTTTTTTTTTTCCTTTTATGCCTAAACCCTGTGAAATTGTGTGCACCCTCCCACCCCCATCACATCAAACATTCACGCAAAAACAGTATTTGTTAGTATGAGCAGAACATGTGGATTATTGTCACATTTCTATTTTAACAAGTTTTTTTTTTTTTATTACAAAGACTTATTTGTTTCAAATAATATGATTGTTCCATGAAATGTTTTACCACATGCTGAATATGCATCTCCTTTAATGTTTGTTACCTTGTATGAGGGGGGTTGGATGTGCGGATTGATTCAAGAGAAAGGAAAAAAAAAAAAAAAAAAAAAAAAAAAAAGGTCGCTATTCCAACCTGAAAACGGATAGTTTATCCGCGACGCTCTGGTGCTGGGTTTCCCGCTGCTGGTCCGTGGATTTTGAGGGTCTTTGTGTTGTCCATGTTTGCGCTTTGATCTTCTCACTCGGGTCTGCTGCGGGTTTAAACACCGTTACCGGGAGCCCTCTTCTCGCCATGTCAGCTGTTGCTTCTTCCGCCGAATTATAGAGACACGTTTCATCGCCGTAGAAGACCCTTAACTTCGCAGGAAATGGTGTCTGAAAGCGCAATTTCTTCTCTCTTAACACCTTTTTCGCGTCATTGTATTCCCTGCGCTTTTTAAGGACCTCCGGGGCGTAATCGTGTTCCACGTAGACTTTTCTCTCCTGGTGCATAAATCCTTTTTTCTGCCAGGCCAGTCTTACAACCTCTTGTTTTATTTTGAAATTGGAAAATCTTACCAACACCGAACGTGGGGGCGCTTCCGCCGCCGGCCTAGCGGCTAATGAACGATGTGCCTTTTCTATCTTCAAGTCGGTGGTTTGTGGAATATCCAATTTCTCTCTTAGTAAGGATTCCACGCATTCTGCCATTGAGTTAAAACCATTTTCGGTTCCTTCTATCAGACCATGAATTCTTATGTTGTCTCTTCTTTGTTTTCCTTCTTGGTCGGTTAGCTTAGCCTCTATAGCTGCTTGTCTTTTGCGTAGGTCCAGCACAGAATCTTCGAGCACTTTTATTCGATCCTCTGTTTCCAAGATTCGGTTCTCGGCCTGGTCCACTCTGCTGTTTGTCCTTTTCAATTCTTCTCTGAATTCCCGAAATTCGGCCGTAACATCTCGGCGAAATCGTCGTAGTTCCTCAAATAGTGATTTCAGGCTAACCCTTTTGTTAGCTATCACCAGCTCCTCGTCTTCTGAACGGGGATCTTCCAGTTCAGATTCTCCGGCCGATACGTGTCCTAGCCTGGAGAATTTCAGTTTCTTCTGTTTTCCTTTAGACATGATGATTTTGTCTTTTGATTTTCACTCCTCCAAAAATCCGTTAAGTTTGATTTTCAAGGTGTTATCCTGGATTGAGTCTGAGAGCTTCAGTGTTAAGCTGCAGTCGCCATGGCGTCCAGACCGGAAGTCTCGGTAAATTATTATTTTGAAATGCTTCTAAAACCATTTCCAAAAAAGGTTTTATTAATTTATTCTTAAATTTTTTATAAAGGTCAACTGGAAGACCATCTGGTCCTGCACTTTTTCCTGATTTCATATTATCAATGGCTAGCCCAACTTCTTCTTGACTAATTTTAGACTCCAATATCTCCCTGTTTTCATTTGGAATACACGGTATAGATAGTTCGTTCAAAAACCCATTTAGTTTTGTTAAATCAGGTTCATTTTTGGTATCATATAATTTTTCATAGTAATCTCTAAAGGCTCTATTAATTTCTAAAGGATCTATAACTACCTGTCCGTTACTTATAATACTGGTAATTGGTGTTTTAATTTCCAATTGTTTAATCTGCCATGCTAATAATTTTCCTGATTTTTCACCTTGTTCATAAAAAGATTGTTTCAATCTTAGAAGACTCGAGGCAGCTCTATTCGCTGATTTTTTGTCGTATTCAGCTCTCAAAATCAGTAATTCATTCTGGGGGGCTTGTTCAATAAAATCTGAATTATGCTCTAACAGTTGATGACTTGAAAATTATACTGACTGTCATTTGCATTGACTATTTAGGAAAATCAGAGACAAACATCATTTGCATAATAATTTGGAACACAGTGTGAAGCATACACCATTTTAAAGGGAGTATACAAGGCATCCCCTCTCCCATGTCTAGGCTCCTCTGACGATATATGTTAATACATTCATTCATTCATTCATCTTCTTCTGCTTAATCCTTTTTGGGTCGCGGGGGGGGGCTGGACCCTATCTCAGCATCTTTGGGCGAGAGGCAGGGTACACCCTGGACAGATCGCCAGTCCATTGCAGGGCCAACACAGAGAGACAGACAACCATTCACTCTCACAGTCGTACCTAAGGACAATTTAGAATCCCCAGTTTTGATGCCAATTAACCTAACTTGCATGTTTTTGGCATGTGGGAGGAAACCGGAGAAATCCCGGAGTAAACCCACGCAGACAAAGGGAGAACATGCAAACTCCACACAGATCACTGTTGGTCGGGGGCTGGGATCGAACCCAGGATCTCCCGGCCAAGGGTGAGTTGCTGTGCTGCCGCAGTGCTAACCACTCCGCCACCGTGCTGCCCAGTGGATTAAAAAACAGTCTACACACCCCTGTTCAAATGCCAGGTTTTTGTGATGTAAAAAAATGAGACCAAGATAAATAATTTCAAAACTTTTTCCACCACTGATGCGACCTATAACCTGTACAACCCAATTGAAAAACAAGTGGAAATCTTTTAAGGGGAAAAATAAAAAACTTACAATAACCTGTTTGCATAAATATGCACACCCTTAAACCAATACTTTGTTGCAGCACCTTTTGGCTTTTATTACAGCACTCAGTCTTTTTGGGTAGGAATCTATCAGCATCACACATCTTAATGTGGTAATATTTGCCCACTCTTCTTTGCAAAAACACTTCAAATCTGTCAGATCATCTCCTGTGCACAGCCTTCTTCAGATCACCTGACAGATGTTCGATCAGATTCAGGTTTGGACTCTGGCTGGGCCATTCCAAAACCTTAATCTTCTTCTGGTGATGCCATTCTTTTGTTGATTTGGATGTGTGCTTTGGGTCATTGTTATGCTGAAAGATAAAGTTCCTTTTCATCTTCAGCTTTCTAGCAGAAGCCTGAAGGTTTTGTACCAACACTGACTGGTATTTGGAACTGTTCTTAATTCTGTCCACCTTGACAAAGTCCTCAGTTCCATCTGAAGAAAAGCAGCCCCAAAGCATGATGGTGCCACCACCATACTTCACTGTAGGTATGGTGTTCTTTTGGTGATGAGCAGTGTTTTGGTTGCACCGAATATACATTTTGGAATTATGGCCAAAAAGTTTAACCTTGGTTTCATCAGACCATAACACATTTTCCCACATGCATTTGGGAGATTTCAAATGTGTTTTTCCAAAATATGGCCAAACTTGGATGTTTTTCTTCTTAAGATAAGGCTTCTGTCTTGCCACCCTAGACAGGAGATTGTTGTCACATGTACTAAACAGTCATCACTTGCCAGAAATTCCTGCAGCTCCTTCAATGTTGCTGTCGGCCTCTTGGCAGCCTCCCTGACCAGTTTTCTTCTCGTCTTTTCATCAATTTTGGAGGGACATCCAGTTCTGGTAATGTCACTGTTGTGCCATGTTTTCTCCACTTGATGATGACTGTCTTCACTGTGTTCCATGGTATATTTAATGCCTTGGAAATTCTTTGGTACCCTTGTCCTGACTGATACCTTTGAACAATGAGATTTCTCTGATGCTTTGGAAGCTCTCTGCGGACCATGGCTTGTGCTGTAAGATGTGACTACAAAAATGTCAGGAAAAGCCTAGTAGAACAGCTGAACTTTATTTGGGCTTAATCAGAGGCACTTTAAATGGTGGCAGGTGTGTGCTGACTCCCATTTAACATGAGTTTGAATGTGATTGGTTAATTCTGAACACAGCCACATCCCCAGTTATAACAGGGTGTGCATATTTATGCAAACAGGTTATTGAAAGTTTTTAATTTTTTATTTTTCCCCTTAGAAGATTTCAGTTTGTTTTTCAATTGAAAACATGTAGGTTTAGGGCGCTCGCGCACGCAGCGACCAGCAGCCGGTGGCTTGTCACCAGACTGCAAACCAAGTCTACCTACAGGTACAAATAAGTAACAAAAAAAAAAAACAAAAAAAAATTGGGTTGTACAGGTTATAGGTCACCTTAATGGTGGAAAAAGTTTTAAAATGATTTATCTTGTTCTTATTTTTTTGCATCACAAAAACCTGGCATTTGAACAGGGATGTGTAGACTTTTTATATCCACTGTACCTGCATATAGACCTTGGGTGAAACTGGTGAGATCAGTTCAGAAACACTTGGGAGTTTGGTCAGAGGAGAGCATCTCAGCTTTGCAGGACTGCATGGAAATCACAGACTGGAATATCTTCAGGGAGGCAGCCACCCTCAGTGATCACATGGATCTACAGGAGTACGGAGTGACAGTCATAGATTATATCAAGAAGTGTGTGGACGATGTCAAAACCATGAAAACAATCACTATGCACTCAAACCAAAAACCATGGATGACAGGTGAGGTTTGCTGCTTAAGGCCCGAGATGTAGCATTTAGAGAGATGCTGTAACAGCTCTGAAAACAGCTAGGAATGACCTGGCTTGGAATCAGGAGAGCTAAACAACAATACACAGTGAGGATCAGTGATCACTTTACCCACAACAGGGATTCAAGACATCTGTGGCAGGGAGTCCAAGCTATCACGAACTATAAAGATCCCACTCAGGTCTGTGACAGCAACTCCTCCCTTTCTGACCGACTGAACATACCAGCTCATACCAGCTTGGTATGAGCTGATCAGCTATGAGCATCAGTTTTTGGTGATGTGTGTGTTATGTCTGGGAATTAGGGACCAGCAGACACACTGACTGTGCTGAACTGTGGCTTTGTTAAAGAGAGCTGGTAGCACGTGTAGCATACAGAGCAAACTAACAAGCTATGCTATGCTAACAACAAGAAGGTACAGGTTGTGTGTCAGTTGGAGGCGGAACGTAAAAGAGCCCATCTCCCGCCATCAGTCCCCTAATATAGCAACGGCGTGATGACATCATCCATGCCTGTACCGTCACGTCCGTGCTGCGTATTGTTAATATGGGAATATCTAACATTTACGTCCCCCCTGGGAAAAACCAAAACCATTATGAACATTATGGCAGGCATATGAACTTTCAACAACTCAAACCTGAACCTGGGCCACCAGGTGGACGGCCAGTAGACCCTGCATGATTGAGTGGGTTATTCTGCCACTGTGGTCAACCGTGCTCCGTCTAAACATTGTAAAACAGAGCCATTGTTGCAGTTCAGCTTCAAGGGCCTCAGATGAGCCCGCAGCGGACGTGCCCCTGGAGGTGCTAGCTGTAGCGGACCTGGGTGTGCTTTCTTGTCAGTGAAGTCCCAGTCCGGGTATCAAACTGGCTGGATTGGTTCCAGTGTTGCGGCTTGATTTGGGGCAGCTGCTCTCACCTTTCGCAGACAGCTGGCGTGCCATCTCGAGCCATCAGCCATCTGGAGGGTGGCTGGCCCCAACTGCACAGTGATCTGCATCAGCGGTGACAGGAGCATCTGCAGGACATCTGGGCATTTGGATCAGCATACCCAAACCCAGTCAAGCATTGTGAGCGGTGATATGTTCGGCTGCACTCGGTGCTGCTGCTCTCTCATCCCAGATGCTGGTTGCTGTTGTGGCGGCGTACCTTTCAGACAGGCAGGAGGACGTGTCCTCAATTAGCGTTGCTCTGCTGGGTCCTGCTGGGCCACAAACTCTCCATCCTGCAGTGCTGCAGCGGCTCCCTGAGGCTGATGCCGGGCGAGGATGCAAGATGAGTCCGGCTTCTGCCCTCTCTCCTCTGGTGCTGGTTGTGGTCGCGGTGATGTGTCGCTGTTGCCAGCTCTGGGATGTGCTCCGGGTTGTCGTTCACTGGGGTCCCTCTTGGCCACAAACTCCCTCTCCTGCAGCTCTGTGGCAGCTCCCTGAGCTTTTCCCCGCTCAGCGACACACCCGCTGAGGAAAAAACTCTGATCATTGGCGACTCTGTAGTCAGAAACGTGAACCTAGAGACTCCAGCGGCCATAGTCCAATGTATTCCTGGGGCCAGAGCAGGCGACATCGAGTCAAATTTGAAAATGCTGGCTAAAAGTAACTGTAAATACTCCACAATTGTTATTCACGCCGGCATTAATGACATCCGTCTCCGGCAGTCGGAAGTCACGAAACTTAATATAGAATCGGTGTGTGAGTTTGCAAAAACGATGTCTGCCACTGTAGTATTCTCTGGACCCCTCCCCAATCTGACCAGTGATGACATGTTTAGTCGCTCGTCATCTTTGAACCGCTGGCTGTCTGTGTGGTGTCCTAAAAATGATGTGGGCTACATTGACAATTGGAGCTCTTTTTGGGGAAAACCTGGTCTCATGAGACGAGACAGCATTCATCCCACTTTGGATGGTGCTTCTCATTTATCTAACAAACTGGCATCTTTTTTATCCAAATTTCCAAAACCGTGACTACTCAGAGTTGGGACCAGGAAGCAGAGTCGTAGTCTTACACGCCTCTCTGCAGCTCCTCTTCATCCGCCACCCCTCAGCTTAGCCCCTGTCTTCTCCATCAGAGAATCGTTGTCTGCTCCCTCCAAAGTAAATAAAAATATAATGTATAAGCATCCCAAAGTGATAAAGCAAAATATTGGTAAAACTCAAATTAAACATAAAGCCTCTAAATTGAATGATTTGGCCTCTGTTCCTCCTCATAATTTAAAAATTAAATGTGGTTTATTAAATATTAGGTCTCTAACTCCCAAGTCTCTGTTAGTCCATGATCTGTTAATTGATCATCAGATTGATTTAATTTCCCTTACAGAGACTTGGTTAGGGCAAGAGGATTATGTTGGTTTAAATGAATCAACTCCCTCTGGTTATTTAAACTGTCAAAATCCCAGAAGTTCTGGTCGTGGAGGAGGAGTAGCAACAATTTACCATTCCAAATTACTAGTTAATGTAAAGCAAAAAACATGTTATAATTCCTTTGAGGGCCTGGTCCTCAGTGTTGGGCACTTTAGCAATTTCAGGTTAAACCCAATTTTATTTGCCATAGTTTATCGTCCCCCATCAACCTATTCAGAATTTTTATCCAAATTTGCTGATTTCTTAGCTGATTTAGTGCTGAAATCTGATAGAATAATTATAGTAGGAGACTTTAATATACATGTGGATGTAGATAGTGACTGCCTTAATGTGGCTTTTAATTCAATATTAGACTCGATTGGGTTTTCTTAGAAAGTAGGAAATTCTACTCATTACCTCCACCATACATTGGACCTTGTTCTGACATATGGCATAGAAATAGAAAATCTTGTAGTGTCTCCTCATAACCCTGTACTGTCAGACCATTGTCTGTTAACCTTTGATTTTACTATTTCTGACTATTTGGCTCCTAAAGAAAAATATTATCACAGTAGATGCCTCTCAGATGATGCTGTTTCCAAATTTATGCAGATTGTTTCCTCTATGCCATGTGTCAACACAACGGAAATAAGCTATAGACAGCTTGCTCCTTCTGTAATTGATAACATGATGGATAGTGTTTCAGCTTCTCTGCATCAGGCTCTAGACTTGGTGGCCCCCTTAAAAAAGAAAAAGTCTAATCAGAGATTTTTAACTCCTTGGTTCAACACAGAAACTCGTAGCTTAAAACAGAAGACTCGTCAATTAGAAAGAAAATGGCGCTCTACTAATTTAGATGAAATCTATTTAGCTTGGAGAAATCATCTTTTAACTTATAAAAAATCTCTTAGAAAAGCTAGAACGAGTTATTACTCTGCATTAATAGAAGAGAACAAGAATAATCCCAGGTTTCTTTTCAGCATTGTAGCCAGGTTGACAAAGAGTCAGGACTCTGTCAATCCTAGCATCCCCTTAGAGCTTACTAGTCAGGACTTTATGAACTTTTTCAATAATAAAATTTCATCCATCAGAGATAAAATCAATCAGATTCTTCCCACAGTTAACTTAAATACTGTAACTACTACAACTCCTTCTATTGATGTCTGTCTTGATGAGTTTACTCCAATCGACCTTTGTGAGTTAGACAAAATAGTTTCCTCATCCAAACCTTCAACTTGTCTTTTAGACCCTATTCCTACCAGGTTATTTAAAGAAGTCTTCCCACTTATTGGTAGCTTTATTCTTCATATAATCAATTCTTCATTAACTTTAGGCCATGTACCGCAGGCTTTTAAAACGGCTGTAATTAAACCCTTACTCAAAAAGCCAACGCTAGATCCAGGAGCTTTAGCTAACTATAGACCAATCTCTAATCTCCCTTTCATTTCAAAAATCTTAGAAAGAGTTGTTGCTACGCAATTATTTGACCACCTGCAGGGAAATGGTTTACGTGAAGAGTTTCAATCTGGGTTTAGAATCCATCATAGTACTGAAACAGCCTTAGCGAAGGTCACTAACGACCTCCTCATTGCATCTGATAATGGACTAGTTTCTGTACTTGTCCTTTTAGATCTTAGTGCAGCTTTTGATACTATTGATCATAATATTCTACTTGATAGATTAGAACACTATGTTGGACTTAATGGAACTTCGTTGCAGTGGTTTAGATCTTATTTATCTGATAGGTTCCAGTTTGTTCATGTAAATGATGAGTTTTCTTTCAGCTCAAAGCTTAGTCATGGAGTTCCACAGGGATCTGTGCTAGGCCCTACTCTTTTTAGTTTATATATGCTTCCGTTAGGCAACATTATTAGAAAGCACTGTATACATTTTCATTGTTATGCAGATGACACACAATTATACCTGCCATTGAAGCCAGATGATACTAATCAATTAGCCAAGTTAGAAGCCTGTCTTAAGGAAATCAAAGCTTGGATGACTTGTAATTTCCTGCTATTAAATTCAGATAAGACTGAAGTCGTTCTTGTTGGTCCAAAAAACCTTAGAAATTCCTTTCCAAATCAAACTTTCAGTTTGGATGCAGTTACTCTTTCTCTTAATAGCTCTGTGAGGAACCTTGGAGTTATTTTTGATCAGGATTTGTCCTTCAATTCACATATTAAATTTGTTTCTAAGACTGCCTTCTATCATTTGCGTAATATTGCCAAGATTAGGAGCATCTTGTCTCAGAGTGATGCTGAGAAGCTGATCCATGCTTTTGTTAGCTCGAGATTAGATTATTGTAATTCTTTATTATCAGGCTGTCCTAAAACATCTTTAAAAAGTCTTCAGCTGATCCAAAATGCTGCAGCAAGAGTTTTAACAGGTACTAGAAAGAGAGATCATATCTCTCCGGTTCTGGCCTCCCTTCATTGGCTTCCCATAGAGTTTAGAATTAAGTTTAAAATCCTTCTTCTTACTTACAAAGCTCTAAACAATCAGGCTCCTTTTTATTTAAAAGATCTGATACTACCGTATCATCCTAACAGAGCACTACGCTCCCAAAATGCAGGATTACTTGTAATACCTAGAATCTCCAAAAGTACAATGGGAGGCAGAGCCTTTAGTTATCAAGCTCCTCTCCTGTGGAATCAGCTGCCAATCTGGATTCGGGAGTCAGACTCGATCTCTGTTTTTAAGAATAGGGCTAAAACCTACCTTTTTGATATAGCCTACAATTAGGGAGGGATCATGTGTTTCTGAACCCTCCCTTAGTTATGCTGCTAATAGGTTTAGTCAGCCGGGGGACCTCCAGTAATGCACTGGGCCTCACTCCTTTCCTCACTCTCTATGAAATATTTTTTTTTTTTTTTTGCTGGTCATTAACATTTGTTTGTTCTCTCCCATAGATTGAGTCCCCATCGTGCTGTTTGCTCTCTACATGTCTGTTCTTTTCTTCTTCTCTATCCCCTCACCCCCCAGCCAGTCGCAGCAGATGACTGCCCCTCCCTGAGCCTGGTTCTGCTGGAGGTTTCTTCCTGTTAAAAGGGAGTTTTTCCTCTCCACCGTCGCCAAGTGCTTGCTCACAGGGGATCGCCTGATTGCTGGGGTCTTTCTGCAACTGTGGGGGTCCCCCCTACAGTTGATAGTGCTATGAGATGACTGTTGTTGTGAAATGGCGCTATATAAATAAAGTTGAATTGAATTGAATTGAATTATGCTGGGTGAGGATCAGAGGTGAGTCTGGTTTGTGCTCTCTCTCCTGCAATGAGGTGGCATCTCGAGAACGCTCATGCTACGCGAGGACCAGCTAAGGGTCCTGTGTGGCTATGGTCTGGGGCTCCTGTGGCTGCTCCGGTTCTACTGGGTTCTGCTCAGGGTCACCGAGGATGTTCCACTTCGCTAGAGGTCTCCATGGGTCCAGCCTCGCCGCCCGAGACCACAATGAGTGCAGCTCCCCCATTGGCTGAGGTCGTCGCAGGTGCTCCGTCCCAACCCGGGACCTCCATGGGTACAGCTCCTCCTCAGTCCAGGTCTCCGTGGGTGCTGTGTCTTAGTCGGGGGCCGTTGTGGGTGCTGCGCCCCAGCTTGAAACCAACTTGGGTGCTGTGCTCCAGTGTGGGCCTGCCATGGGCGTTACGCTTCAGCCCGGGGGCCACCGTGGGTGCAACTCCTCTCCGGCCTGGAGCCACTGCGGGTGCTGCTTTGCTCCAGCCCGGAGCCACTGCAAGTGCAGCTCTGCTCCAGCCCAGAGCCACCACAGGTGCAACTCTGCTCCAGCCCGGAGCCACCGCAGGTGCAGCTCAGCTCCAGGCCGAAGCCACTGTGGGTGCTGCGATGTCCCAGTCCGGGACCACCGAGGGTGCTACAGGCCATTCCGAGGGCGTCGTGGCTCCCCCTCCTCTGCCTGATGCCGCCGTGGTTCCCCCTCCTCTGCCTGACACTGTCGTGGTTTCCTCTCCTCGGCCTAACATTGTCGTGGTTTCCCCAGCTCCTCCCCGTGGGGCAGCCGCCTCCTGGGCCACCCCTTCTCTTTAGGTGGCTGAAGAACCCTGGCCAACTGCCTGACAGACTGTGCCGTTGGGTTGGGTGGCTCATATTCTCCGGTAGGCCACACGACTCATACCACCTGGCCATCTGTCAGGCCTGGGACTTTAGCAGGCCGCCTGAACGGTTTAGTTCTTTGGCCTAGGGGGCCTAGGGGCCTGGTTTTGTGTGGGTGTGAGTCCTGAGCAGGGTTTGTGTTTTTGTTCCCTCCTAGCCTGTTCCCCCCACCATCCACCTGGGGTGGTTTATTGTTAAACTCCTTTTTTGGGGGGGTGGGTAGGTTGGGGGGGGGGTTCTTTTTTGATGTTTATTTAAATTTATTATATAAAGCTTTCATAAAGAAAAGGACAAAAGAAGCAGAGCAGCGGTATAAAACATACAAAAATAAGTTAACATATATAATAAGATGTAGTAAAAGAGACTATTACAGTAAAGAACTGGAAAAAAACAAAGACAATATTAAAAATACATGGACAATAATCAACAGTATCCTTGGAAATAAAAGCAGAAATACCAGCTACCCAACTAACACTCCAAAAAATAATAAATCGACTCCGAATGTGAATATAGCTTCACCTGCAGATGAATTTAATAATTTTTTTGTTAACATTGGACCTAAACTGGCCCGAGAAATACCCACTACGGTGCCAACAGGTGATTCAATATGCAATAACACTGCTGTAAAAGACACCATCTTCATAAAGAACACAGACGAAAGAGAGGTCATTGAAATTGTTAAATCGTTCAAAAGTAAAACATCTACTGACTGCGATGGTATTGATATGCTACTAGTCAAAACTGTTATTGAATGCATAGTGAAACCACTGACGTATATCTGTAACCTGTCTCTCCAATCAGGTATATTTCCCAATGCAATGAAAATAGCTAAAGTAATTCCGATTTACAAGACAGGCGACAGAGGGGAACTCTCCAACTACAGACCAATTTCACTATTACCGCAATTTTCCAAGATACTTGAAAAAATATTCTATGAGAGAATTGACAACTTCATACTGAAGAATGATTTATTGTGTGAGCAGCAATATGGGTTCAGACACAAAAGGACAACAGCATATGCCTTAATGGAATTTACAGAAAAAATATCAACAGCCATTGAAAATAAAGAGTATTCAGTTGGAGTATTCCTGGATCTTAAAAAAGCATTTGATACAGTAGATCACAATCTATTATTAAAGAAACTACAAAATTGTGGTATCAGAGGGGTAGCACTGTCCTGGTTAAGAAGTTACTTAAAGAATAGATATCAGTTTGTATGTGTTAACAACAAAAACTCAGAGCTACTGAAGGTCACCTGTGGAGTCCCACAGGGTTCAGTTTTGGGACCATTATTATTCAATATGTATATAAATGATATATGTAAAGTTTCAGAAAAAATGGACTTAATATTGTTTGCTGATGACACTAACCTGCTATGCAGTGGAAACAACTTGGAACAACTTCTGGATACACTCGGAAAGGAATTAGGAAAGCTGAAACTGTGGTTTGATTCAAACAAATTAACGCTCAATTTAAGCAAGACAAAATTTATAGTCTTTAACAACCATCACAACTACCCAGTACCCAAACTCAGTGTAAATGGTGTAGAGATTGAAAGGGTATCCGAAACTAAATTCCTTGGAGTAATAATTGATAACAAACTGTGTTGGAAGCCACATATTAATTATATAAAAGGTAAAGTATCCAAATCAATTGCAATATTACACAGAGTGAAAAATTTGCTGAATCAACCCACACTATACACCTTGTATCATTCATTAATACTCCCATACATGACATATTGTAATGAAGTATGGGGAAATACATATAAAACAAACATATATCCACTCTTTATGCTTCAAAAGAGAGCTATTAGAATAATCAACAAAGCAGCTTACAGGGAACCAACAAACCCACTTTTTCTTAAACAAAAAACTCTCAAGTTGAAAGATCTGATTGACTTTAAAACCGCAATAATAATGTTCAAAGTGAAGAATCTATCACTGCCCGCAAATATCCAAAAGTTGTTCCAAACAAGGGAGAAACGATATCACTTCAGAGGAACATGTATATTTCAAAAGCCTACAGTGAGAACAACCACCAAGCAACACTGTATTTCAGTGCAAGGTGTCAGATTATGGAACGATTTTGGACCTGAATTAAAATCATGTACAAAGCTTGGACAATTTAAACAAAAACTAAAGGAAGAAATACTCCAAACATATTTACAAGACGACATGTAAACTCACATAAGGATTGACATTTCCAGCCTGTGTTGTGTTATAGCTTAGTTTTTCTTTTTTCTCTGTGACACTATGTCTTAGATTTGTTTTTGAATAGTAACCGCTTAACTTAGACTAGCTCAGTTTTCTTTTCTCTCAGTCATATTTTGTCTTAGCCTTGTTTTAAATTGTAATCGCTCTTGTCTTGTTTTCTCTTTTTTCTCCTTTGAATTCTTGGATGGAATATGGGTGGGCAATATAAGCTGCGGCTTCAGCCATCACCCATTTCGGATAACTCACGTGGAATTGTATAGTAGAAGGAGTCTTTGTCTAATTTGACCTTGTTGTTATATTATACAGTTTCTTTTAACCTGTAATGTACTATCCGAAATAAATAAATTCATTCATTCATTCAATTCATTCATTCATTCATTCATTCATTCATTCATGTTACCTTGGGGTGTCTGGAATCCACCCCTTAAGGAGGGGGGGGGCTCTGTCATGAGGCTGAGCGCGGTGTGTCACCGAGCTCAGGCTCTTAATTTTCATCTGAGTATATTCTATATTTTTCCAGTGTTGTGTTATTTTCCTGTGTGTTGATTTAAGATGTGTTCTTGGTAGTTAATTGTTCTGTTAGTTATTAATGTCCTTAGTATTATTGTTATTTTGTCAGTCTCTGTAGTTTAGGATTTATATTTTATTTCTTTGTGACACAAGTTCTTTACCTCCTCTTCCAGACACTCCCACCCTGTCATGATCTTGCATGGGCTATGTACTGTATGTTGTTTCAGTTCCCTAGTTGTCTCAGCTGTGAGCTGTTCTGTAATTTGGTTACCTGCCCACTCACGTGATCCGCACCTGCTGTCAATTGTGTCATTTTGTTTTCAGCTATATAAAGATTGTTATTTTGCTTTCTCATTGCCGGAGTCTTAAGCTTCTCCTCCTCACCAGAACACTTCCCCTGTGCTAGTGCACTTTGTAAGTTTGTGTTACCTTCAGTTTGGACTTTGTGTTGTGCACTGTGTTGGATTTTTGTGTTTTCATTAAATATCACAAACTAGCAGTTCAAAGCATGGGTCTTCCTCTCTGCTCTGAGGGGCATTCTATGACAACAGCAGCACAAAGTCAGCACAAAATAGCACAAAATTTCAGGTCTGGATAATGAACAGAACAGGTCAGGCAGGCAGAAGTGTGTGGATTCATGCCAAAAATGACTAATGATGCAGCAGCCAGGTGAGGGGCTGTGTCCCTTAAATAAAGCAGACAGTAATCAACAGAAACACAAAACAGCCGTGACTAATCAGGAGGCCAAACAAGACTAAGGTGAACATAAACACACATTAAACTGAAACCCAAGATAGAACATGAATATGAAAACAGGACTATAATAATAAACAACAGTGAAAACAGAAACCCAGAAAATAAACTTAAAGCGAGGATGTGGGTTGGAGACCATGTCCAAGTGACAAGAAAATGAATTATAACACAAGGCTCGAACCCACGACCTGACAGTACTTAAGGGGCAGCTGCCAGACAACCCAAGGTAACACCAAACAAACAAAACAGAAAAGCACCCTCCCAGGGTGGGTGGTAGGGAGTCTAAGGCCAGGTGGGCCAAAACAAACTCTTGCCCCCCCACAGAAATCAAAATCAACACCCCTACGGTAACCCAAGTCCAAGACCCCAAAGTCCAACACAAAACGAGTCAGGTGGTCTACCCCAGACCACGGCCCACTGCACCAAAAAACAAAGTGGATCTGGTGGCCTACCAAAGTCCCAGGGGCACCGGACCAGAGAGCAAGGTGGGTTGGGTGGCCTTCCACTGTTCCAGGACCACCGGACAGATGAACACAGCATGTTGGGTGGCCCCCCAAAGCCCATGAGCCACCAGACTGGAGAAAACATACGGGCCTTTTGCACAAAAAAACACACGAGCATTTTGCTCAGAAAATAACGCACGGGCCCTTTGTTCAAAAGAAAACAACACGGGGGCCTCTTGCCCTGGAGCAGGCAACACAAAAACTTCAAATTCAGAAGATAACATGAAAACTTCAAACTCAGGAAATGACAACATAGACATTTTAACCTCAGGAGGTGATAACATGGTAACTTTAACCTCAGGAGAAGATAACACAGACACCTCAAATTCAGGAGACGTCATAGATGCCCTAACCTCAGAAGGAAACACAGGAGCTTTAGGTTGTGAAAACAACACAGGAGGTCCCTTCTCTGAAGCTAACGCAGGAGCTCTCTGCTCTGAAGCAAACACAGGAGCTCCCTGCTCTGAAGCTAACATTGGAGCTCTCTGCTCTGACGCTAACCCCGGAGCTCTCAGCTCTGAAGCCAACACAGAAGCTTTCAACTCTGAAGCTAACACAGGAGCTCTCAGTTCTGAAGCTAACACAGAAGCTCTCTGCTCCAAAGCTAACACAGGAGCTTTTAGCTCAGAAGCTTTCACAGGAGCTTTTTGCTCAGAAGCTAACACAGGAGCTCTTTGCTCAGAAGCTAACACAGGAGCATAACACTCAGGGGAAAGTGACATGAATTTTTTTACTCCCAGAAACTTCAACCTCAGAGGGTGACAACAAAAAATTTTTGAGCTCAGGAAGTGAAAGTATAAAACCTTTAAACTCAGGAGATAACACTGGAGCACTTTGCTCAAAAGATAACAACATGGGATTTTCAAACTCAGAAGGTAACACTGGGGCCCTTTGCTTTGGAGACCACAAAGGAGCCCTTTTCCCTGGGGACAACAACATGGGAGTTTTAAACCACATAAGAGCTTCTGGCTCAGGCAGCAACATAGGCTACAGTCACACTGCAGGTCTTAATGCTCAATTCCAATTTTTTGCTGAGATACAATTTTTTTGTGTGGGCGCTCACATTATAATTTAAATGCGACCCCCATCAGACTCCAGTGTGAATGGTCTACAGCTATGAAGTGACCCACATGCACAGGAGAAGATGTAACGTCAGACACAGCATTGTGTTTACGGAAGTAAATCTGACCCCCGAACGATTGAGGGGGACAGAACTTCAACTTGATGCAAAATAAAATGTTAAAAACATTCAGAAATGTTTATGCACAAAAGAGATGTGACCAGCTTCATTCCTCTACATGCCAGATGACCGCTGTGATCAGCTCTGCTTTAACAGAACTGACTGATTAAACAGCTTTCTTGAAAATGAGACTCCGTGTCTCAGTGGGATTACCTGTATAGATAAGGTTAATAATAAATAATCCTAGCGATTACAATAGGGCTCTCACCCTAATAAACAGCAAGGATCATATCAGCAGCATAATACCAGTCCTGTACAGGAAGGAGAAGCCACCAGAGACTCCCCTCTCCCGGACTGTGTGCTTTCGTATGCCCCTATCTGGTCATTCCACTCCACAGTCATGTCGGTATTAACTTTATATATTACAGCAGCCAGGACTGTGCTGTTTACAGGGATAAACGAATTTGCAGCGTCCAGTAAATGTGCCGGTGTAGCAGAGACAAAATGCATGTTGTAGAGACTTGGGGAGTCAGACAGCGTCTCAGTCAGGAAGCAGAGGGTAAACAGTAGACAGGGGGTTTAACCCCTTGCACTCCGGTCAATTTTCCTAAAAACGCCAAAAAATAATGTGCCCAAAGTAAATCGAAAGCTGTTCTTCAACCCTTTGCAGCATCTTCATGGGGTTAGTCTCATTTAAAAGAAAACACTTTGAATTTTTTGGCAAAACAGTCATAATCTCTCTAAGTGCTCCGGCCACTGAGTTACAGTCATCTAAACATAGTGAACTTGAAGAAAATAAATTTGGCCTGGGTGTTTTTTTGGATATAAATGCTTGCAAATAACACACAGCTTCAGATCCGGGCTGGAAAATGCAACAGAAATGTAGAACCAAGTGTTATCCAGCTGAGGTCCAAATTTTGTAACAATACCACAAAAAATGAATATATTACACAGTTTTTTCCTCAGGCTGTTCCCAGGCATTTTGGAACTGTGTCAAATTGTGCCAAATGGCACAGTTTGGAAAAACGTCTGTAACTTTTGAATGATTCAATGTAGAAGCTTCATTTTGGGCCCTAATGAAAGGTGACACTCAGGACTGTGTCTGTGTGTGTGTGTGTGTGTGGGGGGGGGGGGGGTTGTACCCCCCCCCTCGCTACAGAGGATGGACATCGGCCATCGCTACATGACGGATTAGCCTCATGTGGGATGTGGGACAGCAGCTCAGTCACCGCGGCTCCCCCCCCCCCTCGCTACAGAAGAATAGTCAGGAATAAAGAATAATTTAGCTTATAACACCTTACCTCTTCACAGCAGCGTCCTGGCGAACTTCTCTTCCCCATTGTCAGACGAACACGACGCTGGTCCACTCGTGGTTCTGGTCTCGCGACCCGATCAAAACATAATTCCATTATTGCGGTTTTGTGCTTCCATGATTGCGGTTTTTGGCGAACGATTTTTCAAAACAAATAACAGTAGTAATTAAAAAAAGACTGGCGAAGGCGTGTGTGTCACTCAGCCTTCGTCGCCAGCCTCCGTCGGTCTATGACCATGGAAGAAATCATAACGTCTACTCTGCTGGAACCAAAACAAAATAAGCACCGCCTGTGGTCGAACATGCCGGTGCTCGAATGGCACTCCCTGTCACACAGGTTGCATTTGTGGATGGTCTCCGTGCTGCTGGGTCTGTGGGGTTCTTCCTGCGGGTCCTTTTTTGATCCGCTCCAGCAGTCAGTCTTCACCCAGCCTTAAAAAAAACAGCTCGCGAACTTCTCTGCTTCAATTGGCTCACTGCATTCACAGCCTTGGTAGGCGGGTCCTTCTGGCTAGGTTTTCAGTCATTGGTTCTTCAAGGTTTCAGAAACCCAATTCAAGGCTCTTATTAGTCGAATGAGAGGTCAATCAGATGAACTAATCTGTTCGCGGCTGTGTCTGCAGCTTTTATTTTCAGTGCACGCTTGGACGCCATACACCACCTACATCACAATCTCCATCATGCGTCCTAGAGCGCACGAGAGTGCCCTCGTGCGCTCTAGGACACAGAGACTTGCCTGTCCACAGTACAACGGAGCGCAAGAGGTTAAGGGTGAATGTATTGTGATGTTGGATGTCATGCAGTGTGATGTGGAATGTCACGCGGATGTGAGATGAGCGGTGGGGATATAAAGGAGAACCGTGCCTGAATGCTTTCATGCTTTTCTGTGTATGACTGATGAGAGAGTGTTAATAAACTTCATCTGTTCGTAAACCTGCCTCCTCATTTCCAACACTCTCTACACCATTACTTTTTTTTAAAAATGTGCCGTTACTGTGGGCCTGTAATGTCTGATGGTTTCAGTCCCGAACTCCCCCCCCCCCACACACACACCACCACAACCACCACTACAACCACAATTTTGAAGTTGTTGTGCCGTTGGAGCTGACAAAATTATGATCCAGTGATAAAGGGAAGAAGACTGATTAAAAAGAGAGCACAAATCAGCTGTCTGCCGTGCTTGCTGCATCCTCCACAGCAGAATTGTAGCATCTGTCTCATGTCAATGAGGAAAAAGTCAGATGAAATGCGACATGACCATTCAGACGGAGGTTGCTTTGGAAAATATCAGATACGTATCCAAATTAGGACCACATATGAAAGTGGCCTGGGTCTGGTGTGAAAAAAATCAGATATGTGCTATTCAAACTGTCATTAAAAAATCAGATATGGGTCACATTTGTGCAAAAAAAATCGCAATTGAGCATTAAAACCTGCAGTGTGACCATAGCCCTAGAAACATTATGCACTGGAAATAGTACAGAAATGCTAAGCTCAGGGGATAACCCAGGAAACCCTAGTTCACACACAGCTAACAGGGGAGTTTGCAGCTCAGGAGGCACAGATGCATGAATTTTTAGTGCAGAGAACACAAATGCAGGAATTTCTAGCTCAGGGGACACAAATGCAGAAATTCTTAGCTCAGGGGACACAAATGCAGAAATTTCTAGCTCAGGGGACCCAGATGCAGACATTTCTAGCTCAGGGGACACAAATGCAGAAATTTCTGGCTGAGGGGACACAGGTGCAGAAATTTCTAGCTCAGGGGACACAAATGCAGAAATTTCTGGCTCAGGGGACACAGATGCAGAAATTTCTAGCTCAGGGGACACAGATGCAGAAGTCTTTAATTCACAAATAGATGACAAGCGAGTTGTTAGTTCCATAGCAGGTGGCTAAGGTGCTCAGCCCTCAGAAACAGCTGACAGATGCCTGCTGGACTCAGGAACAGACAATTCTGCACACCCACCTCAGATAATGGTGACAAGGGCGTGATGATTCTGGGAACAGGCAATAGCATGAGGGGCTTTAACTCAGCAACCTGCAGCAGAGTTTCAAATTCAGCGACCAGTAGCTGGAGAGGGCTCAGCTCCTAGTCCAATGATGATAAGCATGCGCCGGCCTCGGTGAGCACTGACAGGAGCTCGACGACCTCAGGAACACCAGATAGTGGCACGCTAGCCTCCAAAATGGCAGGTGGTGGTGCGCCGACCTCTGGCACCATGACAGGTGGAGGCCCCATGACCTTGTGCACAATGACAGGTCCCATCAAAACAGGCTGATCTGTGGCGACCTCAGATGTAGCATGCAGATTAGTGACCCCAAGCGGCAGTGGCTGCAAATCCTCAAACCCTGATGCATGGGGGTCCACCCCCGGCAAAGCCACCTCAGATGGAGAGAACGAATCTTCAACAAGGCCACTACCAGCCTCAGTAGTGGAAACCGGCATAACAAATGGTGGCTGTGCATCGGCCTCAGGAACAGATGATGGATGCGAACCAGTCTCAGGAATAGATGACAGCCCCTCCTCCTCTGGCGTAAAGGCGTACTCGGTGGACTGCAGAAAATCATTGAGGAAAGCAGGAATGTCCTCCTTCAGATTGGGCTTTGCTGCGACGATCCAATGGGCAAGCCTCCATCCTGCATCCCTCCACTCCGTGTCCTCCCACCCGTTCAGACATAGGCAAAGGGTGGGTGTAGCACTTCTCTACCTCCCTGATGAGATCCTGCAGCTCCTGGCGGTGGGTGACTTCATCAGGAATAGTGCTCGGGGAAGAGCACTATTCCTGATGAATAGTGCTTCCCCCTCCAAAGAGAGCAGACGCTTTTTTCCCAGCTCCGGCTCCTTATCTCTCTCTCCCTAACTGACTGGATCCCAGCTTGCTATCGTCTGTCTGCGTGTCTTTACTGCTGATTTATCTAACGAAATTATGGATTTAATAAGCTGGGCTTTGAACGCAATTGACACTGTTTTTTCAACGAGGAAATCTGGCCCGGGGGAGCCGATCTGTCCTGCAGGAACTGCTGCTGTGGGTTATTTAAAGGACACAAGCAATTGGAAACTCTTGTGCCTGTGTGATCTTTCTATTGAAGATATTGAAGATTTATACCTTTTCGGAGCAGTGGTCATCGGAATTCTACTGATTGGATTTGGGATTGTGCTGGTGTACCGCAAATTGAAGAAGATGGATAGAGCTTATCAAAAAGCGGACCCGGCGAAGCTCACCCATCAAATTGACCAACTGGGCAGGACTCTGACAGCGGCCAATGGTGAACTGTACAGGAAAATGGATTACATCACGATCACGCTGAGAGCCGTCCACGAATCAATTTCAACGCCTGGCCATGAAGGATTTGGAGCACTGAATCCGTAAGAGAATAGAAAGTTTTTTCTCTGAAGTCAGTGCTATTCGACCTGTTTTTTTCGGCACCCTCAGCACTCAGTCCTCCAGATAACCAACAGTATATTTGTTTTCATAACACTGGCGGGCAGCATCGGACTCTCAAGGACAGCTGTCTGGCACAACTATTCCATCTGCCGTGCTCAAGGACACGTGCCTTTGCTTCAGACTGTAGTCATAACATCTGCTGCGGGAAGAGACTATTGTTGTCCACCTAACTGATTGCCACTGATTGCACCCAACTTACACATACTGATCCACTTATACTGACTGATGAAGATATACACTCACTGCTCTCTTTGTGTCATTGTGTGGATTCTATTGTCTGCTAATTGTGCACTGAGAGTTTTTTTCTTGTAATCATAATATCGGTCATATATGAACTTTATTCTGATAAACAATGCTTTTTTCTCTCTCCTACTGTGTCCACTCCCCCCTTCCCCCCACTGCCTTCTGTTCCCCTCCTGCTGACAGGCGCCTCCATGGCTGCCGCGTCATTGAAAATGTCATTTATGACGTTTCAGTGTCAAGTCAAATTCCTCGTATATTTACCTGTTATTTACTTGTAAATGTGCTTGGCAATAAATTTTTTCTGATTCTGATTCTGATTCTGAAAGGCCGATGAGGGTGGAGTAGTGGCAGCAGATGTTACTACAGCACCGGGTGGTGAGAGCTCAGGAGTGGCAGATGGCCACTGCCAAGCCCTCCCACCAGGAACCTGGCAAGACCTATCATTCAATGATGTAAAAAAATGAAAGGGAACTTGCCTGAGTTCCCACTCTTCTGCCACTGATGATCCAGATGACTCCCTCTGGGTGGCTCCGGAGATCATCTGGTTGGGAGCTGTGGGAGTAGAGGCGGAGTGATGAGAGGAGGGTGTCTCCTCGAATCTTCCTTCCACCCGGGGCCCCTGAATGCCAACTTATAGCCACGAAGCTCTCTCCGCTCCACCGGAGAGAGAACAGGTGGCTGAGAAGTTGGCTCTGGCAAGAAGGACACAGCTGGTACCGGAGGGAGCACAGGAAGTGCAAGTCTCTTTACCTGGGGGTGGGAGAGCACGCTCAGGCTAGCGATCATCAAGCTTGCTACTGCGCCCCAGCAACCCCTTGCGTCTTCCGGGGATGAACTGTTCCGAGCGGCAGCCACCAGATCTACCACCGTGGTCACCACTTCTTGCTCGTTGTGGCTCCATTTCCTCCTTCTCTTGCCCTGCTTGTTTGCTGAGCCCATGACTGGCTGCGTCATACTGTCAGGGTTTGCGCCCAGGCTGGGTACAGAGCTGGACTCAGACACGAAATGAGTGTTTGACATGATTTAATACAAAACAAAATAAAGCAGCACGGGAGCTGCAACAGAAAAACAGGCTAAGGCTAACAGGCAAAATTTCAGGTCGGGATAATGAACAGAACAGGCCAGGCAAACAGAAGTGTGTGGATTCATGCCAAAAATGATTAATGACGCAGCACCCAGGTGAGGGGCTGTGTCCCTTAAATAAAGCAGACAGTAATCAACAGAAACACAAAACAGCTGTGACTAATCAGGAAACCAAACAAGACTAAGGTGAACATCAGCACACATTAAACTGAAACCCAAGATAGAACATGAATATGAAAACAGCACTATGATAATAAACAATAGTGAAAACAGAAACCCAGAAAATAAATTTAAAGTGAGGATGTGGGTTAGAGACCATGTCCAAGTGACAAGAAAATAAATTATAACGCAAGGAGAGGACAAGGCTCGAACCCATGTTCTGACAGGCCGAGCCTTTGCGTTTATTTCTTAGGCTACTGCAGTTCCATACATATAGAATAGTGTAACGTCAGGGCTGTGATAAGGGGTGGGGGGAAATCTCCCAGCATGCTTTGTGTTGTGGGGTATTCAAAGACTGTTATAATTCTTGTGTCCATCCATCCATCTTCTACCGCTTTTCCGGAGGTCCGGGTCACGGAGGCAGCAGTTCAAGCAGAGAAGCCCAGACTTCCCTATCCCCAGCCACCTGCTCCAGCTCTTCAGAGAGGATACCAAGGCGTTCCCAGACCAGCTGGGAGACATAGTCTCTCCACCGAGTCCTGGGTCTGCCCCGGGGTCTCCTCCCAGTGGGACGTGCCTAAAACACCTCAAGTGTGAGATGTCCAGGAGGCATCCTAACCAGATGCCCATACCACCTCAACTGACTCCTTTCAATGTGGAAGAGCAGCGGTTCTACTCAGATCCTCACCCGGGTGACTGAGCTCCTCACCCTATCTCTGAGGGTGAGTCCAGCAATCCTACGAAGAAAGCTCATTTCAGCTGCTTGTATCCACGATCTCGTTCTTTCGGTCATTACCCAAAGCTCATGACCATAGGTGAGAGTAGGAACGTAGATTGACTGGTAAATCGACAGCTTTGCCTTAGAACTCAGCTCCCTCTTCACCACAACAGACTGGTACAACGTCCGCATCACTGCAGATGCTGCTCCAATCCGTCTGTCAATCACTCGCTCTATTCTCCCCTCACTCGTGAATAAGACCCCAAGATACTTGAAGTCCTCCACTTGCGGCAGGAGCCTGTCCCCAACCAGGAGAGGACAATCCACCTTTTCCGGCTGAGGACCATGGACTCGGACTTGGAGGTGCTGATTCTCATCCCAGCCGCTTCACACTCAGCGGCAAACCATCCCAGCAAGAACTGTAGGTCATTGCTGGATGAAGCCAACAGGACAACATCATCTGCAAACAACAGAGATGAGATCCTGTGGTCACCAAGCATGACACCCTCCATTCCCTGGCTGTGCCTAGAAATCCTGTCCATAAAAATTATGAACAGGATCGTGACAAAGGGCAGCCCTGGTGGAGTCCAACTCTCACTGGGAATGAGTCCGACTGAGTGTTGGCAATATGAACCAAACTCTCACAACGGTCGTACAGAGACCAAATAGCACGTAACAGCAAGCCCAATACCCCATACTCCCAAAGCACCCCCCACAAAAAACCACAAGGGATGCTGTCAAATGCCTTTTCCAAGTCCACAAAACACATGTAAACTGGGTGGGCAAACTCCCACAAACCTTCGAGAATTCTCGAGAGGGTAAAGAGCTGGTCCGATGTGCCATGGCCAGGATGAAAACCACATTGCTCCTCCTGAATCCGAGGTTCGACCAACGGCCGGACTCTCCTCTCCAGTACCTTGGTATAGACCTTCCCAGGGAGGCTGTGTGATCCCTCTAAAGTTGGGACACACCCTCCGGTTCCCTTTTTTGAAAAGAAGAACCACCACCCCGGTTTGCCATGCCAAAGGCACTGCCCCCAACCTCCACACAATGTTGCAGAGGCGTGTCAACCATGACAGCCCTACAACATCCAGGGCCTTGAGGTACTCAGGGCAAATCAAGTCCACCCCCGGGGCCCAGCCACCAAGGAGATTTTTAACCACCTTGGTGACCTCAGCCCCTGTGATAAGCGAGTCATCCCCCTCGTCCACAAGCCCTGCTTCCTCTGTGGAAGGCGTATCAGCGGGATTGAGGAGATCCTCAAAGTATTCCTTCCACCGCCCGACGATATCCCCAGTCAAAGTCAACAGCGCCCCATCTGCACCATACACAATGTGGACAGGGAGCTGTTTCCCTCTCTTGAGCCGCTGGACAGTTTGCCAGAATCTCTTCGAGGCCGACCGAAAGTCTTGTTCCACGGCCTCACCGAACTCCTCCCATACCCGAGTTTTTGCTTCAGCAACCACCCGAGCTGCACTCCGCTTGGCCTGCCGGTACACCTCAGCTGCTTCAGGAGTCCCACAAGCCAACCAAGCCAGATAGGACTCCTTCTTCAGCTTAATGGCCCCCCTCACCACTGGTGTCCACCACTTGGTTCAGGGGTTGCTACCACGAGATGCACTGACCACTTTGCGGCCGCAGCTCTGGGCCGCCGCTTCAACAATAGAGGTGGAGAACATGGCCCATTCAGACTCCCTGTCTCCAGACTCCCTCGGAATGTGGTTGAAGTTCTTCCGGAGGTGGGAGCTGAAGACCTCCTGGACAGGGGCCTCAGCCAGATGTTCCCAGCACACCCTCACTATACGTTTGAGTGTACCAGGTCTGAATGGCATCCTCCCCTGCCATCGGATCCAACTCACCACCAGGTGGTGATCAGTTGACAGCTCTGCACCTCCCTTTACCCGAGTGTCCAAGACATACGGTCGCAGGTCTGATGGCACGATAACAAAATCAATCATCAACCTGCGACCTAGAGTGTCCTGGTGCCAGGTGCACATATGGACACCCTTATGCTTGAACATGGTGTTCGATATGGACAAACTGTGGTTAGCACAGAAGTCCAATAACTGAACATCACTCGGGTTCAGATCGGGCAGGCCGTTCCTCCCAATCACCCCCTTCCAGGTTTCACTGTCGTTGCCCACGTGCGCATTGAAGTTCCCCAGAAGGACAATGGAGTCTCCAAGAGGAGCACCCTCCAGCACCCCAGTCAGAGACTCCAAAAAGGGTGGGTACTCTGAAACATCATTTGGTGCATAGGCACAAATGATGGTCAGGACCCGTTTCCCAACCCGAAGGCACAGGGAAGCAACCCTTTCGTCCACCGGGGAAAACTCTAATATGGAGGCAGCAAGGTGGGGGGATACAAGAATACCCACCCCTGCTCGTCGCCTCTCACCTGGGGCAACTCCAGAAAAGGCCAAGCTCCAGCCCCTCGCCAGGAGACTCGTTCCGGAACCGGAGCTGTGTGTTGAGGTGAGGCCGACTATATCTAGCCGGTATCTCTCAACCTCTTACACCAGCTCAGGCTCCTTTCCCACCAGAGAGGTGACATTCCACGTACCAAAAGCCAGTTTAGAAAGCCTGGGATCAGTCTGCCAAGGTCTCCGCCTTTGACCGCCACCTAATCCACATAGCACTGGACCCCCATGATCCCTCCTGCAGGTGGTGAACCCACTGGAGGGCGGACCCATGTAACTCCTTTGGGCTGAGCCCGGCCGGGTCCCATGGGTGGAAACCTGGCCACCAGGCGCTAGCCATCGAGCCCCTTCTCCAGGCCTGGCTCCAGGGTGGGGCCCCGGTAACCCCATACCGGGCGGGGTACACTGAATCCTTGATCTAGAATTTATCATGAGAGTCTGTTGGATCATTCTTAGTCTGGCCCTTCACCCAGGACCAGTTTGTCTTGGGTGACCCTATCAGAGGCAAATTGCTCCGGACAACATAGCTCCTGGGATCACTGGGGCATGCAAACCCCCCACCACTTCAAGGTGACGATCCATGAGGGTAATTCTTGTGTTCCGAGTGTTATTGTTGTACTGTTATAATTGTGTTATAAGTCTAGTTGTAATAGTGTTGTTTGCCCTGTGTGTGAGAGATTACGTGTCTGTGTCACCCTGAGTGAGGTGAGCGTCTGTGTGAATGACCTCTCCTCTGTTCTGTATGATTTGGCAGTGAAGAAATAATTGCCTGTTCGTTCCAAATCCTCTCTTGTTATTGTTTGAATCCTTGAAACATCACACTGGTGTCAGGAGTGGGATTTTGAGAGATGGAAGCAAGGATCAAGGCAGAGATTTGACAGCTTGAGCGGTTCATTGCCCAGATGGAGATGGACAGCTGAGCAGACACGCCAGCCCCCAGAGCTGCTCGCCACAAAGAATGGGGAAGCAGACAGATCGGCGCAAGCGCATCCCATATCCTGCCTTTTTCAAGACAGGACAGGGAGTGCCAGTGGGGGAACTACGAGCCAGCAGTCCCAATGCGGCTGAGAACAGTGATCAACATGGAGGCGACCGTCCCACCGACCCATCAACTGGTCAAGCTTCCCTGTTTTGGGGGTGAAACCTTGCTGGACGACTATCTTATCCAGGTTGAACTGGCCGCTACACTGAATGGTTGGACACCTGAAGAGACAGCTATGCAGGTCGCACTTGCTCTGGAGGATGGTGCTCTCTGCACGCTGTCTGATCTCTGGCCTGAGGAGCATCACAGCTGTCCAGCGCTTCAGAGGTGGTTTGGGAGGGTGACCCACGCTGACCACGCCCAGGAACTGCTGGCCAGTTGCTGGTGAGGTGACTGAGAGAGACTGGGGGCCTATGCAGCAGATGCCCAGCTGGTGACACAGCACAGCTATCCGGACTTTGAGCCGGAGGCGGTGAAGAAGCTTGTCCTTCAGAATTTCATCCAGGGGCTCCGCCCTGCCCGGCTCAGAGAACACATCTGGATTCACGTTGCGAGCAGCTGGGAGACGGCCGTGGTAGAAGCGGAGTGGGTGGGACCGATGCTGGAGTACGCGGCTGACGTGTCATCACCAAGGCAGAGAGTTTTCCAGGCCACAGCTGAGAGCAAGGACGAGGAAGAACTATACCAGACCATAGCTGCATGGCCGGCAAGAGTACAATGGCGGCGTGAAGTGGGATGCTTCCACTGTGGGGTGGCAGGTCAAATCGTGCGCTACTGCCCTGCGCCTACCCTGCGACAACCCACCCCCTCGCCAGCGTTAAACTAGAGCAAGGTGGCATGGATGGGGACCTGCCGCCTCTCTTAGACATTTTCCCCATTTAACTATCACCACGTCTGGGCCGACTTGGACACTTGCCAGGGCTGTACCTGCAGTGCAGCCTGGACAGCACACCAATCCGGGCCCTGATCGACACCAGTTCCACCATCTCCCTGGTTGGACTCGGGGCGTTGCCCAGTACAGATGAACTCGGACTGCAGGGGTAGGAACCCAGAAGGCCCTGCGTCACCACAGCCACCGGTGAGTGCGCCAGACTGGGAGGGCAATGAGTCCTTGTCACGGGACTGGCCGGTCAGAACACAAACCACCTGTTCTGGCTGGCTGACATTCAAGACCTCTGCATCATTGAACAAGATCTACTTGTAGCACGGGGAGCAAAGATCAACACCGTCAGCTCTTCTCGCCTTCTGGGGGCTAAGACCATCACACTCTGCGGCAAGAGCCAGGGAACCAGGGGGCCCATGCGATTGAGGGGTCACCAGCGCAGGCCGAGCTGAGGGGATCACCGCCAGAGCTGACCACTCCAGCACCACCAGCGCGAGCGGAGGGATCGTCATCGCCGCTAGAGACAGCAGCGAGGGGGCTGCCAGCAGAACGAATTGCCACGTCATCAGAAACCTAGCAGGCAGTCGAGGAGCTGTTCCAACGGAGCTGCAGGGGGTTAGAGCAGGGGCAGAGACGCCAGCTGCAGGAGCTGCTGGACTGCTGCGTCAACGTCTTCGCCACCAGGGATGAATAGTGCACCCAAATCAGTTTGGTGCAGCACCAGATCAACACCAGTGAGACCAGGCCGATCCGGCTCTGCCCCCACCGTCTGCCTTTTTCAAGGCAGGCGGCAGCAGAACAAAAGATTCAGGAGATGCTGGAGGCAGATGTCATTGAAACCTCCAGCAGCCCCTGGGTGGCACCAGTGGTTCTGGTCAAGAAGAAGGACGGTTCGTGGCAGTTCTGTGTGGACTATCGGTGCCTGAATGACATCAATCAATCAAACTTTATTTGTATAGTACTTTTAAAACATTAGATGCTGCGCAACGTGCTTTACATACACTACCATTCAAAAGTTTGGGGTAACCCAAACAATTATTTTGTATTTTCCATGAAAAGTCACACTTATTTACCACCATGAGTTGTAAAATGAATAGAAAATATAGTCAAGACATTGACAAGGTTAGAAATAATGATTTGTATTTGAAATAATATTTTTTTCCAGATACTCAACCTGCTCAAAGGAAGGTCAGTTTTATAGCTTTTCTAACCAGCTAAACTGTTTTCAGCTGTGCTAATATGATTGCACAAGGGTTTTCTAATCATCCATTAGCCTTCTGACGCAATGAGCAAACACATTGTACCATTAGAACACTGGAGTGATAGTTGCTGGAAATGGGCCTCTATACACCTATGTAGATATTGCACCAAAAAACAGACATTTGCAGCTAGAATCGTCATTTACCACATTAGCAATGTATATTAGATATTAGAGTGTATTTCTGATTAGTTTAAAGTTATCTTCATTGAAAAAAACAGTGCTTTTCTTTCAAAAATAAGGAAATTTCTAAGTGACCCCAAACTTTTGAACGGTAGTGTAGATAAAAATAATAGACACATTTAATTACATATTTTACATGATACATCCCCACCCCTTCCAACCCTCCCATAAACATACCTACAAACACAACACACACAGGCACATACATCACCCCCTACTTCTCTTACACACATATAAAATAAAGGAGACATTGCTCGGCACTGAGGCATCACGTGAAGGAACAACCATCCTGAGGAAACACTGGAGCTAAAACACATAAATACAAAATAAATACACACTGAGCAGCAGCACTGAGCAGCAGGATTAAAATACTACCTGTTCAGCAGGTAATAGAACTTCAATTCTTCACCTGTGGCTAGTTCTGGATTTTTGGAGGTGATTTGGTTGACACTTGGCAGTGGATTGGTGGCTTGGGGGAAGATTCTGGTGGATTTAGAATTGGGCCTTTCTGCCTTAGAAGCAGACTGGCAGCCATTACTACTAGGCCTCACAGGCAGCCACCACAACAGCCACCACCAACAGGCTCCACAGGCAACCACCACCAACAGGCTCCACAGGCAGCCACCATCACCAGGCCAGCAGCCACGACCACCAGGCTTCACAGGCAGTTCCCACCACCAGGCCCTCTTGTCTCCTTGTCCACAGCTAATTATCGCAAAACTGCGGCAAAATGCCACCTAAGCCAAAAGCAGAGGCCAAATCCGAGGAGGAATATGTGCCCCTCGCACAGGTAAATGACTTACTGCAACAGCAAAAAGAATTGTTTTCTGCATTGTTAAACCAACAACAGGAAACTTTCAAAAGCCTTATCAAAGTGATCATGGACTCAGCTAATGCAGTAGTGGACACGATGACGATGACCACGATGACGATGACGAGAGAGTTGCAGGACAAAGACGTAGATGACATAAAAGCTGATTTGTCTAAACAAGTAGACCGCAACAATGTGCTGCAATCAGATGTTTTTAAAGTGTGTGACAGTCTGTTGACTATCACCGACAAATTTGAATACTTGGAAGAACAATCCCGGAGAAATAATCTAGTCTTTGATGGTGTTGTGGAGGCACCAGGAGAGACCTGGGCCGACACGGAGGAGAAGATTAAAAATATTCTCATGGAGAAACTACAGTTACCACCAGGGATTGAGATGGAGAGAGCCCACCGCACCAGGAAACCTGGAGGAGAAAGACCGAGGCCCATTGTGGTCAAGTTCCTGCGGCACAAGGACAGGATGACCATTCTTCAAAGAGCCAAGTCTCTCAAAGGAACAAAAATCTTTATCAATGAGGACTTCACTGATTTGGTAAGAAGGAAGAGAAAAGATTTAATGCCAGAGCTGAAAGCTGCAAGAGCACGGGGGGACATAGCCTACTTCAGGTATGACAGACTCATTATTCACCCACGCCATCCCCGTAACAGTACACCAAAATCAGTGGAGCCAAAAATTAACCAGAAATGATTGCCACTTCATTATCATCTAAGAGGTATAAACTGTGCATTTGTTTCCATTGACTGGAATAATTAAGATGCAAACCTTTATAGGAAACAACCTCATTTTTAAAGGGTACGAATATACCGAGCATAAGCCACACAATGTTGAATATGAAACTGATCCTGAAAATCACTTTTTCAACAGTTTAAAACATCAGTGTAAATACTTTAGCTCAGACCAACTAAAAAATACAATTTCTGACCAATCATTGTCAATAATTGACATAATGATGGGCTCAGGGAACACACACACAGGCTCGGGAAGGATTTAAGGCTTTATTCAACAACGAGCTTGAATGCGTGAGTGGAAGTGTGGATGTGATGTGGGTGAACAGGGTGCGTCGAGAGCAGAACAGTTCGCCGTGCAGCCAGGCAACCCTGAGGGCAGAGCAGAGCAGGGAATTAGCTACAGTCAAACGCCCTGTGGGGAGTAACCACAATATACTGCTTACGTGCAGATGAGATGGTGACTGGCGTTGGCGACACTGATGCTGCCTGGAGGACAGCGCTGCTGCGTGCTCCTGACATGCTGGAGAGAGGTTTGACAGGGAGAGGCGAGGAGGAGGAAACCCGCCGCCCTGGAGGTCCACCTGTGCACAGGGGAGAAGCTGGAGAGAAGGTAAGAGAAATTGTGCAGCTTATGTGCTTGGAGAATGGTGCGCTGGCCGGGACGAAACGGTCGAGTGCTGGAGGTTTGGGAGCGTAGATGAGCAGACGACTCCAGGCCGAAGCAGAGGGCAGAGGGAGTTATATAGGCGGAGGCTGATGAGGCACAGGTGTGCGTGCCGCTGGCGCTGATGACTGGTGAGAGCAAGTTGTAACAATAATACACTTTAATAGAAGTCTCAATATGAATTTTTCCAAAATCCAGGACAGTTTGTTGCAATATAACACAAATTTTTCTGCTGTTGCAATTTCTGAGACGTGGCAAAAAAATGACCAACTTCATACAGTGCAAATGAGAGGCTATGATTTTTACACCAAAAGCAGGTCAAAAAAAGGGGTAGTGGTGTTGATTTATATATCAGGTCCTGCTACCAAAGCCAAGTTGTAGATAATATGTCTTTTGAAATGGAAAACATCATGGAGTGTGTAACTGTGGAATTAATTACAACTGCAAAAAACATCACAATAAGTTGCATTTATAGAGCATCGGGTACCGATATTGACATTTTCAAAGAAAAATTGTCTGAGCTTTTCAGTGCAGTAGGTAATAAGAAGCTGGTATTTATTTGTGGAGACTTCAATATTGACTTATGGGTTTACTCCGGGATTTCTCTGGTTTCCTCCCACATGCCAAAAACATGCAAGTTAGGTTAATTGGCATCAAACTGGGGATTCTAAATTGTCCATAGGTATGACTGTGAGAGTGAATGGTTGTCTGTCTCTCTGTGTTGGCCCTGCGATGGACTGGCGATCTGTCCAGGGTGTACCCTGCCTCTCGCCCAAAGATGCTGGGATAGGCTCCAGTCCCCCCGCGACCCGAAACGGATTAAGCGGAAGAAGATGAATGAATGAATGAATGAATGAATAAATCCAAATGTCCATATCCAAATAAGTGAATTCATAAATTCCATGTTTTGTATGGGTTTCTACCCTTCAATAACATACCCCACTAGAATAACAACACATTCAGCAACGCTTATTGATAACATTTTCACAAATGTCACTGAGGGGAATATAACTGCTGGTCTTATTATCAATGATGTGACAGACCATCTGCCTGTTTTTGTTTCTTCACACACTGGTGTAACACATAACGTTGAAATAGATAAGGTTTTTAAACGACATGTAACAGAAACTGCAATCAACAATCTTAGAAATGATTTAAAAATACAAGACTGGAGCAGTGTTTATGTTGACGACATTGATACAGCATATGGAGAATTTGTCTCTATTTTATCACAACTATATAATAACCATTGCCCTCTAGTGGTAAAGGAAACTTAAAGTCAGAGATAAGCCTTGGGATCACCAAGGGCCTGCAAAATGCTTGTAAAAAGAAAAACTTGTTATACAAAACGTTTCTGAAATTAAGAACCATGGAAGCAGAAGAGAAATACAAGACTTATAAAAATAAACTCATTAGTGTTTTAAGATCGAGTAAAAAAACATATTACAGTAAATTATTGGAAAATAACAAAACTAATACATGTAACATATGGAAGGTGTTAAATAATACAACAAAGAGAGGAAAACTAAATTCCAACCACATCTTATTTAAATTCAGAAAATGGAATAATCATTGAAAATAGCTTGATCTCCAACACATTTAATGAATATTTTGTTAATATAGGAAAAAAGATCGCCAACTCCACTGTATCATCAGCAAATACAAGTGGCGCTGACAATGTTGTCAACATAAACGCTTACTCAATGTTTATGAAAGAAACACATGAATAAGAAATTCTTGACATTGTTAACAAATTCAAAGACAAAAAAATCAACTGATTGTAATGATTTCAGGATGTTCTTGGTTAAATGTATCATTGATTGTATTGTTAAACACTTCACTTACATATGCAACATGTCACTTACTGCTGGTAAATTTCCAAAGAAAATGAAAACAGCAAGAGTCATTCCTCTGTATAAGACTGGTGACAAACACTTATTGTCAAACTACAGACCCATCTCCTTGTTTCCTCAGTTCTCCAAAATACTGGAAAAAATATTTGTTAAGAGACTAAATGATTTCACTGATAAGCACAATACGCTCTGCGAACAACAGTATGGATTCAGGAAGAACTGGACCACCTCACTGGCACTCATGGACTCTGTTAAACAGATTGCGGATGCAACAGATAGAAGAGAATACACAGTTGGAATATTTCTGGACTTACAAAAGGCATTTGATACAGTTGACCATAAATTACTCCTCAGTAAATTACATAAGTATGGCATCAGAGGAATTGCTTTTGACTGGTTACACAGCTGTTTAGAAGACAGATATCAATATGTTCATGTTGTGGAGGAATAAATTCAAGCAAGATGCGACGAGCTGGAAGGTTGCAGAGTTTTATTTCCTCCATCAAAATGAGACACACTTGTAACGCTGTGCGCTACAGTGGTCTACTGTGCTATACTGTGTGTGCTGTGTTGTGTTGTGCTCTCGTGTTGCTGAGGCATGTATCGTCAGCGCTTTTATATGTTATACAAACAGAGAGAATGCGTGGCACATTAGCATATTGATATACATATCAGTCAATACATATGATTAGCCTGACCAACTGGCGCCCGAACTGGCGCCCGAGTCTGTATTATTCATATTGTAGTGTGGGGCACCACAATATGAATAATACAGACTCTGAGTTGCTGAAGATGACGTGTGGGGTACCACAGGGTTCTGTGCTTGGTCCTTTGCTGTTTATTTTGTATATTAATGATTTATGTTCAGTGTCTAAATTGTTCAAGTGTATTTCATTTGCAGATGACACAACCTTTTTTTTGTAGTGGAGAAAATCTTAAGCAGCTTCTGGATTCAGTAGAAAATGAACTTAAACAAATCAATCAATGGTTCACTGCCAATAAATTATCTATTCACCTTGGAAAAACAAAATGTATATTTGGAAACCGCAAATTATGTAATCACAGAAAAATTAAAATAAACAATGTTGAAATTGACACAGTTTTCGAAACCAAGTTCCTAGGGGTCATTGTTGATAACAAACTAAACCGGAAATCACACATAAATTATGTCAGAACTAAAATGTCTAAATCCATTGTCGTACTGTATAAAGTTAAGGATCTCCTGTGTCAGAAATCTCTTTGCATTTTATATAATTCACTGATAGTTCTTTAAATGACATACTGTGTGGAGATCTGGGGAAGCACATACAAAACAAACACAAACTTAATCTTTTTACTACAGAAAAAAGGCATACGCTCAATATCAAAGAAACCTTACTGTGAACCAACAAATCCAATATTCATTCAATTACATACTCTTAAATTTAGATATCTAGTAGATTATAATGACATTCAAATCATGTACAAAGCAAATAATAGCCAATTACCTGTTTATATTCAGAGACTGTTTAAAAAAAGGGAAAGCAAATATGAGCTAAGAGGTAACTCTGTTTTTAATAAGCCAAAGGTTAGAACAAATACAAAGTATCATTGTACTGTATGTCTGTCACTGGAGTTAAACTGTGGAAATGTTGCTCTGAAAATATTAAAATATGTTCAACTCTGAAGCAATTCAAAAAATTGTACAAAGACGAGAAAATCTCCCAGTATCTGACTGTAAATGCTGGGAGATAAATTTGTAATAACTTAAAGGTTTTTGTTTGTTTTTTTGTCTACTTGTTCTATTTGATTTTCTTTGTTGATTATGGGTATGACTTAAACTTTTATGTTATTGAGTTTAAAATTGTAATGGGGTAGGCACTATATAAGCAGGAGCTTCAGCCTACACCCTTTCGGTTGTTCTTTTGTGTGTTCTTATTGTATTGTATGTATGTTTATCTTATTACTGAATAAATTCATTCATTCATTCATAAAACTAAGAACACAAAGAGCAAAGGGAACTAAAGACCCACACTTAGAAACTGAGCTAAGAACACATCAAAATAAGAAAATCTAAAAGCAAATGGAGCTAAGAAGAATGTGAAAACAATGGAACATAAATGACTACTTTAATAATAGTTAAACAGTTTGTTAAAAGCCAAAATTTAAAAAGGTACAAAAAAACTAAGAACACATAAAAACAGGAACTAAAAGCTCATACTTAAAAAAAACTGAACTAAACACATCAATAAGAAGATGAGAAAATCTAAGAACAAATGGTGCCAAAAAGAACATAAAACAATGGAACATAAATGACTACTTCAGTAATAGTTAAACAGGTTTATTAAAAGCCAAATTAAAAAGGTGGATCTTTCCTGTTCTTAAAAACATCTATTGGCTCTGTGGCCCTGAGGCTCTCTGGTAGGCTGTTCCACAGACGAGGACCATAATCGTGAAAGGAAGCGTCACCAAAGGTCTTGGTCTTGACTTTGGGAACCATTAAAAGGCCAGTACCAGAGGACCTCAGTGTTTGCGAGGGCTCACAAGATAAGAGCAGTTCAGATAGATAAGAAGGCCCAAGACCAATGAGGCATTTAAAAACTACCAAGAGATCCTTAAAATTGATCCTAAAATGCACAGGGAGCCAATGCAGCGATTCTAAAACTGGTGTAATATGCACCTGCCCATTGGTCCTTGTTAACACTTGTACTGCTGAATTTTGGAACAGTTGGAGATGTGATATTCGTTTTTGAGGAAGACCAGAGAGCAGGGCATTACAATAGTCTATACGACTAGTAATAAAAGCATGCATCAAGACCTCCGCGCTGGCAAGAGAGAGAAAAGGGCGGACTCTGGCTATATTCCTAAGATGGTAAAATCTGATTTTTGTTACATTTTTAATGTGTGAAATAAAATTAAAGTCAGAGTCTAAAAGAACACCCAGGTTCTTGACACAATGTGTAGGTTTTAGACCTAGCAATTTTGGTAGAAGTTTCTCTCTCATCTTCAGGACCAGTGATTAAAACTTCTGTTTTGCCCTGGTTGAGCTGTAGGAAGTTCTCTGCCATCCATGACTTTGTATCTAAAATACAGTTCAAAAGGGCATTAATTGGTTTTGTGTCATCAGGAGACGTGGCAACGTACAGTTGAGTATCACCAGCATAGCTATGAAAATTGATGCCATGTCTCCTGATTACATCCCCAAGTGGTAATAAGATAAGATAAGATAAGATAAGCCTTTATTAGTCCCACAACGGGGAAATTCCAGGATTGCAACAGCACAGGGATAGCAACACTCAGAGCAACAATCAGAAGGCAAGAAAAAAAAAAAAAAAAAAAAAAAAAAAAAAAACAAGCAAGCAAGAGCAGCTAATAAACATATGTACGTATTACTATAAAATATATATATATACACACACACACAGACACACAGTGCAGAGCATTGTAGCTGGATGGAATAATATATGAATATATGAACACACAGTGCAGAGCATTGTAGCTAGATGGAATAAATATGTAAATATATAAACACCCACAGTACGGAGCATTGCAGCTAGGTGGAATAAATATGCAAGTATATAAACACACACAGTGCGGAGCAATGTAGCTAGATGGAATAACATGTAGATATATAAATATATAAACACCCACAGTACGGAGCATTGCAGCTAGACGGAACAAATATGCAAATATATAAACACACACAGTGCAGAGCATTGCCGCTAGATGGAATGAAACAGCATAACCGTCTACCCAGCTATCCTGCATGGTATGATTATGTGCCCATACACACTCTCACCCTCCATAGCGACCGGCATGCTCCTAGTTGTATGCCGGAGAGGACCACTGTGTAAGTCTATTGCATCTTCTGCATTCAAAAAAAAAACTATTAGTTTGTTAATATATGAAAATTAAAAAGTATTGGCCCTAAAACTGAACCTTGGGGTACCCCACACTTGATTTCATGGATTGCCGAAGAACATGTATCCATACTTAAAAAATAGCGGCAATCTGTGAAATAGGAATGAAACCATTTGAGAACAGTACCTGAAAGGCCCACCAGGTGTTTGAGTGCATAATAAAATGTGATAATCTACTGTATCAAAGTCAGCGCTGAGATCCAGCAGCACCAGGACTGACAGTTTGTGGGAGTCCATGTTACACCTGATATCATTAACGATTTTTAAAAGGGCTGTCTTGGTACTGTGGTTTGCCCTAAAACCAGAGTGAAATTTCTCAAGAATGTTGTGGTCCATAAGAAAATTGTTTAACTGGATAAAAACAATTTTTTCAAAAACTTTAATTAAAAACGGTAAGTTGGATACTCGATAAGGCATCTGGTCAATAGTTACTGAGGATATCAGGATCTAAATTACTCTTCTTCAAAGGGGGCTTCACCACAGCCATTTTAAAGGCAGCGGGGAAAACACCAGTCGGAAGAGAGCAATTTACAATGTTTAAAATCTCATGTTCGAAGAATCTATAAAATGTTTTAAAAAGTGATGTGGGAATCGGATCTACGTAAAAGGCAGGAGGTCAAGTTTACCTGGGAGAAAACTCTACCAAGCATCTTAGCATCACCCAGGGCAAAACAGTCCAGCATTTCCTCAGCTAAAGGTGAGTCCAAAATTCCATTAAAAGCAGTCTTCTGGTCAGATAAAATGTTGGATCTAATAGACTCAACCTTGCACCTGAAGTGGTCTGCAAACCTCTCACAAAGAGAGTTGGATGGCAGGGTTGTGTTTTTATTAAAATCTGGGTTGATTAACTGATCAATGGTTGCAAAAAGGACTTTAGGGTTATTGTTATGGGTTGAGATTATGTTGGAAAAATACTCAGTTCTTGATGTTTTGACTGCATTATTGTATATTTTTAATTTATTCTGTAGTACTTGGTAATTGATAGTTAATTTGTTTTTCCTCCATTTCCTCTCAGCCATCCTGCACTCTCTTTTCAGTTTTTGGATTTGGTTATTTCTTCATGGTGGCTTTGGTTTATTCCTAACTGTCCTTGTGACTATTGGAGCAACTCTGTCAATAGTTGATCTTAATTTACTGTTAAAATTATCAACAATAAAATCACACGATGCAGGTGAAATAACTGGGGGAGTGTTGCCTAAGAGTTTGATAAAATCAGCAGCCACTTCAGGTGTCAGTTGGCGCTTTCTCACAGTTCGCACCTAAGTCTCCCATTGCATAAAACCAGTGATGTTAAAAAAACACACAATAATGGTCAGATACAGCCAAGTCAACAACAGAGGACATACTCGTGGGCAGGCCATGGCTAATGACAAGATCCAGAGTGCGTCCTCTGTTGCGAGTCAGCTGCATGACATGTTGAGTAAAATTCATGGACATGAGCAGGACATTAACATCTTCTGACATATGGTCGACCTGCTTATCAATGTGTAGATTAAAATCACCAGAAATGAGAATAAAATTATATGAGGAATTGATTACTGATAAAAACTCAGAGAACTCATTAATAAAAACAGGGCAGTATTTGGGTGGTCTGTAAACTGTGACGCATAAAATTGCGGGGCTGCTAAAGACAAAAGCGTGGTGCTCAAATGCAGTATATTGATCAGGCAAAATTTGCTTTACTACAAGTGAGGAAGAAAAAATTGATGCAGTACCCCCACCCTCCCTGCCCTTTCTTATGGAAAAAAAATGAACTAAAATTTAGTGGGAAGGCCTCAGTGAGAACCGCTGGTGCATCTGTGGCAAGCCGCGTCTCTGTTAAAAATATACAGTCAATCTTATTATCTAAAATCAGATGATGATAAAAGTCTTGTTAGCGAGTGACTGTATATTTAAAAGAGCCATATTTAGGGTAGGTGGTGAGTTATTTATGGGTGAGTAATTTGTTTTCTGTGGATTATCGTTTGGAGACTGATCCACAGAATGTAGGCAGCGTAGGCATGAGTTCTTGTGAATTGTATGTTTTATGGATGGAGGTCTGCCCATGATCAGTGTCCTAATGGGGAAGGTGGGTAGTGAATGACCAGATGGTGGAGACTGACAAAAACGGGACTGGTGCTGGATAGTCTTCCTGGGGGTCAGAGATGTGAGTGGATCCGGAGGGGAGGGGTCGTGGGATGTAAACAGTCAATTTGACTGACATCACCCATAAGGACTTCTACCCTCTGCCCCGTATTGACGCCGCACTGGAAAACATTGCTGGCTCTAGCAGGTTCAGCTTGTTCAACCTCCACAGTGGCTATTGGCAGGTGGAGCTGTCACCAGAGGCCCACCAGAAAACAGCCTTCTCCATTGGGCAGGGACTGTGACAGTTCAAGGTGATGCCGTTTGGACTTTGCAGTGCCCCAGTCACCTATAAATGCCTGACGGCACGAGTGTTGGCCCACATCCCCCAGAGATGCTGCGTCGTTTATCTCAGAATCAGAATCAGAATCAGATTTATTGCCATTGTTCATGTAGTACACAAACTAGGAATTTGTCTCGGTGCAATGCTGCAACATTAAACATGATAAAATAAAATAAATAAACTATACATGCAAAAAAGTGTAGAATAAGAGTAAGTGATACTGGTCAGCAGTTAAAATATATTAGCAAGCAGCAGATACTGTGGAGAACCATATAGTGCAGTCGGTAATGCAGGAAGAAAACAGTGATGATTGACATGAGTCTGGTTGAGCTGCTGTACATAGTGCACGAGAGTCAATAAGTCACTTAGTGTTCAGCAGTCTGATGGCAGAGGGGAAGAAGCTGTTCATGTGACGGGAGGTTTTAGTCTGGATGGACCGAAGTCTTCTACCTGAGGGGAGGGGGGCAAACAGTACGTGACCAGGGTGTGAGGGATCGGCTATGATCCGGCCAGCACGCCTCCGGGTCCTGGAGATGTACAGATCCTGGAGAGATGGGAGCTTGCAGCCGATCACCTTCTCAGCAGTGCGCACGACGCGCTGCAGCCTTAGTCTGTCCCTGGCAGTGGCTCCTGCGTACCACACGGTTATGGAGGTGGTGAGGATGGACTCGATGATGGCTGTGTAGAACTGCACTAACATCTTGGTGGGTAGCTTGAGCTTCCTCAGCTGCCGCAGGAAGAACATCCTCTGCTGGGCTTTTTTGATGAGTGAGCTGATGGTCGGCTCCCATTTGAGGTCCCTGGTGATGGTAGTGCCTAGGAAGCGGAAGGAATCAGCAGTGGTGATGGGAGAGCCTGTGAGGGTGAGGGGGGGCAGAGGGGTTGTGACTTTCCTGAAGTCTACAATCATCTCCACTGTCTTCAGAGCGTTCAGCTGCAGGTTGTTGTTGTTGCACCAGGACGCCAGCCGGGCCACCTCTCTCCTGTAGGCGGACTCGTCGCCGTTGGAGATGAGCCCGATGAGGGTGGTGTCGTCCGCAAACTTGATCAACTTGACAGACTGGTGGTGCAGGAGTTGGTATAAAGGGAGAAGAGTAGGGGGGAAAGTACACAGCCCTGGGGTGATCCGATGCTGATGCTAGTAGAGTCTGAGACAGTCTTTCCCAGCCGCACATGCTGCCTCCGGTCCGTCAGGAAGTCGGTGATCCACCTGCAGAGGGAGTCAGGCACGTTGAGCAGGGACAGCTTGTCCCGGAGCAGAGCGGGGCGGATGGTGTTGAATGCGGAGCTGAAGTCCACAAACAGGATCCTGGCGTAGGTTCCCGGGGAGTCCAGGTGCTGCAGGATGGAGTGGAGGGCCAGGTTGACTGCGTCATCTACAGACCTGTTGGCTCGGTAGGCAAACTGCAGCGGGTCCAGGAGAGGGGTGGTGATGGACTTGAGGTGGGGCAGGACCAGGCGCTCAAAGGACTTCATGACTACAGAGGTGAGCGCTACAGGTCTGTAGTCATTAAGTCCAGTGATCCGTGGCTTCTTGGGGACAGGGATGATGGTGGAGGATTTGAGGCAGGTCGGCACGTGGCATAGCTTAAGGGAGGTGTTAAAAATGTCTGTGAAGACAGGAGCCAGCTGTTTCGCACAGTGTCTCAGGGTGGAGGGAGACACGCCGTCCGGACCGGGGGCCTTGCGCGGGTTCAGTCTGGAGAACTGTTTGAGCACGTCCTGCTCACTGATGATAAGGGCAGGGGGGGAGGGGGGGGGGGGTGCCTTTAATGAAGTAGGGATTGTGGAGGCTGTGGAGCTGGAGGGAGGGGGGGAGTTGGACACAGATGACGAGGTGTCAAAACGGACATAGTGTTGGGACAGTCTTTGACAAAGGGCTTTGTCATCCTGACCTTTAGGAGCCTGAGGCCGATAATTGGTGATCTGCCTCAGTCCTCTCCACACAGAAGCCGAATCATTAGCAGTGAACTGCTGCTGGAGTCTCTCAGAATACACAGATTTAGCTCTCTTCAGCTCTCTGTTAAACCGATATTTAACCTCCCTGTAGCAGTCCCTGTCTCCACTTTTCAGCGCTGCTTCCTTCTCCTTCCTGATCTGTCTGAGCTTAGCTGTGAACCAGGGTTTGTCATTAGAGTACCTCACCCTGGTGCGTGATGGAAGAATGTCCTCTTCACAAAAGTGGATATATGAGTTCACAGTGTCCGTGTATTCATCCAGATCATGCGTGGCTCGTTTAAACATGCCCCAGTCAGATATTTCCATGCACGTTTCCAGCTTCTCCTCAGCTTCACTGGTCCGTTTCTTCATAGTGCTCACAACAGGTTTAGTGAGCTTCAATCTCTGTCTGTATATGGGAATGAGGTGAACCATCACGTGATCAGATAATCCCAGCACAGCGCGGGGAACAGCGCGATATGCGTCTTTCACTGTGGTGTAACAGTGATCCAGTGTGTTTAATCCTCTGGTGGGGCATTTAATAAACTGTTTGTAGCGGAGGAGATCGTGGCTCAGATTGCTCTGATTAAAGTCGCCAGCCACAATAACCAGAGAGTCTGGGAAAATCCGCTCCGTGTGTTGGATGTGGTCCGTGAGCATGCGCTGAGCTTCGCGCGTGTCCGCGTCGGGAGGGGCGTACACAGCGATGAGGATGAAAGAAACGAACTCTCGCGGGGAATAAAAAGGCTTGCAGTTAATAACAAGAAATTCCAGGGCGGGAGAACAGTGTTTGGAAATCACCGTTACATCAGAGCACCAGCTGCTGTTGATGTAGAAGCAGACTCCTCCTCCTGTGGTCTTGCCGGAAAGCTCTGTGTCACGATCAGCACGAAACAGCTGGAAACCCTCGAGGCGCAGCGCGCTGTCCGGTATATTTTCCCTGAGCCAGGTCTCAGTAAAACAGAGGGCAGCCGAGGAGGAGAGGTCCCTAAAACGCATCAGCAGTCTCAGTTCATCTACCTTGTTAGAGAGAGAGTTGGTATTGGACAGAAATATGCCAGGCAGCGCCGTGCGCGTGCCTCTCCTGCGAAGCCGCACGAGAGCGCCCGCTCGTCTTCCTCTCTTTCGCCGTCTCACTTTTCGAGCCAAGCAATGAACCAGATCGGCGGCAGGAGCTAAAAAAACTGGGAGAAGGTCCGTGGGAGTGAAAGTCCTGATATTTAGAAGTTCTTCACGGGTATAAGAGCAGGCAGACACACAATTGACAAACAAAAACAAATAAAGGGCGCAGCGAAGCACCATGTCGACCACTGTGGGCGCCATCTTGGATCATTGTGCTCGATGACCTGCTGGTTCATGCAGCTGATTTTGAAGGCACCCTGTCCAACCTCCAGGAGGTGTTGGATGCCATCCACTATGCATAGCTGCAGCTGTGGCTCCACCCCCGGAAATGCCACCTGTTTTGGTGAGAAATCACCCTCCTGGGTCACATCGTCAATCCTGCGGGAGTTGCCACTGACCCAGAGAAGGTGGCAGCGGTGAGAAACTGGCCAGTCCCACAGGACATAGGAGAGCTGCAGAGCTTCCTCGGACTGGCCTCCTATTATAGGTTTGTGAAGGACTAGTTGAACATTTGGACTGTGAAGGACTAGTTGAACATTTTAACCGGACCCTGACCACCCAGCTTGCCGCCTAGTGGACCAGCGACAGCGAGACTGGGATCTGCCCCTGCCCCTGGGCCTGTGGGTGTCCTGGACAGCAGTTCAGGAATCCACCCGGTGCACCCCTGCAGCACTGCTGTTTGGACATGAGCTATGCACACCGATGGACTTGGTGTTTGGCCCTCCCCCTGAGCCGGAGGTGGAGGGCAAACCGGGATTGGATTATTTGTTTTGGTTGAGAGAACATCTTCACACGGTACATGAACTGGCTTGGGAGGCCCTGGTAGTGGCGGGGAGTCGACAGAAGTGAGCGTACAACTCCCGCTGCCAAGCTTGGTCTCTGGCTTGGCTCCCACGGGTAGCCAAGCCAGACACCCCATCCCAAACGGGGAACCCGGCCGGGGTTGGATAAACACTAACGGGCATGTGTGTGCTAGCCGCCGACAACGGCGGGCGCCTCGACACCTGGAGAGGTTCATATTGGACTTTTGAGTTGGGCTTATTGTTCTAGGGACAGAAGCCAGTATGAGGGGGACAGTGTAACATTGGGGCTGTGATAAGGGGCGGGGGGAATTCTCCCAGCCTGCTTTGTGCCGTGGGGTATTCAAAGACGTCATAATTCTTGTGTTCTGAGCATTATTGTTGTACCGTCATAATTGTGTTACAAGTCTGGTTGTGATAATGTTGTTTTCCCTGTGTGTGAGAGATTACGTGTCTGTGTCACCCCGAGTCAGGTGAGTGTCTGAGTGAATGACCTCCTCTCTGTTCTGTGTGATTTGGCAGTGAAGAAATAAATGCCTATTTGTTCCAAATCCTCTCTCATTATTGTGTGAACCCTTGAAACATCACAATAGCTTTGTTTTTAAATGCACTGTCCTAGTCTGTAATTTTTCCAAGTTATTATAGTACATGCGATAGTTCGGGTCAAAATACAATAATTTTAAAGCGACAATACAATACTTCTTCATTTCCCATCTGGCAACACTGTTTGGTCCTGCCCAAACCTGCAATTCTTTTGGGGAGAACCTTAGTTCCTGTCAAGTATTACTGGAAAACAGGTTCACCCCAACACTCTGAAGGCTCTGTTTGGGATCGCCTTAATTACAATACTTTCATCAAGAGAATCTGTTTTTATTGCTTTTGTCACTTTACTGGTCAGACGCATAATACTTCTTAAATGGAAATCTCCTGAAGCTCCCTCATACATTCACTGGGTAAGGGAAGTTTTTATGCTTTAAACGAGAGAGGATCTGTCATATACAAGGATCAAACAAAAAATGTAACAAAATATGGGACCGTCTTCTTCATCATGTTAAACAACTGGATTTGTCCAATACATCTGAATTTATATAATTTCTGTCCAGCGGGCCTTTTTTAGGGGGATGGGGGGTGTTCTTTCATGTTTGTTTATGGCAGACCAATCCAACTCATGGCCCGCAGGCCACATGTGGCCCAGAACCATCCCCCGAGCAGCCCAGGCCTGGTCCATGGCCCAGCCAGAGAAGCAAACATCAATACGCCCCACAGAACTGCAGAAATCCATCAATTACCACAGAACACAAATGCAACACTCCGCATAGCCCAGCAACCGTCAACCCACAATGCAGTGCACCTGCCCCGAAGTGTGGGCTCTATTATTATGATTGTGGCTGTACCAGTGGCAAGACACCAAGCCCACACCAAATGCAAACGGGTGGTGCAAATGCACACAAAGTCAATGGAAAGAGGCGAGCACACGTGAAATTGCGCATTCACGTCCAAGGGACAGTGCCAGCCCCGAGACTCTGCTGTCATCAGAGCAAAAGCATCAACATTGGAGAGCAAACCAGCTCGAAAATGAGACTGCCACCCACCTGGAGAAAGAAGAACTGGGAGCTCCCCAGCCGAATCGGGACGCCACTGCCACCCACCCACGGATTTCTGCCACAGACGTGCCAACAAGGCCAGCAGGCCAGCAATGCAAACACCCACCATCCCGCGAAGCCCCGGAGGCAGGGACAACCTCCCCATGTGAGCCCCCCGTCGGACAATGCAAACCTAAGCATGACATTATTTTGGGAATTTCAACAGCAGGTTGAATACAGCTGCATAAGTTATAAAGGCAACTTCGCCTGTCTGCAACTCACTGAGATGGTGAATTCATGTCTATTTGTGTGTTTACATTGAATTATAATGTAATCACACCTCACGAAAAATTTTCCTGTTCATGTTTGGTGTGAAGGCACCTTAAAACATGTCATTGTCCTATCTGAAACGTAAACTTGATGAAAATCGTTGGTTTAACCCTGCCTGGATTGATGTGTGTAATGAAACGTGTAGTTATAAAACGAGGTTCGTACTCACACATGTGGTGATTTAAAACAAAACAAACCACAATAGTGGATGTGCAATGTTTGTTAATGTTATCAATCTTTTCTTGGGGGGTTTGTGCACTGAAGTGTTGGACAGTACATTTTTTTATTTAGCTAAATGCACTTTGTGATGAGCCAAGGTCAGTTATGACCAGGATGTAGTATATTTTATTTCAAAAGGGAAAGAAATGTTAATGCTACTAACAGTGCACATTGAGTTTTTATGCACTTTGAGATATGCCTAAGATGTGACCAAGATGGTTATTTACAGAATTTTATTTTTCATTCTATTTATTTAATTATTGTCCAAGAGGAAAAACATTTCTACTACTTCAAGTTTTGCTCAACCCCAGCACTGTTATTGTTTTAATGCACTTTTGATGTGCCTTTGTCATGTGCCAAGCACACATTTAAAACCAAGACAATGAATAAAAAGTGCATACTTTTCATCATATTGATCTGTGTTGGTTTGAAATTTGTCATATTCAGCAGATCGCTGAACATGTGTGTCAGGAACCGAGCCGGTTTAGTTTCTCCCCAGCTCGGTCCTGACCTCCCTGTGGGTTTAAGTGCCACTGTTTATGTGTTTTACTATGTATTTCAGTGTGCTTCCGTACCCCTTGCCACCGCTCTCGGGCCGGCAGCTGTGAGGCAGTCCTCTTTGGCTCTCTCTAGCATACTTTGGCTGACAGTCTGCTGGTCCGACCATGCCCCCTCTCTCTCATTACTGCCAACTGATTCCCAGTCCCGCTAATCATCTTTCCCAGTCCTCACCCAGGTGCTCCTCATTTCACCATCACCAGCAATGTGTGTACTTAAGCAGCTTTTTGCCAGTCACACATTGCTGGTTCATTGCATTGTCTGCCATGCTGTCAGTTAGCAATTATAGTCAGCAATATTGTGAAATGTTAGCCACTCCACATAGCTGTGGTTCTGTTGCACCCTTGAAGCGATGTCAGCTCTGGGGTGCAACCAGTGGTTAACACGTTTCTCCTCTTATGTTCGCTGGGCGATGTTGGCCCCCGAACGCCAACAGTAAGTGTTTTCTTGTGTTTTGTAAGTCTTCACCTTTTTTGGGAACTATTCTCATCTGTCTTTACGTTAATAAATGTGTTGTGGTGTAACTCTAGCACGTAGATCCTCGTTATTCCTCCCCTCTCCATGCGCTGCGTAAAAACACACGGGACGGTTCATAACAGAATGAACCAGCCAGCCAGGATCTAGCATCATTTTTTCCTTTTCAAACTGTGTTTTTGACTCACCTGGTTGTTGGAGCAAATATGTCCCCAGTTCTCAGCGCATGGAGGATTGGTAGTCAGGAGTCTCAGTCTGGAGGAACAGTTCGGGGCTCTCTTCAATCAGGGCTGTGTCTACGACATGCTAGCCTCCCGGAGTCCGAGGAGAATCTTCCAGAACGTGGAGGCAGCGGTTGGGAGACTATGGGACCTCCCGGGCCTGAAGAGGTTTCCAGAGTCCGCGAGTGTTTTGGCCATGCTCGCCAACCTGCAACAGTCCTTCCCTGGGCTGACGTGGGAGGAGCCTCCAGCTCGCCTGGTGCCCTCGCGGAGGCGCGCTCCACGGAGGAATGGCTCTACTCTGTCTGCTTCTGCTTCAGCCACTTCAGCTCCACCATGTGAGCGTCGTCCTGCGTTGAAGCACTGGGAGAAGCCCTCTCCTCCTTCAGCCGCTGCTGTCCTTCCAGCTGCTATGAGGTCTGCTGAGGTCGCCCCGGGAACACCTACCTCTGTCGTCCTGGAGACGGCTCCTCCACAAGTCTTCGAAGGGGCCCACGTCACCGCTGACACGGAGAGGGATGACTGTCTGCTGCCTGCAGCTGGGAACATCAAGGACTAGGATACCAGGCAAGTATTTTTTCATTTTTTACCATCGAATGACACTAAATCTTGCCTGTCTCCCGAGGGAGAAGCCTAGTTTCAGCAGTCCACTGTGTCCTCTCCTCCAGATGCAAATATTAATTCTGTTCTTCCCCTCTCGGTGTCTCCTTCAATTTTTCTTGAGTGTCCGCCAGCCCTGGAGCCTGGCCATCAGACGGTGGAGGAGCTGGGGGCTTCGAAGGATTCTGCCCCGAAGCCAGCACGGAGAGGTTTCCCTGCAGCCATGCCGGAGGAACCCTCAGCGTTGGAGCCACTGCAGGAGGACAATTGGACTGCATTGACCATCTCGCCTGCTGCGGAGGCTGCTGCAGCAGAGTGGGAGCCTGAGCTGGCCCTTCTGGAGGCGGGCCCAAGTCTTCATCATTGGGATCGACAGAGTCCTGGACAGTGGTGGAGCTCGAGCCCAGGGAAGTTTTCTCTCTTTCTCTAATGTCAGTTTTGGAGAGATCTTGCCTGGCTCTAGGTGATGGGAGGCAGGTGCAGCCCTCAGCTGCATCTGAACTCACTTCGCCGGGCTCCGCCGCTGACGACGACCCTAACCAGCTTTTTTCTTCTGTCTTCAAGCCTTCATCTAGGGTCGCCAGAGAGGGTGCGCCATCTCCAGAGGTCGTCGTGGGTCCGGTCCAACCAGCGGAGGATGCCACTACTCCAGCCCCTCCTGCCAGGGTCATCAGGACGCCTCTGATCAACTGTCTCCTCAGCTTGGTGCTCCTGCGGGTTGGGCCGCTCACTGTGGGTGCAGCATTGGCCTGGTCGGGGTCCGCCGTGGGTGCTGCAGAGCTTCAGCTGGAGTCCACCACGGGTGCTGCAGAGCTCCGATCAGGAGCCACCGTGGGTGCTGCAGAGCTCCAGTCGGGAGCCACCGCAGGTGCAGTACTGGCTCGGTCGGGGTCCACCGAGAGTGTAGTGTTGGCCCGGTCAGGGTCGGCCACGAGTGCAGCACTGGCCCAGTCAGGGTCTGCCATGGGTGCAGCATTGGCCCGGTCGGGGTCCTTCACGGGTGCTGCGGGTCTTCCTGAGGACGCCGTGGTCCCCTTCTCCTCCCTGCCCAATGCTGTGGGGGTTCCCTCCCTATAGTCCAGTCACCCACCAGTGAGCCTCCCGGTGGGCAGGCCTCCTCCTGCCTCATCCCTTCGGTCCTGGTGGCTTAACAACGCTGGCCGCCCGCTGGAGGGACTGAGTCTCTGGGCCAGATGGCCCGTGTTTTCTGGCAGGCCACCAGACTCTGTTTGTCAGACTGCCTGCTGGGCCTGGGACTCTGGGCGGCCTCCTGAGCCTCCTTGCCTTTGGACTTAGGGGGGTTAAGTGTAGGCCCTGGGCGGGGTATTGTGCTCCCTCCTTTCCTGTTCCCCCTACCTCCTACCCCGGTTCGTGTTGTTTGTTTCTACTGGGGGGGGGGGGGGGGGTGTCCTCGGGATGTTACCTTGGGTGTCTGAGAATCCACCCCTTAAGGGAGGGGCTCTGTCAGGAGCCGAGCCAGTCCTGACCTCCCTGTGGGTTTAAGTGCCACTGTTTATGTGTTTTACTATGTATTTCAGTGTGCTTCCGTACCCCTTGCCACTGCTCTCGGGCCGGCAGCTGTGAGGCAGTCCTCTTTGGCTCTCTCTAGCATACTCTGGCTGACAGTCTGCCGGTCCAACCATGCCCCCTCTCTCTCGTTACTGCCAGCTGATTCCCACTTCCGCTAATCATCTTTCCCAGTTCTCGCCCAGGTGCTCCTCATTTCACCATCACCAGCAATGTGTGTACTTAAGCAGCTTTTTGCCAGTCACACATTGCTGGTTCATTGCACTCTCTGCCGTGCTGTCAGTTAGCAATTATTGTCAGCAATATCATGACATGTTAGCCACTCCACATAGCCGTGGTTCTGTTATGCCCTTGAAGCGATGTCGGCTCTGGGGCGCAAACGTGGTTAACACGTTTCTCCTCTTATGTTCGCTGGGCGATGTCAGCCCCCGAACGCCAACAGTAAGTGTTTTCTTGTGTTTCGTAAGTCTTCACCTTTTTTGGGAACTGTTGTCATCTGTCTTTACGTTAATAAATGTGGTGTAACTCTAGCACGTAGATCCTCGTTATTCCTCCCCTCTCCGTGTGCCGCGTAAAAGCGCACGGGAGGGTTCATAACAATGCTCGGCACAGTTATATGTCTTGATTTCAAATTGTGGCCCAAGTGATTTTGTAATTGAATATCCCTGGTTTATGATGTGTGTTTTGATGTTTGGGCTTATTCAACTTGGAAAGCAACCAAAACTTTGTTTTACATTCTGTAGAATTTCAATAATACTGTATTCTTTTGTTTCACTCCAATGATTTGCTCCATACTGTTGAAAATATTTTTTTTATGTTGTTCTGTTTAAAGTTGTTAAAACTTAATAAAAAAAAAGATTTGTGGAAAAAAAATATTTTCAAAATCTGTTTAACATATTTAGGATTCAATATGATTTGTTTTGAGATTATTTTTTCAATTGTTACCCTCACCTCTTCCCAAAACATTCTTATTAATCTACATTCCCATAAACAATGAAATAGGGTTCCTTTACTTTCCATGCATTTTGTGCATGTATCTGGTATATTTTTGTTATATCTATTTAACTCCTCCGGTGTAACATACATCCGCATTAACCATTTGAAATGTATCAATTTAAGGCGTGCATTTATTGATTTGGTTTGAGCTTCTGTACAAGCCAATTCCCATTGTTCCTCTGAAATTTCAATTTGCAGATCTTCTTTCCAGTAGTTTAATCTTTTCAGTGAATTTTCACTTGAAGATAGTGTCAATGAGTTATAAAACTCTGAAATAATACCCTTTCTTTTACTATCTTTCATCATCATTTTTTCCAAGGATGAATAAATAGGTCGAGTGAGAGCTTTATTTTGATTTGATCGAATAAAGTTTCTAAGTTGAAGATATTTAAAAAAATGTGTTCTATTGAGATTAAATTTGATCCTCAGCTCTTCAAAAGACATTATGTTGTCTGCACATGGCAAATATAAATCCTGAATCTTTTGTATCCCTTTTAAATTCCATACTTTAAATACAGCGTCCGCTCTCCCTGGTTTAAAATATTGATTACCCCATATTGGACTAAATTGTGACAATAACTGTGGTTCTTTTAAATAGTTTCTAGCTTCACACCATATTTTGATCATATGCTTTACAAATGGATTTTTAACTTGTTTTTGTAATTTTTTTGCCGAATCTGAGTATATGAATATGGGAAGAGGTAAAGGTAAATTGTATGATTCCATTTCAGTCCAGTGAGGGAGATCATTTGATGAAAAATAATATGTCATAGACCTCAGTTGTGCCGACCAATAATACAACATAAAATTTGGACATTTCAGACCTCCACGATCAAATGGTAAATATAATAAAGACAGACGTAATCTAGCCCTCCTGTTGTTCCATATAAATTCCACTAACTTTTTTTTTATTCTTGAGAATAGATCTAAAGGTGGTGATAAGGGAATGTATTGAAATAAATAAAGTATTTTAGGTAAAATATTACTTTTAAGTATATTGATTCTCCCGATCATCGACATTGGTAGTGACATCCATCTCTGAGTTAACTCACTGATATCTGACATTAAGGCTTCATAGTTGACACTGGCGACTGATTCTAGCTTAGGCATAATTTGGATTCCTAAATATTTAAACTGATTTACAACATTGAATTGATTTACCTCAGGGGCTGGGTAATTTCTCTGGGTCTCATTTAGCATTAATATTGAAGATTTAGTTTTATTTATTTTATATCCTGATATTTCCCCAAAATTCTTTATTAAATTCAACAAGGTTGGAATTGATTTTTTTAGATTCGACATAAACAAAATTATATCATCGGCGTACAGGGAGATTTTATGTTCTGTTGGTCCAACTTTAATTCCATATATTTGTGAATGTAAACGTATCGCTATCGCTAAAGGTTCAATTGCCATAGTAAACAGTAAAGGTGAGAGTGGACAGCCTTGTCGACATCCTCTATTGATTTTTATTGGTTTTGAAATATTGTTATTTGTTAGGATTTCTGCTGTAGCATTATTGTATATTATTTGAACCCATTTTATGAAATTATTTCCAAGTCCAAACCTTTGTAGGACTTCAAAAAGAAAGGGCCATTCAACTCTATCAAAGGCCTTTTCGGCGTCCAATGATAGGAGAGCTGTATCCGGTGCTTCTTTATTAAAATAGATAATATTAAATAGTCTTCTTACATTATGGAAGCCTTGTCTACCCTTTATAAAGCCATTCTGATCTCGATTAATAATATTTGGTAAAATTTCTTGTATTCGTCTTGCTAAAATTTTACAGATTATCTTAAGGTCGGCGTTTAATAGGCTTATTGGTCTCATATTTTCACATTTATTAGAGGGCTTACCTGGTTTTGGCAGCAGTATAATTAAGGCATTATTTATGTATGATGGTAAATTATTATTTTGAAATGCTTCTAAAACCATTTCCAAAAAAGGTTTTATTAATTTATTCTTAAATTTTTTATAAAGGTCAACTGGAAGACCATCTGGTCCTGCACTTTTTCCTGATTTCATATTATCAATGGCTAGCCCAACTTCTTCTTGACTAATTTTAGACTCCAATATCTCCCTGTTTTCATTTGGAATACACGGTATAGATAGTTCGTTCAAAAACCCATTTAGTTTTGTTAAATCAGGTTCATTTTTGGTATCATATAATTTTTCATAGTAATCTCTAAAGGCTCTATTAATTTCTAAAGGATCTATAACTACCTGTCCGTTACTTATAATACTGGTAATTGGTGTTTTAATTTCCAATTGTTTAATCTGCCATGCTAATAATTTTCCTGATTTTTCACCTTGTTCATAAAAAGATTGTTTCAATCTTAGAAGACTCGAGGCAGCTCTATTCGCTGATTTTTTGTCGTATTCAGCTCTCAAAATCAGTAATTCATTCTCCAACCTTGGGTCACTTCCTGCATACACTTTTTCCTGAAGATTTTTTATTTTATGTTCCAATTTAGCTCTCTCCTCTCGAGTCTTCTTAGATTTTGATCCTGTATAACTAATAATATGCCCCCTAATAAAAGCTTTGAAAGCCTCCCACTTTACACATGCTGATGTTTGTGTAGTATTGATGTCAAAGAACTCGTCTATCTGTTTTTCTATATACTTGACAAATTCCTCATCCTGAAGCCATTTATGCTGAAATTGCCATCTACCTGATTCCTTTGTCAATTTTTTATCTAAATATATTAGACAACAGGGTGCATGATCAGAGATCACGATGTTATCATAAAAGCAGTTTTGAATCTTGGACCTTAATTCTGTGGAAATCAAAAAATAATCAATACGTGAGAATGTCTTGTAGGTACTGGAATAACAAGAATAGGCTTTAACTTGTGGTTTCATTTCTCTCCATATATCTAACAATCTCAATTCTTTCATAAAATGATTAATAGTCATCCTACATCCAATGTGCGTACAATCCAGTCCTGTTGATCTATCCACACCTGGATTCAATGTACAATTAAAATCCCCTGCTATTATATGTTGCCCTGTAAGTGATGATAAGATGAGAAATAAATTAGCAAAGAACTTCTGATCATCTATATTGGGACCATATAAGTTCACAAGATTTATATTTTCTAATAGCAAAGAACCTTGAATGATTACATATCTTCCAAATTTGTCTCCAATTACATTTTTCACTTGAAAAGGAACTGATTTATGTATGAGAGTCATAACTCCCCTGGCTCGGGATGAAAATGAAGAGGTGAATACACTTCCCTGCCATCTACTCCTAATTCTTTTAACATCCTCCTCTATCAGATGAGTTTCTTGTAAAAACACAATTCTTGAACCCATGTCCTTTATTTTATTCATAACTTGTTTAAGTTTTTTTAAATTTTGTAGACCTCTGCAATTCCATGAAGTTAAATTAAGATTAACACTTTGGTCCATGATCAATAGAGAGTTTGGGATTACCTTGCAGTGTAAACATGCTCATACAGAGAAGCAAAAACATGAGTGGTTGAACATTCATCCTACAAACTACACACAAACAAATTTCCCCTTCCCACACTTGTGGCAAACCCCCCAAAATCAAAAGAAAAATTCTGTCTCCCGATATAGCCATCGACCATTCCACACCCACGGGGAACAGCCTAAGCCACTCCTTCTTCATCCTCCCAATCACCCTAACTCTACTGCTTTTAATGACGTAACATTAACTCTCCTCTGTAGTTTTCCAACTTAACTCCAAAATTTTTAACAACTTTGTACATCATAGTTTTTTTTTTTTTTTTTTGTTTTTGTTTTGTTTTTTTTTTAATATATAATACAATCTATATTTTGTAAACTTACTATTTACTTCAAGTCAGTCAGATGCCTGTGCAAATGCTTAATTATTCTACCTTATATTTTGTTCATGCTTAGCTCCCACCAGTCTCTTCTTCTTCTTTGATCTTCTTGATGAACTCCTGCGCCTCCTCTGGGGTCTTGAAGATGTGGGTTCTGCCCTCATACGTGGTCAACAGTCTCGCAGGATAGATTACACCATGACGAATCCCAAGGTTGCGCAGCTCCTTACGTACGGGATCAAACTGCTTCCTCAGTTGCTGGATTCCTGTGGCCAAATCTGGGTAGAACCGCACCTGCTGGTCCTGGTGTTTAATCTCTCCTTTTTTAGCTCGTGCAGCGTTGAAGATCTTCATCCTGTCTCTGTTGTTAAGAAACTTCATAATTAAGGTCCTCGGCGGTCCCTTATCTCTCCGTGGGCCAATGCGATGTGCTTTTTCCAGAACCACTGCTGATTGCAACTCCTCGCTGCCCAGCACCTCCGGAATCCACTTTTCCAGAAAGGAACATACGTCCCGACCTTCTGATTCCTCTGGAAGACCCACCAGCCTCAAATTATTCTGTCTCGACCGAGATTCCAAATCCAAAATATTATCTTCCAGAGATTTATTTTTTTTTTCCAAAGTGCGCACCTTTAATTGAAGACGGGTGACGTCATCTTCAGCACTAGCGAGACGGAGCTCCATCTGCGCCGTTCGTTCTACACAGTCACCCAATTCCTTTCTTATTCCTTCCAACGCTGTCATAATCCCATCAAATCTAGAGGAAAAGTCCGCTCTCATTGAACTCATGGCAGCCATCAGCGCATCTGCGCCATTCCCCGCAGAAATCGCAGCGTTGCCAGCCTCCTCCGCCATATATGGAGCCCTGTTTGCTGCGTCACAGACCTGAAAGTCCGTTAATTTGGACTGTTTCGGCGGCTCGCTTTTTCCTTTTCCTGGTTTTCCAGCCTTAGGCTTCGCCGACATATCCTCGCCCAAACGCTGGGATACGTTCTGTCCCAAATGAGAGAGTTATTTGCCGATTTTTTTTCTCCAGGAGCAGAGCAGAGCGAGACACGTCCGTCCTACGTGGCAGCCATAACCGGAAGTCCTGTTTAACATATTTAATATGAGGCACTACAGGAATTGGTCAGCATTTCATTCTAGGTATAACTGGCTTGGAATCAGGCCTTCGTAACATTAAAATACAAATGGAGCCTTAGGAGGCAACACAAAGCCGCAGATCTTCAGCCAGCAACCTGTTTGTCATCCATGTCAGTGATCTAAAGCAGGTGAAGCCACATTCAGTTAATATCCTCCAAAACGCCCTTCTAATTAATTTTTGAAATGCTCCAACACAGTTCTTTTAAAAAGCAGTTTGCTCTCTCTCTCTTTCTCTCTCTCTCTCTCAAGTTCTGTCAAGTCATGTACGACCCCTGGTGACTTCACACACCAACTTTCTCCATCCTTTTCGATTCCTCGTCCTTTCCTTTAGGAGCACTAGTGACATTCCCGTGGCTTCAGTAACGCCTTCCATCCATCTTTGTCATCTACCATCGCACCTGGTCAGCATGAGACTTTTCTCCAGACTCTTGTCCTTCCTCATTATATGGCCAAAGTGCTTGAGCCTCCTCTTAATTTTAGAGCTGCATTCTATTGGGTTAACCAATCTCTGTTGTTACCTGTATAACTTTCATGCATTATTCACTCCTGTTTTTACAGAACCACAGTGCATGTTAATTTCGTATGCCTTCATGAATGCATACACTTACCTGCATAGTTTGTTGCTTGTCTGTTTTGTATGATAAAGTGTATGTTGCTCTTGCCAAACACGTTGCATTCCTTTTTAGAGTGAAATGTGCTCAATTGTGAAATATGATCAAGGACAACATAGGACACTAGAACACTTTTCTATTCTATTCTGTTCTGTTCTGTTTTATTCTATTCCATTCTATTCTACAAAGGAAGATAATAACTTAATTCTGTACTTGTGTATCTTTGCACAACTCCCCTCTGCAAAAATGGATTACTTCTGTTAAAGAAACACAATATGTTTGTCTCTACACGGACCTGTGATGGTCATTTGAAGCTTAGGATTTAGATTTTGGTTGCAGCGATAAACTCAGATATCAGGGTATGGAGCAAGAAGGGGTCTTTATTTCATTTGCCTCCCACAGTCAAAGTCACCACATGCCTCTCTAAAGGTAAAATAAATGGACATAAAAGATCCAGCAGGGCACAGTATGTCAGTGGTAGAGATGATAAGATGTTTCCAGAGAGTGTCTTTCTCCTGGTCTCCTCTCGGTAAACAGTCTGGGAGGATAAAGTGATGGGCAGCAGGGGTCATACAGCTGATCTGTTTCCTCGTAGCTGTGCTGTTATCTGCTGTGCTGTAGGTTCAGATGGGCCCCGAACACGGAAGGCTCCTACTGCCACACCGAGGCAATTATCACCTCCACACAGTTTCAAAAAGTGAGCAACACACACGTGAGGTACCACACGAAGGGTAGAGTGAAGAAACGATCTTTTTGTTGTGAATATGTATTTGTTTTTTTTTAATCCTGCGCAAAGCTCACAGTTGTTTTTTATTGAGAAAAAAAATGTGTTGTGTTTGGAGTGACTTCTGAGAAAGGGCAAGCGTTTCAACTCTGAGGAGATGAGAAGGGGGAAAATGGGTAATAAGAAAAAGTGCCAGCAGCACAGAATGGCTGGGTAATCCGGTTATCCCCCAGGCTCTAAAGATACTGGCCCTCTCCTTAGGAGTCTATCTTTTCTTCTTATGTCAAAACTGTCCTCTATGCACTCAGGTGGATTAAGGAGTCACACTGTAGAAGAAATTGACAGGTACAGAAAGACCTGGGGGTGAAAAGAGAATGAAAGATGACAGAGAGGTAGGGCGGGCTCTCCAGCAGGGAAGCATGTCAGTGTCTGACAAGAAAAGAATCTATCAAGTCAACAAAATGATAAAGGAAAAAAAAAACAACTTTCAGCTGATTTAACAACACATCTGATTAACTCAGTACTTACAGGCAAAGATGATTACTTATCAAATAAGTTTTAATTTTTTGAAACTCCTTCCTCTCTTTTAAAGGTTGAAGAGTTTGACAGTTATATTGTTCAATGCTGCTCCTGCATGTTCAACTCAGGACTGTCTAAAACTAAAACTCTCTTAAATTAGATTACACTCTAGACAATGGCTCTTTCAAGATCAGTATTCAAGCTGAAAAGGTTAGTCCATCAAAACAAACTTCATCAGTGCTAAATCTTTGCATTTATTTTCTGCTTCTTTTGGCTGCTCCTTTTAGGGGTCACCACAGCGGATCATCTGCCTCTGTCTCACCCTATCCCTGCCATCTCTCCATGTCCTCCTTCACCACATCCATGAATCGTCTCTGTCATTTTCCTCTTTTCTTCCTGCATGGCAGCTCCATCTTCTCCATCCTTTGTCCAGTATATCCACTATCCTTCTTCTGCACATGTCCAGACCATCTCAGTCTTGTCTCTCTTACTTTGTCTCCAAACCACTCAACCTGAGCTGTCCCTGTGATATACTCATTTCTAATTCTGTCCCTCCTAGTCACTCCCAGTGAGAATCTTAGCATCTTCAGCTCTGCCACCTCCAGCTCTGCCTCCTGTCTTTTTGTCAGTGCCACCGTCTCCAAACCATACATCATAGCAGGTCTCACAACCATCTCGTAAATCTTCACTTTCACTCTAGCTGCTATCCTTCTGTGACAAATCACCCCTGACACTTGTCTCCACCCAATCCACCCTGTCTGTACTCTCTTCTTCACCTCTCTTGTGCATTTTCCACTGTTTTAGATGGTTGACCCCAGGTATTTAAAATTATCTACCTTTGTTACCTCTGTACTTCTTTATCATCACTGTTACACCTTCCACAGACAGAGAGTCAGACAGACAGACGCTACTGAGCAAATATTATACATGACAAGATGATTTTTAGGTCCAGCCTGATATAAAGTGACTTTCTCTGAAGTCAGTGTAAATATTGTCTAAACATGCACAACCTATTAAAAAAAAATCACTACATTGATATATACAGTATACTGTAGATATTTCAAAAATATATCACCAGACTTACAGCCCTCTACATCACATTGTAGAACATGGCAATCATTGTTGACAACTGATGAATTATTTATGTAAAATATGCTTAAGCGGACTCTTCTGGCTGAAATATAAAAATGTGGTGTCGGTCTGAAGAGGAAGGTTAGATCAGAAACAGGCCTTCATTTGGGCCAATAATCAGGTGGTTGCCCACATCAGTCGACGCTCTGTTGCACTTCAGTTTTAAACCATAGTATAATTACTTCTACTAAGGAAGTAAAGTGTTTATTGCAATTTGTTTGTTTGTCTTTTTGCAGGATTATGCAAAAACTACCTAATGGATTTTGATGAAATTTTCTTCAGAGGTGACCCTTGGGCCAAGGATGAACCCATTAGATTTTGGGACAGGTCTGAATTAGTATTCTGATCACTTTTTCCACTTTTTTTTAAACATTGTGACATAGGGTTTTTTTAATAGATTGTTGCTAATATTTTGAAAAATAATGTGCTAATCTACCTCAAAATACAAAGGCAATTTAAGATACTCTGTCAACTGACACATTTTAATCACATTTTAAGACAGCCTTGGGGTAGGTGTGCAGTCTCTGAATGCCCTCTAGTTAAAGGATGCATTGACACTTACTGTACATACAAGTGCTTTAGTGATTTGAAACATTAACCTCTGACATTTGTGAGTCTAGTGAATGTTTCCATCTAAATGTGTGGAAACCTCAGATGCTCTCATACAGTACTTTAAATTTTGTCACTTCAGCTGCAAATAAATACACCAAAATCCCCAAAACATTCAACTCTGAGAGGAGTCTCTGACAGCAGCCCATTAGGAAGCCTTTCAGGGGGGAAAATCCCCAAGATTTTCAGTGCTCCAGGGAGGATTTTACTAAATCTTGTGCTTATTCTTATGATACTTAGGAAAAGTAAAGCTGTTTTTAATAGCTTTCTCCCTGACATATGGATGGTGGAATATACTTTAGCTCTGTGGCAGATAGTGAGGTGAGGGAGAGGAAGGAGGGAAGGGATCTGCCTGTCTATGGTTGCCAGTACACTTTCATAAGGCCCCATCTAAACTAAATTAATACACTTCGTCCAGCATCTGAGGATAAACCTGAGGACCACACTACTGCATCATCCTCTCAGCCTGCTCCTAATACCAGCCAGTCAGCAGTCAATGAGATACATTTGCAACCAGGCATTTGTCAGCGACTCAGTGCCATGGAGTCAAGAGATTTAAAATGTCCTACAGTAAATTAAGCGCTGCTTGAAAAGTGAGAGGTGCCTGCTAAGCAGGCAGCGTCTTACTGTACACTGTAAGCAATTGCTATAAATTTAAGGCCAATTTCCAACAGGAATATACTGTATTAATGTAATATGGTTTTGTCCTGCAATTTGCAATGTATTGTGGGCTGTTCAACGTGAAGCAACGGCACACAGGCCATCAACAGTATGCTAATGTTTCAAAACACAGTAAACCACAGTACACCGGAGTGGTGGCCTAGTTGATAGAGCATCTGCCCCAAAACCTGGAGATCGTGGGCTCAAATCCCGGCTGGGTCATACCAAAAACCATATAAAAATGGTACTTTCCACCTTCTAGCTTGGCGCTCAGCATAATAGAATGGGGAAATGAAAGTTAACACACAGAGCTATCAGAGGACTGACCCCCCACTGTAGCTTACAGTAGCTGTGTGGCCTAGGGTCAGAGAAACGAAGATAGGCGCCACCACATGGTGTCCCACAAACTACAGTACTTTTTAGAATGGGTGTGGCAAACTCATGAGGGAAAATTTGTAAAGCCTTTCAGAGCATTAGGACATGTGCTGCTGCTCATGAACAAGAAATCCTGCTTCATCTGCATCAACTGGATTGTGCATCTACAAATAACAAGGTAATTAAAAACTAACTTATCTTTATTCCTTTGCCAGTAGAGTATTACCAAAAATTATGTCTGAAAAGGTCAGTGAGCTCTCTCCTCTGTCTTGCTTTTAACAACACATGTTGTTCTGACAAAGCAGGGTTTCCTCTGCTAACATTTCTGGGTGGCAGCCCGCCTTACCAAAAAAATTACCGCTGCGCCAATGAGGAGTTATGAATTTAAGAAAAATATATGAAGCAATGACTTTCCACAAGCGTGCACACGAACAACGCACGTGGCCATCACCCACGCAGAGTTTCGAAGCGCCCCGCCCACACAAGCTTTCCAGTCAGTCAGAAAATGAGAATAAAAACATACATGAATCATACATTCATACAGTGTTTCCTCTGGCTTAAAGACCTTGGTGTGGTGGCAACATATTTTTCTGGGGGGGGGGGGCAGAAAACACAGGACACGCTTGTAACCAGGGTATGTTAATTTTACACTATTTATTTATTTTTTTATTTTTTTTAATTTTGCACAGTAATATGGCATAATGGACTTACCATTTGAAGTATTGTACAACCAAGGCTTGAACGGTGGCATATTGGGCCAGTTGGGGTCCCACCCAGATGTCCTGTGTTTGGACTTTTTACTGGTGTCATCCTTCTCTCCTTCCTCTGCTCTCACCTCTCGTGGACCCTCTGCCTCAACACTTTCCTCTCCTGGGCTCTTCTCTTCTGTCTCATCTTTCCCTCTCTGAGCTCTGTCTAATTCAGGTTTTCTCTCTGTCGATGGTGGTATATACATGTCACATAAATGACAAAAATATGTAATTTTTTGTATTTTTATTCTGGTGTTTTTTCCTTTCATTTCCTATTATGTACCTGGCAAGTTAAGATGACCGAAATTCACAAAGTCAATGACTTTAATCCGTCAGCAGCCTTCAGACAAACTAAACGTGCCAACATTTGGATTTCACAATAAGAGAGGTTTTTCTTGCCGTCTTGGTGGTGAGGAGATTTCTAATAAAAAACTATAAATATATAGAAATATTATAACAGAAATAAAGGCATCCTTGGTCATTTAAGTTAATTTAAATCATTAAATACAATTTTATTAATATTTTTTTCTTTGTAATCAGAGTTAAATTATTGTTCTGTTCTGACTGCAAAGTTATGGTCAAAAATATAAATCGTTATAAGGAAAAAGTAAAAAAAAAAATTAACAGTCTGTTTCAAATTTTTAAAAAAAAACCTGTAATTTTATTTTTTAAAAGAACAGACAAAAATAAGCCGTAAAATAATCCACAAATTTATAATAAAGTTTCAAATGTACAAGAAAAGTCAATTTTACAAGAGGAAATTACAAATTTGAGGAAAATGGTTTCAAATTTAGATAAATTTACAGAGAAAAGTAGAAAACTATAAGAAAATTGTTATAATTTTTTGAGAAAAACCTCAAACCTTCAAAACTGAAGTCATTACTCAAGTTTTTAGGTGAGTGCTCTTTGGACCGTTAACTCAACTAGAAATTTTTGGTTGTCTACTTTTAATTATTAATTTCAAAGCACTACTTTTACATGAGTAGAATTTCTGGCTACTATACCCACCTCTGAACATATAATTAAAGTATACATGAGTAAATTCCTATTATGAATGTTTCTGAACATACTTTTTTTTGAATGGAAAAAACAACAAAATAAAAATACAAAAAAAAAATACATATTTTTGTCATTTATGTAAACCATGGCAAAAAAAATCCTGCAGGACAAAACGTGACACTTGGTATTTTCTAACCAGTTTGTATACCACCATCGACAGAGAGAGAACCTGAATTAGACAGAGCTCAGAGAGGGAAAGATTATACAGAAGAGAGGAGCCAAGGAGAGGAAAGTGTTCAGGCAGAGGGTCTGTGACCCACATGGGCGTTTTCAGGTACACCCGCATGCCTTTTGGTCTGATCTCAGCACCTAGCTGCTTTCAGAAGATCATGTCCATGATTCTGGCCGGCCTCAGGGGTGTAGTGGTGTACCTGGACGACATCGTGGTCCATGGCGCGTCACAGGAAGAACACGACAGTCGTTTGAGATGGGTGATGGAGATGCTGCTGGAGCATGGAGTCACGTTGAATGGGGAAAAGTGCATTTTCACAGTGGACTCCACTGAGTTTGTGGGATTCTGGCTGGCGGCCAAGGGCCTGAGGCCCCTGCACTCTAACGTGGAGGTGGTCCTGCGTCTCCCCGATCTCACGACACCCGCACAAATCTCCTCGCTCTTGGGCATGGTGAACTTTTACGGGCGTTTTATTCCTCATTATTCAGAGACTATCGAACCACTTCAGGCCCTTCTGAAGCAGGACGCACCGTGGCAATGGACCCCGGCCTGCTCAGTGACAGTCGCTAGGCTGAAGTCCTCTTGGGCATGGCAAACTTTTACGGGTGTTTTATTCCTCATTATTCAGAGACTATCGAACCACTTTGGGCCCTTCTGAAACAGGAAGCACCGTGGCAGTGGACCCCGGTCTGCTCAGTGACAGTCGCTAGGCTGAAGTCTCAACTCACCTCCCCTCCAGTGTTGGCCCACTTTGATCCAAAATGGCAGACTTTTGTGACCTGTGATGCATCTGGTTCGGCAGCGGGGGTGGTTATGTCTCAAGTGCAAAATGGTGCCATGCGCCCAGTGGCGTTTGTGTCAAGGTCCCTTTCAGCGGCTGAACAGAAATATGCCGTGGGTGAGAGGGAGGCACTCGTTTGTGTCTGGCCGTGTGAACGGTGGCACATCTACCTTTACGGGCGTCACTTCACCCTGCAAATGGACCACCGGGCGCTGACGACGCTGCTGGAGGCGACAGGCTCGGGACACAGGCCCCTACGGATCCACAGGTGGACTGAGCGGCTGAGGGCCTACAACTTTACTACCCAGTTCACTCCTGGAAAAGAGAACGTGGTGGCGAACCTCCTGTCCTGTGCCACGGCCAACACCGCACAACCGAACGATGATGACAACAACCCCACAGAGACGGATCTGGGCAACATGCTGCACGGACCCCTCCGGGAAATGGTACCCCTCCAGGAGCTCCGGGCAGAGTCGGAACAGGACCCCACGTTGTCACAACTATGCTTGGTCATCAGGGAGGGTTGACCTGTGAAAGTACCTTTTCACCGGTTCAGAAACAAACTGAGTTGTTGGAACGGGGTGTGTGTGGCAAGGGGACACTGCACATTGATCCCGGTGTCCCTGAGATCACAAGTTCTGGCGATGCTCCACGAGGGTCACCTGGTCGTGGTCAGGGTGAAGCAGCATTGCAGGGATTCAGTTTGGTGGCCTGGTATCGATAAGGACATTGAAACAATGGTAAAGAACTATGCCCTGTGCTTGGAGAGCAGAAAGACTGGCGCACCCCCCCCCACCCCTGCGACCATTACCATACCCAGAGGGCCCCTGGAAGCACATCCAATTGGACATCTGCGGTGAACTACATACAGCAACCCCAAACAGCAGTTTTTTGCTAGTAGTCTACAATCTGTTCTCCAAGTAGCTGGAGCTGTTGCCCACTAATTCAGTCATGACGGATGTGGTGATGGGTTTCCTCTCGTCACTGTTCGCCAGATGGGGGGGTCCCGGATGCCATCACTACAGACAATGGCCCACAGTTCACCTCTGGGGGGGGTTGAGGAGTTTTTGGGTGTTAGGGGCGTGGAACACATTAAGCCCACATTCTACCACCCCCAAGCCAATGGGGGCGTGGAGCGTTTCAACAAGACTCTGAAAAACGGTCTGAGAGCCCATTTGGCGGACGGCTTCATGTTCTCTGATGCCCTCCAGAACACACTCCTCCACTATGGGGCAATGGCCCACGCCACGACAGGGTGCTTCCCGGCAAAACTCATGCTGGGGCGTAAACTCCACCTGCTCCTGGATCGACTGAGGCCCCCCATGACCTCCTCTCCGGAGAACACAGACCCTCCACAAGACCGGGTCGTCACCTAACAGCAGAAGATGAAACAACATTTCGACAGGAAGCACAGGGCGAAGGCCCATGGACTTGATATGTTGGACTGGGTCTGGATTAAGCACCCAAACCGCACGCATAAACTGCAGCCTCTCTGGACGGGGCCACTTCAGATTATGAGGCGGCGGGGCCAGGACACGTTCGAGCTCTCGGATGGGTCACGGTGGCACTCCAGTCGACTCAGGAAGTTGTTGCCTGCACAGGGTCCAGGAACTGTGGCAGAACGGACTGATGTGGGTTGGGACTTATCTGATGAGGGTGTGAGGGACTTGCAGGTGCGGCCGGCAGAGCCTGGAGCAGGTTCCCCTCTGGTGGGGCACTCAGCTAGGATGCATCAGAGGCCCAAATACCTCGATGACTTTGTCCTGAAAATAGCTTTAGCTAATGTGTGTTGGGAATGGGTGCCAGAATAATCCGCCCCAACATGGGAGGGTATCCTGGTAGTCTACCCAGGTGCCCATTTAGTTAGCTAGTTTTGTTGTTCTGTGTGTTTAAAAAAAAAAAAAAAGAAGACACTGTCTATATTGCATGTGTTCTAAGGGGTTTTCTTGCTAAAATTGGGGGGGGGGGGTTGTCCATCTTATATATACAGTATGTGTGCGTTATCTATGGTGCTTCCACGTTTTGTAAGGGGGGGGATGTTGTGTGGGGATTTGGCCCTTGGGGCTTGCCGTAGCCGACGCCGGGCGGTCAACGTGGCGACATCAGGCAGGCTACGGCCAGTGTGTATATTGTGCCTGTTTTCCTTAATAAAGTTCAGTTCGTTGCTCGGTTCAACACGGCTCTGGTCTCCCATTATTGAGACATAACAGTGTTGTTAAATGCTAGCGTTGGTGCATTGTTCTCTACAGAAACCATGACTGTGGGAGCTGGTCAGTTTAATAGCTTTGGCCATTGTGGCGATGTGGAGGAAATTAAAAAATAAATGCTGACTGGGCAATAGCTGCCTCATCACTGGCTGAAACCCCCTGCTCTTTTCAGTATATTGCTGACATCTCTGCTGCCAGTACTTTACTATAAAAAATTAAATAAATACATTAACTACATTAAAAAATTAAATAAATCACTATTGCAGTAATAAGCTGTAAAATTATTTCACAGTAAGAATACTACGTATAAAATAACACTAAAATACTGGCAACTCCACTGCCAGCACTTTATTGTAAAATGAATAAATACAGAAATATTGTTTTTCACTTTTACAGTAATAAGCTATAAATTCATTTCACATTAAGAATACTGTAAATTAACAGTAAAATGCTGGCAACTCTGCTGCCAGCACTTTACCATTATTTTACAGAAAATTTTTTACAGTGTAAATGACACTGGTTAAAGGGTTGATGATGATTTGGTTTCGCTGGAAGGAGAAATCACGGGATAGAAATGCTTTCTGATTGTGGTTTCACTATGGTTTGTGCATTTAGGAAATACGATCTTTGAGAAGGTTACAATCTAAAACGTAAAAATGCAAATTTAGCTATAATAAGCTACTGATAGTTCAATTCAACTTTTCAATTCAATTCAATTCAACTTTATTTATATAGCGCCATTTCACAACAACAGTCATCTCATAGCACTATCAACTGTAGGGGGGACCCCCACAGTTGCAGAAAGACCCCAGCAATCAGGCGATCCCCTGTGAGCAAGCACTTGGCGACGGTGGAGAGGAAAAACTCCCTTTTAACAGGAAGAAACCTCCAGCAGAACCAGGCTCAGGGAGGGGCAGTCATCTGCTGCGACTGGCTGGGGGGTGAGGGGATAGAGAAGAAGAAAAGAACAGACATGTAGAGAGCAAACAGCACGATGGGGACTCAATCTATGGGAGAGAACAAACAAATGTTAATGACCAGCAAAAAAAAAAATATTTCAAAAAAATATTTCATAGAGAGTGAGGAAAGGAGTGAGGCCCAGTGCATTACTGGAGGTCCCCCGGCTTACTAAACCTATTAGCAGCATAACTAAGGGAGGGTTCAGAAACACATGATCCCTCCCTAATTGTAGGCTATATCAAAAAGGTAGGTTTTAGCCCTATTCTTAAAAACAGAGATCGAGTCTGACTCCCGAATCCAGATTGGCAGCTGATTCCACAGGAGAGGAGCTTGATAACTGAAGGCTCTGCCTCCCATTGTACTTTTGGAGATTCTAGGTATTACAAGTAATCCTGCATTTTGGGAGCGTAGTGCTCTGTTAGGATGATACGGTAGTATCAGATCTTTTAAATAAAAAGGAGCCTGATTGTTTAAAGCTTTGTAAGTAAGAAGAAGGATTTTAAACTTAATTCTAAACTCTATGGGAAGCCAATGAAGGGAGGCCAGAACCGGAAAGATATGATCTCTCTTTCTAGTACCTGTTAAAACTCTTGCTGCAGCATTTTGGATCAGCTGAAGACTTTTTAAAGATGTTTTAGGACAGCCTGATAATAAAGAATTACAATAATCTAATCTCGAGCTAACAAAAGCGTGGATCAGCTTCTCAGCATCACTCTGAGACAAGATGCTCCTAATCTTGGCAATATTACGCAAATGATAGAAGGCAGTCTTAGAAACAAATTTAATATGTGAATTGAAGGACAAATCCTGATCAAAAATAACTCCAAGGTTCCTCACAGAGCTATTAAGAGAAAGAGTAACTGCATCCAAACTGAAAGTTTGATTTGGAAAGGAATTTCTAAGGTTTTTTGGACCAACAAGAATGACTTCAGTCTTATCTGAATTTAATAGCAGGAAATTACAAGTCATCCAAGCTTTGATTTCCTTAAGACAGGCTTCTAACTTGGCTAATTGATTAGTATCATCTGGCTTCATTGGCAGGTATAATTGTGTGTCATCTGCATAACAATGAAAATGTATACAGTGCTTTCTAATAATGTTGCCTAACGGAAGCATATATAAACTAAAAAGAGTAGGGCCTAGCACAGATCCCTGTGGAACTCCATGACTAAGCTTTGAGCTGAAAGAAAACTCATCATTTACATGAACAAACTGGAACCTATCAGATAAATAAGATCTAAACCACTGCAACGAAGTTCCATTAAGTCCAACATAGTGTTGTAATCTATCAAGTAGAATATTATGATCAATAGTATCAAAAGCTGCACTAAGATCTAAAAGGACAAGTACAGAAACTAGTCCATTATCAGATGCAATGAGGAGGTCATTAGTGACCTTCGCTAAGGCTGTTTCAGTACTATGATGGATTCTAAACCCAGATTGAAACTCTTCAAGTAAACCATTTCCCTGCAGGTGGTCAAATAATTGCGTAGCAACAACTCTTTCTAAGATTTTTGAAATGAAAGGGAGATTAGAGATTGGTCTATAGTTAGCTAAAGCTCCTGGATCTAGCGTTGGCTTTTTGAGTAAGGGTTTAATTACAGCTGTTTTAAAAGGTACATGGCCTAAAGTTAATGAAGAATTGATTATATGAAGAATAAAGCTACCAATAAGTGGGAAGACTTCTTTAAATAACCTGGTAGGAATAGGGTCTAAAAGACAAGTTGAAGGTTTGGATGAGGAAACTATTTTGTCTAACTCACAAAGGTCGATTGGAGTAAACTCATCAAGACAGACATCAATAGAAGGAGTTGTAATAGTTACAGTATTTAAGTTAACTGTGGGAAGAATCTGATTGATTTTATCTCTGATGGATGAAATTTTATTATTGAAAAAGTTCATAAAGTCCTGACTAGTAAGCTCTAAGGGGATGCTAGGATTGACAGAGTCCTGACTCTTTGTCAACCTGGCTACAGTACTGAAAAGAAACCTGGGATTATTCTTGTTCTCTTCTATTAATGCAGAGTAATAACTCGTTCTAGCTTTTCTAAGAGATTTTTTATAAATTAAAAGATGATTTCTCCAAGCTAAATAGATTTCATCTAAATTAGTAGAGCGCCATTTTCTTTCTAATTGACGAGTCTTCTGTTTTAAGCTACGAGTTTCTGTGTTGAACCAAGGAGTTAAAAATCTCTGATTAGACTTTTTCTTTTTTAAGGGGGCCACCAAGTCTAGAGCCTGATGCAGAGAAGCTGAAACACTATCCACCATGTTATCAATTACAGAAGGAGCAAGCTGTCTATAGCTTATTTCCGTTGTGTTGACACATGGCATAGAGGAAACAATCTGCATAAATTTGGAAACAGCATCATCTGAGAGGCATCTACTGTGATAATATTTTTCTTTAGGAGCCAAATAGTCAGAAATAGTAAAATCAAAGGTTAACAGACAATGGTCTGACAGTACAGGGTTATGAGGAGACACTACAAGATTTTCTATTTCTATGCCATATGTCAGAACAAGGTCCAATGTATGGTGGAGGTAATGAGTAGAATTTCCTACTTTCTGAGAAAACCCAATCGAGTCTAATATTGAATTAAAAGCCGCATTAAGGCAGTCACTATCTACATCCACATGTATATTAAAGTCCCCTACTATAATTATTCTATCAGATTTCAGCACTAAATCAGCTAAGAAATCAGCAAATTCGGATAAAAATTCTGAATAGGTTGATGGGGGACGATAAACTATGGCAAATAAAATTGGGTTTAACCTGAAATTGCTAAAGTGCCCAACACTGAGGACCAGGCCCTCAAAGGAATTATAACATGTTTTTTGCTTTACATTAACTAGTAATTTGGAATGATAAATTGTTGCTACTCCTCCTCCACGACCAGAACTTCTGGGATTTTGACAGTTTAAATAACCAGAGGGAGTTGATTCATTTAAACCAACATAATCCTCTTGCCCTAACCAAGTCTCTGTAAGGGAAATTAAATCAATCTGATGATCAATTAACAAATCATGGACTAACAGAGACTTGGGAGTTAGAGACCTAATATTTAATAAACCACATTTAATTTTTAAATTATGAGGAGGAACAGAGGCCAAATCATTCAATTTAGAGGCTTTATGTTTAATTTGAGTTTTACCAATATTTTGCTTTATCACTTTGGGATGCTTATACATTATATTTTTATTTACTTTGGAGGGAGCAGACAACGATTCTCTGATGGGGAAGACAGGGGCTAAGCTGAGGGGTGGCGGATGAAGAGGAGCTGCAGAGAGGCGTGTAAGACTGCGACTCTGCGACTCTAGTTCTGGTCTTCACAAATATAATAAGAGTTCTCTGTTAGAGGAGAGCAGATTGCAGAGTAATGTATCAGAACTTGTAGAAATATAGCATTTCTGAATATGTTCCAATGCCCTTGCAGTCTTACATAGTCTTCTTCTTCTTCTTCTTCTTCTTCATTTTCTTCTTCTTGCCACTGCGATCATCTGTTTCCATCTCACCCTGTCCTTTGCATCTTCCTCTGTAACACCAACCCCCGCCCCCCATGTCCACCATGGTCTTCCTCTTTTCCTCCTGCCAGGCAGCTCCATCTTCAACATCCTTGTCCAGTATATCCACTATCCCTCCTCTGCACATGTCCAGACCATCTCAGCCTTGCCTGTCTTACTTTGTCTCCAAACCGCTCAACGTGAGCTGTCCCTCTGATATACTCATTTCTAATCTTGTCCCTCCTAGTCACTCCCAATGAAAATCTTAGCATCTTCAACTCTGCCACCTCCAGCTCCATCTCCTGTCTTTTTGTCAGCACCACCGTCTCCAAACCATACATCATAGCAGGTCTCACTACTGTCTTGTAAATCTTCCCTTTCACTCTTGCTGCTACCTTTCTGTCACAAATCACCCCAACACTCGTCTCCACCCACTCCACCCTGCCTGCACTCTCTTCTTCACCTCTCTCGTGCATTTTCCATTGCTTTGGATGGTTGACCCCAGGTATTTAAAATCATCTACTTTCACTACCACTACTCCTTCCATCTTCACTGTTACACCTGCCTCTCTCTCATTTACACTCATGTATTCTGTCTTGCTTCTACTGACTTTCATTCCTCTTCTCTCCAGAGCATAATGCCACCTCTCCAGGTTGTCCTCCACTTGCTCCCTACTTTCACTATAGATCACAGTGTTGTCTGGGAACATCATTGTCCACAGAGACAACTGCCTGACCTCGTCTATCAGCTTATCCATCACCATGGCAAACAAGATAGGGCTCAGAGCCGATCCCTGATGCAATCTCACCCCCACTTTGACTCCATCCGTCACTCCTACAGCACACCTCACCACCGTCTCACTATCCTCATACATGTCCTGCACTGCCCTCACATACTTCTCTGCCACTTCCTCATACAGTACCATACGTCCTCTCTTGGCACCCTATCACATGCTTTCTCTAGATCCACAAAGACACTGTGCAACTCCTTCTGGCCTTCTCTATATTTCTCCATCAACACTCTTAAAGCAAATTGTGCATCTGCAGTACTCTTTCTTGGCTTGAAACCATACTGCTGCTCACTGACTGTCACCTCTCCTCTTAACCTGGCTTCAACAACTTTTTTCCATATCCTCGCAGTGTGGCTGATCAACTTTATGCCTCTTTAGTTACTATACCTCTGAGCATCACCCTTGTTTATGTTTCTTGCATGTTTTTAATATTCAGAAATACACTGTTGTGAAAAAAGTATTTGCCCCCTCTTGATTTCTTATATTTTTGCGTATTTTCACACTTAGATGTTTCAGATCATCAAACAAATTTTAATATTAGACAAAGATAACCTGAGTAAATACAAAATGGAGTTTTTAAATGACGATTTCATTTATTAAGAAAAAAAGCTATCCAAAGCTAAATGGTCCTATGTAAAAAAGTAATTATGAGTAATCCTAAACCTAATTACCCTCAGCAGCAACAAGTGCAATCAAGCATTTGTGATAACTGGCAATGATTCTTTTACATCACTGTTGAGGAATTTTGGCCCACTCTTCTTTGCAGAATTGTTTTAATTCAGCCACACTGGATGGCTTGAGCTCAAGGTCACAAACATTCTCCTTCAGGATTTTCTGTTAGAGAGCAGAATTCATGGTTCCATCAGTTACAGCACAGGGCCAGATAGGTTTGGATCACTTTTTTCCCCTCAATAAATGAAATCATCTTTGAAAAACTTTATTTTGTATTTACTCAAGTTATCTTTGTCTGATATTAAAATGTGTTTGAGGATCTGACATGTTTAAGCATGACAAATATGCAAAAAAAATTATAAGAAATCAGGAAGGGGGGCTGATAGTTTTTGACAGCATTGTACATGTTTAATGCATGATGCAGTGATTACACATAAGATTAGTTTTTTTTATTGTAATAAATGTGATTTGCAGAAAAAATATTAGTTTGCCTTTCCATAAGATATCTCTATCAATATTAGCCAAAGTAATGGATGAATGGATGGATAGATCTTCTAGACCAAAGGGGATTATGTTCACTTAAGTCACAAATAAGTAAGGATAAAGGCTCCCTAAAATTAGAGGATTAGAGGGATAATCGTCACTAGTTTACACTCATAATTTCTAAATAAAATATGTCAGCTTAATTAGTTCAGACAGACAGACTTTTACTTGTTTGTTGTTTATATCACGGTTCTTGGCAATAATGCAATTCTGACCAAAATAGTAGTGGCATGCTCGTAAACAAAGTATAGTGTCTCCAATCTTTATCCACTTGAAATGAAATGACTCTGTCGTTTTTCGCCTTCTCTTTTTTTTCCCTTTGAATAATAAATTTGCAATTAAAACATGTAAAACAAAGGAGTCATGCGCAACTTGCTTTCTAAAGAGAAACCCTTGGTGCAGGGGAAGAGGCACTTACTCTGAATAAAAATCCACACATACATCTCATACATGCCCCTAAGAGGCTTATGGAAATAAAGGGAAGAGTGTAGCTCCTATGGCGATGATAAGCTTGCTGTTAGAGCACACAGGCTGCTTTCACCAACATACCTCCGTCACTTACAAACAGAGCAGTGGCATTCCTGAGGTACATTGGAGGGAGGAGAACAGAGATGCTGAGTCTACAGTGATAAAGAAAAGGAAACAAGTCATCACATAACAGTTGTTAACTCTGTTCTTTTAGTTGTTCCTGTCTTCCCTGTTTTATTTATTGGTATAAGGGCTCCTTTACACAGCACAGAGATTGTTGAGAAACTGGGCCAAATTCTGATCGTTGGGATTATTTAGGAGATCCTTGCTAGTTTTGGACTGAATCAAACTTTAAGGAGCTCGTGGCGACTGTGGAGATCACTGAAGATCATTGATAGATCAAAAATTGGCCAGATCTCTCAACGAGCTCTCAATGATCTCCACCACTTTGTAAAGGGGGTATAAGAACTTTGTAACTCGTTGCCCTATGAAAGGTGCTTTAGAAATAAAATTATTATTATGACTTATTTGTATAGCACCTAATCACAACACAAGTCATTTCAAGGCGCTAGATACATAAGCACAAATCATAAGTAATTCAGGGATGCTTGATGCTCTAGGTTTCATTAGTCTAACCAGTAACTTTCTGTAAGTGGGAGATAATATCGTTCTCTCTTAAAAGAGCTCAAAATTAGGACAGTAAATGATCTCTGTTTATGCTGATTAAAGTACATCTACTTTTAAAATACAGCCATATAAAAGCAAAACCACAGAAAGAAAAGGCAATACACCAATGGAAATACAAAGTTTGTTTCTGATTTACCTAGCTGTAGTACTGCCAAAGTCCAGCAGAGGTCAGTATAATTATCCTTTATAAAGCATATTATCTTGATTAGTCCCTCTACCTCGTCTGTTATAAAGAGCAGTTATTCCTAATAACACATTTGTAACTAAAATCATAGCCTGAACTCAGTGTACAACAGAGTAATCAAATTTGTGTAATTTCATTTTTTTTTTCATCATAAAAGATGGGCTCGTCCGGGATTTGAACCCGGGACCTCTCGCACCCAAAGCGAGAATCATACCCCTAGACCAACGAGCCACATGGGTTTAAAGACGACGTATTCGTTATATATACATTGTTATCGCCGACAAAATGCGTAATTGTGAGAAACATTTTTGTGTCTTGAAATTGTAAATAACCCTAAACTTCAACCAACACCTCTCACAGCTGTATTCACTCAGTCTGGAAGGTTTTTTTTTTTTTTTGGGTGACAGTGATGACATTAAATCTATTTAGGCTTGTTCGGCCCATTTCTAGCCAGTTGGGAGCTAATTATAGTTGCTTGTGTGTTAATCATAGGGTTACACAAGTTTATGCTCTCCCTGTGTTCAGACAAGACTTGCTTATAAAGCGTCTCTTGTCTATACTTGCTTATTATGCCTTGGTGAAACTGAGAGGCATTTTGTGGCTGTGTGTATCTGTCCGCCTCTCTGTTTCAGCTCACCTGGTCCAAATTAAGCGGAACTAAAGGCTTGTATCATTGTATTGCCATATTTTCTCGAGTTTTTAATTTGCCATAATTTCGAAATAATGCTTTGCTGTTTAAATAAACACAAAAATAGCTCACCTTTACCATCAATGGAATGGTATTGCGCATGTACCCGGAAACTCCCACCAGAGGAAAGTACTCAATAGTAGGATCGATTCAAATATCGATAATATCAATACCAACGTTGGTATTGCTCCACTTGCTCCTCTTCTTCTTGTGGTTTTACCTCCTCCCTCCTGTACCATCACGTGACTCAGCAGCGCCAGGTAAACAAGCTAGCAGATGGACGATACCAGCATTTTTCCTTTCTATATGATACCATTAATTTATGGGACTTTTTCTTTGATACCGATACCAATTATTTTACAAACTTAAATATTGCTTATCTTGTTTATTTTTCAAATTTTATGCTGCTTGGTATCACCATCACTGCTGAGCTCATTCTGCACCGGGAGTGAGTGCTTGGCAGGGGCAGTGAATCTTCGGCTCTGACATCTGATAGGCTGCCATAATCATGTGACACGACAGACCATCTCTAAAATATGCCTGGGCTGATCTTCCACCAGTTTTCACACATAAATTTATTGCCTAAAACTCTCAGAAGTGAAAACAAATTGCACGTTTTGTATTAACATAGTGATATTGCTGTTATATCTGATAAATGACCAGGACGGAGGTGAGTCTTCATGCAGCAACTAACTAACTTTATTATGAACTTGAGTTTATATAGGTGGAGGAGTGGTTAGCACTGCGGCAGCACAGCAACTCACCCTTGGCCGGGGGATCCTGAGTTTGATCCCAGCCCCCAACCAACAGTGATCTGCATGTTCTCCCCGTTCTCCCTGTGTCTGCGTGGGTTTACTCCGGGATTTCTCCGGTTTCCTCCCACATGCCAAAAACATGCAAGTTAGGTTAATTGGCATCAAAACTGGGGATTCTAAATTGTCCTTAGGTATGACTGTGAGAGTGAATGGTTGTCTGTCTCTCTTGTGTTGGGCCTGCGATGGACTGGCGATCTGTCCAGGGTGTACCCTGCCTCTCGCCCAAAGACGCTGGGATTGGCTCCAACTCCCCCGCGACCCAAAAAGGATTAAGCGGAAGAAGATGAATGAATGAATGAGTTTATATACAGAGTGGGCCGTGCCCGCCTGACGTCACCCTGTGGGTGGGCACGGCATCCCAGACACACACACTCTCATACTTAACATTCTACCCCCCCATTTATAAAACTGGGAAACCACACACACAATTGAACCTCCCAAATTTGGAAACCCGAATCACACACTAAGAACAGGGAGAACAATATACTGTCATGAACATCCTATCACATTCACACAAAACAATTAAACTGGGCCTTGTCTCTTGAAAAAAAAATACAACATAACCCCATATTACTCACATTCACTCACATGCACACCAGCATCAATATATACAAACTATACACCTTGTCTTATATACATATATACACAGGTATTTACACAAGGACAAAAAACAATTCAAGTAACGCCAACGTCTCTGGGCAGCCACCATCCACAAAACTGCCTCGGAGGCCCCGGGCACCCCCACAGCATATGTGCCCCTGGCCTCTGTCCACGTCCAGGGTTGAAGCCCCTCTCCCTGGCAAAGATGTCCCTTCCTGCCTAAAGCTTCATCTTCCCTCCAGCCCCGCAGTGCTGTTGTCCAGCGCGGAGTTCCACCATGTCCCTCGGAATGCTCCCGACTGCCTTCAGCACCGCCATCATGGCTCCAACTAGTCCAGCCCCCCGTGGCCGCACTCTGGTGAAAATGGAAAACCCACTCGTCTGTGCTGTTTCCTGCCTCGGGTGTCTCGCCGTACCGTCCGGCACCCTCGTCCAGGATGCTCCGCTGTGCTGCCACCATGTCCAGCTCCCGCTGCTCACTCCTGGGGTTCTCAGCTTCACACTCGCCAGCGACTCTCTCTGACCCGGGCGTCTCGACGCAGCTCTTGACTCCCTCGTTCCATGAATCATGCTGCGTAGCCTCCGTAACCGGCCACTGCTCACCTCCGGAACATGTACCATCACCATCGCCGGGCCCGCTCAGCGACCTGGGCTCCTCACCGCTGCATTCAGTGCTCTCGGTGTTGGTGCTCTGTTGCGCTGTCACCGTGTCCTGCGGCTGCTGCTCCTCTCCGGGACATGCACCATTACCCTTGTCAGGCCTGCTCACCGACCTGGGCTCCTCACCGCTGCATCCAGCACTCTCGGTGTCAGTGCTCCGCTGCGCTGTCACCGTGTCCTGCGGCTGCTGCTCCTCCCTGGGGCTGTCAGCCTGCCTGGCCTCCAGCGGCGGGGCTAACTCCTGCTGCGCCACCTCTCCGCCGTTCTTGCACACCGCTCCATCCGACCTGTCAGCACCATGGTCCCGGGTCAAGCTGGGCTCCATGGCTGGTTCGCTGTCTTCAGCGACCGGGAACTCTTCAACCCATGGTCCCGGTTCTGCCTCGAGGTCCAGTTTGGTGTCCTTAGCTGCATTTTGGCGCGGGATTAGCCTGTTCATTGACTTCAACTGAGCCGTTAGCATTCCCCTGCTAACTAGCTCCGTCACCCTTAGCACCACCAGCTCCTTCGCCCGCAGCTCTCTGGCCCTCACCCGCTCTGCGAAGTGCACCTCCATGAGCCCGACAGCCTCCACGTAGCCCTCACTCGTGCCCAGCGAGTCGAGAATCCTTCGGCCCTCCGTGCTGAGGTTATGGGCCAGGAGGGCCCGCCGCTGTCTCCCGCCAAGCCAAGGGAGACCCAGCGAGTTGATATACTCCTCAAACTCACGTCTCCACTGCGGCCACGAAATCACCAGCTCACCCGGGTTTTCCAGAAACGGCAATAATTGCTGATTTAGCCTGCACGCTCCTATCCCATCCTTGTCGCCAAATGTTATATCTGATAAATGACCAGGACGAAGACGAGTCTTCATGCAGCAACTAACTAACTTTCTTCTTCCTCTTCTTCTTTTAGATTTGATTGGCGGTTGGTAACCAGCTTACAGGTGCATAACTGCCACTGACCTGATTATTATCACTCTATATCTTTCATATAAGTTCTTATAAGGAGTTCTGAACAACTCCTTATGTGTGAGAAAATTATCTGTCCTTGGACTGTGTCCAGGAGCTGGGACTCCATCACAGCGACGCCACGTACTCTTGAGTTTATATACAGAGTTTGCCATGTCCGCCTGACGTCACGCTGTGGGTGGGCACAGCATCCCAGACACACACACTCTCATACAGTACCTAACAATCGCAATATTTTAAAACGCATCAACTCCAAAGTATCGACCAGCTACTTCCTATCCCTAGCTAGCGAGCAGCTAGCTGCCAGTGTTCTATAATTCTATGCTACTTATTGAGATGCGCACCCACAGCGCACACACACAGCACAGAGTCGGAGCAGAAGAATGCCAGAGAGGAAGAGGAGTGCCATGTCATGTGGCTATATTTCCAGGCCGAAAATGAAACAACAGTAAGCTGTACAATTTGTAAAAAGGCTGTGAAATACAGTGGTAACTCAACTAATTTATACAAGCATATGAGAAATCATCCAAAAGACAACACCGAGCTACAGAAACGGAGAGAGGAGGAGAGAAATACCCCACCCCCAGACCCCGACAGATACAGACCAGACCTAGAGGCAGAAATCATTGGCAGAGGCCTTTCAGTATGGCAGAGAATATCCAGGTATTTTAGCCATCTTTGACATTAGTTAATATTAACTTTCAAAATGCAACTTGTCATTTGTTACTTCAGCTCACTCAAAAAGTATACATTATGTTAAGACCTTGATATGATACATTTATCCCATTGAAATGTTTTATTTAAATGAATACATTTACTAGAATTGAAACAAATATAGTGAATATAATATGGCTCAAATTTGATTGAATATAATTACCCTTTTGTGTTAACTGCACAAGTGATACTGTATGTATTTACCTCTAAACTTTGCCCAAATTCTGTCCTGGGTTTTGACTAATTAATAATCCAAAAGAAAAATCACAAAACACTCAAAGGTCATGAAAATTCATTCAGATTTAGTAATTTGATGATGCCATCCACTTTAATGATTAAAAAGTATTAGCATTATATTGACGATACTGTTATGTCTGAGAAATGACGGAAAAGGAGGCGAGTCTTCATGCAGCAAACAACTAACTTTATTACACAGAACTGGGGTTTATATACAGAGTGGGCCGTGCCCGCCTGACGTCACCCTGTGGGTGGGCACGACATCCCAAACACACATACAGCCGTGGACAAATTTGTTGGTACCCCTCTGTTAATGAAAGAAAAACCCAAAGTGGTCACAGAAATAACTTGAATCTGACAAAAGTGGTAATAAATAAAAATTCTATGAAAATTAACCAATGAAAATCAGACAATGCTTTTGAATTGTGGTTCAACAGAATTATTTTAAAAAACAAACTCATGAAACAGGCCTGGACAAAAATGATGGTACCCTTAACTTAATATTTTGTTGCACAACCTTTTGAGGCAATCACTGCAATCAAACGATTTCTTAACTGTCAGTGAGACTTCTGCACCTCTCAGCAGGTATTCTGGCCCACTCCTCTTGAGCAAACTGCTCCAGTTGTCTCAGGTTTGAAGGGTGCCTTCTCCAGAAGGCATGTTTCAGCTCCTTCCATAGATGTTCAATAGGATTTAGATCAGGGCTCATAGAAGGCCACTTTAGAATAGTCCAATGTTTCGCTTTTAGCCATTCTTGGGTGTTTTTAGCTGTGTGTTTTGGGTCATTATCCTGTTGCAAGACCCATGAGCTGCGACTGAGACCAAGCTGTCTGACACTGGGCAGCACATTTCTCTCTAGAATCCCTTGACATTATATCACTGAATCTGAGTTCACATTGAAATACTGTGTGACTGTATATTTTTTCATATATTTCTGCAAAGTGTGGTTAGTCTGAGTAAATAACTGCATATATTCCTGTATATATTTGCATCCTTTTATAGAAACGTGGACAGACTGTAATTTACTGTACATACTCTGTTGTCATTGAATCCTTATTTAAATCCTCCACCTGAACAATGAGAGCAAGTTTTTAGCCAAAGTCAAATTCCTTGTATGTGTTGTGCATACTTGGCCAATAAAGCTGATTCTGATTCTGATTCTGATTGATAGTCTTGAGATTTCATTGTACCCTGCACAGATTCAAGACACCCTGTGCCAGATGCAGCAAAGCAGCCCCACAACATAACAGAACCTCGTCCATGTTTCATAGTAGGGACAGCGTTCTTTTCTTGGTATGCTTCATTTTTGCGTCTGTGAACATAGAGCTGATGTGCCTTGCCAAAAAGTTCCAGTTTTGTCTCGTCCATCCATAGGACATTCTCCCAGAAGCTTTGTAGCTTGTCAACATGCAGTTTGGCAAATTCCAGTCTGGCTTTTTTTATGATTTGTTTTCAACAGTGGTGTCCTCCTTGGTCGTCTCCCATGAAGTCCACTTTGGCTCAAACAACGACAGATGGTGCAATCTGACACTGATGTACCTTGACCTTGGAGTTCACCATGAATGTGATTAGAGGTTGTTCTGGGCTCTTTTGTTACCATTCGCATTATCCATCTCCTCTTGCGGCCATGTCCAGGGAGGTTGGCTACAGTCCCATGGATCTTAAATTTCTGAATAATATGTGCAACTGTAGTCACAGGAACATCAAGCTGCTTGAAGATGGTCTTATAGCCTTTACCTTTAACATGCTTGTCTATAATTTTCTTTCTAATCTCCTGAGACAACTCTCTCCTTTGCTTCCTCTGGTCCATGTTTAGTGTGGTACACACCATGTCACCAAACAGCACAGTGACTACTTGTCACCATTTAAATAGGCCGACTGACTGATTACAAGTTTGTAGACACCTGTGATGTTAATTAGAGGACACATCTCGGTTGAACATGTCTCTATGGTCACATTATTTTCAGTCTTTTCTAGGGGTACTGTGGCACACATATTTAAGATGCTTAGACTGCATATGTATAGCACATTGATTGAGATGCTCAGACTGCATATGTATATTGTGTTACCTCATGTCTTAGAAGGAACAATAAGTCTGGACCTCCTGGGGATAACAGCAGGAGGTGGAAGGCCTTTAGAAATGACTCCTGAAAGGACTTCCTGAGCTCCAGGGGTCAGGTGGAGGAAGAAGAGACCTGGGGGAGATGTATTGTCTATGGGGGGTTGAATGACAATGTGTTTCTGTACTTTGATGTCCCGGGTATAAAAGGAGGGGATTGGAGAAGTTGGTCCTCTTTTCTGTTTGAGAGGACGTTGGAGATGTGAGATGATTAATAAATCTGAATTGAGAAATAAATTCAGCCTCTTCATTTCACGCTCTCCACATTGGTGACCTGAAGACGTACAATGACCAGAGACAATTCCCCCGAACCAGACTCGCCAGGGACCAGCCGAGCAAGCGTGGTCTCAGTCAAGCTACCAGAATTCTGGCAGGACAACCCAGACTCGTGGTTCCTCCTGGCCGAAGCCCAGTTCGTGCTCGGGGGAATAACAGCAGATGACACAAAATTCTACCACGTCATCGCCAAACTCGACAGCCGCACAGCTCGACATGTGCAGAGCCTGGTGCAGCACCCGCCCGCTGGCGACAAATACAGCGGGTTGAAAGCTGCCCTCATCCAGCGTTTCACGCCCTCAGCCCAGGAGAGAGCTAGGAGGCTCCTGGCTCTGCACGACTTGGGAGGAAGCACGCCTGTCGACCTGATGGAAGACATGCTGAAGCTGAGAGGCTCAGACAACGATGATTTCCTCTTCACGCACATCTTCCTGAGAACCCTACCATCGCAGACGAGGGCGACCCTGGCGGGCACTCACTTTGTGACCCAGCGGGACTTCCGCACGCTGGCCCAGGAGGCGCAGCGGATCCTCAATGCCAGCGAAGAACACACAGCCACCGCAGCAGCGGCAGACCTCAGCGCGGCGACCGGGAGCAGCGGTGGGCCAGAGGCGACGGAGGCGGTCCCACCAACAATGGCGGCAGTGAAGCCCCGACACCACGGAGGAGATGACCTCTGTTTTTACCATCGTCGTTTCGCAGAGAGGGCACGCAAGTGTGTACCGCCGTGCCAGTTCAAGAGCTCGGGAAACGCCAGGACCAAGAGTCGCTAGCAGCTGCGGCCCTCGGCAAACGGAACAAGCTGCTCTACCTGACAGATGCACGCTCTGGGAGGCACTTTCTCGTGGACACGGGCTCCCAAGTGAGTTTCATCACCCCAACCTACGCTGACCGGCTGGCAGGCCCCGGGGGTGACGGAGCAACAGCGGCGAACGGCTCCAGCATTAAGACCTTCGGTGAAAGGACTCTACTTCTGTCCCTGCACGGCCGCACATACGAGTGGACTTTTATTATAGCGGCGGTGAGTTTCAACATGTTAGGTGCTGATTTTCTGTGCTCACATGGGTTGTTAGTTGATCTTCCCAATAGACGCCTCGTTAATGCACTCTCCTTTTACTCTATTCCTTGTGGAGCTCGAGTGTCCCCGCCACCAGCACAGGCCAACGTCGCCACAGCAGGCGGTAAGTTTCACACACTCCTCACTCAGTTTCCAGCACTCACAGTTCCCACTTTTTCAGCAACAGTTGCGAAACACGGGGTGGAGCACTTTATCACTACCGCTGGCCCCCCCGTCTTTGCAAAAGCTCGGCGCTTGGATGCAGCTAAACTGTCCATAGCGCGCGAGGAGTTCGCCAACCTGGAAAGGTTGGGCATCATCCGTCGTTCGAACAGCCCATGGGCTTCCCCACTGCACATGGTCCTTAAAGCTGACGGCTCGTGGAGACCTTGCGGTGATTTCCGCAGGTTAAACAACGCCACAGCGCATGACCGCTACCCAATCCCACTTATTCAGGATTTTTTGGTACATCTGGCGGGGGCGCGCATTTTTTCTAAAATAGACTTGGTCCGCGGTTATCATCAAGTCCCAGTGCGCGCTGAGGACATTCCCAAAACAGCGGTGATAACCCCGTTTGGACTTTTTGAGTTTTTACGCATGCCGTTTGGGCTTAAAGGCGCCGCGCAAACCTTCCAGCGCATGATGGATGCGGTGTTATGCGATCTCCCTTTTGTGTTCGTCTACCTGGACGACATTTTGGTAGCCAGCGCGTCTGAAGAGGAACACGAAAAACACCTCACGGCAGTTTTCCGGAGGTTGGGAGAGCACGGGTTAATAATCAACCCAGCTAAGTGCCAGTTCGGGGTGGCGCAGATCAATTTTTTGGGGCACCGCGTCTCCCCAGAAGGGGCAGTTCTGCTACCGGACAAAGTGCGTGCAGTGGCAGATTTTCCCCAGCCACAAACGGTCAAAGCACTACAGGAGTTTTTAGGAATGGTGAATTTTTATAACCGTTTCCTCCCCCACGCAGCGCAGCTCATGCAACCATTATATGCCGCGCTTAAAAAACAAAAACCCTCCAATGCAATCGAATGGTCCCCGGAGCGGGAGTGCGCATTCGCGGAGGTAAAAAAAGCCCTTGCAGACGCTGCATTGTTGGCTCATCCAGACCCAACGGCCCGCATAGCGCTCACCACTGATGCGTCGGATTTGGCCATAGGGGTGGTAGTGGAGCAGCACGTTGCCGGGGTTTGGCAGCCGCTGGCCTTTTTCAGCAGATCCTTGTGCAAGGCCGAGTGAAAATATAGCGTGTTTGACAGGGAGCTGTTAGCGCTCCACTTAGCCATTCGCCACTTCCAATTCTGGCTAGAAGGTCGGCGTTTCACCGTCTTCCGGCAGGGAGGAATTAACCATGGTGTGAGACAGGAGGTCCGCCACGATCTCAGATCTCAGTAGTCTGTGCCCCAACCCCGACGTCTCCAGCAAAGTTGTGAGTGCCTGGTGGTCTGTTCTCAGGGTGAAATGACATGATGTAGAGGTAAATATGCCACCTCTCACGCGCCCAGACACAGGCCAGCGTCTCCCTCTCGCCCACAGCATACTTCTGTTCCACTGCCGAGAGGGACCTTGACGGGAATGCCACCGGGCGTTCTGTGTCGTCCTGAACCTGGGACATGACCGCCCCCAGCGCTGAACCAGATGCATCACAGGTCACAATGGTCTCCTGTTTGGGGTCAAAATGGGCCAACACCAGTGGGGAGGTTAGTTGCTGCTTCAATTTGGCGACTGCTGCCGAGCATGCAGGGGTCCACTCCCATGGCACATCCTGCTTCAACAGAGCTCGGAGGGGCTCAATCGTCTCTGAATAGTGGGGAATGAACCGTCCGTAGAAGTTAACCATGCCCAGAAATGACGAAATCTGAGCGGGCGTTTAGGGAACCGGGATGCTCAGGACCGCCTCCACATTAGAAAGTAGCGGTTGGAGCCCCCTCCCCGTCAGCTGAAACCCCACGAACTCCATGGCGTCTGCCGTGAAGATGCACTTCTCGCCATTTAGGGTAACCTCGTGCTCTTGGAGTGTTGCCAGGACCCTCTTCAGCCTCCCGTCGTGCTCTTCCTGTGACGCGCCGTGTACCACAATGTTGTTTAAGTATACCACCACACCCCTGAGACCGGCTAGCATCATTGACATCACCTTCTGGAAACAATTAGGTGCTGAGCTCAGGCCAAATGGCATCTGGGTATACCTAAAAACCCCCATGTGAGTCATAAATGCCGTCACGTTTCTGCTATCCGGATGGCGTGGTACCTGTAGGTAGCCCTGATGGAGATCCAGCTTCATGAAGAACTGGTACCCACTGAACACTGCTGTAAGCTCCTCCGTGGTCGGGAGAGGGTACCTGTCTGGGATGACCACCTTGTTTACCATCTGGAGGTCTATGCATGGCCGGATGCCCCCCCTTTCGTTTTGGCCACCACCAGGTTGGATATCCATGGCGAAGCGTTCACTTTCTCAATGACGCCAGACTCCAGCAGCTTGGACAGCTCCACTGAAACCTCCTCCCACAGTACGAGGGTAAGTTGCCGCAATGGCTGAATCTTGGTGTCACGCTTTTATCGATGAGAGGGCGATGATAGAAAGCGTCTATACGACCCAGGCCCCTAAAGAAGGCCAGCCAGCAGAGGTGCCAATCGGGCTGTACTGTCAGCACGGTCGCACCATCCGGGTCCCTTATGGAGAAACCCAGCTCCCCCAGCAGGTCGATTCCTAATAAGTCCGCCCCCTGGCATGCCACCTGGAAAGTGAATTTGGGCACCGTCCTCAACCCACACATCATCAAGAACTCTGCTGTGCCGACCATCTCAATTGCCGCATACTGTATCCATACCCGAACATCTTCACCGTTCCCGCGCTGATAGCTTTCTCAGGGAACAGTCTCCTCAGTGTAGCTAAACACAAAATGGATCTACTGGCCCCCGAATCCACCACGAGGGGCAAGTCGACTCCATCGAGCTGGAGCACATACCATTTCAGCGGCCCTTTCCCTATGCATTCTACACACACCCGTCCAGTGTCTCTGGGCTCTGCCATCATTAGGCTAGGAGACAAATAGTTTGTTCTGTAACGTGCCTTCAACTCCTCTTCTTCCTCTTAGCTCGTCTACGAGGCCTAGTTAGCATGCTAACTGTAGCATTCGGCGGGAAGCCCCCAGCAGTTGACTCCTCGCTAGCTGGTGATAGTAGCTTCTGCAGTGTAGCGGATTCCCTCTGCTTCACTAAGTCCAACATTCCTTCCAGTGACAGAGGTTTCCGAGTTAACCTTAGCATGCATCCCAGCCCCGCATCAGTGGTGCTGTGAGCTAGCTTATCTCTTACTAGCTCCTCTGCCATTGGCCCGAAAGCACACTCCCTTGCTAAGCTGCGTAGCTCCATGATAAATTCCTGCATGGACTCACCTGCTCGCTGCCTTCGGTCAAAGAATCTAAACCTTTTTTCGGTGATGGTGGACTGGTCACCGAAGGTACTGTCCATAATACTGTCCACTGTTACTTCCGGCGCCACACAAGTAGGCTGCCTTTTTGCAACAGCGGATCAGTTTCTTCCTATTTCTATTTACTATCTGGCTTCTCTTGCTAATCTTTCTGATCCGGCGACACCTTATCCATCGGACGGACACACAGATCGCCCAAATGTCTCCTGAGCCGGCAGACGGAGCCACTGTTTTTCGCAGGATACGTTACAGCAGAGACCAGCTGTTAGCACTTAACCGGAACAAGATGCTAGCGCAAGACTTCCACATACCGGGTGAAATAAGACAGAAACGACGTGAATGCCATGCTGGAGCAAGACGGCGGGCGAGAAATATAAGGTACAGACCTGTCCTTCCATCCGTTGTTATGGGGAATGTACGATCGCTACTCAATAAGACAGATGAGCTAGCGGCTATGGCTCATTACCAGAGCGTCTTCAGAGAGATTAGCATGATGTTGTTTACTGAGATGTGGCTAACAGAACTAGCAACAGATGCTAACATCAAACTGGAGGGTTTCCACGCAATACGGGCAGACCGGACACCAGACAGTGGGAAGGCAAGGGGCGGAGGAGTGATAATGTATGTCAATAACAGCTGGTGCAGACCGGGACATATCACGGTTAAACAACAACAACACTGCAGCAAAGACATTGAGTTGCTAGCTGTTAGCATGCGGCCTACCTATCTCCCGAGGGAATACTCACACGTGATCTGCATTGTTATTTATGCAAATCCAACGGCGAACGTGGGGACAGCGCATGACGCCATTCACTCAGTAACTGGCAGGCTGCTGACAGAACACCCAGATGCTCTTCTCCTCATCTCAGGTGATTTCAACCATATTTCACTGTCCCCCATTCTGCCCACGTTCACCCAGTATGTCACATGCCACACTAGAGACAATAAAACACTGGACTTATTCTATGCTATCACTAAGGAGCACCATAGTGTGTGTGTGTGTGTGAGTGTGGAGATGTGTGGAAAGGATGAGGCTGAGTTATTTCTCAAGTTCCATTTATTTCTCAACACACTCTCTAACATTCAAAATCAGTAAAGAGGCCGAACCCCCCAACATCTGCCAGTCTTATACCCCTGACATCAAAGCACAAAATCCCATTGTCTTTAAATCCTAAACACAGTGCATCCCCCCTGCAGTTCCCATCTCCTTCACCCAAACCTGGGTGGTCAGGAAATCCTTCATGTCCATCTCTTTGCATATCAAAAGGCCAACTCTCCCATACTCCTCATCTCCCTAGGAGGTCCAGACCTTTTGTTCCTCTTCAGACGTGAAGCTAAAAATAAGCACACAGGAATATACATGAGAGCATATGAACAGTCATATACATGTGGGCCTGTGAAACTACATATGTACACCACATACAGTGGGGCAAAAAAGTATTTAGTCAGCCACCAATTGTGCAAGTTCTCCCACTTAAAAGATGAGAGAGGTCTCCAATTTTCATCATAGGTATACCTCAACTATGAGAGACAAAATGAGAAGAAAAAAATCCAGAAAATCACATTGAAGGATTTTTAATGAATTAATTGGTAAATTCCTCAGTAAAATAAGTATTTGGTCACCTACAAGCAAGCAAGATTTCTGGCTCTCACAGACCTGTAACTTCTTCTTTAAGAGGCTCCTCTGTCCTCCACTCGTTACCTGTATTAATGGCACCTGTTTGAACTCGTTATCAGTATAAAAGACATCTGTCCACAACCTCAAACAGTCACACTCCAAACTCCACTATGGCCAAGACCAAAGAGCTGTCAAAGGACACCAGAAACAAAATTGTAGACCTGCTCCAGGCTGGGAAGACTGAATCTGCAACAGGTAAGCAGCTTGGTGTGAAGAAATCAACTGTGGGAGCAATTATTAGAAAATGGAAGACATACAAGACCACTGATAATCTCCCTTGATCTGGGGCTCCACGCAAGATCTCACCCTGTGGGGTCAAAATGATCACGAGAACGGTGAGCAAAAATCCCAGAACCACACAGGAGGACCTAGTGAATGACCTGCAGAGAGCTGGGACCAAAGTAACAAAGGCTTACAGAAAATTAATAATTGCTCCCACAGTTGATTTCTTCACACCAAGCTGCTTACCTATTGCAGATTCAGTCTTCCCAGCCTGGTGGGATCGTGTCATAGTTGAGGTATACCTATGATGAAAATTGGAGACCTCTCTCATATTTTAAGTGGGAGAACTTGTACAATTGGTGGCTGACTAAATACTTTTTTGCCCCACTGTATATATATATATGGGCTGCACGGTGGCGCAGTGGTTAGCACTGCGGCAGCACAGTTTACCCTTGGCCGGAGGATCGTGGGGATCGTGGGATCGTGGGTTCGATCCCAGCCCCCGACCAACAGTGATCTGTGTGGAGTTTGCATGTTCTCCCCGTGTATGCGTGGGTTTACCCCGGGATTTCTCCGGTTTCCTCCCACATGCCAAAAACATGCAGGTTAGGTTAATTGGAGACTCTAAAGTGGCCCTAGGTATGAATGTGTGTGTGAATGGTTAAGGGATAGCGCCGTATCGTGGCTGCTTCATCCATCCAGGTGGTGGATGACCCTCAATTTCCCCTCTGGGGATCAATAAAGTATACTAAATCTAAAAAAAAAAATATATATATATATATATATATATATATATATATACTGTATATATATATATATATATATGCAGCGGCATGAAAAAATAAAGCGGTGACCTGGTAGTTTTAAGGAAGTTTATTAAATCATACCGCCTTCACAGGATCCCCGCTCCGATCCAGGTTGAGCAGACCGGAGCGGGATCCTCCGGCTCTCTGAGAAGAGGAGACACACGGTGTGTGTGTCCAGCAGTAGCAGTTGCAGAATCAGAATGAGAGAGAGTTTGAGTTACAGAGTTGCAGCATATATAATACAATACAATACAATACATCAAAGAGCATTCCCCCAGCAGTTGGTATGATCAAAGAGATAACAGAACAGGCATGAGACATTTGCATTTGAGAGACATATTGATCTCGGTCCCTAGGTCACAGTAAGGACAGGACGCATGAACACAATGCATGAAAGGCAACATTAACATCACAGAAGTGAGCCAGAAGAAGCGGGGCTGCCTTTAGACATTAATACACATTTCATTGTTCTGTTAATTGCTCTAGCCGAGCGCTGTGTCTGTCCAGTCTGTTTGTGGGGGTTACACCAAACCGCCACACGCTCCCCCCCAGAGGGCACGGCAGGGGGCCGAGACCTCGATAATCCATCTATGGGAGCGAGCTGTGGGAGAAGCTCCCTGCAGGCGGAGGGGGAGGGAGGAGGGGGGTAGTAAGTGCCAGCAGGGGCGGTGAAATCGTCCGAGCCGCGCAAAAATTGCTTGCTGCTCCGCGACGTCGAGGGGCTGTCCCTTGCGTGTGTGGAGATCACAAGAAGAAAAATTTGTCTCTGACTCCTCTCGTGGCCATGAAGAAAAGCAGGAGCGGCGGTAAGAAAAAAATAAAAGCAGAGGGACTGGTGTGTTGACTTTAGGGCAGGCGCAACCCTAAAGCCTCGGGAACCGCAGACGGCTGAATTCCCCTTGTGTGCCGTGGCTAAGACCATAAAATCCAGTGAGCAAGCTGCGGGCCTCAGGTGTACGAGCAAGCCTGAAGGGCCAGTGTGCAGCAGAAGGAAGGCGGTCAGAAGAGCCGTATTTGTCCCGTGCGTGATGCGCCGTCCCCGTAACTCCCCGGTGCGTGCGCGGGGGCTCGTGCGTGGGTGGGCCAGCTGGAGAGGTGAGTCAGGGTGCAGAATCTTGGTGGAGATCAGTGCAGACGGTGCCGTTAAACATCTATGATGGGCTGTGGCTGCAGATTAGTCATGGTGCGTTGGAGCGTTGAGGGGAGATAGACGATCTTTGTTCCTCAGGCTCGGGTAGATGAGTAGGATCACTGAGAGGGAGGAGGAGCGGTGAGAGGGAGAAAACGTTGTGTCCCTCGGCTGGTCCAGCGTGGACGTCCCAATCTCAGGCGAGGGTCGCGCCATGACGTTTTCTGCAGTTTTCCCGGTCGTGGGTGATGCCGGGAGAGTAGCTCGCCTGTGTTGGCTCCACGTCGAGGTCTCCCTGAAGCAGAAGGGAGGGCGGATCGTTTGCATCAGGCTGCTGTGTTCGCTGGCAGCGTGTTTTTTTCAGCGTCGAGTCGCCAGCGTGGTCGTCCGGACCAGAAGGTTGCGTCGCACAAAGCGTGTGCGTCTGCGGGGTCACCAGTGAAGCGTTCACTGGCAGCGTGTTCTTTTCTGCCTTCAGGTCATGGTGCGTTGGGGCGGCGAGAGGGAGGAGACATCTTGTGTCTCTCGGCCGGTTCAGCATGGATGTCCAGACCAGAAGGTTGCGTTGCACAAAGCGTGTGCGTCTTCGGGGTCACCAGTGCAGCGGCATGAAAAAATAAAGCGGTGACCTGGTAGTTTTAAGGAAGTTTATTAAATCATACCGCCTTCACAGGATCCCCGCTCCAATCCAGGTTGAGCAGACCGGAGCGGGATCCTCCGGCTCTCTGAGAAGAAGAGACACATGGTGTGTGTGTCCAGCAGTAGCAGTTGCAGAATCAGAATGAGAGAGAGTTTGAGTTACAGAGTTGCAGCATACAGTATATACCCAACTACAACAATACATCAAAGAGCATTCCCCCAGCAGTTGGTATGATCAAAGAGATAACAGAACAGGCATGAGACATTTGCATTTGAGAGACATATTGATCTCGGTCTCTAGGTCACAGTAAGGACAGGACGCATGAACACAATGCATGAAAGGCAACATTAACATCACAGAAGTGAGCCAGAAGAAGCGGGGCTGCCTGTAGACATTAATACACATTTCATTGTTCTGTTAATTGCTCTAGCCGAGCGCTGTGTCTGTCCAGTCTGTTTGTGGGGGTTACACCATACCGCCGCATATATATATATATATGTGTGTGTGTGTGTGTGTGTGTGTGTGTGTGTGTGTGTGTGTGTGTGTGTGTGTAATTTAACAAACCAAAATGCTGTTTATTCCATCTAGCTGTAATGCTCCTGCACTGTGTATATACTGTATGTGTACATTGTGATCGCAGCGCTCGACGCCCGCACAGCTCAACAGGTAGCGAGCCTGCTCGATCAGCCACCAGCCAGCAACAGATACGAGGCGCTCAAGGCTGCGCTCATCCAGCGCTACACGCTCTCGGACTGTGAGAGAGCGGAGAGGCTCCTGACGCAGACCGAGCTAGGAGATGTTTTGGCTGTAGACCTGATGGAGAAGATGCTGGCGTTAATGGGCACGGATGACGGGCACTTTCTGTTTGCCCACCTCTTCCTCCGGAACCTTCCAACAGTAGCGAGAGTGGTTCTGGCCAATTCGCCATGGCTGGTCACGCGAGACTACCATGCGCTAGCCCAGGAGGCAGACCGGATCATCATCACCACCAGGGCGATCACAGTCAACGCGGCAGCGACGGAGCCCAGCGAGATGACCAGAGGAGGCGAGGAGCCACCGACGGTAGCAGCAGCGGGGGCCAAGGAGCGCCAGAGAGACACGCTCTGTTCCTACCACCGCCGCTTCGGAGAGAACGCACGCAGATGTGCGCCACCGTGCCAATTCCAGCGCTCGGGAAAACGCCAAGGCCCGGGGTCGGTAGCAGCAGCGACCCTCAGTGAAGAGAACAAGCTGCTCTACCTAACGAACGCACGCTCGGGGAGGCATTTCCTCGTGGACACCGGAGCCCAGAAGAGCTTCATCCGGCCAACCTACGCTGACCGGCTGGCAGGATCTAGCGGCCCCGGGATGTTGGCAGCAAACGGCTCGGATATTAAGACCTTTGGTGAGAGGACTCTGCTCTTATCTCTACACGGCCGTACATATGTGTGGACTTTTGTCGTAGCAGCACTGAATTACCACATACTGGGGGCTGATTTTCTGTTCTGTGCTCGTGAGATGTGAGTGTGCAATAAATCATTTGAAATGTATCTGCTTCTGATTTCATACACTCCACAACATATGTATATTCATTTACTGCTTTGGCTAACCAGTTATTATCTTGTTGACTATTGCTCTGAGTGCTGCTATCCCTTTGCTGCTGTAATCCTGGAATTTCCCTATTGTGGGACTAATGAATAACCTTATCATATTTAACCACGTTATATTATAGTATATTAATATATAACGCAGCTTATGACTTGCAAAGGCAAGGCACAGCTGTGAATGCTCTGGCTGTCCTTCCCTCTGCCTGATCAGAAGATGGCGATGTTAAGTGAGACATTTTTATTCGGCAATGAAAACCACCACAATATAGCCACATAATCACAGCAAGGTATCTGAAATTTAAAAATAAACTTAGCATTATCCAAATTATTTTTTTCACATTGCTTGGTACAAGCAGTGCCTCCTCCATCAACTCAGACAGCACATCCCAACGTGCATGTAGTTTGACGAGTCTGGTCCTGCTTTCACATAAGAAAATCCCAATTCTACTGCAAAATTGTGTTCTTGTTTTTTTTTTTTTCTTTGCAAATTTGTACTCGCGGATACAGCATTTCCCTTAAAAACCCACAATTTTATCTGTTTTTTAATACTATAAAATACATTAATTATCCACACCGATTCAGCCTAGGCTGCTCGATGAAGCAGTAGAGGTTCGTGCTGTGTTGCTGCAGTGCATTGTGGTCTGTGTGCTAAAGGAAGCTGCTGCACCGGAATCTGAAGAATTTGAGGAGTCAACCAACTCTTCTGCTCCTCTGTTCGAGCCTCCATCTTCACAGCAATCACTGCTGGCAGACTGCAAAGGTAACGCCACCCTTTCAGCAGTTCATCATTTATGTATTACCGATTGTCTCTTTGCTGTGTTAACCGTGGTGTCGCTGTTTAACCAACCAAGCTAACGTTAGCGGTTTGATTTTATCCCTGGCTAGTTAACAGTAATTAAAGCTAAGCTAAGCTCCTCTGTTCACCGAGCTGTTAGCTGGGATGTTAGCTTGTTAAGGTGCTTTGACTGGTGTCCTTGCGAGATTTTACTATGATTAAACAGAACTGAAGCTTGTTAACTCATACGAACTGAAGTTGTATAGCTGAATAATACTACTGGTTATAATTAGCTTTCTAAACTAACTTCAAATGTACTTGGCTAACCAGCCACAAATATTAGACTTGTTTTATATTTAAGTTAAATCTGTACAAACAGAATCGTCTGCACTCTTGTGGGTGCAAGTTTCATTTAGAGTGTCTGCCTTAAATAAAACTCAGCAGCTTTAAGCATAACATCAAAGTATGGACAGATATGATTACTGAACTGTAGAGGCAACAGAACATGCTGAAAACATAAGGACGCCTTATAGAGTTGTACTGAGAGGCAGCCATCTAAAGCAGGAAAAGAAGAGGGTTTTTGTGGTGACACATCACTCTCAAAGCCTTTCTGAGGACAACACCACACTTCCTGTCTCTCACGCACATGCTTCTTCTTCTTCTTTTAGATTGGCAGTTGGCAACCAGCTTACAGGTGCATTACTGCCACTGACTTAATTATCATCACTCTATATCTTTTGTATAAGGAGTTCTTATAAGGAGTTCTGAACAACTCCTTATGTGTGAAAAAATTATCCGTCCTTGGACCATATCCTCTCGGCGGCGTCTCCTCTGATTATCAGGCACATTATTCACTTTTGGTATTGGTACATTTTTAAATCAACATGATAAATTAACTTTAAAATGCTGTACTGTGTAATTTTGATGGCTGACTTGGGGACCATGCATGCATAAGTAGGTAAAGGTATCCTGGACGGTATTTTTATGAAAACAAATGTATATAAAAAATAAAAAATGTTTAGAAAGGTACAGAGTTAGTCTTTTTATATAACAGTTAGTTCCATAATATTTTTCCACAGTTATTGCACTCCAGTTTCACTGCATATGTATCACTCCGCTTCAAAGGTGTTCATGTAACTCTTATTTACTAACAGTAATGTACTATTGTTGGAAAAATTCCTTATCAAAAATCAGGCAGGATCAAAGTTTCAGCAAATTTAATTTACACTGATCAGCGGAAGACAATACAGAGTACAACTTTCACAGACTGCTGCAGTGCATTGGCTTAACTAACAGAGTGATTCTGGCTATCTATCCAAGGGGCCATCGGGGTGAGGTCACTTCTTGATAGTTCATTCATGACTCAGTTGATAAAGTTTGCTGAGCCTCTTGATTATTTCATTCATGACTCAGATTGTATCTGCTGACTACATGCAGGAAACCAGTTGACATTAGTGATAGGGCTGGATGCAGTCACAGTTGATAACCTAACGGTTACATCAGCATCCTTCAAACTGTTTTTTCCACTACTCAACAACTCCAAATATGGTAACAGGATTTCCTGAGTCAGTATACACATTAAGCTATAGATATATATCAAAATTCATCTAACTCAGTGTAGCATAGAATTTTTCCATCAACTCTCTGACAATTGCAGTACTGTTTTGGATACCTTAATTTCCACAGTGAAGTGCTGTTTGACAAGAAGTTATACATCCGTGACCTGGAAGTCCCACCCTTTTGGGAAAAAACCAAAACTGTTTACATCTACCCTTCCATCATTGAGCTCATTAAGCTATCTCACATCTGTTTTAAAAAAAATAGGCAGTGCTAGAGTTTGATTTATTGTCTCGATTAACAAGCCACAATACCTTTGTGGTGATGGACTCTTTGTTTCATCTGAAAATGCGAAGAAAAGCGAGCCAAGTGTGCTAAATTGCTAGCATGCTAACTACTAGCTATCGGATAGCTACCACCGGTGCTCTGACGACTGGTGTTCTGTACCGACTCAACAGGTATATGATTTATAAACACTTACTACTTTTGAACTTGGCAATACAGGGTTTCCTCTGGTAACATCCGTGGCGGCCCGCCTTGCCAGAAATTTTACCGCCGCACCAAGGAGATATGAATTTATTAAGAAAAATTTATGAAGCAATGACTTTTCACAAGTGCGTACATGAACAACGCGTGTGACCGTCATCCGCATAGAGTTTAGAAGTGCCCCGCCCACACAAGTTTTCCAGTCAGTCAACAGGCAGTGTCTCGCTAAGCACAACTGCCCGACAGAAACATGAGTTTATTAAAGTACTTTAAACGCGGAAAAAAATCATTAGAGGTATGTAAGCACTGGAGGCATTTATCATGGTTTTAACCCACAGGTAACGGGAGCAGTAATGGAAGAGTCGCTTAGCTAAGAGATGTGGTTAGAATTCATATGCAGCCGGCTTCATATGAAGGGAAAAGTAAGGGGGACTGATGAATTGCTGAGGATATATTTCACCAGCCACTACAATATTAAGTTATGTTCTGTAGGAATTGCATGAATGAAGAGAGAGAAGAGAATTTCTCTCTTTTCTCACACAAGCAGGCGTGCCGTTTTTATTCTCCAGCGGCAGTGACAAAAAGAAACGGTTAAAAACTCTAGCTCTCTTTTCACTCTAAACTGAGGTTCTTCAGCGGCTGCCTAGAGAGGTGCCTGATGAGAAAGCCTGAGAGCATAACTATAACTGCCTAAACAGATCATTCTGTACATGAACACATATTGTGGTGAATTATGTCTTTAGAATCCGCTACAGTTCTCTATTATGTACCTGGCAGGTTAAGAGGACCGAAATTCAGTCAATTAAAGTCAGTGACTTTAATCTGTCAGCAGCCTTCAGACAAAGTAAACATGCCAACATTTGATTTCAAAATAAGGGAGGTTTTTCCTGCTGTCTGAGTGGTGAGGAGATTTCTTAAAAAACAAACCAAAACTATAAATATAAAGAAATATTATAACAAAAATAACGGCATCCTTGGTCATTTAATTTATTTCATTAAATACAATTTTATTAATATTTTTTTCTTTGTAATCAGTGTAAAATTATTGTTCTGTTCTGACTGCAAAATTATGGTCAAAAATGTAAATTGTTATAAGGAAAAAGTAAAAAAAATTACCACAGTCTATTTCAGATTTATCTAAACCCCCCCAGTAATTTTATTTAAAAAAAAAAACAGACAAAAATAAGTCATAAAGTAATCCACAAATTTATAATAAAGTTTCAAATGTACAAGAATTTTACAAGAGGAAATTACAAATTTGAGGAACATGGTTTCAACTTTAGATAGATTTACAGAGAAAGGTAGAAAACTATAAGAAAATTGTTATAAATTTTTGAGAAAAACCTCAAACCTGCTGGGTTTGGGCTGCACGGTGGCGCAGTGGTTAGCACCGCGGCAACACAGTTTTACCCTCGGCCGGGGGATCGCGGGGATCATGAGATTGTGGGTTCGATCCCGGCCAACAGTGATCTGTGTGGAGTTTGCATGTTCTCCCCGTGTTTGCGTGGGTTTACTCCGGGATTTCTCCAGTTTCCTCCCAAATGCCAAAACATGCAGGTTAGAGAGTTAAGGGGCGCTTGCGCATGCAGCGACCGGCAGCTGGTGGCTTGTAACCGGACTGCAGAACAAATCTACCAACGGGTACAAAATAAGTCCAAAAAAACAAAACAAAACAAAACCCTTCAAGACTGAAGTCATTACTCAAGTTTTTAAGTGGGTGCTCTTTGGACCCTTAACTCAAGTAGAAATTTTTGGTTGTCTACTTTTAATTATTAATTTCAAAGCACTGCTTTTACATGAATAGAATTTCTGGTTACTATACCCACCTGATCATATACAGTGGGGTAAAAAAGTATTTTGTCAGCCACCAATTGTGCAAGTTCTCCCACTTAAAAGATGAGAGAGGTCTCCAATTTTCATCATAGGTACGCCTCAACTATGACAGACAAAATAATAAAAAAAAAATCCAGAAAATCACATTGAAGGATTTTTAATGAATTAATTGGTAAATTCCTCGGTAAAATAAGTATTTGGTCAATAACAAAAGTTCATCTCAATACTTTGTTATATACCCTTTGTTGGCAATGACAGAGGTCAAACGTTTTCTGTAAGTTTTCACAGGGTTTTCACACACTGTTGCTGGTATTTTGGCCCATTCCTCCATGCAGATCTCCTCTAGAGCAGTGATGTTTTGGGGCTGTCGCTGGGCAACACAGACTTTCAACTCCCTCCAAAGATTTTCTATGGGGTTGAGATCTGGAGACTGGCTAGGCCACTCCAGGACCTTGAAATGCTTCTTACGAAGCCACTCCTTCGTTTCCCGGGCGGTGTGTTTGGGATCATTTTCATGCTGAAAGACCCAGCCACGTTTCATCTTCACTGCCCTTGCTGGTGGAAGGAGGTTTTCACTCAAAATCTCACGATACATGGCCCCATTTATTCTTTCCTTTACACGGATCAGTCGTCCTGGTCCCTTTGCAGAAAAACAGCCCCAAAGTATGGTGTTCTTTCTCCTCCAAACACGACAAGTTGAGTTTTTACCAAAAAGTTCTATTTTGGTTTCATCTGTCCATATGACATTCTCCCAATCCTCTTCTGGATCATCCAAATGCTCTCTAGCAAACTTCAGACGGGCCTGGACATGTACTGGCTTAAGCAGGGGGACACGTCTGGCACTGCAGGATTTGAGTCCCTGGCGGCGTAGTGTGTTTCTGATGTAGCCTTTGTTACTTTGGTCCCAGCTCTCTGCAGGTCTTTCACTAGGTCCCCCCATGTGGTTCTGGGATTTTTGCTCACCGTTCTCGTGATCATTTTGACCCCACGGGGTGAGATCTTGCGTGGATCCCCAGACGGAGGGAGATTATCAGTGGTCTTGTATGTCTTCCATTTTCTAATAATTGCTCCCACAGTTGATTTCTTCACACCAAGCTGCTTACCTATTGCAGATTCAGTCTTCCCAGCCTGGTGCTGGTCTACAATTTTGTTTCTGGTGTCCTTTGACAGCTCTTTGGTCTTGGCCGTAGTGGAGTTTGGAGTCTGACTGTTTGAGGTTGTGGACAGGTGTCTTTTATACTGATAACGAGTTCAAACAGGTGCCATTAATACAGGTAACAAGTGGAGGACAGAGGAGCCTCTTAAAGAAGAAGTTCCAGGTCTGAGAGCCAGAAATCTTGCTTGTTTGTAGGTGACCAAATACTTATTTTACTGAGGAATTTACCAATTAATTCATTAAAAATCGTTCAATGTGATTTTCTGGATTTTTTTTTTTTTTTTCTCATTTTGTCTCTCATAGTTGAGGTATACCTATGATGAAAATTGGAATCCTCTCTCATCTTTTAAGTGGAAGAACTTGCACAATTGGTGACTAAATACTTTTTTGCCCCACTGTAATTTAAGTATGCATGAGTACATCACTATTATGAATGTTTCTTTCCATTCCCTACTCTCTCAATGGAAAAAAGAAAATATTTTTGTCGTTTATGTAAACCATGACAAAAAAAAATCCTGCAGGACAAAACATGACACTTGATATTTTCTAACCTGTTTGTATACCACCATAGACAGAGAGAGAACCTGAATTAGACAGAGCTCAAAGAAGGCAAGATGAGACAGAAGAGAGGAGCCAAGGAGAGGAAAGTGTTCAGGCAGAGGAAGGAGAGAAGGATAACGCCACTAAAAAGTCTAAACACAGGATATCTGGGTGGGACCCCAACTGGCCCAATATTCAAGCCTCGGTTGTACAATACTTGAAATGGTAAGTTCCATATGCAACGTTACTGTGTAAAAATTTAAAAATAAATAAATAGTATGAAATTAACATATTCTGGTATGTTTACTGCCGTGTCCCCCCCCCCCCCCCCCCCCCCCGGGGAAAAATATGTTGCCACCGCACCAGGGTCTTTAAGCCAGAGGAAACACTGCAATATTTAATTTGTTTATATATGTGTGAAATGACAATAGACGTCTTCATGCTGATTGAGATGTTTAGCAGCAGTTACTGGCTACATTTAGAAGGGACAGTTTTCTTCTGAGCTGTGCAAAATAACTTGTTAAACAAACAAATCACAATATTTTGTCTAGTATTGCTGTCATTTAATAAATTGTGCTTGCCGGAACTGTTGTATAAAAGCAATATTACACTCAACATTGTTACAGTATCATGAATATAGTAACTGCGGGTGTGAGATGGGGCTGAAACGATTAGTTGATGTTGTCAATAATGTCGATAATAAAAATTTGTCCATGCAGATTTTTATTGTCAACGAATCACATTCACCAACCACAATGCTCCGCACTGTGTCTATATATATATACTGTATATATATATATATATATATATATATATATAATTTAAAGTAATATGTACATATGTATACTAGCTGTTCTTGTTTTTTTCTTGCCTTCTGATTGTTGCTCTGAGTGTTGCTATCCCTGTGCTGTTGCAATCCTGGAATTTCCCCATTGTGGGACTAATAAAGGCTTATCTTATCTTATCTTATCATTTAATTTTCAAGTTTATGTGCATGCCGCGGTAATGTTCACTTGTAACTGCAATGCACGACCAGAGCTGCTGCGGGCAGTAGTGCTTCTGTTGTCCGGCATGTGTGAACAATTTACAGTGAAGAAGAGGAGGAGTACATCATGGCGAAGCAAATCCACAAACAAGTCAAAGTGGTTCTACAAAATCCAGACCCAAACTTTCTATAGTATGGGAACATTTCACAGAAAACAAAAAAAACGAAACAAGTAAAATGCAGACTTTTCAAGGCAGACCTTTATCATGGCAGCACTACAGTGATGCATGAGCATCTGAAACGATATCCGAGAGCCACGACGTTAACAGCTGCTTCTACTTAGTAAGATTTAGTAAGTAAAGAAATGTACGTTTATGACTTTTGATTGGATGGTTAAACTCCTTCCACCACACTGCAGAGCATCCTAGCTAGCAAAACGTGTGTGCAAGGACTTGCTTAAGCAGCTACAATATGTTCATCTGGATGATGGTTGTTACCACTGCTAGCCTGCTAGCCCTTTTTAGCACATCCGTGGCTGTAGGGCTGTGTGATATGGCAAAAATTCATATCACGATATAAGTCATCTTATATCACGATAACGATATATGTATATCACAATATACATTTTCTGTAAATTCTACAGTTTAGATAAACATATAAAAAGGACCATCTCTTTTTTTTACTTGTACCATTTTCCTCATAATTTTGCTGTGTTATAAAATAGTTTTGTAATGTGCATTTGCAACTTGATTCTCATAAATTTCAGGTTTTTCTTCTAAATCATATATGAATAAAAAGTAAACATCAATAAGTTAAATATTTCCTGAGCCAGAGGAGAATAGTTAAAAAAAAAAAAACAACAAAAAAAAAAACATAAAAAATGTCTGAAAATGAGGAAAAATTACCCATGGCTGTCACCTACAGATATAAATTAGCTGTTGGTTTAAATCAATGAATATTTAAGTGTAGACCTGCAGCCTGCCATTCTGGCCTGATTTAACCTGTTTACTTCTTAGTAAAAATATTTCCGATTGGTCATGATCTGAAAATCAAAGACACAAAAGGTAATGTAATAAAATACATGTGATGACTTGAACTGTATTAATTAGCACTACTTGACTAATTAAAATGATTAGAAATCAAATAAATTACATTAAGAGCCAACTTGCTCTTCCGACCAGTTTTAATGTATTTATTATTTATTTTGCGTGTATGTGCCACCATCATACACTTTTGCAGCTTTAATAAAACTTTCCATCCATCCATCCATCTACTACTGCTTTCCTGGAAGTCCGGGTCATTTAAGCAGCAGCTCAAGCAGAGAAGCCCAGACTTCCCTCTCCCCAGCCACCTGCTCCAGCTCTTCAGAGAGGATGCCAAGGCGTTCCCAGACCAGCTGGGAGACATAGTCTCTCCAGCGAGTCCTGGGTCTGCCCCCGGGTCTCCTCCCAGAGGGACGTACCCGAAACACCTCAAGTGGGAGGTGTCCAGGAGGCATCCTGATCAGAGGTCCATACCACCTCAACTGGTTCCTTTCAATGTGGAGGAGCAGTGGTTCTACTCTGAGCCTCTCCGGGATGACTGAGCTCCTCACCCTATCTCTGAGGATGAGTCCAGCGATCCTACGAAGCAAGCTCATTTCAGCCGCTTGTATCTGCGATCTCGTTCTTTCGGTCATTACCCAGAGCTCATGACCATAGGTGAGGGTAGGAACATAGATTGACTGGTAAATCGACAGCTTTGCCTTAGAGCTTAGCTCCCTCTTGACCACAACAGACTGGTACAACGTCTGCATCACTGCAGATGCTGCTCCGCTCCGTCTGTCAATCTCTCGCTCCATTCTCCTCTCCCTTGTGAATAAGACCCCAAGATGCTTAAACTCCTCCACTTGGGGCAGGAGCTTGTCCCCAACCTGGAGAGGACAATCGGGACACCTTTTTCCGGCTGAGAGCCATGGACTGGGACTTGGAGGTACTGATTCTCATCCCAGCTGCTTCACACTCAGCGGCAAACCATCCCAGTAAGACCTGTAGGTCATTGCTGGATGAAGCCAGCAGGACAACATCATCTGCAAACAACAGAGATGAGATCCTGATAGATATAGATAGAGATAATACAATTTTTTCAGACAAAACTAAGAAACTCAGAAGTAATTTAAAAACAAAACAAAAAAAAATGGTCTGCTACAGTTTCCAGTTGCAGTAGCACAACTTGGATTAAATGACGATCATTTAGCATTTTATAATTAGACATGATGTTAACGTTACTTACCTCTTATTAAAACGAGGTTAGCGAACTATCCTCTCTGACACAGCACGATGAAAAACGGTCCCACGTCACTGGCAAACAGGAATAGCAGCTATCTGAACCAGCAGTTTGAAGTTGGCATTAACAACCACCGGACTGAAGCCTAGCCAGCCACCACACCTTTTCCGCTGCGCTAGGGCTGTCGTGGTAGAGGAATTTCCCCTGCGGTGATGGTGGATAGCTCAATACCGCGTTATGCTGTATTATTGCAAATGTTTTTAGGAACCTGTGGATTCGTAATTTAAACAGGGTTTATAACTTTTGTGGCAAATGAGGGAAGCTGTGAGAGTCTCGCTGCAGCTTGCCCTCAACTTTATGCACGTGTGTTACAACTGTGCGGCGCGGCGCTCTTTATACAGGCATGAACTGCTGATTCTGTTTAAATAAAAAAGATCATTTTCATAAAGCACTAGCAGCAACTAAGGGGTGTGTGGACTGGAGACTGCAGCGACATTCAGCTTATATGCAGGACAGTCTCCGTACAGGACCCTGCGTGACTCTTGTCTCTGTGATTTTTGCTGCTGTCCGAAAAATCTCGTTCAAACAAGCTGCTCTCGGAGCTCATAAACGAGCATACACAGTCAGGATCATACACACTTCACTCAGAATGAAATAACCCGCTTTCTGCCCTTTCAATGCTCACTGTTACGGCTGTATTTAAGGAGTCCAAACGCTTTCATCACCAACTGCCTGCTGGAGTCTGTCTGGAGAGATTGCCCGAAATAGCGCCAGGACCGTGTGCTGTGGAAGCTTCTAGAGTACCGGGTGCAGATATGCTGTTGGTAATAAAAAATACACTTCATTTAGCAATTTATTTAATAATCAATAGGGGCACATAAGTGAACAACGAGATATAGCCACACACACACACAAAAGTGAACACCGCGGTTGTTGCAATTGGTTGTTTTCCTCTGCAGTAGGCGTGTCCATACCGCGGTATGACATAATTGCGGTTATTGTGACAGCCCTATGCTGCGCGCAGTTGCGCACTGCAGGGAAGAGACGGGGTGCTGACAAGTAGTGGTGAGGTTGGAGCTTTACTGAATAAACGGGGATATGGGTATTTTAAATATGATATGAACGATAGGGTGTTCTATGAAATGATAGATGATTTTATATTGTCATCCGATATATATCGTCATATCGCACAGCCCTACGTGACAGGAGTCCGTGGGTCCGATTCAGCTGCAGAGCCCCCGGTCCATCTGACTGTGGGTGAGTGGCAGTCTCATTTTCAAACTAATTTACTCTCCAGTGTTGATGTTTTTACTCTGGTGATGGCAGAATCTCAAGGCCATTACTATCAAGAAGCTTTGGCTAGCACTATCCCTCGGACGGGCGAATTTGCACGTCTTCCACATGTTTACATGTATTGGCACCGCATGTTTGGACTGAACGCACCTTTCGAACGATTTTTAAAACTAATTTTATAATTAAGTTGTCTTTAGCATGCTTTGTGTGGACGGCTTGGTATGGATGGCACTTAAATCAGGTGGCTCACCACCGAAGGTCTAGTTATAAAATACACAGTCTGCCACTGAAGTGAGGTAAAACATGCACTAGAGCCCCAAATAAGAGCTGTGCCAACAGAAGGCAAAAATGGACATGAGAGAAATAATTGTGAGTAGTCGACTAATTGAAAAAAATACTCATTAGATTACTGTAGTCGACCACCAAAATAATCTTTTGTTGCAGCCCTAGTGTGATACTTCCGCACCTGCTATATTCACGATACCATACTTCATCTCATGTAATATTGCTTAAATATTCTTCTAAATAATAATGTATTGATATTGATTTAAAAAAAAAAAAAAAAAAAAAAAACAACTTTCAGGGCTCCAAAACAATCATAATATTTACGTCGGAGCAGTTGGATGATGAGACTGTGATGGTCAGTAAGAATGTCACAGCTAATAGCATACTGTAACTAGGTTGATGTCATGTTTCGTCACCTCATATTAAGTTCATACCACAAGAGTCCTCATTGACATTCTGTACCTGGCTCGTAATCACCAAAGAGCTGAGACTGTAGAATTGTCTGTGGTGTGTATTGATGTTTGTCTCTACCAACCAGTTGGGGCAAGAGTAAGTGCAACACCTACTGAATGGGAGGTCAGAATGTTGTCTCTATCACCTTTGACATGAAACATTTTATTTATTTTAATAAATTTTCATAGATTTTTAGATTTACATGTTTAAAATATCGTTGGGTAGATGGTTACTAGTAATTTGGTACCTTCTCTGCGATAACTGTATGAGTTGGTCCCACACAGTTATCAAATGAAATTTTATGAGCGTCAAATGTTTGCAATTAACAGCAAATATTCAAATATTCTGTCCTTCAGGTGCAGAAATTTGTGGAACATTCTGTGATGTGTGCATTTTCATTAGTGGTATAGGACACATTTGCTGTATACCTTTTTCTGTTTTGCTTGTCTGTTTTACCTCTAGCAGTTCTGCTTTTTATTTACTTCCTTGTTCTCTGGACTGCTACCCTTTGTTTCTCTCTGTTTTGAGGAGAAAAAAGCCCAAATGGTTAACAAAAAGAAATTGATATTCCTAAGTAAACTATATATACAAATCTCTATTCTGAAGTAATGAGAAGGCAAGTGTGATGATCACTGCTGAAAGTGTGAGAGGTGTAAGATCATCTTTTTAATTTTAAAAGCATGAATACCAAAATGTTTGAATATGCAGAATAGCCACCTGAGTTGATCCTAATCAGAAAGGGTTCAAACAAGCTTGAACTGTAGTGAAGATGGTCTCCCATAGAGATTTTTTTTGTTTCAGTGCGTGATGAGATAAATCTTCTCTTTCAGGTTTAACAAGAAAACAATGTCTCAGGCTGATAAAACGAAGGTAAGTAATGTTTAAAAGAATCCAGATATCCATCTGAACCAATAAGGCATGCTGTAGTACTGGATTCCTGCATGCATGCTGGCAGCTGACTGTCTAATGTAGGGTCAGGGTTAGAAGTGGTATAAGACCGTAAGATTGTTTGTTACCGACATAACCTCTTAGCCTGAGTCAAATTTTAATTTTTTACTCATATAATTTGTCAGTTCTTTCTGTCTGTTAATTGTGTCGTTATTGAGTGAAACACAAGTACTACTTTGTGACTATGAATGGAACTCAGCCACAGGGGGCGCACAAGTCAGTGTACTCCTAGTGCCGATCCCAAGCTGGGACTTCCAAGAATGGAAGCACTGCTTTAATCATGCTGAAAATGTACTGCTTATTGTACAGTTGAGGACAAAATTATGAGTCACCCAATGGAAAATTTTGTTTTGTTTTGTTTTTTCTTGTTGACATGTCAGTTACACTCCTCACTTGGGAAAAAGGCAAGTTTAGATGGACTTTTTTTGTGATGTCACTATAACAGGTGAACCAATCAGGACTAAGCACTAGTTATGGGCCTGTGAGCTATGGGTGGGCCTACTTGGACTATACATAGATCCTGGTGTTTGAAGAAAGAGGAAAAGGGAAAAGATTTTCACAAGCAATTGTAAGACCATGATTTTTTTTTTTTTTTTTTTTTAATGGAAAAAAAGGGCATAAGATACCACTTTAGACAATGTAGATTTTTTTTAAGGGCATTTACAATCATGCGAAAAAATTAGGACACCCTGTATAAGCCTGTTTTTTTTTTTTACATATTTGGACATATAAATATTTAATATCAATGTTAAAATTACTGGGAGATTCATGTAATACAACTGAACAATTAAAAAGAAATTAAAGACTTTTTTTCCAAATTTTCTGTAAAATATAATTCTAAACATAGTGAGGAATAAATTAGGACACCCCCATCTTTTTTAGGACACCCCCACATTCATTCCCATTTAAAATGGCTGAAATAAATGTTAAAAAAATGCAAATAAAAACAAAACGTTAGACATAGATATGTGAACATTTATTAATAAAGAACTGAATATTTAATGGGGTGTCCTAATTTTTTCACATGACTGTATATCCACTGCAGTGCGTCTTTAAGTGTTTCCCAAATGCTGTTAAATGGCACAAAGAAACACATCTTTTCGAAGCATCCTAGTGTTCTTTAGAAAGCATAAATTGTTTTCCTTTGCAAACAAAAACAAAATTATTAAACAAAAACTACCAGGGTCAATATTAGCCCCCTAAAAAATTTACCTTTTTATTGAGCCATAGCAGAAACCACTGCTGTGCAATGATGTGCTTTTACTTTGTAATGCTCAAAGCTTGTAAAATCAAGTTAAAAGTGAGAGTTATCTTCCAATTTACACACAGTATAAAACTTCAGCAAGGGTTTGAGCTATCACTTGAGAATCATGCCAAAAACAAAAGAAATCTGCTTAGACTGGCGAAAAAGAATTGTTGATGCTCACAAAGCAAGAGATGGATATACAAAGTTATCACAGCCTTTCCAAGTGTCCAGAACTGGAGTGAGAAGTATCATCAAGAAATTCAGAGAGAGACACACAGTACAGAACAAGCTTGGCAGAGATAGGAAGTGAAAGTTTCCAAAGACTTTGGAAAGAAAACTAGTGAGAGATGTGTCTAAAGACCCAGAACAACTGCAAGACATGAGTGAATAACTTGGCCAAGTCGGGAATTAGAGAAGACAATCACTAGAACCCTGCACAGGAATGGATTGTGAGGTTGCAGACCAAGAAAAACTGGTCTGCAACCGGAGTGGTGGCCTAGAGGTAGAGCATCCGCCCCACAACCAGGAGGTCGGGGTTCAAGTCCTGGCCGGGTTATGCCAAAGATCATATAAAAATGGAACTTCCTGCTGTCCAGCTTGGTGCTCAGCAAAAATGGAACGGAGGAGGGAAATGTGGGCAGCAGTGGCTCGGGAGGTAGAGCGGGTCATCCAATATCCAGAGGGTTGGCGGTTCAAATCCTGCTCTCCCCAGCCATCCTGCCGTTGTGTCCCTGGGCAAGACACTTTACCCACCTTGCCTCCAGTGTCCATGATACTGGGTATGAATGTATATAAATGTTTGGTAGCGGTCCAGAGGCCATTGGCGTGGATTGGCAACCACGTTTCCATCAGTCTGCCCCAGGACAACTGTGGCTACAGCAGTAGCTTAACCACTATCAAAATGTCTGTCTGGAGTGAATGAATAATGGACTCACTGTAAGCACTTTGAGATGTCACTTGACATGTAAAGCACCATATAAATCTAATTATTCTTGTGTAATGTTATTATTAAAAATTCCACTTCTGCAGAAGACGCCTTCAAGCTAGACTAAAGTATGCTAAAGACAACCTAGAGAAAGATTGTGCATACTAGAAGTGCATCCTTTGGCCAGATGAGATGAAGCTAGAGCTCTTTGGCCATAGAGACACCGCTGATGTTTGGAGGAAGAAGGGGGAGGGGTAAAACCCATAGACCCCCCCCCCCCCCCCAGCAAAACACGGTTGTGGGAGCATTATGCTGTGAGGATTCTTCTGTGTCTCTGGAACTGGGAATCTCCTCAAGGTGGAAGGAATCATGAAGGAAGAAGGATATGTGAAGATTTTGAAGGAAAACCTCAAGCAGTTTGCAGCAGAGCTGGGTCTGGGTCGTTGCTTTGTCTTCCAACATGACAGTGATCCAAAATGCGTCGCTCCTGGTGAAGAACTACCTCCAGAAGACCAAAGTGAACGTTATTGACTGGCCTGCACAAAACCCTGACTTGAATCCCATTGAAAATCTGTGGGATGGACTAAAGACTGAGGTCTACGCCAGAAGATCATCACATCTGGAGGAGCTTGAGAGATTCTCCAAAGAAGAATGAGCTGGGATTGCTCAGAAGATGTGTGAGACCTGTTGAAAACTATGACAAATGACTGCAGGCTGTTATCAAGCAAAAATGATGCATAACTGACTCTTAGCATCAATGGACTCATAATTTTGACCCTGATAGTTTTTGTTTTTTGTGAAGTCATTTTCTGTATGCAAAGTAAAATAATGTAAACATCCAAAATAAAACTAAGATCTTTGGAAAAGCTGTGTTAAAATTCTTTACGTTGTTTAACAGCACTTTGGAAATACTTAAAAAAAAAAATTCCATAGGAGAGCTCATAATTCAGTCCTCAAATATATATATCACACTGAACTGTTGCTAAAGGGGGGGAATAAAGGGTTTAATTATCCAAAAAGCATGAATAGATGAATATCTTTGCATTTAAGTTGTCTACTCTACCCTGACTTCAGAAGTTGTTAAATGTTGGATAGATTGGCATGTGCTTACAGATTCTTTACAACATCCTCTAAAAACAGTTTGTAAACAGATGTTTCCTTTGTGGTTTCAACTCTTAAGTGCTGTATTTGACGGTAACATGAGCTTTGTCTGAAGCACAAATTCATGCCAACCTTTAGTGCCACATATTTTATCTAAAGATCATAATTCTCTTTTTTTTTCCCCATGTCCTTTTTCCTACACTAGGGGCAATTCAGCAACCCAGAGACCCCAGGGTATGTCGGATTTGCCAATCTGCCTAATCAGGTTCATCGCAAGTCGGTTAAAAAAGGTTTTGAGTTCACCCTCATGGTTGTAGGTGAGTGCATTACCAGTTTCACATCGAGTCCCTTTTTTGTCTTGCTGTAATGTGATGCTGGATTTATTTAGTTTGGCTTGTGAGTTTCTGTGATTGTCAAACTGGACCAGTAGAGTAAACATGTATGTTTAGTGTATTTTTCTGTTTATGTGCTGTAGTTGTTTTATAAACACTGCAAAGACTTTTGTTGCGCATTTGTTAAGAGTGATCTGGCCCTTTTTTGTCTTTGAGCTTGTCGTCTGCATGACGTACTATAGCTCAAATCTCACACCTGTGTAGCTGGTCAGCTGACGGCAGCGATGTGAGTTGTGTGACTGTGTGAACTGCTGTGTGTGGTGGAATTGGGGGAGGGTTGAAGCTCCCCTGAACGCTGACTGCTCATCCTTCTGCTTTAAAATAAACTAGAGTGGAATGTAGTCTGTGAGCCCCAAGAGGACGATTCACACGATGGACAGCGAGGCCTGCTGGTCTTTGTAATGCAGTAATAACTACAAGTTTTTTAAAATAAATCTGCATTTTTCCAGTATTATTAACCAAATGCAGTTTTTCACCCCAGACAGAAATTATCTATTTACAAAGAAAATTAAAATATTTTTTCTTCTCATTATAACATTGGCATTTTTCCCTTTCCCACATGTATCTGGATTTAGTATGATATATTTGTTGTTCCCATGAGATGTTTTGGCACATTGCCAACTAAGGAAGCAGCAAAGGTGACAGTAAATCTTTTGCCATGAGTCACAGTAACATCACCTATTCCAGTAACTGTAGTTTAATAGAAAATAGTTTCTTATATTTCATTCAAGCGTGCACATTTTGTTACCGATAGCTGCCTTTTTTTTTTTACTTTGATATAATTATAGGTCTAGAATAAAGGCCGATGAAAGTCCTGTGAATCAAAACAGTGGTCCTGAAAACAGTGGCTGTCTTTTAGCCTCTCTTAAAGTGCACTGGTCTTATGACCAAAGTTAGCCTGTGAAACACTTCTGCCATTGCCAGAAATTGAACTACTCTTATGACCTGTGTCTACTACCCAACCAATAAGGATGCCGCCTGATGCTACTGACACTGGCACCGTAGGGGGAAAAAAAATCTAAGCAAACCTATCATCATCATCATCATCATAGCAGTCTGTCGTGGGCAAACCCAAACAGACAGTATCATATGAAGGTTAAGCTAAATTTGTGGAATTCCAGTTAAGAAGAAAGTGAAGTGAGCTATAGCAGCAGAAACCTTGACTGAATGATGAGTCCTTCGATTAAATCAAGAAGTATTAGCATGTAGCATGTTTACATCTAGGTTTGTACACTATGGCTGTGGTGCAGGTGTAGTGTGGCCGACAACTGATTGGAGGGTCGGGTTCGATTCCCGCTCTGTCTGCAGTCTGCATATCGAAGTGTCCTTGAGCAAGACACTGAACCCCCAGTTGCTCCTGATGGGTCAGGCCAGCGCCTGTGTATGGCAGCTCGGCTGCCATCAGTGTGTAAATGGGTGGATAGCAGGATCTGTAAAGTGCTTTGGTCATCCAGAGATGAGAAAAAGTCCTATATAAGTGAACGCCATTTACCATTTATTCACAAAAAGTTAGGGATATTTGGCTTTCGGGAAAAATTTATGGAAAATGTAAAAAGTTCAGGCTACAGTGATATTATATCATGAAAGTAGGGCATTTAAGTAGAAGCATGCAATGGTGATTTCGTCATCTCAAAAATTTATTGAAACAAAAGCCAACAACAGTGATGGGTGTACCACAACAAAAATATCAACGTCTCAATAACTTGTCATGTGCCTTTGAGCATCAATTACAGCCTGACAATGACGTCTCATGCTGTTCACAAGGGGCTTATTGTCTGCCTAGCCAAAGCATTCCACTCTTCTTGAAGGGCGGCCTTCAGGTCATTGAGGTTGTGGGATACAGGGTTATGAGCCTCTACATGGCAATTCAGCTGATCCCATACGTTTTCTATAGGATTCAGGTCTGGAGAAAGTGCAGGCCACTCCATTTGTGGTACCCCAACCTCCAGCAGCCGTTTCCTAATGATGCAACCTTGATAAGCTGGAGCATTGTCATCCATGAAAATGAAATTAGGCCTGTGTTGTTCATGCAGGGGCACAGTGACTGGATTAATGATGTGATTCAGGTAGTATCGGCTTGTCACTGTACCATGTACAAGATGTAGGGCAGTTCTGTATTGACTAGACACACCTGCCCAGACTGTAACACCACCACCACCAAAGGTTCATCTGGTGACAACAGTGGTTGATGCATAGCGCTGTCCTTGACATCTCCAACATCGTTGACGGCCATTATTTCTGCTCGGCGTGAATCGACTTTCACAAGAGAACAGCACTGAGGCCCACTGGTCCCTTGTCCAGCGTAAATCGTCCCTGGTCCATGTAAGATGATGACGCCTGCGCCTGATGGTGTGGTCAGGTACCCTTGCAGGTCGTCTAGCACGTAGACCACGCTGATGTAAATGGTTTTGGATGGTCTGACGTGACACTTGGGTGCCTCTCACCTCCCTTAAATGTGCCTGGAGTTGAGTGGTATTCGTCATCCCATTCCACAGGGCACTTTTCACAATGAAGCGGTCATCAGCGTGTGATGTGGCCAAAGGATGTCCATTTCTGTGCCTTTCTGTGACTCTTCCAGTCTCTCTGTATCTCTGTTGCAACCTGCTGATGACAGTCTGTGGCCACTTCCCGCTGAGAACGTCCTGTTTGAAGCCTCACAATGGCGAGGTACTGTTGATCAATTGTTACCTGTCATCTTGGTCTCGTGATGTCAAATGTGAACAGCGTGATGAAGAGGACTGTTTAAATACCAATTCTAATTGAACCAGAAATTTTATTGGTCGATTCATGGATCAAACACCTGTTGTGAATTTTGCTGTTGAGCACCTTGTTAGAGAACAGCAAGTTATGCAAAAAAGTATTGAAACATTGAACAATTAGACATGTGCATTCAAAAGGTTAGAGAAGGTCAAATTAAGTTCACCTGTAAAGGTTATAGTGGATTTTAGATGCATTCTGAAATTTCACCCGAAAGCCCAATATCCCTAACTTTTTGTGAGTAGTGTATATTGCCTTCTGATACAGGTCATTGTCAGGTGTCATCGTGGTACACACAGTACATAAAAAATGTTGAAGTCCTTTGTAGGTTTATCAGTTCCATGGCACACACTTTGGCAGGAAATGAACAAGGTTGCTGAAATGACATAGTCTGTATGAGGAGGAGCTGACATTTTCTCTGTACAGTTTAAGTTTGCCTAATAAAGTATGGCTCATAAACATTTAAAAGAAACCTGTCCAAAAATGCAGTATTCAGTTGCTTATGCAGCCGTCTATTGCAAATCCACATCAATATTCAGAATAAAGATGTTTTTACCTGGTGGTGCTATTTTTAAACCCTTATCACTTTAATGTTCCCTGATCTGGATCCCAGGAATGATTAATCCCCCACCTGAATGTTTTGATGAGATACTGAAGGCAAATTGTGTGATGTTGATGTGTGTTTCTGTGCGAGGTCTTGTGTGCATCTCAAACGTACATCGTTTCCTGCAGCACACCAAGGGCCTTTGTTCTTTCTGTCAAGACTAAATTCATCAAAAGAGGCTCACAATAACCAGAACATGGCTGAAATTTTGTTGTTCTTAGCAGTACATGTAGTTCCTTTTCTACCAAACCTATTTACTTTTTCAGTGTTGTGTGCTCAAAGGGATTGTTGCCCTTCTGTCTGTTGTCTGAAGGTGAATCTGGACTTGGTAAATCCACCTTGATCAACAGCCTCTTCCTCACTGACTTGTACCCTGAGAGAGTCATCCCTGGAGCAGCAGGTTAAAACAACACACATATATTTGAAATGATTAAATTTTAGCTTAAGAGTTACAAAAAAATAAAATCCCACACTGACTGTATTATATTTTAAATAGAAAAGATAGAGAGGACTGTTCAGATCGAGGCATCGACTGTAGAAATTGAGGAACGAGGAGTGAAACTTCGTCTTACTGTGGTGGACACACCAGGATATGGAGATGCCATCAACAGCCAAGACTGGTATGAAATAAATTTCTACTATTTATTAATGCTTTTAAATACAAAGCCCAATTCCACTGAAGTTGGGATGGTGTGTAAAATGTTAAAAAAAAAAAAAAAGCGAATAAAAATCCTTTTCAACCTATATTCAACTGAATGCACTGCAAAGACAAGATATTTAATAGACAATAGATCATGTGTGAAAAACTCATTGGATAGTTAAGACCATACAAGTTCAACTCCACTGGTTGATGGAGTGGGGTGGATGTTGCCACACAAACTTGATCTACACCAACCAATGATGAACACATCTCTATGAGCAAAAGTGACATAACATAGCATAAATATTTTTAAATGGTATAAAAACATTTCACAAAAAACAGGATAACTAAAGCTTCTCATTGAGTCCAAAGGGCTCCGCTGTGTTCAGAGTATGGATCCAGTATGCTTCCCTGCAGAGCAGTCTTGATAATATCTCCACTTCTAGGAGGAAGCATAATTCTCTCAGTTCCCCTGAATTTAAGTGAAGCTGGGGAACCATGGATGGCCTGAACATAATGGTAAGCAATGGCATAGTCCATATTTTTAGTGTGAATTGCAGTCTTGTGTTCTGAGATCCTTGCTTTTAGAGCTCTTTTTGTTTGTTCCACACAGATCAGGCCACACGGATACTTTAACAAGTAAATCACGTGTGCTGTTGCAATTAATAAACTAATGTAATATTTTTACCAGTCCAGGTGTGTGAAAAGTACATTGTCATTTCAGTTCTCCTGTTTGTATAGTAGTATTGACAAATAAAATCTTTGAATCTTGTGTCAAAGCCTGTTGGAGGAGCCTGTAAACAGGAAACAGACTTGAGTTGTTTTCCAATGTCAGAATGCACCAGTCTTATCTCTCAGATTATGACAATGTTTAAAAGAAATAAGAGGAGTAGTGGAAATATGATTCAATGACAGATCACTTTTAAGAACATTCCAGTGTTTAAGAATAATATTTTTAACTTTACCTGCTACAGGTGAAAATTCATCGGAAAAAGTTACTCTGGGGGAGGTTGTAAGATTCATAGTTTTTTCAATGGTAGCAACTGTCTATCTGTATGCCAGGCCCTCTGATAGGCTGCAGAAATATATTTTAGAGGATAACCTCCTTCTTGAAAGTTCTGTTGCATCTCAGTAGCTTGTACTTGGAACTCACTATCAGTACTACAATTTCTTCTCAGTCTTAAAAATTGCCCCAATGGAATCTTTTGAATGAGATGTTTAGGAAGATGGCTTCTGGCTTGTAGAAGAGTATTTCTGCTCAGTGGATTATGATAAATGGTGGTTTCAATCACATTATTGGTACCTTTGTAAAGTGTCAAATCAAGAAAATGGACCGATGTACTATTCTGTTCCATGGAAAATGATAGCTAGTTTGTAGTAGAATTGATATTTCAAGAAGGCAGTTAACTCTTTGCTATTTCCTCGCCAGATAACCAAGATGTCATCAATATATCTTTTCCATAGGACAATTTTGGAAAAAAAAAATGAATTTTGAAGAGAATTGTAGGTAAATTTTTCTTCCCAGAGGCCCATAACAAGACAGGCATAGGATGGTGCATAAGTACTGCCCATTGCTGTACTACAGGACTGCAAATAATAGGAGTCTGCATACCTGAAAAAGTTCATGGTAATGATCATCTCAGACCGAGAAAGTCAAAATCCAGTAGAAAGAAAAATCTCATGAGGGCATGTAGTCAAAAAATGGGCCAGAGCAGCAAGACCATTTTCATGGGGTATACAGATATATAAGCTTTGCACATCTAACATGATAAGAAAATTATTTTGTTGATATCTGAAGTCTTTCAGTGTATTGAGTACATCAGCTGTGTCCCCAAGAAAGGATGGAAGATCAAAGGCAAATTTCTTAGCAAAGAAGTCAACATATTGAGATAAAGGCTCTGTAAGATTGCCAATACTTGCCACAGTAGGACAAAGAGGGGGATTAGTAGCAGACTTACTGTGTGTATTATAGGCAGACCATAAAATACAGGACAGACAGGATGTTCAACAATCAAAAAGTCATTTTCTTTTTCAGTTAGCCTACCTCTCTTGAATGCAAGATTGATACATTCAAAAAATTTTTAAATTTTCAATAGGATTTAGCTTCAAAGGTATATAATAGCTGATCTCAGACAGTTGACTTCTTATACTGGAGTTGTATTGCTCACATCCCATAACTACAGTGGAGTTGAACTTGTATGGTCTTAACTATCCAATGAGTTTTTCATACATGGTCTATTTTCTATTTAATGGCAGCCATTTTGTTTAGTTTTATGTGATTCTGAAGAAGACACAGTGTTGAAACGTTAGTCTTTGCACCAATAAAGGCTGTAAATTGGACAGTGTGCTCCAGACTCTTTTTCCTTAATGAGTTTGATGTCCTTGAGCTAAGAGGCACCTGCTACAGCTTCAGATGATTGGGGAGGAAGCACAGAAGCTCCTTTTTCCACATTATATTTAATGTTCAAAATGATAAACTGTATTTTTTTTTTTTTTGCAAATATTCACTCATTTTGAATTTGATTCCTATAATGCATTACAAAAAAGCTGGGACGGGGCAAGAAAAGACTCGGAAAGTTGACGAATGGTCAAAAAACGCCTTTCGGAGTATTCCACAGGTGAACAGTTAATTGGAAACAGGTGAGTGCCATGATTGGATAAGGCTGTCGTTCACAAGCAAGGATGGGGTGAGGTTCACCACTTTGTGAACAACTGCGTGGGCAAATAGTCCAACTGTTTAAAAACAACATTTCTCAATGTACAGTTGCAAGGAACTTATGTATTTCATCATCTACAGTCCATCCTAGTCCATGGGCAGCTCGGTGGTGCAGTGGTTAGTACTGTGCAGCACAGTAAGAAGGTCACAGGGTCGATCCCACCCCCTGACCATCGGTGACCCTTCTGTGTGGCGTTTGCATGTTCTCCCTGTGTCTGCGTGGGTTTACCTTGGGTACTCTGGTTTCCTCCCACAGGCAAAAAACATGCAAGTTAGGTTAATTGGAGACTCTAAAGTGGCCCTAGGTGTAAATGGTGAAGGGATTGGTGTCGTACTGTGGCTGCCTCATCCATCCAGGTGGATGCCCTGAACTTCCCTCTGGGATTAATAAAGTATGCAAAAACACACACACAAAAAAAAAACCTCATCTCAAGATGAAGAGAATCTGGAGAAATTTCTGCACCTAGGCGGCAAGGCCGAAAACCAACAGTGAATACCGTGACCTTCGGTCTCTGAGGTGGCACTGCATTAAAAACAGACATAATTCTGTAAAGGCTATTACCACGTGGGTTCAGAAACACTTTGGAAAACCACTGTCAGTTAACAGTTTGTCACTACATCTACAAGAGCACATTAAAACTCTACCATGCAAAGTGAAAGCCATATGTCAAGAACACTCAGAAACGCCGCCGGTTGCTCTGGGCTCGAGCTCCTCTGAGATGGACTGACACAGAGTGGAAAAGTGTGCTATGGTCTGATGAGTCCACATTTCAAATTGTTTTTGGAAATCATGGATGTTGTGGCCGCCGAGCTAAAGAGGAAAATGACCATCCAGATTGTTATCAGCTTTAAGTTCAAAAGCCAACATCTGTGATGTATGAAGGTGTATTACTTCCCCATGGCATGGGTAACTTGCACATCTGTGAAGGCATCGTTGATGCTGAATGGTACATACAGGTTTTGGAGCAACATGTGCTGCCATCCAAGCAGCATCTTTTTCAGAGGCATCCCTGCTTATTTCACCAAGACAGTGCCAAGCCACATTCTGTAGGTATTACAACTGCTTGGCTTTGTAGTAAGAGTGCGGGTACTAGACTGACCTTCCTGCAGTCTAGACCTGTCCCTCATTGAAAATGTGTGGCACATTATGAAGTGCAAAATGTGACACCGGAAACCCCGGACTGTTCGGCAACATTCAAGCAAGAATTGGAAAGAATTCCTTCTCCTACAAAGCTTCAACAGTTGGTGTCCTCAGTTCCTAAATGCTTGAGTGTTGTTAAAAGGAAAGATGATGCAATGCAGGGGTAAACATGTCCAAAAAATCTGGGACAGGGACATGTTGCATGCATCAAATTCAAAATGAGTCGGTATTTGCAAAAAAAACAAACAATAAAATTTATCAGTTTGAACTAGGGAAGTTAATGATAATTGACTTTCAATTAATTGTCAATAAGAATTTAGTTGATTAAATTAGTTGTCAATTAACTGATAACTCAGCAGTCCTTTTCAGTGGGAGCTTATTCTATGAAATGTAGTGGCATTGCCATCCAGGCGGGGGCGCACACGGTCACCCATTGCTGCCTTTCAACTGAAACTAAAGAAAAAAGCAGGAGACAACGGCAAGTCCCCAGAGTGCATACACTGTGCAGAGCAAAAAAACTCGCCCTTCTGGATTACGTCGGCGAGCCACAACTTCCAATGGCAATTGAGCTTGAAGAGCCACCTGCCTGTTTCAAATCAGCAGGGCCAAGAAACAGACCAGAGCAAGGAAAAAGATTACACGAGCGCAAAAACCCATCCCCATTGCCTTCAACCCGCCGCAAGATGGGAAAGCAGACTGGACTCAAGTTACCACTGAGGTAACGGACAACAGAGGGAGGCCAGATCGTACTGGGTTTGCCTGGATTTCCGGGGTACTGTGGTGACATTTAACATTCAACAGATGAAGCAGCTTACAATTTATTTTCCTGTTAAAACAGTCTACTAGTGCATCTCAGTAAATTAGAACATGAAAGTTTTTTTTTTTTTTTTTTTTTTTTTTTTTTTTTGGTGATACTAGTGCATACCTGTGCATGCCCATAGAAATCAAGTATAAGCAAGTATTTCTGCATGCCCGTAGAAAGCAGGTGTAAGCAAGCACGTCACCACTTGTTCAATGATGCCTGCCTTTGATCTTTGATGGTGTCATAGCGAGTCCTATGATCGTGAGTGATGCCTGCCTTTGATCTTTGAAGATGTCATAGCGAGCCCTATGACCTTTGATGTCATCATATAGACACCATAGGCTGATGGCATAGCGAGTCCTATGATGCCTGCATTTGATCTTTGATGATGTCATAGCGAGTCCTATGATTGTGAGTGATGCCTGTGTTTGATCCTGTGATCATGAGTGAGTGTGAGTGATGCCTGCCTTTGATCTTAGATGATGTCATCATATCTCCCCATTTCAGCAGTCATTTTATCATCAGACCTCAAGTGATATTGACTACAGTGAAGAAATTCCAGGGTTTGCTTCCTCTGTAGCGGCTTGTGGGGCACTCTGACTTGTGGAAGCTAAATTGAGAAGGGTTTGAGACACTTGCAAGGACTCTATTTGGCGAGAAAACTTGTTGCACAAATTTTTTGAACACGTTGAAAATTCCTGCAACACGAGAGCAAGGCCCTGCAACTCCATCCATCCATCCATCCGTCCATCTTCTACTGCTTAATCCTTTCGGGTCGCGGGGGGGCTGGAGCCTATCCCAGCATCCTTGGGCGAGAGGCAGGGTACACCCTGGACAGATCGCCAGTCCATCGCAGGGCCAACACAGAGAGACAGACAACCATTCACTCTCACATCCATACCTAAGGACAATTTAGAATCCCCAGTTTTGATGCCAATTAACCTAACTTGCATGTTTTTGGCATGTGGGAGGAAACCGGAGTGCCCGGAGTAAACCCACGCAGACACGGGGAGAACATGCAAACTCCACACAGAAGGGTCACCGATGGTCTGGGGGTGGGATCGAACCCACGATGGTCAAGGGTGGAATCGATCCCATGACCTTTTTTGCTGTGCTGCCACTGTGCTAACCACTGCGCCACCGTGCTGCCCGCCCTGCAACTCATGAGAGGAAATTGTGAACCCCCACAAATGTTTTGAGAGATTTTTGAAACTCCCTCGTGAATGCCGTTCTCCAAGTGGTCACGAGCTGTCGCAGCCCAATGAGACACTGTTTTTACAGTCTGTATGACAGCCCATAGGAAGCTTCCTCAACACGACCAATCACAACCATACTCAGTCATGACCTCTCCCCCGTTTTATCGCATCAAATAACCAGTTAAAACTAACCTCATCTGAAAAAATGAAAACGTGAACATGCATCCTGATTTTTTTTTTTTTTTTTTTTTTTTAAAGATATGTTTGACTAATACAGTGATCCCTCACTTATCGCGGTTAATGGGTTCCAGAACCGACCGCGAAAAGTGAAAAACCGCGAAGTAGCGTCACCCCTAATGACGTCACCCATAAATAACACACACGTTCATTCTCTCACTCTCTCTCATATGATACGTGTGTGTGTGTGTGTGTGTAAGTGTACATACATACGTAGATGTAAATAAAGTGTACATAAATATGTTTTTAGAACTCTTTTATTTTTATAACAAGATACGTAACTCAAGATGAAGATGATTTACGTACTGCACAGGTTAATGAGAGCTTTACTGCTCCTCAGGTGACGCCTCATCGTCAGGTGCTAGAGGCGCAGGATTGTCGAGGGCAGCTGCAGGAGGCGGCGTAGTGGCTCGACGGGAAGACTATTTCACACAAAAAGGGACAAGAGAACAGCGAAAAGTTCCACGCTGCGAGACTAGCGATAAAGAACAATGAATGCGGTCTTCCTTCGGTGGGTATGGGCGCTCTGCAGGGAGAAAGCTGGGTAAAACGTCTCGGCCAATCAGCTTGCGAGGTAAAACGTCTCGGCCAATCAGCTTGCGAGATTCCCAAGCAGTGAAGAGGTGGGCGGAGAGGAGTGGAGCGGTGGTCAGAGAGGTGGATTTTGAGTTGAGCGGCTCTCCGTGTTGATACCTGATGTTCTAATGTAGTCTCCCTGCCTTCTGCTAGCGCCCGCCCATTTTTTCTCAGTTTTGAATTTTTGATGAATATTTCTGAAAAATCCGCGATGCACTGAGGGCGCGAAAGGTGAAGCGCGAAGTAGCGAGGGATTACTGTATTGTCAATTTTCAGTTGGGCACAGTGTGGAGAAGCGGAGCTTATCATCTTACTGCAGCCCACCACCGAAGCACAATTGAGATGTGCAAGCTTCAGTTTTGGGAGAGCTCTCATGTCGTCCATATTCATAGTAGTCTGTGGCAGATCTTTTTTGTTGTATGTTTACTGTGTGTTTTATCTATTTTTCTAGCTTCAGCACCATCATCAGCTACATTGATGACCAGTTTGAGCGCTACCTCCATGACGAGAGTGGTCTAAATCGTAGACACATCGTTGACAACAGAGTTCACTGCTGCTTCTATTTCATCTCTCCACTTGGCCACGGGTGTGTCCCACTCTGTGCACTCAAATACAAAATATATTTGAATTGATGCAGCGAAAGACCTTCTCAAATCCTCATTTGGATTTTTTTTGACTCTGTTTCCTGTCCCTCCCAGTCTAAAACCACTTGACGTGCAGTTCATGAAGGCCATTCACAATAAGGTCAATGTGGTTCCTGTCATCGCCAAGGCTGACACACTCACCCTCAGAGAGAGGGAGAGGCTCAAGCGTAGGGTGAGGACAACAACGTTGACCATTGCTTAGGGATTTTTCCATTTCCTGACTTGATTTGACCATCTGGTATATAAAAATATGTACAAACGCATGACCTGCATGCTGACCCTGTGCTGGCATTTCTCTAGACTTGTCAAAACAGTAAATATACAGTATGATTGACATTTACAGTAACTGCTAATTGTAAGTATTAATTTGTCTCTCTGATGCTGATTAGATTCTCGATGAGATTGATGAGCACGGCATCAAGATATATCACCTTCCTGACGCAGAGTCGGATGAGGATGAGGACTTCAAGGAGCAGACCAGGATCCTCAAGGTAATGTCTGCATCCTCCCCAATGTGACAATCTTAATAGAAGATTGCCATGTGAGTTGTTTGGGGGGGGGGGGGATTCTTGGTATTTTCAGACCATCTCAAAATTTACATGTGTGCCATAAGACAGAGTTCATTATAAAGACCCACAGTTGCTAATTGCACTCATTTCATAGTTGCCAGACTGTGTCTACTGCAGCTTTGGTTAGTTGTAACACGTTCGCATTGGTTGGTTGAGATCCATATTGGTACAAAATTGGTCCTGTTCTCAGTTAAGTAAAATATTTTGAGAGTATCTTGTGGCCATGAAATGAGTAAGTTTGTTGTTGGTTATCACCCTATAAATTCATGAAATCTCTGTGTGTCATGGCCAAAGATCATAGGACCACCTATGATGTTCCTATGATCTCTGCATGATGTTCTATGATGTTCATATGTATAACGACTCCTTATATGTGAAATGTCCTATGATCCTATGTAACAAAGGCAGGCATCACTCGTGATGTTAGGACTCGCTATGACATCACCAAAGATCAAACGCAGGCATCACTCACAATCATAGGACTTGCTATGTCATGACATCAGCAAAGATCATAGGACTCGCTATGACATCATCAAAGATCAAAGGCAGGCATCACTGAACGAGTGCTGACATGCTTGCTTACACTTGCTTTCTACGGGCATGCAGAAATCCTTTCTTATACTTGGTTTATACGGGTATGCACTAGTTTCTACAAATTAGCAAACCGTGTTATAGCCACACGTGCTATTGTAACATCAAGTTAAGGTATAACTTCAGCATTAGGCTGTATTAGTTGTTGGAGTGGCACTAGGCCAGTGTGATGCTGGGACACTTAAGAGTGGAAAGGAATGCGTCAAACTACATAAAGCAGTATAATGTTGTCCTATACTTGCTTAAAAATTGAAAACTCTGTATACTGTACCACCGATATGCCTTAAAGGTGAATGTAAATATTTGTTGAAGAGAAAACATGTCCACTTATCATATTCCATCAAATTAGGTTAGTCTTTAAGTATCAGTTTTGCTGGGTAATTGTTGTACATAGCCAATCTGCCCCTTCCATTTTGTCCAGGCCAGCATCCCGTTTGCAGTTGTAGGCTCCAACCAGCAGATTGAGGCCAAAGGAAAGAAGGTGCGAGGTCGCCTGTACCCATGGGGAGTTGTGGAGGTGGAGAACCCCGAACACAACGACTTCCTGAAGCTGCGGACCATGCTGATGTGAGTGATGAAGGAACTAGAGAAAGCTAATTCTCATTGGCTGTGTCCAAAGTCATTCACTCATTCCTAACTAGTTGCTGTATAGGGAATTCAGCTGTAGACTATATACACTACTCACAAAAAGTTAGGGATATTTATCTTTCAGGTGAAATTTATGGAAAATGTAAAAAAGTTCACGCTACAGTGATATTACTGTATATCATGAAAGTAGGTCATTTAAGTAGAAGCATGCTCCTCACTGCTTTGAAGACCAGAACAAATTACAGAGACTAAAAAATGGATTTTAAGTAATCAAGTCTGCCAGCATTGACTCTCCCCTTCACAAGTTGATTTATTGTCTGCTGAGGCATGGCATTCCACTCTTCTTGAAGGGCAGCCCTCAGGTCATTGAGGTTGTGGGGTACAGGGTTACGAGCCTCTACACAGCGACTCAGCTGATCCCATAGGTTTTCTATGGGATTCAGGTCTGGAGAAAGTGCAGGCCACTCCATTTGAGGTACTCCAGCCTCCAGAAGCCGTTCCTTAATGATGCAACCTTGATAAGCTGGAGCATTGTTGTCCATGAAAATGAAATTAGGCCTGTGTTGTTCATGCAGGGGCACAATGACTGGATTAATGATGTTATTCAGGTAGTATCGGCTTGTCACTGTACTATTCACAAAGTGTAGGGCAGTTCTGTTTTGACTAGACACACCTGCCCAGACTGTAACACCACCACCACCAAAGGCTTGTCTGGTGACAATAGTGGCTGATGCATAGCGCTCTCCTTGATGCCTCCAACATTGTTGGCGGCCATCATTTCTGTTCAGTGTGAATTGACTTTCGTCAGAGAACAGCACTGAGGCCCACTGCCCCTTGTCCAGCGTAAATGCTCCCTTGCCCATGCAAGACGATGATGCCTGTGCCTGATGGTGTGGTCAGGTACCCTTGCAGGTTGTCTAGCATGCAGACCATGCTGATGTAAACGATTTTGAATGGTCTGACATGACACTTGGGTGCCTCTCACCTTTCTTAAATGCGCCTGGAGTTGAGTGGCATTCATCATCTGGTTCTGTAGGGCACTGTTCACAGTGAAGTGGTCATCAGCGTGGGATGTGGCCAAAGAACGTCCATTTCTGTGCCTTTTGGTGACTCTTACAGTCTCTCTCTATCTCTGTTGCAATCTACTGATGACACTCTAAGCTCAGTGGCCACTTCCCTCTGAGAACATCCTGTTTGAAGCCTTGCAATGGTGAGGTACTGTTGATTAATTGTTAGGCGTCGTCTTGGTCTCATGATGTCAAAATGTGAACAGCATGATGAAGAGGACTGTTTAAATACCAATTCTAATTGATTCAGAAATTTTATTGGTTGATTAATGGATCAAACACCTGTTGTGAATTTTGCTGTTAAGCACCTTGTTAGAGGACAGCAAGTTGTGCAAAAAAAGTATTGAAACATTGAACAGTTACAGTAGACATGTGCATTCAGGAGGTTAGAGAAGGTCAAATTAAGTTAACCTGTAAAGGTTGCAGTGCATTTTAGGTGCATCCTGAAATTTCACCCGAAAGCCCAATACCCCTAACTTTTTGTGAGTAGTGTATAATGAAGTCATTAGAAAATTGAAAAATATCGCTTTGAAGACTGCAGCATTGTTCATTCTGTTATTATGGTGAGACGGTAAAATTTAACACATGAATGTCTGCTTAAAGAGTTTGCTCTCTGAGGTTCTTTCATTTAAAATGTATACCTACTGAACCCTGTTTGTATTTGGTTTCTTCTGAAGCAGTAGGGAACGTTAAAGTTGTCAAAAGTGCCATTGTGTCATATGTGTTTTATTGTCTGGTGACTTTTCCCACAACTGCACAGAACCCACATGCAGGATCTTCAGGAAGTGACCCAGGACCTGCACTATGAGAACTTCCGCTCAGACCGCCTCAAGCGGGGTGGCAGGTTGTCCTCCCATGGTTACATTCTGCCTCTGTCTCCTGCGTACGTACTTGTCTGTCAGCTTGCTTTTCTGCACCTCCCCTACCTCAAACAGCCAACCTCACAATATTCCACCCTCACAGTAGTTATATGGAGTACAGTACTGTTGACAGGAGATGAAAGTGGAACATGACTCGGCTCGGAAAACCAGTTATCACCGATGGGGCTTATTCCTGTTTGGTGGGATCTCCAGTCATTCACTTCCTTTTCTGTTGACTCCTGTGACATTGTTGAACTGTTATCAGTTCTTTAGTGCAGTAGCTCTAACTCATGTTATTGCATGTGAACTACACCAGTTAGACTGTTGTGTAGTAGTAGATAGAACTGATTTCATAGTAGTGGTGTGTGTGTGAGTTTTCCCTCCTTAGTTCTTGTTTGTTAAATGTGTGAATAATTAGAATTATACTGGGGTCTGTAATCATATGACTCTTTACAGAGCGATCAGTGGGCCCCTATGACTTTGACAAAAAAGAATAAAGAAATTACAAATTTACATTAGAAAAAATATGGGAGATCAATCTGCAAAAACTCCTAAATGTACAAGAAGAAAGTCACAAAGTCTTAAGATTTTCATGAGAAAAGTCACAATTTTACATGTGGGGGAAAAGTCCCAAGTAAAAAGTAGCAAATTTGTAGGAAACAAGATATATATTTATGAGGAAAGTTGCAAATTTAAGTGGAAAAAATTAATTTGCCGAAAGAGTTCAATATGGAAAAAAAAAAATCTCAAATTCTCCAGTCTCCACTGCACAAAAAGTAACATTACAATTAAAAATTTACAAACTTCTATAGAAAGGTTAAATTTTATTAAAAAAAAAAAGTTGCAAATTTAAAATTCTTAATTTCTTAAGTGGGCAAGTGGGTTCACATTTCATTCAAGGAGGAAAAAGCCTTTCCTGGTTTTAACGTCGATGAACCAGTTTATCCTCAGAACCGGTCTGTTTCACCCTGTTTTAAAGCTGAAGGATTTTGGTGGCTCCATGCTGATTGTTTTAGAGATAAAAACATTTTTGAAAATGGGCCTTTTGACATAGAGGTTGCTGACCCCAGAGGTGTGTGTGTGTGTGTGTGTGTGTGTGTGTGTGTGTGTGTGTGTGAGAGAGAGATTTCCGTTACCTAGTGTGGATATCTGACCATGTTACTCTAGTATGAGGGGGGGTTGAAAAGTTCACAGTGGTGAGATTTGACCAAATGTGGTTTATTTTTCAACATAGTCTCCCCTTCAGTCCACACACTTCTTCCATCGGTGTTGCAATGCTTGGATCCCTGCGGTTAAAAAATAAACCACATTTGGTCAAATTTTACTACTATGAACTTTTCACACCCCCTCCCTCGTATAGCCCAGATAGACTGTTTTAGACTTTTCTTTAAGGCCAATCCAGGATAAGGGAGTGGTTTGTTGTCTTCACATTACCGTGCCATCTGTCCACTGATGGCTGGCTGGTCTTGAATTCCATGAGTGAACTGCTGGAGGAGGTACTGTTTTCTCTAAATCTGGGGGAGGTAATGCTCTTCCCCTGACTTCTCCTGCTTCTCTCTCTTCAATCATCCCGCTCTTGTCTCTGTTCAGCCACTTGTTGTAGATGCCCACTTTTCTAACCGAAATACTAACCCACTGACCCCCTTCTGTATTTTGTCAGTGTGGCTTCCCGTTTCCCCAAACGCTGCTTTTAAAATGGGGTAACATCTCTGACACGCAAACTCACAGAAACACTGCTCACACGATCAATGTGCTTTTAAATGAATCTTCACAATAAGTGATTGTGCTTTTTAATAACCTCTCTGACCGTGCATTTACCCCAGATGGTTTTGTTGATTGGTTGTTTTCGCAGAAACATTTGCGATTAAGTCATGTTGCAACAATGTAATGTTAGCTGTGTTATTCAAGCAGAAAGGGGCCAGAGCCGGAGGAAATGGACAAGGATATGATTCTGCAGGAGAAGGAGGCTGAGGTGGGTAACTGACATTTTAATTTGTGTCTTCTTATGGGACATTCTTCTTCACATTCTTCTGATTTTTCCCAAATAATCTTTCACTCTTCCACACTATTTTTTTGTTCCTAAGGTGAACAGACTATAATTGTGTTTGAAATTATTCAACCCCCCCCCCCCCCCCCCGCCAATTGCAAATGATTTAGTTTTAGCTCATTCCGGCAAAGCTGAAAGGAGCTAATGCAGTGCCACGGTGTCCGTCCTCCATCCACATTTCACGGGACTTGCGACTCCTCCTAGGCAATATCATCATCCTCATCCTCCTTCCCCACTTGGCACGTGAACGGCCTTGGGGTCCAGCTGCTTATGAGGTGGAAAAATTTCATCCAACAGCTGCATGAAGTCCCCCCCCCCCCCCCCCCATCATGTGCCTGAGAGCCTGTTGCCTGTCTATTCCCAGACGTTTTTCAGTGTTTCTCCAGTTTGTCCTTCTGTTGCTTTTGTATGCCATCGTTTTCCATTCAGCACACATGCGTAATGCACTTCAGATATTGGAGATGACATAAGTCTGTGATTGGTTAAGATTTAGTGATTTGCACAAGTTTTCTATTTGAGATTTTAAATGACCAGTCCAGTTCCCCTTCAACCAAAGAGGAAAGGTCGATGCCCTTTTCCCGCCTGTTCTTGGGTGGAGCGTTTTGGCGGACATATCCTCCAGCGAACATTTTCCTCAGGAAACTGTTCCATATCACTTCCAGCTTTTGTATCTCTAAAGATCTGGAGCCAAGTGCTATTTTGATGTCTGGTTTGTGACCTAGGGGTTAAAAAACACATCTCCCATGTCAGATGGATAACAATAAATATCCTAAACTCTTATTTTTTTAATTTGTCCTAATCGGTATCATTATTTATAATACTGGAGTGATGGCCTAGTGGTAGAGCATCCACCCCAGCAGGGAGGTCATGGGTTCAATCCCTGGCCAGGTCATACCAAAGACCACGTAAAAATGGTCCTTCCTGCGTTCTAACTTGGTGCTCGGCATCACAGAATGGGGGTAAATAGGGAGCGTTGCATCAGGAAGACCATCAGGTGTTAAAAAAAAAAATTCAAATCAATATGCGTATCATTGTGATATTATTTGATGATATGCTGTGGCAACCCTGAAAGGGAGCAGCCAAAAAGTATCATTATTTATAATCAAAAATTATAACTTGCAGACACTCAAGAGAATGATGGGGGAAATTATATTTCTGTGATATTTGAAAGTCTCGTCAGTGAACGTAGCTTTTTATCATTATTGATGTTCTTCACAGTTGAGACGAATGCAGGAGATGATCGCCAAGATGCAGGCCCAGATGCAGAAGCAAGGGGACGGAGAGGGAGAAGGTCAGCGTGTGTGAAGAGTCTCGTAAGAACACAAAACACCCTCTTTGATGCTGCCGACACACTGCAGGTTCTGTTGGTGCATTCAGTAAATGTGACTTTTTTCTTTTCTTTTGTCCTGCAGGTGTTTGAGCCACTGCTTGAGTTTGACCAGACTGAGGTTCACAGCTGGTTAACTCTCACCGCTTGCCACCATTTTTTTTTTTTTTTAATTTTTTTTTTTTACTTCAGTTCCACATGGGATCTGGATTTTTTTAAATACATATAGCCTATTCAAACAGTGTTAAGTTTATATATTTACACACAGTTCTGTTTCTTACTTTTTTATGTTACCGAACTTACAAGCTACTTACATGAAGTGCTGTGACCAATTTTTTAAAATGGTTGCATATATTTTTGTTATACAGTTACTTTTTCTTTTGATATTTAGGAAAACCAAAGTATTGCTGCTTCTATTTGGTCCTCAAACATCTTTAAGAGCACATGATTGTGAAAGATTTATTTGGGAGAATTAACTGCTGAGAAAACTAGTAGCAAAAAAATGGTCAAACTTTTATTCATCCATGTTCAGATAATTCTATCCATATTATTACTCAGAGCCTGTGAATATGAGTTGACCACACAAGCATACCATGAAATGCAGTCTTTCGGCTCACTATTAATGTTGTTATCCCTCTCATATCATATGCATGCAACTCTGAACCTTTAGCTTTTTAAAGTTCAATTTCTTGCAGCTTCTCTCTTCCCCGTCTCATCCATTAGTGCCGTTCTCACATCAGTGTCACCGCGTGTGATTGCGTTTGAGTTGTGGTTAAGCGCCGTTGATATGAATTAAACTGTGACCCTTTTACAGTCTTCCTGTACGCCTGACAAATGAAGGACCACCTGATTGGTGCTTTCCAATTAACTGGACGCATTTACTCCATGTGTCCGTTCTACTGTAAAGTCATGTGACATGACCTCTGTGTGTGTGTGTGTGTGTGTGTGTGTGTGTTGTTTTTTTATGGGTGCAGTGAGATTTAAGTGGTCCAAACTTCTACCTGTTCCAACTGCTGAGAACTTTGTGGTTTCCATGACTACAGAGGTCAAATGTAGCCCTATAAGGTCAGTGTAGCCAACGTTGCCCTCACCAGCCAAGATGCGAGTTCCCAACATTCCTCTTTGTGCTGTTTTTACCCAACATTAAACAACCAAATTGTTACTGATGCCTATATATTGTAATAAAGGTTTTATTAAACTTCACTCTGCTCCTGAGTTGTTTTTTTTTCTCCATATTTTCATTCCTCGCATCACTAAAATTTTAGAGCACTTCATGCTTCCCTCTGCTGATGAGCTTCATGGAGATGTTGATTTTATTTTTCAGCGGGACTTGGCACCTGTCACACATTGACAAAAGTACCAAAACCTGGTTTATTTAATGACCATGTATCACTGTGCTTGATCGGCCAGCAAACTCTCCTGACCTAAACCCCACAGAGAAAATAGTCATGTGAAAAAATTTGGACACCCCTTTAAATATTCAGTTCTTATATTAAGAAATGTTCACAAATCTATGTCTAACCTTTTTTTATTTGCATTTTTTTTTTTTTTACATTTTGGCCATTTTAAATTGGAATGAATGTGGGGGTGTCCTCTAATTGAATCGGTGAATTCAAAAAGGGCCCAAGTCCACACTTTTTCAATGGGGACTTGGGCCCTTTTTGAATTCACCGATTCAATTTATTCCCCACTATTTGTTTAGAACTGCATTTTACAGAAAATTTGAAAAAATAAATTCATTTTTTATTGTTTAGTTGTATTACATGAATCTCCCAGTATTTTTTAACATTGATATTCAATATCCATATGTCCAAATATATATATATAAAAAAACACACACACAGGCTTATATAGGGTGTCCTAATTTTTTCACAAGACTGGTGTATTGTCAAGAGGAAGATGAAAGCACCAGACCCAGCACCTCAGCAGTACCACAGGCTGATCGCCTTCATGCCACACTGCATTGATGCAGTGAGCAGGAATATTTTTATTTACTCCATTACATATACCCCCTTGAGATTTTTGACATCATCCCAATGTTAGCAGTGCATTTTAAATTTTAAGGATGTCCACCTTCTGTATCACCACTAGTGAGTCCTACCATCACCTCTTGTGGTGGAGACCAAGCACCACTGGTGAGACTGACACACTGGTGGAATCTGGTGAATTGGACTAATATGGCACCAATATGCAGTATGGGTTTAATTTAGAGTCGCTTATTTTGGATATACCACCACTAAGTCCTGCCAAACAACACCAATAGTGACCAAGTGGACAGATGGTCAAGCCCAACTGGTGATGTCCAAACGGGGGTTCGAACTTGGAGTCCAGCATACTAATTGTGTCACCAAGACAGTAGATTCAAAATTCTTCCAACCACTGTGTTACCAGACATCATTTTGTAATTGCAGTTTTATTTGTAGTGTTTATCTTTGGGGGGGGGGGAGGAAACACTTTTTTCCCCCCGAATAATGTTTTGTCTTCCTTACTGCTGACGGTGAGAGGAAAATGTCTGACTGAGCATATCAAAAACTAGCCAGTCACATACCTCCCCACTGTCAGCCATTTTCTATTTCTCAGTGAAAGACTGCCTTTTAACTTTTGGGTGGTGGTCTTGAGTTGTGTGCTTTATCATCACCTGCTGTCTTTACAGTCACAATATAAAGCCCAGTGTGGGAAGCCCACTCAGTAGTTTTCCCTCAGACTGAAGAGATGGCAGATCAAAGGTGCTGGGGGACAAGGGGAATTGTCACGGGGGTTGATGTGTAAATACAGCACCTCAGGTAGCGGATGAGGGTTAATATAAAAGAGTGCCTGCAACCTGTGTTTCTACAGTTTTGGATTCTGGTGGATGTGAGAGGAAGTGAATAAAGCTTCATCTGCTCTGAACGCTCTGCCTGATTATAAATCTCTCCACACTGGTGACCCTTGACGCACAATAGAATGCGAGGCGAACACCCTGGAGACAACCCGGACGGGAAGTGCCAGCAACGCATGCGCCGTTTTGGTCAAACTCCCAGACTTTTGGCTACACGACCTGAAGTCTTGGTTTCTTCACACCGAGGCCCAGTTCGTGCTCCGGGGAATAACAGCAGATGGCACCAGATACTACTACGTGGTTGCAGCACTGGCTGCACGCACAACCCAGCAAGTGGTGAGCCTGCTCCAACAGCCCCCAGCCTGCGACAAATACGGTGCTCTCAAAACCGCGCTGACCCGGCGCTACACACTCTCGGTCTGTGAGAGAGCGGAGAGGCTCCCGACATGCTCTGACTTGGGAGACGGGTCGGCGGTCGAATTGATGGAGAAGATGTTGGCGTTGATGGGCACAGATGACGGGCATTTCCTCTTTGCCCACCTTTTCCTCCGGAACCTCCTGACAGCGGCCAGGGCGGTCCTTGCCAATTCGCTGCTGCTGGCCGCGCGCAACTACCGGGCTCTAGCCCAAGAGGCAGATCGGATCATCCTCACCACCAGAGCCCCCACAGTGAACGCAGCGGCGTCGGAACCCAGTGAGACAGCCAGCAGAAGTGAGGAGCCAGCGACAGTGGCTGCAGCGGAGGCCAAGAAGCACCAGAGAGACACGCTCTGTTCCTACCACCGCTGTTTTGGGAGAGGACGCATGCCGATGCGTGCCACTGTGCCAATTCAAGAGCTCGGGAAACACCAGGGCCGGCAGTCAGTAGCAGCTGCGACTGCTGGTGAAGCAAGCAAGCTGCTCTATGTGACAGACTCCTGCTTGGGGAGACGGTTCCTCATGGACTCCGGCTCCCAAAAGAGCCTCATCCTGCCGTCCTACGTCAACCAGCTGGTGGGAACTAGTGGCCCCGAACTGACGGCCACAAACGGCTCAGACATTAAGACTTTTGGTGAGAGGACACTGACTGTATCCTTGCACGGTCATACATACCAATGGACATTCGTCATAGCGGCATGCAGCTTCCCCATTTTAGGCACTGATTTTTTGTGTGCACACGGACTACTAGTCGATGTTGCTAACAGATGCCTGATTAACGCAATGTCTTTTGATTCTCTTCCCTGTACAGCGAGAGGAACCTGGCCCACAATACTAGCCAACATCACAGCTCCAGGGGGTAAGTTCCACACACTACTCACCCAGTTCCCAGCACTCACGGTTCCGACGTTTAGAGCGACCGTCACTAGACACGGGGTGGAGCACTTCATTACCACCACAGGGCCGCTGTTTTCGCACGACCTCGGCGCCTGGACGCCGTTAAACTGGCCATAGCGCGCGAGGAGTTTGCCAACTTGGAAAAGTTGGGCATCATGAGATGCTCAAACAGCCCATGGGCATCCCCGCTACATATGGTTCCTAAGGCCGTGGGATCGTGGCGACCTTGCAGTGATTTCCGCAGATTAAATAATGCTACAGCGCATGACCGCTACCCCATCCCGCATATTCAGGATTTTTCTGTTCACCTCACTGGGGCGCGCATTTTTTCCAAGATGGGCCTGGTCCGCGGTTACCACCAGGTCCCGGTGCGCACTGAGGACATACCTAAAATGGCAGTAATAACCCCGTTTGGTCTGTTTGAGTTTTTACGCATGCCTTTCGGGTTAAAGGGCGCACAGACATTCCAACGCATGATGGATGCGGTGTTGCACGATCTGCTGTTTGTGTTTGTCTACCTGGACGACATCCTGGTGGCCAGCGCATCCGAGGATGAAGACGTAGCCCACCTCAGGACAGTTTTCCAGACGGAGGAGGAGCATGGGTTAATAATCAACCCGGCGAAGTGCCAGTTCGGGGTGACGGGAATCAAATTTTTGGACCACCGCATCTCACCAGAGGGAGCGATACCTTTGCCAGACAAGGTGCGCGCAGTGGCGAATTTTCCCCGGCCTCAGACGGTCAAGGTGCTGCAGGAGATTTTGGGGATGGTTAACTTTTACAACCGTTTCCTCCCCCGCGCAGCCCAACTCATGCAGCAGTTGTACGCCGCGCTTAAGAAACGGAAACCGGTGGACAGAGTCGACTGGACTCCTGAACGAGAGCAGGCATTTTCCGAAGTTAAAACAGCCCTGGCGAACGCCGCACTGCTGGCGCACCCAGACCTGGTGGCTCAGATAGCGCTCACTACCGACGCCTCGGACGTGGCCATAGGGGCCGTCGTGGAGCAGCACGTCACCGGTTCTTGGCAGCCACTCTCCTTTTTTAGCAGGTCTTTGCGCGACAGTGAGCGTAAATACAGTGCGTTCGACAGAGAGTTACTGGCTCTCCACCTGGCTATACACCACTTCCAGTTCTGGCTGGAACGGCACACCTTCACTGCGTTCGTGGATCACAAGCCGCTAACGTACGCAATGGCCAAGGTTTCGGAACCATGGTCGGGCCGGCAGCAGAAACAGCTGGCCACGATCTTGGAGTTTACGACCGACATTCAGCATGTGGCTGGTAAACTCAACATGGTGGCGGACTGCCTCTCGCGCCAATTAGTGGCCCCAGTCTACGTGGGGATGGATTACACGGCCATGGCCGCTGAGCAGATCAGCAATGCGAACGTTTGCGCGCTCCAGTCTGGACCAACAGGGTTAAGGCTGGAGAGCAGAATACTGCAAGATGGGGAGGCCCCCCCAATCTGTGACATCTCCATGGGCCGCCCGCACCTGGTGGTCCCACGCGCTTGGCGCCGCCGCGTTTTTGAGTCGGTTCACTCCCTGGCGCACCCAGGAGTGCGCGCGTCAGTCAAAATGGTGGGAACAAAGTTCGTCTGGCCGAGCCTGCGCAAACAGGTGAAAGAGTGGGCTGCAGCCTGCATAGTGTGCCAACGAGCCAAAGTGCACAGGCACACAAAGGCCCCCTTGGAGCCGTTCCATATCCCGGCTAAGCAGTTTGACCACGTTCATGTGGACCTCGTGGGCCCCCTCCCGCCATCACAGGGGTTCACGCACCTCCTGACAGTGGTGGACCGCACCATGCGCTGACTCGAAGCAGTCCCACTAGCTTCCACCGCGTCCGCAGAAGTTGCACGCGCTTTTTTGACGACATGGGTGGCACGTTTCGGCACCCCTTCGGACAGCACGTCCGATCGGGGCCCACAGTTTGTTTCCGACCTCTGGTCCACAATGGCCCGGAACCTGGGCGTCACAATTCATCGCATGACCGCGTACAACCCACAGGCCAATGGGTTATGCGAGCGTTTCCATAGATCGCTTAAAGCAGCGCTCAGGGCTTCGCTTATGGATGCAAATTGGGTGGACCGGTTGCCGTGGGTTCTATTAGGGTTGCGTTCAGCACCGGAGGAGGATGTGGCGGCCTCCCCAGCAGAGCTAGTTTTTTCCCCAGCCGCTGCAGCTCCCCGGGGAATTTTTGCCGGATAACACCGCGCCGAACACTGATCCGTCCCCGCATTCACGGCATAGCGCAGGGGCAGGGACGCTACCCGGCCCGGCCCACCACTGTTTTCCCCGCGCTTTTGTGCCAAAGACCTTGAAGGACGCGTCGTTCGTATTTGTCAGGCATGATGCCCACTGGACCCCATTGCGCCCGCCCTACGATGGCCCGTTCAGAGTGCTGGAACCTGGGGACAAACATTTTGTGTTAGACTTGGGAGGTCACCGGGCAATCTGTATAGACAAGCTTAAACCCACCTTTGTTTTAGCAGACGAACAGGTGGTGTTGGCCCGAGCTACTCAGCACAGAAGACCCCCACTGAGGACTCCCCAGGTAAATGACTCGTCAGATCAGTCACACGAGCATGCTGAAGGTGCCCCCCCCATTGTCCCCCCACAGATGAACGTACCCCCAGGAACCCCCCACCATACAGCAGCGCCTCGGAGCCGAAGATCCCCCGTTACAGCAGCTATGGACGGAGGCTGAAGCCCAAAGGACATTAAGGTTAAGGCTCAGTCTGAGAGTCTGGGGTGTGTGTGTGTGTGTGTGTGTGTGTGTGTGTGTGTGTGTGTGTGTGTGTGTGTGTGTGTGTGTGTGTGTGTGTGTGTGTGTGTGTGTGTGTGTGTGTGTGTGAAACCCACTCAGTAGTTTTCCCTCAGACTGAAGAGATGGCAGATCAAAGGTGCTGGAGGACAAGGGGAATTGTCATGGGGGATTGATATGTAAATACAGCACCTCAGGTAGCGGAGGAGGGTTAATATAAAAGAGAGTGCCTGCTACCTGTGTTTCTACTGTTTTGGATTCTGGTGGATGTGAGAGGAAGTGAATAAAACTTCATCTGCTCTGAACACTCGGCCTGATTATTCATCTCTCCACACCACCACCATTTTTGTTTAAAAAAGTTCACCAGCTAGGGTACTCCATCCTCTGTTGTGATTTCTTCTGCTTTTATGTTAAAGCGTCAGTGCTAATGACACACAATGACACTGCCTACAACTCTGGAGAGCAACAACATTACAAGGCTCAAAGTATCTACGATCTATGGAGGCCTGATGATTGAATGGGTTCTTCCTGAAGGAGGGTCCTGTTTGCTCACATCCCACAGTACAGTAGCTGTGAATTAAATTCACCAGACAGTTTCACCAGAATTTGGCTGGTAGTGGGTGCCAACCTCCACCCTTGCTTCTCTAGCTTGTTAAAGGTCCAGTGAGGTCTGTACATGGTAATGATACTGAATGTGGAATTTTTCAGTTCAAGTGTGGTTGGATGTTGGTGGAAACTGGACCCATTCCCGGGTGACCACGACCACAGTATGCCAGTGATGAAGACATCATCCAGCAAGTAGAGGCCACCATTTTGGAGGACCATTGCATAACTGTTCTCCAACTAGCCCAAGAGGTTAAGATTCCCCAGTTGCTTACAGCTTTCCAGAAGCAGCAATGAGTCGCATGCTCCCAGGTTCCTTTGGCCTTGTGCCAAGAAAACCAGAACTTCTTCCACAGACTAATCACATAGGCAGAAACTTCGGTCCATCACTATGATCCAGGGACTAAAGCCCAGTCAAAGCAATGGAAGCATTATGACTCATCACCTCTGAAGAAGGCACATGTCCAACCTTCTGCGGGCAAGGTCATACAGTCTTTTGGGGCCAGCATTTATGGCGTTACATTTACGCCTTATTTCTGAGCAAGGAAGTGGAGATTTTGAGCACAAAAACAAGAACTTAAAATGATAGTGTTTGCTGACAATACATTTTCCCCAGATTTCCTCTCTGCTTGCTAGCGGTGTTTAACTGTGCTCTGCTCACATCCTCTCTCTCTTGCTCGCTCAATTTCACTCTCTCCTCGCGCTCGCTTGACATGGCACACCGCTATGAATGTGTCACAATTTCAACCAATCAGGAGTCAGACAGGGTGATTTATGATTGGCTGGCTCTTCCTCCAGTAGAACCAGAGAGAGAAGTTGAGTGAGCGAGAGAGAGGATGCGAGCGGAGCATAATTAAAAACCACGAGTGAACAGAGGAAATCTGGGGAAAATATATTGTCAGCGCACGCTTTATAATCTTGTTCTTGCAAAAACACGTTTTTGTGCTCAAAATCAATTATTCCTCGCTCAAAATCTCGAACTCTTTGCTCAAAATCACCACTTCCTTGCTCAGAAATGAGGCACAAATATAATGCCATAACATTAAGTATTGATAGATTTCCTGGCAAAGGGTACCTCAGTTACCTGGACTTACTATAGCCCCTTTTCCAGCACCTACTCAACCCAACTTGCCTCGACTGTACTCGGTTTGAAGGGTTTTCCATTAGTACCCAGTACCTGGTACCAGGTACTTTTCGTACCTACTCATTTTGGGTTCCAAGCGTGCCGAGTTGAGCTGAAAATGTGACATCAACAGACTGCAGGCCACTGACTGATCTGGGCGTAACATCACTGGATGAGAGCGACATCTTCACAAGAGTCATAACTGCCATTTGCAAATTTGGGCGTGAGTTTTTATTATTTCTGTGATAATCAACAAAATAAATGGCTATACACAAATCAACACCGTGGTCCAACAATGAGGTGTGGACTCTTCTGTGCTTGGTGGCTGATGACAGAATCCAGAGGGAGCTACAGGGCTGGAAAGTTCATATAGTGGTCAATTTTGGTAAATGGCGTTCATTCATACGTATAGTGCTTTTTCTCATCTCTAGATGACCAAAGCGCTTTACAGATCTCGCTATCCACCCATTCACACACACATTCACACACTGATGGTGGCAAAGCTGCCATCCACAGGCACTAGCCTGACCCACCAGGAGCAACTGGGGGTTCAGTGTCTTGCTCAAGGACACTTCGACATGCAGACAGAGTGGGAATTGAACCCTTGACCCTCCGATCAGTAGTCGGCCA